>ML058335.1:3841258-4501258 GCA_003013855.2 Liriodendron chinense
CAAATCAGCTCCTAGAAGTGTTGGGGATATTGACCTTACCCCGATAGAACTGGCATAAAAAGTTCCAGACCTGTTCTGGACAGCTGTATCGGCCAGGAAGTGTCCGAAGACCGGACAACAACTCCATGGAAAAGAAAGAAGGAACCTCAGTAAACGGAAGAAAGAGAGAGACTAGTAAACTCCACGAAAACAGGTCTGGACGAAATACTGGTAAAAGGGGTGAACGCGGCTCCTACTCCCTACTATAACTCGGGAGAGTCATAGCGGTGTACATGATCGTAGTTGTTTTGGCAGTCGCCTTAAGGGCTCAAGGGCCCCTGTTAACCGCACGACTGTATCTGCCCGACTGACAGCTCCTGCATTCATAGAACGAACAGAAACGGGAGCACGGCATGACATTACTAGCACCACTGATACAACGACGTCGAGCGAGCCTACGGCATACGGTCAAAGGGAGAGATAATGTGGGGGTCGCACACCTCCGTATGCTACGAAGTACAGAAGCATAGTACGAAAGACTGCGACTCAGAAAGGTCACCATGAACCCCCTCTCCAACGAAGCCGTTCAATGACCCCACCGAGCCCAGGGAACAAGACGTGGAGGAGGTCGACGAGCCTACGGCCAACTACTCTCTCAACTCCGAGAGCACCCGGTCGGGCCTAAAGCGAAGTGCTAGGGCCTAGCACTAATACTACTCACCATAGACAACAAGCCGGTCCCCGGAGACGAAGGAAGCGAAATACAAGGTCCACCGGCAGCGTCCATACGACCTCCAACCCCACTGACGAGGAAACTACCTAGAAATAGCAGCCCCTCCTATGTGCTCCTCCTGCTACTACTAATACAACCGCTGAACATCGGACGAGCCCACGAGACGAAACATACCGGAACATAAAACGAAAATAGAAGAAACATAGTTCGAGAAAACTTACTTTATATTAGAAACTAAACAGAGTTCTAAGAAACTACTACAAACCTTCGAAACTGGAAACTGAATAAGGAATTACTAAACACCTTCTACTCCGAAGAATTGACGTACCTACTACCGAACTTGCCAAGTCTAACGAACTAAACCGAAACACCCGGGTGAACTACTAATCTAGAACCTAAGACCGGGAAGAAAACTACTAGTTTGGAAACTAGAACGACGAGGTACTGAACATGCCCAAAAGGTTATCAAACCTAGGACCACTAGATCGGGAACGCTACCAAGTCTAACTACCTAAGCTGAGACACCCGGGTGAACTCTGGAATTGAAATGAAACCCGTGGAGAAAACTACTGAACACTCCAATTCTTCCGAAGAGTACCACACCTACTACCGAACTTGTAGAGTCTAGCGAACTAACCGAAACACCCGGGTGAACTACCAATCTAGAATCTAAGACCGGGAAGAAACTACTAGTCGGGAACTAGAACAACAAACCACCGAGTACATCCAGGAAGTTACCAAATCTAATACTACTAGACCAGAAACTTGCCGAACCTAACGAACACCGGGGGTGAACTAGTGGAAAGGGAAAGAAGTTGAACTAGTCGGTACAAGACCGGCATAACGAAGCACTAACCTGGCCACCCCGTGGGAAATATACTAGAACTAGTTAAGTCAGCTTTAGACCTCGTCTGACCTCGGAACCCGCCGGGTGCCTCACGGTAGACGACTGCACCTGACAGTCGGAGTGGATGGTTCTTTGAACCTCGGTTAGGGCGCTTCTCTCCCCTAGGCACAGGCATGCCCGCCGGGTATCGTCCGGCGGGTCCCGAACAGAACTCGCCGGACCCGACCGAGCACGAGCCTGTAAGGGACCAGGGACAACGACGACAGGGGTGGACGACGTGACCTAGTAAGCTAAGGTCGGTACTTAGAGAGAAAACAGAGGGGAAAAGAAGAGAAAAACAGAAAAAAAAGAACCAGAAACAACCCGTCGGTAACTACTACCGAACCCCCGGTAACACCCTCTCCAACCACCCAGGGTGTGAAGTCGTGAACTACTTCCGAAATTTCTACTACTCACGGAAACTAACTACCCACCTCTACCTCGTAATTTACCCCCATACTACTACTTAATTCGAACCACCAACCCACCTCGAAACTTACCGGGTAATTACCACCCTACCGACCTTAAAGCCTAAACTTACCCGGGAAGTAACACCCTCTTTACTTACCATACCTATCCTACTACCCTACCCTGATCCACTCCGATACGAAGGGAACTTACACCCGGTGTACCTACTACACTACCTACCACCACTACCCTGGTGTTTCCTGTATCTACCCGACTAGAGTACGAACCTACCCTACCTACCAAGTCTACTATGGAAACTGCCAAACCTACGAGACCTACTCCCGGATCTACACGCCATATGAACGAACCCACCTGACTACACCAGTAACTACTACAGGGGGACTACTACCTGCCACCCTACGGAGCTACTAGGGAAACTAGCCGGTCCTACTACTAACCTAAGTACTAAAGGACAACCCCCCCGGCGTCCAGGTCTAGACTGCAACTAAGAAGCTAGCCCCATCGGCCCTGGAAAACCTACCAATCTACGTAAGAAACTGCCAGTCTAATCGGTCCTACGGTGTTACACGCCACACTAGAAGTGACTATCAGGTAAACTACCCTCTCGTAACAGGAAGAGAACCAGTAGGGTCCTTTGCGCACTCCGTTCATGAGGTGGGCGAGTCTTCCCGTGCGGCTTGAGGTTTGTGACAGTTTCCTACAGTGATGCGACTATATCAGACATAGTCGTTACTGGGGACAGGTCAGGGGTTGTCGAGTCTGCAGATGTTCCAGCTTTTCCTTCTCCTTCGCCCGTTTGACCTTCCGATCCTTGATGAGCTGTCATTGATTTCTGGGGCCTTTTGTGCCTGGAGGGGGTACCAGTGAGGACTTGTCAGCTGCTTCCTCGTCCTTCTTGCTCGCCACGACCGCTTGCTTGGCTTGACAGTTTGTCAGCTTATGAGATTCGGGAGTTAGAGTCATATGGCTTCGGCAGTCTGATCCATATGGCCAGAGTTGATATTGATTGGAGGATGCTTGGAGCTGCCTTGATTGACTGGGGTCCCCTCGTTGAACTGTTTGCGTTCAACGATATGGAGATGGGGCCTTCTTTGAGGAGCTTGCACGCTTGACAGGTCTACCCTGGGATTATTCTCAGTATTTTTCGCCGAAGACTGCCACACCGCAGAACTGGTTCGGGATCCCCTATCTTGTTCGGCCTGTCAGCCGGTGGCCAGGATGCTGTTGGTGTTTTCCTTGGACTTACTGTATGATCTTTTTTCAGGTCCTCGGAGTGCGGCCGGTTCTACCTTTGCTCGGAACGCATTGATGTTCTGCTTGATTGCTTGAGGTGCTGTTCTCGGGATGGCGCAGGTTCCAGACCCCTCTGCTTTTTGAAGTGATGAGCCGAGCTATTCGACGGCAGGGGATTATTTCTCTCATCTTGGCCGAACTGTTCAATGGGCTGACTGACTGCGCCCTGGGCCGCACTCGTGTCCTTCGCGGCTGTTGTGCCTTTCTTCAGGTATCTTTTCTGCACCTTTTCCTTCTTGCTTTGTTAGGGATTGCTTTGCTCTATCTGAACTTCTTTTCTTCTTTTTTTTTATGATCAGGTCTGGCTATGGGAGCGTCTTCCGATGACTGTTCCTGTACCTTTTCCTGATACTCGTCGCCCAGACCTTATGCGACAGAGTTTCTTCCTCATACAGCTAGGATGAGCGAGCCCTTGTATCGCAGGATGTTTGCTGAACTTCGTGACTGGAACGTTCGTTGGGAATCATCTTGGCTTTCACTTCCTCCAGTGCTTTGCGAATGCACACCGCATCCTCTGATGTTGGTAAGGCTTTCGATCTTACTTCTCTTATCACCCTATCCGGTTCCTGCGGCAGTTTGGATACGAGCAGGATGTTCCTCTTTTCGCTTTCACGGGTATCGGGCGTCGAGCACTTCCCTCTAGATCTTCTAACTTCAGGACCGGATTGATTGTTCTTGGGCGAGTTATTTGACAGCTGATTTGTTGGGATTTGAGCTGCGGACTTTTTCGATGGCGACCGCCCCGTATCAGTACTGGGTTGCTGAGCAGTCTTTGTATCGACGTATCCCTTGTTGGCACCAGACAGCTGATGAGGATGAGCAGGATATCCTTGGAGATGCTGGCTCTTCATCTGGTTCATATGAACCTTTGAGGAGCGCCCATTCATTGATCCTTGCTTCCTTTTGGCCACTCATGGCCATCTGCTGTCTGAGATCTCTGCACTTCGTTATCATTGTGAGATGATGTCGAGGAGATTGGCTTGCCGATCAGAGATGTCTGATGAGGAGACAGCGATCCGTACCCTTGAGCGCGATGAGGCGCATTACCTGCGTATGGAGGTGAGCAGGTTGAGAGCGAGGACTATCTTTTTATGAGTCAGAGGACTCACCTGATGTGGCCGAGGAGGAGGGTAGAGATTGACTTGTGTTGGCCACCTGCACATTCTTTTTTGCATATATGATTGATGATGATGTATTTTTTTTGTATTTTTTTGAAAAGATGATATGATATGTTGTAAAAGAAATATGATGCATCTAATTAAAAAGAGAAACTGTTTGAAAATCTACTGTGCCATGAGTTGTTTGTGAGTGTGTCTGGATTTTGTGTCAGGATATAGGAATCAGAACTAGGGGCTCGGTCAATGATTTGACCGATGTCTCGAGATTTGACTGTTATCCTTTGGTTCCCTAGAAGTGTAGGCAATGGAAACTTTGCTTCCTGAGGTTGTCAGAGTTGTAGAGTTCTTCACTCCTGACTGTACTTCCTCTTCTTGCACTGTCACTGCTTGAACTGATCTGGACTGTCTGATTTCTTGGTACCTGCACTTTATTTTTTCTTTTTTCATTTGAGCCATTTTTGCCTGCAGTGCTCTTTCGAGTTTTCACTCACAGCCGGCCTTTTCCCGTCATTTTTGCCCGTGGCGCCCTTTCGGTTTTCACCACGTCCCGGGTAGTTTGATCTTGCCTGCCCCTTGGCAGCTTATGCTGTTTTACCCTTGCGCCCTTCAGGTTTTCACCAAGTCCGCTGTATGCCCACTGTTTTTACTCGGAGCGCCCTTTCGGGTTTTTCACTCCGCCCTCTTTGTTTAGGCACACATTTCTTTTTCTTTTTTCTTTTTTCTTTTTCTTTTCCTGCATCCTTGGATAACTGCGGCGGCTAGAGGTCGGGAATCCGTCGTTGCCGGCCGATGGCAGTCTTTCAGCCCTTATCCTGAGTTACGATAATAGAGCTGTCGGTCTTTGTTAAAGACCCTCTGAGATGAACGGATGGATGACTGTGTTTTCTTGGATTGATTTTTTTTCCTTGAGGTGCCTTGCTTTGGCTTCCCTTTTTCTTTCTCTTTTTCTTCCCTTTTTTTTCTTTTATATTTTTTTCTCTCCCTTTTTTTTTCGTCTTTTCCTTTTGAATCCCCCTCTTTTTTTTGTATGTTTCTCTTTTTGAATCCCCTTATTTGAAACACTTGTTGGTGGACGGAAATGATTTCTCAGAGATCTTAGCTTCGACCCTTGACTTCAGCTCTATTAAAGTAACCTTTGATAAGGTCAGAATAACTTACCCGTGAAAGATCTTCACGTTGTCGGCGTTGGTTGGCTCAGGAAGATCCACCCCTCTCATGCTGGTGAGTCGGAGGGCGCCTCCGGGAAGTACTTCTCTGACGATCAGTGGCCCGTCCCACGAGGGTTTGAACTTTCCTCTGGGATCCTGGAAGGTGCGACGGTAGAATCTTCTTCATAACCATGTCGCCTACCTTGAAACTTCTTTTTCGGACTCTCTTGTTGTAAGCCCGAGCGATCCTTTTCTGATAACACTGAGAATGACTTAGTGCACGCATGCGCTTTTCATCTGCTAGCTGCAACTGATCGAATCTGGCCCGTTGCCATTCTCCTTCTTCAATTCCGCTTTCTAATAACACCCGTAGTGATGGTATTTCCACTTCGACTGGTAGAACTGCCTTCCATTCCATAGGTAAGCTCGAAAGGAGTAACGCCCGTAGCAGACCGTACAGACGTTCGATAGGCCCAAAGCGCATATGGGAGCATATCTGACCAATCTCGATAGGTCACGACCATCTTCTCGAGTATCCTGACGATTGTCTTGTTTGCGGCTTCTACCCCACCATTCATCTGGGGACGGTAGGGGCTTGATCGATGACGTTGGATCTTGAACTTGCTGAGGAAGTCATCCATCTTCTTGTTGACGAACGGGGTCCCATTATCTGTGATGATAGCATTAGGGATTTCATACCGGCATATGATGTTGTTCTTCATGAATTTGATCACTTGAGATGCTGCAATCGTGGTGTAGGAGGCTGCCTCTACCCACTTGGTGAAGTAGTCAACTGCCACAAGTATGTACTCATGACCATTTGATGCTTTGGGACTGATCTTGCCGATGATGTCGAGTCCCCACATGGAGAAGGGCCAGGGGGTGGTCAGGTTGTATAACTCTGATGATGGGGCATGGATTTGATTTGCATGCTCCTGACACTTGAAGCATTTTCTGACGTGCTGGCAACAGTCTGTCTCCATGGTGAGCCAATAGTAGCCGAGTCGTAGAATCTTCTTTGCCATCATGTGCCCATTCATGTGAGGGCCACAGATTCCTTCGTGTATTTCTTTCATGATCTTTGCAGCTTCTGTTTCATCGACGCATCGGAGGAGGATGTGATTATAGGACCGCTTGTAGAGAACTTCGCCACTGATGGTGAATTGACCGGCCAAACGCTGGATGGTTCGGCGATCTGTTGCTGTTGCTGACTCTGGATACTCCTGGGTTTCGAGATATTGCTTGATGTCGGCATACCAGGGTTTGTCAGGGACAGCTTCGGCTTCTTCTATTTGTAGGCAAAAAGCAGGTTCTTCTTGAATTTCGACTGTGAGCTCCCATTCTGAAGCTCCTTTTGGGATCTCGAGCATTGATGCGAGCGTGGCGAGAGCATCTGCGAACTGGTTCTTGGCTCTGGGCATGTATGAGAAGGTGATTTCCTTGAATTCTTCGATCAGATTGTCAAGATACACATGATATGGTATCAACTTCTCGTCTTGGTCTTCCATTCGCCATTGGTCTGATTGATGATAAGCTGTGAGTCTCCAGACACTCGTAGCTTCTTGATGCCCAAGATTATGGCTTCCCTTAAGCCAGCGATGCATGCTTCATACTCTGCCATGTTGTTGGTGCACTCAAATGCGATGCGCCTCGAGATAGGAATAGGGACATCATCTGGAGAGTAGAGGATTGCTCCAATACCGCTCCCTTTAGAATTTGCTGCGCCGTCGAAGAATAACGTCCACTCATCTTTTTTCTTCTTTTCTTCCTCTTCAATGAGCAAGAGATCTTCATCAGGGAAGAATGTCTTGAGCGGCTGATAGTCCAGGAGAGAGTGAGCCGCAAGATGATCGGCGAGGGCCTGTCCCTTGATTGCCTTTTGAGTGACATAGGTGATGTCGAACTCAGACAGGAGTAGCTGCCATTTAGCTATCCTTCCAGTGAGTGCCGGTTTCTCGAACAGGTACTTGAGCGGATCCATGTGAGCGAGAAGGAGAATAGGGAATGCGATCATGTATTGACGGAGTCGCTGAGTTGCCCAGACTAGGGCGAGGCAAGTCTTCTCAATCGGGGAATACCTGGTCTCATAGTCGGTGAACCTTCGACTTAAATAGTATATTGCTTGTTCTTTCTTCCCCGTCTCATCGTGCTGGCCGAGGACACAGCCAATGGCTTCTGCTGCTACCAAGATGTATAACAATAGTGGTCGTCCAGGAGCGGGCGGCACTAGGACTGGAGGATTCATGAGATATTTCTTGATGCGGTCGAAAGCGACTTGGCAATCATCATTCCATTCTTTTGGGACGTTCTTCTGAAGGAGTTTGAATATGGGCTCACAGATAGGTGTGAGCTGTGCGATGAAGCGACTGATGTATTGAATTCTGCCGAGGAAGCCACGAATTTTTTTCTCTGTTCTAGGAGGGGGCATCTCGATGATTGCTCTGGTTTTAGTCTCATCGACCCTGATGCCATCCTCGCTCACCATAAAGCCGAGGAGCTTACCTCCCATTGCACCGAAGACACATTTCTGAGGGTTGAGACGGAGCTTGTACTTTTCTAATCTGTTGAATAACTTCTTCAGATCTTCAAAGTGTCCTTCAATTGTGCGAGATTTGACGATCATGTCGTCCACATATACTTCGAGCTCCTTGTTCATCATGTCGTGGAATAGTGCTGTCATTGCTCGCTGATATGTTGCTCCTGCGTTCTTCAGACCGAACGGCATTACCCTGTAACAGAAGGTTCCCCAGGGAGTGATGAACGATGTCTTCTCGCGATCTTCGACGGCCATCTTGATCTGATTGTATCCTGAGAACCCGTCCATGAATGAGAAGATTTTGTATCCAGCGGTGTTGTCTACCAGAGTGTCGATATGTGGCAAAGGGAAGTCATCTTTTGGACTGGCTTTGTTGAGATCTCGGAAGTCGATGCACATTCGAACTTTGCCGTCCTTCTTTGGTACTGGTACGATGTTGGCGAGCCATTCAGGGTAGTTGGAGACTACCAAGAATCCCGCATTGTACTGCTTGATGACTTCATCTCGAACTTTCAGAGCCCATTCTGGCTTCATTCTTTGAAGTTTCTGCTTCACTGGCTTCATATCTGCCTTGGTTGGCAGATGGTGTACAACGAGCTCTTCATCGAGCCCTGGCATGGCTTCATATGAGAACGCGAAGTTGGACAATCTTGGAGCTAGAAACTCTATCATTTTCTGTTTCATCTCAGGTGGCAATGATTTTCCAATGCGTACTTCCCTAGGGATCTCAGGCGTCCCCAAGTTTACTATCTCGAAATCATCGGCTACAACATTGGCTTTAGATTCGAACCTTTTGAGGAGATCCTCTAGTTCGGGAGCCGGATCATCATCTTCCTCATCCCGAGCTTCGTCCAGACCCATGAGCTCGAAGTCTAATTCGATGTCGAAATCATATGATTCGACTTCAAACTCATGCGACTCTTTAGACGAACTGGGCACACTATTGAATGCAGGAAAAGAAATGTTTTTTGGTTTTTGAGATTTTTCTGAAATGGAAATACTAGATGTTTTTAGCTTTTGAAAGTTTTTGATTTTTTTGGATTTTCGAAATTCGTGGGACTTTGAACAAGCAGGCATTGCTGACCATGATTGAGCCCAACTTGTTCCAAAGTTCCGGTCGCTGCTTAAACAGGCATTTTTTTTGGAAGCCAGAGCCCTCAGATGGCTCTTTGGCTGATTCAAAAGTTAGGGGAACAGATGACCATTCAGGACCCCACACTTCCTCCCCTGGAGAGGTGGGGGTTGATGCTTTGGGTGAAGAATCACGGTCTGGCCCAACGACCATGACTTCTTGCTGGTCAGGTTCGAGATCTGAGTCGTACTCAGTCCCTCCCGGATCACTTACCTCGCATTGCAGTTCGTCTGGTTCCACAGCTAGACACAAGTTTGGAATCTGGACATCAGACCAATCTAGGGCTGGCCACTTCCCTTTCTTGGTCCAATGGATGGGCTGCTTCTGCCCCTGGCTGATGATTGATGATGTTGACTTTGCAGAGATGGGCAAGTCGTGCCCCTTGCTAATTGGTGCTGAGATGGGCGAGTTGTACCCCTTGCTGATTGAAGTGGGCAGGTTGTGCCCCTGGTTGGGAGAAGTGGGCAAGTTGTGCCCCTGGTTGGGAGCAGGTGTCAGAGTAACCTGGTCTTGAAGCTGCTGTATTTGACTTCCTTCTTCGTCTTCATCCTTTTCTTCTTCTTCTGGAGGCTTAAATGGTTCGAGAATCTGATCCCATCGAATGGGGGGCCACGTGGCCCAAACTAGGCTCATCGGGAGGCCTTTGTGTAATGCAGTCGGTTGATTCCCTCCTGGATCTTTGCAAGGTTCTCCTGGCTTGACGAATTGGATGGGTGAGCATCGAAATTTCTTCCTTCTTTTGTCCATGAAGGTTGTCTTATATCCGAGTCCCCATTTGCGTTGGTTATATATCAGCGGTACCTTTCTAGACTTGAAATGATTCTTCATTCGGTATTTGAGACTCAGACGCTCGGCCGGTGAAAAGACACGGTCCACCCTTATCGGTTCTGGATTGGCGATAGAGTTCACAGTCTCGAATTCAAAACTGTGAAACGGGATGTCTTCTTCAGAGTGCTGGATATCAATGACCGGAATGTCTGGTTCAGTGGCAGCAGCATTGGAAGGAATGATGAGCTCCTTCTCTGCATGGATAGAGATCACTTGATTTCCACAGATGTACTTCACTCGTTGATGCAGGGTTGATGGCACAGCTCCAACCTTGTGCAGCCAAGGCCGTCCGAGCAGCATGTTGAAAGAGGCTGATATATCCAGAATTTGGAATGTGATGGTAGAGATTTTCGGACCTATCTGTACCTCTATGTCGACCTCCCCTTCCACTGATCGACGGGTGTTGTCAAATGCTCTGACACATATGGTGCTGGGTCGGAATGAAGAAGGACTGATTCCCAAACGTTCTGCAGTCTTGAGTGGGCAGACATTTAAGCTTGAGCCATTATCGATAAGGACCAGCGGAACACAGAGGTCTTTGTATCGTAAGGCTATGTTGAGGGATCGCCCATGATCACGTCCCTCTGGTGGCAACTCATTATCTGTGAAGGTGATGGCGCGCGGAGCCAGGAGTTGTCCAATCATCAAAGCTATCATTTCTGGTGCCGTATCGGAGGAGACATGAGCATCGTTCAAGGTTTTGGCAAACATTTCTCGGTGTATGCGAGATGTGCAGAGTAGCTCCCATACTGAGATTTGTGCAGGGATTGACTTGAGCTGAGTCGCCACATCGTATGCGGCTTCATTTTTGTTGCCGAGGCCTGAGAGAGCGCCTTTGGGATCTCCTCTGTTCTGATTATCTCTTCGGATGCAACGCCCATTGGGATTCATGTTCCCCACTTCCGCACATTCTGGATAGTGCCATGGAACCTCTTTGTAGTTTTCCTCCCTTTTGCCTTCTAGGACCACCGGTTCTTGCAACGGTGCTGTTGTGGGTACCAGATCTTCCTCGTATGGAGCTTTTGCCTTGAGGACTACATTGTTGCCTGTGCTGAAAGGGTAATATCGAGGCTTGTCTTCATAGACCACATAAGGTCGTGGTCCTGGCTTGACTGTTCCTGGGGCGAGAGGCTCCCATGGAATGAATACTGGTCCTCTTGATATGGCAGGAGGTTTCTCTGTTCGTCCGAGCTGCCGTAGCGTGATTGATACGCCTCCGGGATTTACCCCTTGCAATATGACTGGCTTGACTGGAAGAGCTCCTTCCAAGACAACGGGCTCTTGCTGCTGATGAGTGTAATCCTTCCATTGCGGATTGGATTGTTCTGGAGTTGCCCCTTGCAAGATGACAGGTTCGTATGTGGGCTCGATGTATGATTGTGCTCCTTCCAGGACGACTGGTTCCCAGCTTGAATGGTTGTAAGGTGCCCCTTGAACAACTGGTATATCATATGGAGGTGCTCCTTCGAGTACTACTGGCTCGAGGACTGGAGGAGGAAAGGGACTTGCCCCTTGCATGATCGGAGGAGGATTTGTCAGCCCATAGGTGTAGGCATGAATGGATTGGATGGGGGAGAAGAAGCGATCGAGATGGTCCCCTTCTTCTATACTATTGACTGCAGGGCCACGAGACGAACTAGGGTCCGTTGGATGCTGAGGCAGAGGATTCTGAAGGATGTTGGTGGAAGCTGCTGGAGAAGTTCCAGGGACCGAGATGACGATCTTGCGGTCATCAATCAGGTCTTGTATGGCATTCTTCAAAGTATAGCATCGATCAGTGGCGTGGCCACGTCCTTGATGATAGGCGCAATACTCATTTTCTCGGTAGTTTGGTGGCAAAGGATGAGGAAGAGGCCTAAGTGTCATCAGAGTGAGTAACTACTTTTGTACCAGCGTAGTTATGATTTGACTAAGTGGTTGACTGAGTGGAGTGAACTTCCTGGATTCCCTGTAATTCTGCCTGTTCTGGTATGAGTATTGGCCGTTTCCTCTGAACTGCTGCTGTTGTCGAGGTGGTTGTGGCTGATACCGCTGAGGCTGATGCTGAACTTGATTCTGCTGATACTGTTGACGTCCCTGTGGGGGAGCATGTTGATTTCCTTGAGCAGTGGTGTTGATGTTGTTTACCTCTGTTGGGCGGGGAGGAGAACCACTGCGGTTTCCATTCCCGTGCCCAATAGGTCTTCCTTCCACTCTGTTCCTCTTGATTGGAGTGGCTTGATGAGGCCATGGGGAGATTGTCCCGGCACGGATTCCTGCTTCGACTTGCTCTCCAGCACGGATCAATTGTGAAAAATTCGCATATGGATGCGAGATGAGATATCCGGATATGCCTGGATATGTTGAATGAACAATCATGGAGATTTGTTCTTCGTCGTCGATGGGTGTCCGCATTCTGGCTGCCATAGCTCGCCAACGTCCCACATAAGCTGATAGCGTTTCATCATTCCTTTGCCTGAGAGCCGCGAGGTCGGCTCTTCTGGGTGCCATGTTGAGATTGTATGCAAATCTGTCGACGAAAGCCTGGGAGAGCTGTTCCCACGTCCTGATGCGGTGGCAGTCCAGTGAAGTGTACCAATCTAGGGCGTCGCCCTTCAGAGACTTTTGGAACAAACGTATGAGGGCCCCTTCATTTCCTGAGATTGCACTCAGCTCTCCACAGAAGGCTTTGAGATGTGCTCTGGGACAACTGCTGCCATCGTATCTTTTGAATTTTGGAACCTCAAAGTTTTGAGGTACCTGAGCATCTGGGAAGGGACACAAGTCTCTGAACTTGGTCGAAGGTAGATCAATTCCTTGTTGTCGCTGAAGCTGATTTTGCAAGATCTGGAACTGCTCCCGCAACTCGTCCAGTCCTGAGTGATCTGTTCGAGCGACTGGTGCCTCCTGGAGTAAGGCACGTTCTTCTTCGGCATAGTGGTCGATGTCTTCGACCCTATGGGCTTGCTGACAAGCAACCGCAGGTTGCTGAAGTTGATTTGATGATTGGACTGGATTCTGATGAACTTGTGCTTGAAATGATGGTAACTGAACTGGAGACTGTACTGAAGGTTGAACTGGAACTTGCTGGAAATTAACTGGAAATTGCTGAACTGAAGATTGCTGAAAATTAACTGGATTTTGCTGATTTGAAGATTACTGGAAATTAACTGGAATCCCATCGGCGGGGATGTGCTGGAATTGAAAAGTGCTCCTATTTGCAGGAGGCTGAGATGCTGGGAAGTGACCCCCTTGTTGGGTATTCGCCACTGTCCGCTGATTGATGTGGGCTTGACACTGACCCCCATTGTGGGTATTTGCCAGTGCTGTCCCTGTTGCTGGAAATTGAATTGAAATCCCATCGGCGGGAATGTGCTGAAATTGAAAAGGTGTCCCATCGGCGGGGACGTGCTGAGATCTACTGAGATTGTTGTTTGCAAGATTGACTGGAAGCTGACTGGAAGTCCCTGCGAACGGAATGCTCTGAGATGGTCCTGTTGATGCAGGAAGGTATTGAGAAGGATGCCCCATAGCAAAGGGTTGAGAAGGCTGCTGTCGGTAGTCTTGGGCAGACTCCGATGGTTGTGCTTGATTTGAACTGGAGGCCGGGAGGACCCGGCATGGTTGCTGAGATTGCTGAACTGGGCCAACTTGATTGTTGGCTGCTGCGGTGGCTTGTGCTTGCATGAATTGCAAGAGCATTTCTTGCATTGCTCTCATTCCTTGTGCCAATTCTTGTATGATTGGCGTATTGTCAACGGGCTACTGCGCTGGAGGTTGCGCTTCGGTCATTTCAAGAGCAGGGAAGTGATGAGTTTCTTCTTCGTGGTCGGACATGGCTTGTTGAGCCCGAGTGCAGATTATGCTGCGGTAGGGAAGTTGTCTCCGCGTACGTTGAGCCCGAGGAGGCGCAATGGTGAGGACTATACTCTACTCTTTTTGGGTTTTGGGATTTTCTTTTTTTTTTTTTGGTTTTGGGATCTATATTTTTTTTTATTCTGGGTAGAATGCTATGCAGATGAGATTGTATGAGAATTAGTGGCTTTCAAGTACGGGAAGGATTCTGTTTTTCAAGTCGAATCACGACTAGTGGGAGTAGCTCATCCCCAGCAGAGTCGCCATTCTGTGGACCCTCGCCGATTTTTCCGCGCTCCCACACGACGTTCTTCTCCCTTCCCCTTTCCTTTCGGAAAAGAAGGAGATGAGGATACGTGAGTGCGAAATCGCCGTTTGTGCCACTGGCTTGCCTCGTTCTCGAGGGCTTCGTTTGGTTGTCGTGTTAAGCTGGATATGTTTAAATGAGTTTATATAAGACCAGAGTCGCCACTAGCCAGTTACTTCGAATCTACAGTCGGCTAGACCCCGTAGAAACGTTAGAGAAGGGGATCTGAAGATCCTTTCCTCTAAAATGACTCCTGTTGATCTGCGGCCAGAGATTCAAGGTAAGGGATCACGGTTACAGGGTGGGAAGAGGTTAAGCA
The DNA here is from genome assembly GCA_003013855.2 of Liriodendron chinense. NCBI lineage: Eukaryota > Viridiplantae > Streptophyta > Magnoliopsida > Magnoliales > Magnoliaceae > Liriodendron > Liriodendron chinense. The sequence goes on from ML058335.1 coordinate 3,855,801, forward strand.
CCCCACACAATGCCCGTACCGAAGTACGGTCTCTACTTCACAGAATCGATCAAATACTTGAAAGTCTAGTTTAATCCTCGTATATTCTCATGGATGACATGATGCATGAATGCGGGTCTGAACAGTAAGAGTTTCTGGTGGGCAGGTTCCAACAACGGGCAAGCCCAGAGCGTACGCTCGAACTGACAGGTGCTTAATATAAGACGTATGCAGTGTGCTTGAATGATCAAGGTGTTTTATAGTGAAGCATGAATGCAGGTCTGAACAGTAAGAGTTTCTGATGGGCAGGTTCCAACAACGGGCAAGCCCAGAGCATACGCTCGAACTGACAGGTGCTTTATGCGAGATGCATGCGGTGTGTTTGAATAATCAAAGTGTTTGCAGTGAAGCAGGGGGGTTGGAAGAAAAGTAAATGTTGCACTTATGCTAGATGCAAATGAGATGATGCTGGAAAAGAGTAGCTGAGTGGACGGAGGTGTCGCAAGGGGTTGGCTTCGAGTGGCTGGATCAAGACCTGGATGGCTTGGGAGGCTTGGACCAGTGGTCAGGCTGGGCTGGACCAGGGCTAGACTCTCCTCACTCGGGCTCTCCTTGGTGGAAAAATGGGCTAAAGGGGAAAGGGGACTCGGATCGCACCCGGACTGGCTGGACTTGAAGGGATGTTGAAATGAGAAGGGGAGGGGGGTATTTATAGCAGCGAGGAGTGGCAGTTTGTGTAATTTTGTCCGGGTGGCCTGCCATGGGCCGCCCGTAAGGCCGCTCCTCGGTTTCCAGCGAGTACGGTCGCTCCCTCGGGGCTGCTGTTTGACTCGCTGGTCGACTCAGTGAGTTGACTCAGCGGGTCGACTCGGTGGTTTGACTCGACGGGTTGACTCGGTGTTTTGACTCGACGGGTTGACTCGACGGGTTGACTCAGCGGGTTAACTCAGCGAGTTGACTCAATGATTTTGACTTTTTTAGGATTTTTTGACTGGCCTTTTTTATGGGGGTTTTTCAGGCTGATGTTTAAGACTGGGTGAACTGGGTTCAGGCTTGATCTGGGCTATGGAATGGGGCTTACAAGGGTGAGTTTGGCTGAGTTTGGACTTGGGATTTGGGGGTATGGTCCTCCATTCATCCAGCTATCTCTACCAACAGTGTAGCCGAAGGTGGGGTGTCTACAATGTCATAATGCCTAAACCACTATGTATAATTCAAGCTCATACGCTGACCACTTTTTACGTGCATCACTGATGTTTCTCACTGAGAAGACTACCAGTCCACCTTCTTATGACAAAACTTCCCCAATTCTGACATACGAGGCATCGCATTCAACCTCAAAAAGCTTGTCGTAGATGGAAAGTACAAGAACCAGGGTCGTGGACAATTTGCGTTTAATCTCGACAAAGCTTTTGTTAGCTTAGTCAGTCCACTGAAATGCTCCTTTCTTCATGCGATCTGTTATTGACACCACAATGGTGTTGAAATTCTTCATAAATTGACAATAGAATGTCACCAACCTATGAAAACTCCACACTTCATAGATGTTTAATTGTCGGCACCGACCATTCCTTGATGGCCATCACCTTCTTTTCATCCATGCGGATGTTCGTGGATGTTATTATGAAACCTAAGAACATAATGCTCTCGGTCTGGAAGCTGCACTTCTTTAGGTTGAGGTACAACTTATTCTCTGCTAACACCTACAACACTTGCTTAAGATGCCCCATATGATTTGCTTCATTCTGATTGTATATCAATATATCATTGAAATAAACCACCACGAACTGCCTAATAAATGGTTTCAGAACTTGGTTCATCAACCTCATGAATATGTTAGGTGCGTTCGAAAGATCGAAGGACATGACCAACAATTCATACAGCCCCTCCTTGGTTTTAAAAGTTGCCTTCCACTCATCGCTCGTCCGTATTCGGATTTGAAAGCAGTTGCTCTTCAAATCAAACTTGAAAAATAGCTTCGCACCTTCAAGCATGTTCAACATGTCATCCATCCGTGGTATGAGAAATTTATATTTTATAGTAATTTTGTTGACTGCTCCGCTGTCGACAGATATCTGCCAACTCCCATCTTTCTTAAGAGTCAATAATGCTGGAACGACACATGGGCTCATGCTTTTTCAAACTAGACCCTTACAGATCAATTTCTCCACTTGTCCTCGTAAATTTCACACTCCTTCGGACTCATCTAATGGTGAGGGTGATTAGGCAAACTAGCCCAAGAGATAAGTTATATATGATGCTGAATATCTCGCATGGGGGGCAAGTCATTAAGAAGTTCTTCGGGCTAGATCTCTTTGAATTCATGCAGTAAAGGTTTCAATTTGATAGGTATGTTCGTGGGCTCTACATATTCGCCCTTCACGACCAATACATACACCTCTCCCGTCTCTTTAGACTCCTCCACAAAGTTTCGTATGGTTATGAGAGAATGTCCCTCCACTTTAGAAGCTTCAAGTTGTTCATCTGGCCCATAGGGGCGAGAATTGTTTTCTGGTCGTCCTTGACGAAGATACAAACGTTATATTGTCCTCTATGAATTGTATCACGATCTGATTGTCATGGGCGATTGAGTAACATGTGGCAAGCCTCCATGTCGACTACATCATATACTACTTGGTCTTTAAAGTATTTACCAATTGAAGAGGAGACAATGCATTATTCAGTTACCTCGGTCTTATTAACCTTCTTGATCCAACTGATTGTGTATAGGAAATGATGTTTTTCTATATTTAGCTACAATCTCTCCACCATAACTCTAAAGACGATGTTTTTACTGTTACCCATTGTCTATGATCACATCATAGACTTTGTGATTCATTGTACACCATGTTCGAAATATATTGTGTCACGACAGATATACCTCCTTCTTTAAGGTGTATAAGAGCCTTCTCACAACTAGAAGCTCAGCATGATCTCTCACCATCCAATCTTCTTCTTCCACCTCTTCATTAGATTGGTCTTTGGTCGTTGAGGACGCGTGTTTGACAGGTGACCTGATTGATCACATCGGAAGCAATGGTCTGGCCTTAGCTGACCGTAGGGATTTAAAATCATACTCGGACCTAAAGTAGTTGTCGCAACTCTTTAGGGTTGCGACAATGGCCAACCGTAGGGATTTAAAATCATACTCAATGGGCCACTCCCCAAATCTCAGTTCACCACCGTAGGAGGTTGAGGATGCCGCCTATAAGTTCTTTCCCTTTGGCTAACGTTATGCTCTACAAAGGGCTCATTGTGGGTGCTCCCGTCGCGGCATAGGCCCAAGTATTGGACCGCTCAAGTCATGTCTCTGCTTGGTTGGCTAACCTGATCGCTTTATCCATCGTCCATACAGGATGCATCTAAACCTGGTCGAGGATCACCAATCGCAACCCACCGATGAATCAAGTGACCTATTATGATTCGGTTTTTACCAAATCGTTCCGAGCCACCAAACAATAGAACTTTTCAATGTAATCTCTCTTCGACCAGCTTCCTTGCCAACAATTCTAGTATTGTTGAAATAATACCTACTCATAGTTGTAGGGGAGGAATCAAGCGCATGGTAACCACTTCATCTGCTGCATGAACGGATTGAGGTTTTCATCTATAGTGTTCGCGTGAGTTAAAATTGATCCCACCACGCCGAAGCGCTGCCCTTTAGCTTATAAGCGACAAGTTTCACTTTTTTCTCTTTCAAAACTTTCATGTAGTCGAAAAAATGCTTGACTTCCAACAACTAATCAAGGAAATCTTCGATGTGAAGGTGAAGTTAGTCAGAGGTCAGCCTTGATCTTGAAGTTCCGATCTGTTCAATCCACCCAATCGTCTCCACGTACAAGATGATGGAGGACCATGTTGTCGACTTCTTCACGTTAGAGCTAACAACGTCACGTGTGGCCCTACGATTCACCACTAGTAATGCTTCGCGAATAGCATGATTACACTGTCCAATGACCACCGAAGGTTGGTTGTCGCTCCGAACATGAGGTGGTGTTAATGCCTCTGCTATATGGTCGAGGGTAGCCTACGGCCCTTACATGGCTAGCCAATTCTCCTACTGGAAAGTTTTCATTCTTTCCGCTAGATAGTTGATCCCTGGATCACCATCCATAGAATTGTTGTCCACACCTTTGTCAATTTCCATCGAACCGAGGGAAAGTCCTTACTCTTATACGACTTGATGTAGGGAGGGATGTGATGAGGTCGATCACCGTCTTCCTCAAGGGATAAATACATTGAATCCACAAGAGAAATCTCGAATCTACGAGATAAAATGACAAAAGTCAGGAATTTTATTGAATAATATGAGGGTTTTCACACCCCACCCCAGGCTGATAAGATGATTAAAGATTGAACGGTTAGGATGGATGGTAATTCACACCTTTAACCCCAATCCAGACCTTGATCCATACCCTTAACCCCAATCTGAACCCTAGTCCAAATCTTCATCCAAAATCTTAAAAAAATTAAACCCTAAGAGTCACCCATAGGAAAATCGTGTAAAACTCCAAACAGGTCAACTCATTAGGTCAGCTTAGCCTATCTACCCAGCCAACTCACCCTGCTAAAACCTAATAAGTCAAGCCTAAGCCCAACCAAGGTCCGCAGTCCGGACAGAGAGTTCACTCTCCAGCAACCGAAAGATCCCCGCATCTGTGGGATATTCCTCGCCAAAACAGGGGTAGAATAGTGCAGTAGGTGGCGGCCTGGGCCCAATGCATTTCTTCTCCCCCATTTTCAGAAGCTGGGGGCTCCTTGTAGACACCCCACCTTCAGCTACACTGTTGGTAGAGAAAGCTGGATAAATGGAAGACCATACCCCCAAATCCCAAGTCCAAACTCAGCCAAACTCACCCTTGTAAGCCCCATTCCATGGCCCAGTTCAAGCCTGAACCCAGTCAACCCAGTCCTAAACACCACCCTGAAAAACCCCCCATAAGAAAAGCCAGTCAAAAAATCCCAAAAAAGTCAAACTCACTGAGTCAACCCGCTGAGTTAACCCGCTGAGTCAACCCGTCGAGTCAAAACACCGAGTCAACCCGTCGAGTCAACCCGTCGAGTCAAATCACCGAGTCGACCCGCTGAGTCAACTCACTGAGTCGACCCAGCGAGTCAAACAGCAGCCCCGAGGAAGCAACCGTACATCGCTGGAAACCGAGGAGCGACCGTACGGGCGGCCCATAGCAGGCCGCCCGAGACAAATTACGAGCTCTGCCACTGCTCGCTGTTATAAATACCCCCCTCCCCTTCTCATTTCAATAGACCACTCAGCCAGAGAGAGCCCGTCGATCTGAGTCACCCTCTTTCACCCCTTAGCCCATTCCTCCACCAAGGAGAGCCCGAGTGAGGAGAGCCTAGCCCTGGTCCAGCCCAGCCTGACCACTGGTCCAAGTCTCCCAAGCCGTCCAAGTCTTGATCCAGCCACTCGAAGCCAATCCTTGCGATACCTCCGTCCATCCAGCTATCATTTTTCCAGCATCATCTCATTTGCATCTAGCATAAGTGCAACATTTACTTTTCTTCCAACCCCCCTGCTTCACTACAAGCACCTTGATTATTCAAGCACACTGCATATGTCTTAAATTAAGCACCTGTCAGTTCGAGCGTATGCTCTGGGCTTGCCCGTTGTTGGAACCTGCCCATTAGAAACTCTTACTGTTCAGACCTGCATTCACGTACATATCACTGTAAACACTTTGAATATTCAAGCACACAGCATGCATCATCTCGCATAAAGCATCTGTCAGTTCGAGCGTACGCTCTGGGCTTGCCCGTTGTTGGAACCTGCCCATTAGAAACTCTTACTGTTCAGACCCGCATTCATGCATCATGTCATCCATGATAATATACGAGGATTAAACTAGACTTTCAAGTATCCGATCGATTCTGTGAAGTAGAGACCGTACTTCGGTACGGGCAGTGTGTGCGGTGCTTAACCTCTTCCCACCCTGTAACCGTGATCCCTTACCTTGAATCTCTGACCGCAGATCAACAGGAGTCATTTTAGAGGAAGGAATCTTCGGATTCCCTTCTCTAACGTTTCTACGGGGTCTAGCCGACTGTAGATTCGAAGTAACTGGCTAGTGGCGACTCTGAACTCATTTAAACATATCCAGCTTAACACGACTACCAAACAAAGCCCTCGAGAACGAGGCAAGCCAGTGGCACAAACGGCGATTTTGCACTCACGCATCCTCATCTCCTTCTTTTCCGAAAGGAAAGGGGAAGGGAGAAGAACGTCGTGTGGGAGCGCGGAAAATCGGCGAGGGTCCACAGAATGGCGACTCCACTGGGGATGAGCTAGTCCCACTAGTCGTGATTCGACTTGAAAAACAGAATCCTTCCCGTACTTGAAAGCCACTAATCCTCATACAATCTCATCTGCATAGCATTCTACCCAGAACAAAAAAAAATATATATATAGAAGATCCCAAAATAAAAAAAAAGGAAAATCCCAAAACTCAAAAAGAGTAGAGTATAGTCCTCACCATTGCGCCTTCTCGGGCTCAACGTACGCGAAGACAACTTCCCTACCACAGCATAATCCGCACTCGGGCTCAACAAGCCATGTCCGACCACGAAGAAGAAACTCATCTCCTTCCTGCTCTTGAGATGACCGAAGCGCAACCTCCAGCGCAACAACCCATTGATAATACGCCAATCATACAAGAATTGGCACAAGGAGTGAGAGCAATGCAAGAAATGCTCTTGCAATTCATGCAAGCACAAGCCACAGCAGCAGCCAACAATCAAGTTGGCCCAGTTCAGCAATCTCAGCAACCATGCCGGGTCCTCCCGGCCTCCAGTTCAAATCAAGCACAACCATCGGAGTCTGCCCAAGACTACCGATAGCAGCCATCTCAGCCCTTCGCTATGGGGCATCCTTCTCAATATCTTCCTGCGACGACAAGACCATCTCAGAGCACTTCCGTTGCAGGTACATCCAGTCAGCTTCCAGTCAATCTTGCAAACAACAATCTCAGTAGATCTCAGCATGTCCCCGCCGATGGGACACCTTTTCAATTCCAGCACATCCCCGCCGATGGGATTTCAATTCAATTTCCAACAACAGGGACAGCACTGACGAATGCCCACAATGGGGGTCAATGTCAAGCCCACATCAATCAGCGGACAGTGGCGAATACCCAACAAGGGGGTCACTTCCCAGCATCTCAGCCTCCTGCAAATAGGAGCACTTTTCAATTCCAGCACATCCCCGCCGATGGGATTCCAGTTAATTTCCAGCAATCTTCAATTCAGCAAAATCCAGTTAATTTCCAGCAATCTTCAGTTCAGCAATCTCCAGTTAACTTCCAGCAAGTTCCAGTTCAACCTTCAGTACAATCTCCAGTTCAGTTACCATCATTTCAAGCACAAGTTCATCAGAATCCAGTTCAATCATCAAACCAATTTCAGCAACCCGCGGTTGCTTTTCAGCAAACCCATAGGGTCGAAGACGTCGACCACTATGCCGAAGAAGAACGTGCCTTACTCCAAGAGGTACCAGTCGCTCGAACAGATCATTCAGGACTGGACGAGTTGCGGGAGCAGTTCCAGATCTTGCAAAATCAGCTTCAGCCACAGCAAGGAATCGATCTACCTTCGACCAAGTTCAGAGACTTGTGTCCTTTCCCAGATGCTCAAGTACCTCAAAACTTTGAGGTTCCAAAATTCAAAAGATACGACGGCAGCGGTTGTCCCACAGCACATCTCAAGGCCTTCTGTGGAGAACTGAGTGCAATCTCAGGAAATGAAGGGGCCCTTATTCGCTTGTTCCAAAAATCTCTAAAGGGCGATGCCCTAGATTGGTACACTTCATTGGACTGCCACCGCATCAGGACGTGGGAACAGCTTTCCCAGGCTTTCGTCGACAGATTTGCATACAATCTTAACATGGCACCCAGAAGAGCCGACCTCGCGGCTCTCAGGCAAAGGAATGATGAAACGCTATCAGCTTATGTGGGACGTTGGCGAGCTATGGCAGCCAGAATGCGGACACCCATCGACGATGAAGAATAAATCTCCATGATTATTCATTCAACATATCCAGGCATATCCGGGTATCTCATCTCGCATCCATATGCGAATTTCTCACAATTGATCCGTGCTGGAGAGCAAGTCGAAGCAGGAATCCGGGCCGGGACAATCTCTTCATGGCCTCATCAGGCCACTCCAGTCAAGAGGAACAGAGTGGAAGGAAGACCTATCGGGCATGGGAATGGAAACCGCAGTGGTTCTCCTCCCCGCCCAACAGAAGTAAACAACATCAATACCACTGCTCAAGGAAATCAACATGCTCCCCCACAGGGACGTCAACAGTATCAGCAGAATCAAGTTCAGCATCAGCCTCAGCGGTATCAGCCACAACCAAATCCTCAGCCACAACCACCTCGATAACAGCAGCAGTTCAGAGGAAACGGCCAATACTCATACCAGAACAGGCAGAATTACAGGGAGTCCAGGAAATTTACTCCCCTCTCTCAACCACTCAGTCAAGTCATGGCTACTCTGGTGCAGAAGCAATTACTTACTCTAATGGCACCTAGGCCTCCTCCTCATCCTCTGCCACCGAATTACCGAGAAAATGAGTATTGTGCTTACCATCAAGGGCGTGGCCACGCCACTGATCGATGCTATACTTTGAAGAATGCTATACAAGACCTAATTGATGATCGCAAGATCGTCATCTCGGTCCCTGGAACTTCTCCAGCAGCTTCCACCAACATCCTTCAAAATCCTCTGCCTCAACATCCGACGGACCCCAGTTCGTCTCGTGGCCCTGCAGTCAATAGTATAGAAGAAGGAGACCATCTCGATCACTTCTTCTCCCCTATCCAGTCTATTCATGCTTACACTTATGGGCCGACAAGTCCTCCTCCGATCATGCAAGGGGCAAGTCCCTTTCCTCCTCCAGTCCTCGAGCCAGTAGTACTCGAAGGAGCATTTCCATGTGATGTGCCAGTTATGCAAGGGGCATCTTACGGCCCCTCATGTTGGGAACCAGTCGTCTTGGAAGGAGCACAATCATACATTGAGCCCACATACGAACCTGTCATCTTGCAAGGGGCAACTCCAGAACAATCTAATCCGCAATGGAAGGATTATACTCATCAACAGCAAGAGCCCGTTGTCTTGGAAGGAGCTCCTCCAATTGAGCCAGTCATATTGCAAGGGGCAAATCCCGGAGGCGTGTCAATCACACTACGACAGCTGGGACGAACAGAGAAACCTCCTGCCATATCAAGAGGACCAGTATTCATTCCATGGGAGCCTCCTGCCCCAGGAACAGTCAAGCCAGGACCACGACCTTATGTGATCTATGAAGACAAGCCTCGATATTACCCCTTCAGCACAGGCAACAATGTAGTTCTCAAGGCAAAAGCTCCATACGAGGAAGATCTGGTACCCACACCAACACCGTTGCAAGAACCGGTGGTCCTAGAAGGCAAAAGGGAGGAAAACTACAAAGAGGTTCCATGGCACTATCCAGAATGTGCGGAAGTGGGGAACATGAATCCCAATGGGCGTTGCATCTGAAGAGATAATCAGAACAGAGGAGATCCCAAAGGCGCCCTTTCAGGCCTCGGCAACAAAAATGAAGCCGCATACGATGTGGCGAATCAGCTCAAGTCAATCCCTGCACAAATCTCAGTATGGGAGCTGTTAGTGCACTTTTTCATGGCATACTAGTGCACCTTGTTTGTCAATCACTTACAGCTGTGAGTCTTGTGTCGGTTGAGCCCAATGAAGACGAAGACCGAAGACTCAAGACGTCCAGCCACATCAAGGAAGAAGATTCAGGTATATGAGATGCCTTGGTGCCTTAACCTCGACCAAAACCTATCCCCTTTGTATCCTTGATGACCTTGACCATATTTAGAACCTTTTAGGCATCATTGATAGGCCCTAGGTGTCCCATTTGATCAACCTTTCCTAGGACTTTATGTACAGGCTGAAGATAGTAGAGTGCAGCTTGTATGTGGGGAGAACCAGGCTGGTCCGACCGGTCATGACCGGTCGGCCAGCAGCCTTGCTGCTTTATGCAATGGCCAGCCGACCGGTCATGACCGGTCGGCCGTTTACAAACCATGGTGGCCAGCAAGTATGGCCGACCGGTCATGACCGGTCGGCCTGGAGGAATTCCTTCATCCAGCAAGGAGCGCCGACCGGTCATGACCGGTCGGCCTGCAGTGTTCAGGCAGTCCAGTGAGGGGGTCCGACCGGTCATGACCGGTCGGCCCATATATGTGGCCTATACACTTGAGGTTCTTCAGCAGGGGAGTCCGACCGGTCATGACCGGTCGGGGCAGGCCGTTTTATGGCCGTTTTATGACCGTTGGAGCCTCTTTTCTATAAATATGGAGCTCCATTCTTGGGTCAAAGAGAGAGGTTTTAGAGAGCCCATTCCATACTCATCTTATACATCATTTGGGGCCTCAAAGAGGAGGTTGTCAAGTCATATCCCTTGTGTTTCAAGCACAAGTATGGGCATTCAAATGCTATCAAGAAATGACTTGATTCCTCTCTCAAATCTAGAGGTGTGACACTATTCCACATAGGTATATCCTTTGTCCAAGACCTCTAGAAGACTCTCTAGGTGAATCTCCTAGTTGGAACAACCTACACATCCCATGTATGAGATTCACCCATTCTCCTAGCACCTTGGGCATTTCAAGGCATCGCATGCAAGGTGTTTGATCGAATGTGGCTGAGGCATTGGCGACGCAACGGCGACACGATCGAGGGAGCAAAGGGAAGCTGATTGAAGCACGGGAGAGCGGAGATCAAGCAACCCATTACGGCGCTAAACAAGGGGCTCATCCGGCAAGTAAGTTGTCTCATTTGAGAGTCCATTTTAGAGTTTGTTTGTCAAACTCGCCTTAGGGACGTTAGCCGTTCCTTGGCCCGTCAGCCGGGCCTAAACTAAGTCTCCAAGGGGGAGCCTCCGACACGGGAGTAAACGTGCGATAAGGTTGAGAGTTAGCCTTTGTCTAAAACTCCGGATACGGTTGAGAGGTGAACCGATAAAACCTCCGTGTAAAGGTTGAGAGGTGAACCTCATTTAAAACCTCCGATAGTGAATGCCGGTGTGCTCAAAGGGGTTGAGTACTTGAACCGGGAGTGGAGTAGACAAGTAGTCGAACCACTATACATCCTTGTGTTTGTGACTGTTCTTGAGCACATTCTATCTTTGCATTGTTTGTTTAATTGCTTAATTATGAATGATTGATAGGAATGCATGCTAGGCATTTTATAGGCATCCCCACACAAGATGTACCTTCACTACTTGTGTAGACTTGAGCTCATTGATCCACTCTCATAAGTCTACACAAGATGCATAGGTTAGGAGCTTGATTAGTTGTATAATTTACTTCCTATGCATGCTTAGACTAGGTTTGTTTATTGCTTATCCTCTTGCTAGTCTTTTGATTGGACCCACCAAGGCTTGGAAGCCGAGGTGTTCTTGCTTACAAAGCTTATTTTATTGAATTGCATAAGTAGGCGAAAAGAATTTGAAAAAGGTCCATATCACCCCTTCTAGGTCCTTAGACATATCTCCAAGTGTCTCTACAAGCGGTAAAACCGCAATTTCAATTGGTATCAAAGCGGGTTCCTCTTTAAGGGCTTAATTGCCTAGAGGTAGATCCTAAAGAGAAACTTGAAAATATGTCTAGAGAGGACTCTTCATCCGTCACTAAGCCTCCTTTCTTTGATGGGTCAAATTATCCATACTGGAAAGCCCGAATGCGCATCTTCTTGGAATCTATTGATTCGGATGTGAGGGACATGGTTGACTTTGGATATGAACCCCCAATGGTTACTATTTCCAAGGAGGGTGAGCCGGATGTTCTCAGGCCAAAAGACAAGGCATTGTGGACTGCTCATGAAAAAGCTCAACGTATTAATAATGCCAAAGGCCTGAATGCCATATTTTGTTCAGTATCAAGAGAAGAATTTGGTCGGATCCAAAACTGCACTACCAGTAAACAAGCATGGGATATTCTGGAAGTTACCCATGAAGGAACAAATGTTGTTAAAAATTCTAAACTCCAGCGCCTCTCCACTCTCTTTGAAAATATTACTATGGAGGAGGATGAAACGTTTACTGAATTTTATACCAAACTGAACAAAATCACAAATGATATGTGGGGCTTAGGGGATCCGGTTCCGGAACATAGGCTTTGTAGGAAAATTCTGAGATCTCTTCCGGAACGGTTCTCTTCTAAAGTCACCACCATTGAAGAGTGTAGGGATCTTAATACAATGAAAGTTGAAGAACTCATAGGTTCCCTACAAACCTTTGAGCTTGGCTTTAAAGCCCCCTCTAGAAGGAAAAACATCGCCTTCAAGTCCTCTCACAGACACAAGAAAATCAAAAGTGAGACGGAGGATGATAGCGATGATGAGGATGATGAGGAAGAAAAATTGAACAAAAAATTCAAGAGATTCCTCAAATTTGATAGAGGGAATAGCCGTGACAAGAAGGACAAGAAGGGTGATAAACGTACAGGAAAATCATCCATACCTTCTTCCGTCCGTTGTTATGGTTGCGGTCGTCGTGGCCATATTGCCCCGGAATGTCCGGAAGGGCCTAAACCAAAAGGTAAAAAGGCAATGGCTGCCACTTGGGATGATACGGAGGAGTCCGAATCTGATGATGAGAGCCAACATAATGATCTTGCTCTCTCGGCCTCCTTCACGACCCCTTTACCAGATTATCTAAGAGGGGATCCCAACCGCTATCCCTTCTAAGTGAAGGTAGAGTTCTCAACCCCTCGCCTCATGCTACATTTTATGAGGGTGTTGTGGAATCTTTGCTACCCTTTGGCTTTTTAAATTGAACATGGTTAGTGAGGGTAGCTAGTTTTGCTTTTATTGGAAAATCTGAGGATTTCAGCCTCATTTTCTGTGTATATGAGCAAATCAGAGGATTCAAGCCTCATTCGCCCAAATTTTGATGATTTAGCCTTGCTTTTAATTAATACATTTGCTTGCTAGATTGTCATCCTGCTTAGATTAGCTAATCATCTTGAGTTTTATGCTAATCTTTGCTTAGTATTGGTCTTGATATACCACTAGGGGAGGTTGGTTGTTTGGGCTATAAGCCCTTTTGTGCTTCATTGCAAATGTATGTCCTTGACCAATATTGCATGATTACCTACGCTTAGATAGTTATATCTTCCTGTTAATCATGTGTCTCTTAGCTTGCTCCATGTATTTATGATTCATGCTCCCTACACTTTCCTTTTAGCATGTGCTTATAGTTATAACTGCGACACACTATCTCCTCTTACCTTAACTTCATTGGTATATCATTAAGGGGGAGAGAATAGTTTGTCAATTGCTAACAAAAAGGGGGAGAAAGATCAAATCCCACCAAAACTAGTTTGCTATATTTTGTGATGCAGGGATTGACAGGTTGTGGGGGAGCAAACTGAAGCGAAGCAGCATAGTTTAGACATGTCAAGAGTCCTGTAATTTATGCTTTATCATTGTAATATCTTGAACATGTAATTTGTTTTGGTAGGTTAAGTTTTTGTAAGTAATTGACAAAGGGGGAGATTGTTAGTGCACTTTTTCGTGGCATACTAGTGCACCTTGTTTGTCAATCACTTACAGCTGTGAGTCTTGTGTCGGTTGAGCCCAATGAAGACGAAGACCGAAGACTCAAGACGTCCAGCCACATCAAGGAAGAAGATTCAGGTATATGAGATGCCTTGGTGCCTTAACCTCGACCAAAACCTATCCCCTTTGTATCCTTGATGACCTTGACCATATTTAGAACCCTTTAGGCATCATTGATAGGCCCTAGGTGTCCCATTTGATCAACCTTTCCTAGGACTTTATGTACAGGCTGAAGATAGTAGAGTGCAGCTTGTATGTGGGGAGAACCAGGCTGGTCCGACCGGTCATGACCGGTCGGCCAGCAGCCTTGCTGCTTTATGCAATGGCCAGCCGACCGGTCATGACCGGTCGGCCGTTTACAAACCATGGTGGCCAGCAAGTATGGCCGACCGGTCATGATCGGTCGGCCTGGAGGAATTCCTTCATCCAGCAAGGAGCGCCGACCGGTCATGACCGGTCGGCCTGCAGTGTTCAGGCAGTCCAGTGAGGGGGTCCGACCGGTCATGACCGGTCGGCCCATATATGTGGCCTATACACTTGAGGTTCTTCAGCAGGGGAGTCCGACCGGTCATGACCGGTCGGGGCAGGCCGTTTTATGGCCGTTTTATGACCGTTGGAGCCTCTTTTCTATAAATATGGAGCTCCATTCTTGGGTCAAAGAGAGAGGTTTTAGAGAGCCCATTCCATACTCATCTTATACATCATTTGGGGCCTCAAAGAGGAGGTTGTCAAGTCATATCCCTTGTGTTTCAAGCACAAGTATGGGCATTCAAATGCTATCAAGAAATGACTTGATTCCTCTCTCAAATCTAGAGGTGTGACACTATTCCACATAGGTATATCCTTTGTCCAAGACCTCTAGAAGACTCTCTAGGTGAATCTCCTAGTTGGAACAACCTACACATCCCATGTATGAGATTCACCCATTCTCCTAGCACCTTGGGCATTTCAAGGCATCGCATGCAAGGTGTTTGATCGAATGTGGCTGAGGCATTGGCGACGCAACGGCGACACGATCGAGGGAGCAAAGGGAAGCTGATTGAAGCACGGGAGAGCGGAGATCAAGCAACCCATTACGGCGCTAAACAAGGGGCTCATCCGGCAAGTAAGTTGTCTCATTTGAGAGTCCATTTTAGAGTTTGTTTGTCAAACTCGCCTTAGGGACGTTAGCAGTTCCTTGGCCCGTCAGCCGGGCCTAAACTAAGTCTCCAAGGGGGAGCCTCCGACACGGGAGTAAACGTGCGATAAGGTTGAGAGTTAGCCTTTGTCTAAAACTCCGGATACGGTTGAGAGGTGAACCGATAAAACCTCCGTGTAAAGGTTGAGAGGTGAACCTCATTTAAAACCTCCGATAGTGAATGCCGGTGTGCTCAAAGGGGTTGAGTACTTGAACCGGGAGTGGAGTAGACAAGTAGTCGAACCACTATACATCCTTGTGTTTGTGACTGTTCTTGAGCACATTCTATCTTTGCATTGTTTGTTTAATTGCTTAATTATGAATGATTGATAGGAATGCATGCTAGGCATTTTATAGGCATCCCCACACAAGATGTACCTTCACTACTTGTGTAGACTTGAGCTCATTGATCCACTCTCATAAGTCTACACAAGATGCATAGGTTAGGAGCTTGATTAGTTGTATAATTTACTTCCTATGCATGCTTAGACTAGGTTTGTTTATTGCTTATCCTCTTGCTAGTCTTTTGATTGGACCCACCAAGGCTTGGAAGCCGAGGTGTTCTTGCTTACAAAGCTTATTTTATTGAATTGCATAAGTAGGCGAAAAGAATTTGAAAAAGGTCCATATCACCCCTTCTAGGTCCTTAGACATATCTCCAAGTGTCTCTACAAGCGGTAAAACCGCAATTTCAGGAGCTACTCTGCACATCTCGCATTCACCGAGAAATGTTTGCCAAGACCTTGAACGATGCTCACGTCTCCTCTGATACGGCACCAGAAATGATAGCTTTGATGATTGGACAACTCCTGGCTCCGCGCGCCATCACCTTCACAGATAATGAGTTGCCACCAGAGGGACGTAATCATGGGCGATCCCTCAACATAGCCTTACGATATAAAGACCTCTGTGTTCCGCTGGTCCTTATCGATAATGGCTCAAGCTTAAATGTCTGCCCACTCAAGACTGCGAAATGTCTGGGAATCAGTCCTTCTTCATTCCGACCCAGCACCATGTGCGTCAGAGCATTCGATAACACTCGTCGATCAGTAGAAGGGGAAGTCGACATAGAGGTACAGATAGGTCCGGAAGTCTCTACCATCACATTCCAAATCCTGGATATATCAGCCTCTTTCAACATGCTGCTCGGACGGCCTTGGCTGCACAAGGTTGGAGCTGTGCCATCAACCCTGCATCAACGAGTGAAGTACATCTGTGGAAATCAAGTGATCTCTATCCATGCAGAGAAGGAGCTCATCATTCCTTCCAATGCTGCTGCCACTGAACCAGACATCCCTGTCATTGATATCCAGCACTCTGAAGAAGACATCCCGTTTCATAGTTTCGAATTTGAGACTGTGAACTCTATCGCCAATCCAGAACCAATAAGGGTGGACCGTGTCTTTTCACCAGCAGAACGTCTGAGTCTCAAATACCGAATGAAGAATCACTTCAAGTCCAGAAAGGTACCACTGGTATATAACCAACGCAAATGGGGACTCGGATATAGGGCAACCTTCACGGACAAAAGGAGGAAGAAATTTCGGTGCTCACCCATCCAGTTCGTCATGCCAGGAGAACCTTGCAAAGATCCAGGAGGGAATCAACCGACTGCACTACACAAAGGCCTCCCGATGAGCCTAGTTTGGGCCACGTGGCCCCCCATTCGATGGGATCAGATTCTCGAACCATCTAAGCCTCCAGAAGAAGAAGGAAATGATGAAGACGAAGAAGGAAGACAAATACAGCAGCTTCAGGACCAGGTTACCCTGACACCTACTCCCAACCAGGGGCACAACCTGCCCACGTCAGCATCAATCAACTAGGGGCACAACCTGCCCACTTCAATCAGCCAGGGGCACAACCTGCCCACTTCAATCAGCAAGGGGCACAACTTGCCCATCTCAGCACCAATTAGCAAGGGGCACAACTTGCCCATCCCTGCAAAGTTAACATCATCAATCATCAGCCAAGGGCAGAAGCAGCCCATCCATTGGACCAAGAAAGTGAAATGGCCAGCCCTAGATTGGTCTGATGTCCAGATTCCAAACTTGTGTCTAGCCGTCGAACCAGACGAACTGCAATGCGAAGTAAGTGACCCGGGAGGGACTGAGTGCGACTCAGATCTCGAACCCGACCAGCGAGAAGTCATGGTCATTGGGCCAGATCATGATTCTTCATCCAAATCATCAACCCCCACCTCTCCAGGGGAGGAAGTGTGGGGTCCTGAATGGTCATCTGTTCCCCTAACTTTTGAATCAGCCAAAGAGCCATCTGAGGGCTCTGGCTTCCAAAAAAAAACGCCTGTTTAAGCAGCGACCGGAACTTTGGAACAAGTTGGGCTCAATCATGGTCTGCAATGCCTGCTTGTTCAAAGTCCCACGAATTTCGAAAATTCAAAAAAATCAAAAACTTTCAAAAGACAAAAACATCTAGTATTTCCATTTCAAAAAAATCTCAAAAACCAAAAAATATTTCTTTTCCTGCATTCAATAGTGTGCCAAGTTCGTCTAAAGAGTCGCATGAGTTTGAAGTCGAATCATATGATTTCGACATCGAATTAGACTTCGAGCTCATGGGTTTGGACGAAGCTCGGGATGAGGAAGATGATGATCCAGCTCCCGAACTAGAGGATCTCCTCAAAAAGTTCGAATCTAAAGCCAATGTTGTAGCCGATGATTTCGAGATAATAAACTTGGGGACGCCTGAGATCCCTAGGGAAGTACGCATTGGAAAATCGTTGCCACCTAAGATGAAACAGAAAATGATAGAGTTCCTAGCTCCAAGATTGTCCAACTTCGCGTTCTCATATGAAGACATGCCGGGGCTCGATGAAGAGCTCGTTGTACACCATCTGCCAACCAAGGCAGATATGAAGCCAGTGAAGCAAAAACTTCGAAGAATGAACCCAGAATGGGTCCTGAAAGTCCGAGATGAAGTCATCAAGCAGTACAACGCGGGATTCTTGGTAGTCTCCAACTACCCTGAATGGCTCGCCAACATCGTACCAGTACCAAAGAAGGACGGCAAGGTTCGAATGTGCATCGACTTCCGAGATCTCAACAAAGCCAGTCCTAAAGATGACTTTCCTTTGCCACATATCGACACTCTGGTAGACAACACCGCTGGATACAAAATCTTCTCATTCATGGACGGGTTCTCAGGTTACAATCAGATCAAGATGGCCGTCGAAGTCGCTAGAAGACATCGTTCATCACTCCCTGGGGAACCTTCTGTTACAGGGTAATGCCGTTCTGTCTGAAGAACGCAGGAGCAACATATCAGCGAGCAATGACAGCATTATTCCATGACATGATGAACAAAGAACTTGAAGTATATGTGGACGACATGATCGTCAAATCTCGCACAATTGAAGGACACTTTGAAGATCTGAAGAAGTTATTCAACAGATTAGAAAAGTACAAGCTCCGCCTCAACCCTCAGAAATGTGTCTTCGGTGCAATGGGAGGCAAACTCCTCGGTTTTATGGTGAGCGAGGACGGCATCAGGGTCGACGAGACCAAAACTAGAGCAATCATTGAGATGCCCCCTCCTAGAACAGAGAAGGAAATTCGTGGCTTCCTCGGCAGAATTCAATACATCAGTCGCTTCATCGCACAGCTCACACCTATCTGTGAGCCCATATTCAAGCTCCTTTGGAAGAACGTCCCAAAAAAATGGAATGATGATTGCCAAGTCACTTTCGACCGCATCAACAGATATCTCATGAATCCTCCAGTCCTAATGCCGCCCACTCTCGGACGACCACTATTGTTATACATCTTAGTAGCAGCAGAAGCCATCGGCTGTGTCCTCGGCCAGCACGACGAAACCGGGAAGAAGGAACAAGCAATATATTATTTGAGCCGAAAGTTCACTGACTACGAGACCAGGTATTCCCCGATAGAGAAGACTTGCCTCGCCCTAGTCTGGCCAACTCAGCGACTCCGTCAATACATGATTGCATTCCCTATTCTCCTCCTCGCTCACATGGATCCGCTCAAGTACCTGTTCGAGAAGCCGGCACTTACTGGAAGGATAGCTAAATGGCAGCTACTCTTGTCTGAGTTCGACATCACCTATGTCACTCAGAAGGCAATCAAGGGACAGGCCCTCGCTGATCATCTGGCGGCCCATTCCCTCCTGGATTATCAACCGCTCAAGACATTCTTCCCTGATGAAGATCTCTTGCTCATTGAAGAAGAAGAAAAGAAGAAAGGTGAGTGGACGTTATTCTTCGACGGCGCAGCAAATTCTAAAGGGAGTGGTATTGGAGCAATCCTCTACTCTCCAAGTGATGTCCCTATTCCTATCTCAAGGCGCATAGCGTTCGAGTGCACCAACAACATGGCAGAGTATGAAGCATGCATTGCTGGCTTAAGAGAAGCCATAATCTTGGGCGTCAAGAAGCTACGAGTATTTAGAGACTCACAGCTTATCATCAATCAGACCAATGGCGAATGGAAAACCAAGGACGAGAAGTTGATACCATATCATGTGTATCTTGAAAATCTGATCGAAGAATTCAAAGAAGTCACCTTCTCATACATGCCCAGAGCCAAGAACCAATTTGCAGATGCTCTCGCCACACTTGCATCAATGCTCGAGATACCAAAAGGAGCATCAGAATGGGAGCTCACAGTCGAAATTCAAGAAGAACCTGCTTTTTGCCTGCAAATAGAAGAAGCCGAAGCTGTCCCTGACAAACCCTGGTATGCCGACATCAAGCAATATCTCGAAACCCAGGAGTATCCAGAGTCAGCAACAGCGACAGATCGCCGAACCATTCAGCGTTTGGCCGGCCAGTTCACCATCAGTGGCGAAGTTCTTTACAAGCGATCCTATAATCACATCCTCCTTCGATGCGTTGATGAAACAGAAGCTGCAAAGATCATGAAAGAAATACACGAAGGAATCTGTGGCCCACACATGAATGGGCACATGATGGCAAAGAAGATTCTACGACTCGGCTACTATTGGCTCACCATGGAGACAGACTGTTGCCAGCACGTCAGAAAATGCTTCAAGTGTCAGGAGCATGCAAATCAAATCCATGCCCCATCATCAGAGTTATACAACCTGACCACCCCCTGGCCCTTCTCCATGTGGGGACTCGACATCATCGGCAAGATCAGTCCCAAAGCATCAAATGGTCATGAGTACATACTTGTGGCAGTCGACTACTTCACCAAGTGGGTTGAGGCAGCCTCCTACACCACAATTGCAGCATCTCAGGTGATCAAATTCATGAAGAACAACATCATATGCCGGTATGGAATCCCCAATGCCATCATCACAGATAATGGAACCCCGTTCATCAACAAGAAGATGGATGACTTCCTCAGCAAGTTCAAGATCCAACGTCATCGATCAAGCCCCTACCGTCCCCAGATGAATGGTGGGGTAGAAGCCGCAAACAAGACAATCGTCAGGATACTCGAGAAGATGGTCGTGACATATCGAGATTGGTCAGATATGCTCCCATATGCGCTTTGGGCCTATCGAACGTCTGTACGGTCTGCTACGGGCGTTACTCCTTTCGAGCTTACTTATGGAATGGAAGCAGTTCTGCCAGTCGAAGTGGAAATACCATCACTACGGGTGTTATTAGAAAGCGGAATCGAAGAAGGAGAATGGCAACGGGCCAGATTCGATCAGTTGCAGCTAGCAGATGAAAAACGCATGCGTGCACTAAGTCATTCACAATGCTATCAAAAACGGATCGCTCGGGCTTACAACAGGAGAGTCCGAAAAAGAAGTTTCAAGGTAGGCGACATGGTTATGAAGAAGATTCTACCATCGCACCTTCCGGACCCCAGAGGAAAGTTCAAACCTCGTGGGACGGGCCACTGATCGTCAGAGAAGTACTTCCCGGAGGCGCCCTCAGACTCACCAGCATGAGAGGGATGGATCTTCCTGAGCCAACCAACGCCGACAACGTGAAGATCTTTCACGGGTAAGTTATTCTGACCTTATCAAAGGTTACTTTAATAGAGCTGAAGTCAAGAGGTCAAAGCTAAGATCTCTGAGAAATCATTTCCGTCCACCAACAAGTGTTTCAAATAAGGGGATTCAAAAAGAGGAAAATACAAAAAAAGGGGGGAATTCAAAAGGAAAAGACAAAAAAAAAGGAGAGAAAAAGAATTAAAAAAAAAAGAGAGAGAAGAAAAGAGAAAGAAAAAGGGAAGCCAAAGCAAGGCACCCAAGAGAAAAAAAATCAGTCCAAGAAGAAACACATCCATCCATCCATCCACCTCAGAAGGGTCTTTAGCAAAGACCGACAGCTCTATTATCGTAACTCAGGATAAGGGCTGAAAGACTGCCATCGGCCGGCAACGACGGATTCCCGACCTCTAGCCGCCGCAGTTATCCAGAGATCTAGAAAGGAAAAAAAAACAAAAAAGGAGAAAAAGAAAATGTGTGCCTAAACAAAGAGGGCGGAGTGAAAACCGGAAAGGGCGCTCCGAGTAAAAACAGTGGGCATACAGCGGACTTGGTGAAAACCTGAAAGGGCGCCAAGGGTAAAAACAGCATAGCTGTCAAGGGGCAGGCAAGATCAAACACCCGGGACGTGGTGAAAACCCGAAAGGGCGCCACGGGCAAAAATGACGGGAAAAGGCCGGCGGTAGTGAAAACTCGAAAGAGCGCTGCAGGCAAAAATGGCTTAAAAAGAAAAAGAAAAAGAAAATTAAAAAATTAAAAGTGCAGGTACCAAGAAATCAGATCGGTTCGAGCAGCGAAAGTTCAAGAACAAGAAGAAGTACAGTCAGGAACAAAGAGCTCCACAAACTCTGACAATCTCAAGAGGTAACAGTTTCCGTTGCCTACACCTCTAGGGAACCAAAGGAGCACACAAGTCAAATCTCGAGACATCGGTCAAGGCATTGGCCGAGCCCTAGTTCTGATTCCTATATCCTGACACAAAATCCAGACACACTCACAAGACAACTCATGGCACAGTAGATTTTCAAACAGTTTTCTCTTTTTTAATTAAATGCATCATATTTCTTTTACACATATCATATCATCTTTTTCAAAAAATACAAAAAAAAATGCATCATCATCAATCATATATGCAAAAAAAATGTGCAGGTGGCCAACACAATCAATCTCTACCCTCCTCCTCGGCCACATCAGGTGAGTCCTCTGACTCATAAAAAGATAGTCTCGCTCTCAACCTGCTCACCTCCATACGCAGGTAATGCGCCTCATCGCGCTCAAGGGTACGGATCGCTATCTCCTCGTCAGACAACCTCTGATCGGCAGCCAATCTCCTCGACATCATCTCACAATGATACCGAAGTGCAGAGATCTCAGACAGCAGATGGCCATGAGTGGCCAAAAGGAAGCCAGGATCGATAAACGGGCGCTCCTCAAAGGGTTCATATGAACCAGATGAAGAGCCTGCATCTCCAAGGATATCCTGCTTATCCTCATCAGCAGTCTGGTGCCAGCAGGGGATACGTCGGTACAAAGACTGCTCAGCAACCCAGTACTGATATGGGGAGGTCGCCATCGGAAAAGTCCGCAGCTCAAAACCCAGCAAATCAGCAGTCAGGTAACTCGCCCAAGAACAATCAATCCGGGTCCTGAAGTCAGAAGATCTAGAGGGAAGTGCTCGACGCCCGATACCCGTGAAAGCGAAAAGAGAAACATCCTGCTCGTATCCAAACTGCCACAGAAATCGGATAGGGTGATAAGAGAAGTAAGATCGAAAGCCTACCAACATCAGAGGAAGGCGGTGTGCATCGCAAAGCACTGGAGGAAGTGAAAGCCAAGATGACTCCCAAAGAACGTTCCAGTCACGAAGCTCAGCCAACATCCTACGATACAAGGGCTCGCTCATCCTAGCTGTATAAGGAAGAAACTCCATGATGTGTCGCATAAGGTCTGGGCGACGAGTGTCAGGAAAAGGTACAGGAACAGTCAGCGAAAGACGCTCCCATAGCCAGACCTGATCACAAAAAGGAAAAAAAAGATCAGCTAGAGCAGAGCAATTCCTAGCAAAGCAAGAAGAAAAAGGTGCAGAAAAGATACCTGAAGAAAGGCACAACAGCCGCGAAGGACACGAGTGCGGCCCAGGGCGCAGTCAGTCAGCCCATTGAACAGTTCGGCCAAGATGAGAGAAATAATCCCCTGCCGTCGAATAGCTCGGCTCATCACTTCAAAAAGCAGAGGGGTCTGGGACCTGCGCCATCCCAAGAACAGCACCTCAGCAATCAAGCAGAACATCAGTGCGTTCCGAGCAAAGGTAGAACCGGACACACCCCAAGGACCCGAAAAAAGATCATACAGTAAGTCCAAGGAGAACACTACAGCATCATGGCCGGCAGCTGCAGGATGAACAAGATAAGAAACCCCGAACCAGTTCTGCGGTGTAGCAGTCTTCGGCGATGTCTTCGGCGAGAAATACTGAGCATAATCCAAGGGAAGGCCTGTCAAGCGAGCAAGCTCCTCTAAAGAAGGTCCCGTCTCCATATCGTTGAACTCGAACAAGTTCAACGAAGGGACCCAATCAATCAATGCAGCTCCGAGCATCCTCCAGTCAATATCAACTCTGGCCATATGGATCAGACTGCCAAAGCCATAGGACTCTAACTCCCGAATCTCATAAGCTGACAAGCTGTCAAGCCAAGCAAGCAGTCGTGGCGAGCAAGAAGGACGAGGAAGCAGCTGACAAGTCCTCACTGGTACCCCTTCCAGGACAAAAGGCCCAGAAATCAATGACAGCTCATCAAGGATCAGAAGGTCAACGGGCGAAGGAGAAGGAAAAGCTGGAACCTCTGCAGACTCGATAGCCCCTGACCTGTCCCCAGTAACAGCTATGTCTGATATAGTCGCATCACTGTCGGAAACTGTCACAACCTCAGCTGCACGGGAAGACTCGCCCACCTCATGAACGGAGTGCGCAAAAGACCGACGATCAAAAAAGGGGCGATGCCCTCCATCAAAAGGGCTACCAGTAAAGATCACACCGCACATCGTGGCATCCTGACCAATCTGACCGTCAAAGAAAGCATCTGAACCATCCAGAAGGGTCCCGGCAACCCCGATCGAAGAATCAACGGTCAGATCTGGACCTGCGGCCCCCTCTAACAGGAAATCATGAATCCAATCATCATCCTGGCCGATCAAAGGGATCATCAAGGCATCCACACCGTCCATCAGGGGGGCATCATCAATGATCACATCAAGTCCACCCAGGCAAGTGTGCCGCACATCCTGGCCCTCATCAAGAGCATCCAAACCGTCAAAGGTATCATTTGAGCCATCCATCCCATCCAAGCATGAGATCAGCCCATCAATGTCCATCCTGGTCCCATCACCTCTATCAATCACATCATCCATGTGGCCCACATTCAAGGGATGCACAGTCTCACCTATGCCCCATCCTCCCATCTCATCCATGCCATCCATTCCTCCCACAATCAAGGCCCCACTCAAATCTGAAATTCCAGCCATCCTACCATTAATGGAGTCATTCAAAGCTCCACCAACCACCAAGCTTAATTCATCATCAATACCCCCATTTAATGCTCCATCTCTACCATCAATCAAAGGCACCTCATCATCTTTAAAGCCTTCATCAAGTGCTGAAGTGTGGGACCCACCAACCTCTCCCACAATGGCCCCCAAGCCATCATCAATGGCTGCCCAACAAAAGACCAAGAAAGAAAAAGACAAAAAGAGAAGAAAAGGAGAGACAAAAGAGAGATTCATGGCTGGAATCGAATGATCCAGTGCAGAGCAGGTGGGGACAGCAGCAACAGGGACCAGGGAATGTCCGAGCACGAGCCAGCCCAGGCCGCTCAAGAGACAAGCCCTGGGCGGCCTGCTATGGGCCGCCCGTATGGACACGGATCCCCTCTCTCCGCGGGATTGGCTCCAAGTTTCTTGGTAGGTGAGGCTGACAGTTCACGTCAGCAGATGGCGCTCCATGGGCCGCCCAAGGCTCCGGTCCACTCCAGATTTCGACTGAGGCTGATCAAGATCATATAAAAGGTGCCCCACCGGTCCAATCACGAAGCAATGCAGCCAGAGCATGGCTGATCAAGTCAAAGAGAAGGAAAGGTGATCAAGTGGGGGCCACAAGCAATCCAAGCCATTCCAAGATCAGATCATCATGATCTAAACCATTGAGGGACCTACATGAGCCACCAAACAACAAGATCAAAGGGCTGATCATCAAAAGAAGGGCCAGAATCCAAGATCTAATCATCAAGTGGGCCCACAAAGCCAAATCAAGCGATCTGAGACGTTCAAGCCATCATCCACACCATGAGAAGCCTTCTTAGTCTCACAAATCATCAAAAGAGGTGCCCCAAAGTAAAGCTAAGGTCTCAAGTGGGCCCACAGGGCCGAATCTATCAATTTGAACCATTCAAGGGCTAAATCATCAGGATCCAAACCATTGGAAAGCTTACACAAGTCATGGAGCAGCAAGATCAAAGGTTCGATAATCAAAAGAAGGGCCAGAATCTAAGATCTAACATCAAGTGGGCTCACAAGGCCTAATCAAGCAATCTGAACCGTTCAAGTCATCATCCATGCAGTTAAGAAGCCTCATCTTCCACAAATCATTAAGGAACAAGTCAAAGGTCAAAGCGTCCAGACATCATCAAAGAATTTTGAGACAAAGCAAAGATTATATATTCATTCAAAAGAGCTTGATACAAAAGAAGATAAAAGCAAAAGTACAAGGCCATACAAAGCAGAGTACCCAAGTAGGCTACAAGTCGCCAACATAATCATCATCGTCCCTCCTCGCGTCCCGCTCCCGACGATAAAGATCCATCAAAGGAGCAGTCACCGAACCTCCAGCATACCTGCGATGGCCACCTGGAATATAAAGCGAAGGAAGCAGAGGCCCCTCGCCGAACAGCAAATACCACTCATCATAATCACGATCCGGGATCGTGAAACGAAATCCGGGCTGGTCTACGAGAGCATCGACTCTCTCATCAACTGGCATCCGAGCAGCTGAGGGAGGTGCAGAACAAGGGACCCGAGCCACCCCAGTGACTTGCCAAAGCAATCTCTCCCCCAAATACCACTGAAAAGATTTAGCGTCGGAAAGCATGATACGGAGACATGAAGCATCGTATGCCTCCACACGCTGAGGGGTATAATAGAGAGGGAAACTGGCATACGGCATCCAAGCGAGCTGCAGCAAATGAGGTCACCACGATCAGTTACGGTACGGCACGAGGGGTAGGGAAAGCAAGATACTTACGTCCTCAACGGTCGGCCCGTCTATGTCAGCACGCCAATTGTCCCCGGGAACTCGGGAGTTCCGCTGACGGTTTTGCTGGCGCCAGTACATGTGGCGATACTGAGAGGGCTCAATATCATCCCGCATCCTCGGCGCGAGATGGGGAAAATGGTCATAAAAGCAGGTCTGGACAAAAGCACGTCTAATGATCAGAGAAAGAAAGAAGGCGAAAGCCCTTCAAGAAAGGTGAAAGAAGAGATACCTCAATGACAGGCCAGAAGCCTGTGAAGGACCGGCTATGCCGACAGGTCTTGTCTAAACATTGAAAGATATGGGTCAAGATAGCCCCATTCCAGTTATAGGGATGATGAAGATCCTCGACTAAACGAAGAAATTTGGGATCAACCCTCTCATTCGCATGGCAGAAGAGGAAGGACCCAAAGGCATAAGTGATCATGGCCCGGGCTTTGTGAAGGGCCTCTCGCTCAGTGGTGGGGATGACGGAGGTAAAATTGTTGTAGAACCATCGCATCTTCACTTGATGGCCTTGGAATTCACCCTCGGGTGGGACGTCACCGACAAGCCGTAGCCAGTCGGTGGAAGTGAGAGGAGCCAGAGAACTGACTTGAGAAACAATTGTTCCATGGAACGGGAAGCCTATTTGCATGTAAATGTCCAAGGGGGTTATTCCCCATTTTCCACAAGGGAGCTAGAAGGTATGGGTCTCATCCCGCCACCTCTCGCAAAGGGCCGCGAGCATCATGCGGTTAGCATCGTTATTATGGAAACGTAAGGTGAGGAGGCCAGCAAAAGGAGTACCATCCAGTACTCCTTCAAGCAAGGGCTGTGGATCCTTCACCCAGTCGTCCCAGTGATCCCTAGTACCTCGACCCTTGATAGCGGGAAGAGGTTGATGCTCCATAGCTAAGGAACACATGTGGTCCCCTCGGCGGACAATGAAGGCAGGATCATTTTCATCAATCACTCGGTGACCTCTGGTACCATCCGCCATTGAATCCTACAAGCTTGGCAAGGTGAGTCCCTACCCATTACCCATTAAAATCCAAATTCTCATCCAAGAAACCCATGGGATTGGACTCACATTCAAATACAAAATCTAAAGTCCAACTCCATGTGTCACTTAGGATGTATGTTGGGCCCTTTGGAAAAAGTAAGGCCCACCTTAAAGAAGGTTGCATGGCATGCCTTAGGCAAGAAAAAGTCCATCATCCAAGGACACATTTTGGACAACAAATGCACTCAAGTGCCATGAGATCAACAAAGGATGAGAATCCCACTTCACATGAGAAATCCCTCTTCAAAGTCCATATGTGGCCAAGGATTGATCCACTTTTATGCCAAGGCCATGGTTCTCACTTAAGATGTTTCCATCTTTTTTAACACATGGACATGGACAAGTGGGGGATAGAAAGGAAGTGGGCCCCCAAGGACAACCCAAATGCCTCATCTCAATGGATTGGAGAGAGCACATAGCCCACTTTGAAGAATATGAGGACCCATTCATGAGTCAACCATGGGCAACCTTATTTGCCTCATCTTGATGAAAGTTTTGGCCATGAGAATACAACATGGCGGTCCACCCACAAACATATGGAATCAAAGAGGCCAATGGTAAAAAATTTGATGCACATAGCCCACATGAGGAGTCAAAGTTGGAAATGCCCATGTAAGGACAAGTTTGGGCAACTTATGTGCACCAACTTTTCACCAAGAGGGAGACCATTTGAGCCCAAAAGAGCATGGCTTGATGAGTCACCCAACCATCATGAAAATGGATAAGAATGGTATACATAGCCCACTTGAAGATCAAAATCCAAAATGTCCCAAAGCATGGGACAAAAATGGGCAACTTATGGGTGCCATTCTTTCTCACAAATTGAAGAAGAAATCACTCATACTTGAGAATGATGGTGGATGACCCACCAAGCCCCCAAAGAAAAGATCAAGGAGCTATGGTTGTATGGATAGCTCACTTGAGGATCATCCATTTGAGGTTGATAGCATTAAAGGGAAACTCTTGGGAACCACATTCCTACCACAAGGAAAACCATTTGAACTTAGTGAAATTGTGGGAACAACTCACTCATGGGACTTATAGATGGTCAAGTTACTCAAGTCCTCCATCCATCAAAAGAAAAGAGCATGAAAGGAAAAAGCCTACAAGGGCAAAGTGTAGTGGTGCACACATGGTCCAAAGAAATCCCAAGCTCCAATGAAGGCCCAAAAGCCCATCCACATAAAAAACTCCAAGGAGCCCACCACACTTTGTGCAAAGATGTACATCATAATCAAGAAATGATGGAAGAGTTGGGCCACTTGTCCATAAAGGCCCAACTAGGAAAACTAGCCCACTTGAGATCCAAAATGAAGAATGGGCTAGCTTCCTTGGTCCATACACATGTGAAGAAAGATGGGGTCACCTAAAGTGGGCCCCATGAGCCCAAAACTTGAGATGGGCCCTACCATGCCCATGGGCCCAAACCTTGAAAGGAAGAGGGAAAAGAAAGGAAGAGCATTAAGGAAAAATGACAAGGGCAAGAAAGCATGAGGGAGCCCAAAATGAAACATTGGGCCCATTAAATACACCAAGGGCCATAACTTCACTTTGAGCCCATTTGATACATATGAAAAGAGGCCGAACTCCCATGAAAAAGATAGAGTATTTTGCCATGCACACTTGATGACATGGCAAAATCACCCTTTACATACACATGAAGGGAGTGTGAAAAGAAGAAAGAAAAAATGAAGTGGAAAGCTTGCAATGTCCTTCTCCATGCACCACCTTTGAAAAGGACTTGAGATCTAGAAAGTGGCCAAAAACACTTGGGCCCACCCTCACTCTTCTTGGAATAACTACATGAAAAAAGAAAAGAGTCATGAGAAGAGAAAATGAAGAAGGAAAAGGATAAGAAAAGAGAAAGGGAGTGGTCCATACCTTTACCACTCACCAAAGAGGGACCACCTTGCTGTCCCAAAACTTCTCGAAGGCCCACCACTTGAAAAGAGCAAGGGACCACCAAAGAAAAGAGAGAAAACTTGAAAAAGAGAGAATATGAGAGAGAGAAGAGAGAGATTGCACGTTGAGGGGGTAAGGGTGCCCCATGTTATATAGAAAAGGGGAGGGCACCCTTTTACCCAGCCCACTGAAGAGACCAGGGGTCTAAGACCGTCCGGGCGGCCCATGGGAGGCCGTCCTAGCCCCTACCTACATGAAACGACCTCTCTCCCCCTCTCCTTGGGAAGGGTGGTTGCAAGTGAATCCTGTACCTCCATGTAAGAATGAAGTGATGGAAGAGAATGGTGAGAAAAAAGAAGAGATCTCACCAAAATCTCATCTTGTGAGAAATTGATGGGAAATTGGCTTGATGATGTGGAAAAGTTCCATGGAATTTTCAAGAAAAAGAAAGAAAAAATTGACTTGGTCAAACAATGATCTCAACCATCCAAGGATATGACCTGATGATCCGAACCATTCCAAGAAGAATTCCCGTAGTCTCCAACCTGGATTGCTGCTCTCTTGTACATAGTTTTGGTCCGAAGACCTTAAGCTACGTCGGGATCAAGATCCCGAGGGATTGTCAATAAAACCGGTATCGGTCTTCTTCAAGATCTGGTAACTCCGGACATTTTCTAAAAAACAAAAAAAAAAGTGATTTCCAGCACTCGCTTGAACAGTTTTGGTCCGAAGACCTTAAACTACGTCGGGATCGACATCCCGAGAGATTTTCAATAAAAGCCGGTATCGGTCTTGATCGCTTGAATTAAGATCCGACGACACCGAGTACTTTCAAAAAAACAAAAAATAATAAAAAAAAAATGTCTTTCCTGTTTTGTGCAATACTGGTCCGAAGACCTTAAACTACGTCGGGACCAACATCCCGAGGGACTTTAATAAAAACCAGCATCGATCCCAGTCTTTAAGACCAACATCGGATGATCTGGATCATTTCGAAAAACGAAAAATATATCACCAGCCCCTCTTTTAAAGTTTTTGGGTCCGAAGACCTTAAACTACGTCGGGATCAATATCCCGAGGGATTTTCAATAAAAGCCTGTATCGGTCTTGATCAAGATCCGCTGACACCGGACATTTTCCAAAAACAAAAAAAAATGTGTTTGCTGTTCGCTCGCCTCAAGTGTAAGGCTGCAATGTAGTAATAAATCTCAGTAAGACCGAGGTCGATCCACAGGGAAAGAAGTAAACAATTCCAAGTACTCTAATAACTAGAATCTAAGAAGTTTAAGGAAGTTATTTTTCACATGAAATAGGAAAATCTGAAAATAAGAAGAACTAGAGCATCAAGGATCCACTTGTAGTAGTCCAATGCCAATCCATTCATCCAAGTACAACACAATTAGAATCAAAGTCCTATCTCTCATCTAATTGGAAGATATAACATTCAAGCACAAATAATCCCACTTAAATCTGGAAATTAGATTTCTAGTTCTAATGAAGCACATAGAACTTGAACTTGTAGCCTTCGGAGTAACAGCCATGCCTATGGACTATGGCATGCTCAAGGGTTACTACAATTCTAATTCAAACAACCCAATCATGGTAATCTTAGAGAATTGCAAGGAACTCATGTCCGGAGCACACAAACTCTCACAAAACTTCTAAAAAACCAAACTTTATTCAAACTAGAACTTCAAAATCCAAAATTAAGAAAAGGGTACTTGAAATAAAAGAATTAAAGCATTGGAACCAACTACAAATTTCACCTCTAGCTCTAGCTAAGAGGTTAGCTAAGGAAAAGCATATTAAAACTAGAACTAGAACTAAGAAAAGGAAGAAAAACTAGCTGGAGGAGGCTAGGTAGCCTCCTGGGGCTTGAACTCCTTGCTTCCCACGTCCTTGGTTGATTTGGAATAGAAGAGAGCACCTCCTTTTATAGTGCAGCAATAGTACAGCAACATAGCAGAATTTGTTTCGCTTGGTACGGCTTAACCAATGGTTGGATTGCCTTCAAATTTGGTTTGTAGCTTCCTTGTAATGTGATCTTCCTCATAGATGATTTAGATTTCCAAGATTATCCTCTGAATGGGCCCACCAATCACATCACCGACCGCTTCTCAAAATCGCGCACTTTGGGTACCTTCAGAACCAGTCATCTTGCTTTCAACGCCCTGGAGTGTACAGAGGTCGGATTGATCTCAAATTTTGAACATTGGTAGAAAACTTCCTCCTCTACATGATGGATGGATTAGATTGTCCAAAACAACCCCAGAATATGGTCCAAAAATTAGAACAATTAGGGCTTTTATAAACTCTGCACAGTTGGAGCTTTCTGGATGGTCCATCTTTCTTCAACCGGTACGATCAAACCACACATCCTTTTGATCTGAAACTTTTGTGGTTATTCATATATGGATGTGTTCTAAAGATGGTCAAAGTAGATTCTTCATATCATCAATGATGAGTCCTCTGGACCGGCCCAGAGTTGAACAGCGAAATCTGGAACTTTCTGGACAGTTCGTATTGTTTTGGCCACCACGGTCAATCCGTAGCTCCGATCGACACGAAACCACTTGGGTTAGTTCGGCGTCGAGCTCCTCTTCGACATGAATGTGTTGGATTTCCAAATATCATCAAGATGGCTTCAGAAAACTGGTCCAAAAAATCAAGTGCGGGAGTACATTGCTGTTTTAGAATCTGGAATCTGAAACTTGCATGGCCGACCGGTCGGACAGGGCTGGCCGACCGGTCATGACCGGTCAGGCCCTCTTTGGCATTACTCCAGCAAGCATGGCCGACCGGTCATGACCGGTCGGGCTTCCTTGGCCGACCGGTCAAGACCGGTCGGTCTCTTTTTCTTCTTGTTTTCTTCCTTTCTTTCTTCTATTTTCTTCTTTCTTTGCTTCCTTCTTTCTTTGGTCCACCTTGGGCCTTCATCAAAGGCTCCAAATGGCCCCTTTTTGGTCTCTAATTGAGTGAAGTCCGCTCTCATTCCTATAATAACAAAACATGTGTTAGATGTGCCTTTAAATCATGAAAATCATGCAAACCATGTCATGTAATGGGCAATGCAATGTATAAATTGGAGGTTCAACACACCCCCCAACCAGCTTTTTGCTAGTCCCGAGCAAAACATGCGTGAAACAATTTCAAACCTCCAAACCCAACTCTCCCTCAGAACCCATGATTCTATCCATTCCAAGGTGTATAAGTATAAAATTTGGAAAAATTAGGTGATAGAAGCTGAAATCTTGGACTCTCAAAACATAATAAGTGTCTACATGAAATTCACACTGATTGATTGATAAATAGAAGAACTCGAACAAATTCAACCTAGTGTGCATAGTGAAAGTTCATCTCATGAGTTTCTGGGATCATCTTCTTCATAGATTAAGTAAACCAAGGATTTTAAGGTGCACAGAGCAACAACAAGCCTATGACAGGAATTTGCCTTACCGTCCTTCCGACGGCTTTCACACTACGTCCCATTTCCGGCTTTGGTTACGGTTCGACCATCCCCCGGTTGGTAATAGGTAGCCATTTTCGAAATTTTCCACCATTTTTCTTTCCTTCCCGATTTCATCCTTTCTTTCCTTTTTCTTTTAACTTAGATAGGATTTTTAGAAATCCATATCTTTCATTATTTTCCCATGGACAAGGATGGACAAAATACCCCGGTTTGGCTGCTCAACACCTCTAAACCAAAGTCTAGCTAATCCACAAATCACATAAACCTGTCACTCATGAAAATCGTGTAATGTGAACTTGGTGTGAAGGTGTTCAAATTTTCTATCAATCACAACAATAGGGGAACTAACATATAAAACCATTATGTTGGGAGAATTCAAGACTTACAACATCACACACTTCGTATCTCCTCTTCTTATACTCATATCATCTCGAATGCATGGAAATATGGTTTTCCAAAAGAGTTTTGAAATTTTAGAAAATTCGAAAAAAATTTGCGCATGTGAGGCTCGAAATGTTGCAACATGCTAGATGAGGAATCTCATCTCACCCCCCAACCAAATCTTGCATTGTCCTCAATGTAAAAAGATATGCAATTAGCATGAACATGAGAGCAATGGTAAAATATGAGTGAGAACAATAGTACCTGAGATAGCAAGTTGATCAATTCTAGCATCTTCCATTGTCTCGATGAGACTTATTCAATCCTAATTGCAGAAAAATAAATCCTAACCTACCTACCTACCTTTGATTAGTCCGATCAACTACATGATCAAAGTTGAGCAGGATCTTCATGAATTTCAATAAATTTCTCATGAGGACCATCCAAAGTCCTGCTTGACAGTAGACATGGGTGCTTCTTATCATTGAAGTCCAATCGTATTGTACACCACATGCATAAAAGGAGGAGATAAGAGCAGCAAAAAGATATCTCCTCAAATTCTGATTTGGGTTATAATTGATTAAAAATGGGTCCTCCCAATCAGAATTTTCAATGGGCTGAAGGACCCATGATGGTGGAGAGACACTCATCAAGTTTTCATTGGTTAAAGTTGT
This sequence comes from Liriodendron chinense, assembly GCA_003013855.2. Classification (NCBI taxonomy): domain Eukaryota; kingdom Viridiplantae; phylum Streptophyta; class Magnoliopsida; order Magnoliales; family Magnoliaceae; genus Liriodendron; species Liriodendron chinense. Next base: position 3,889,299 of record ML058335.1, read on the forward strand.
CTCCTCCACAATTTCAGAATTGTACGGTGCTTCCACAAATAATGGTAAAGAGTGTAAATCAGTGGAAAGGTGTTCTTCAGGCACCGACACCGTGTCTAACAAAATATCCAACTCCTTAATCATCTCATCATCAAGATCATAAGAGTGGGCCAAGCATTCCTCTAGGAAATCGAGATAGTCAGATGAAGGGTCCTCATCCTCCCTTAATGATTGAAGAAATTCTGTTTCAATGGTAAGGAATTCCTCCTCTATAGAGAGGAGGTCTTCCAAAGAGAATTCTTCAGATTCAGTGGTAAGCACATCATTTAACATTGGTTGATCTTTGAAAATTTCAGATTGTGCCACCTCATCATCCAAAGGAATAGAATTTTCAATCAAAGGGAGGTCTACCACACTAGAATTTGGCATGTGTTGTTGGTGGAACGACTCAAAAAGATCGACTTCGGCCATCTCTCTAGCATGCATATCCTCTAGAGACTCATAATCATTATGCCCTTGGGAAAAAGAAACCATAGGTTCATAACCATTCACCAAACCCTCATTGTAGGCAACCCCACTACCACTTTCAAATTTTATGGATTCCTCGGGTTCGTCAACCGTCATTGAAATCTCTTCATCATTAGGTTCAAAGCATCCAAAAGAGATAGTGGACTCACCATAATTGATGATGACATTGGGATCATCGAAATCAATCTCCTTTAAAAGTCTATCCATTAAATCCGAAGAAGGTGGGACTTGGATAGCCTCATCCTCCTCATTGTTGGGGATTGATTCGGTGTTCCCAATGTTGGGTTTAATATTTTGAGATGGCGAGAGGTTTTGTATGTATTGCTCAGTTGTTTTCATAAACTCTCGCAGCACATCCTCAAGAGTTTGTGTCGGTTGCGGCTCATGAGAAAGAAACTCTTGAGGATAGTTGTTGGCATCCATGGTTGGCTCATCTTCCAAGTTGAAATTTTGATGCTCCCACCAATTTGGATTATGCATGTCATATGTTGGGCTTTTAGATGGTTGTTGACATGTGTAGCCATACAAGTGATCATACATTGTCCTAACCGGTGGAACATTATTCATCTCTTTCCAATACTCTCCCATTATCTTACGTTGTGCCTCAATATGTGTATTGTTTTCATTAATGTAATCACGCATCGTCTTACGTGGGGAGGTAGTGGAGGTTGATTGAATCTCAGAAAAATACTTATGCTTATAATGGTTCCAATCATAATGATTTTGGGTCTCAAAATCCGACGTCTCATCCTCCAAAAGGTACTTGTACGCACCATTCGTCCAATCATACATGATGAAATTTTAAAGAATTGGGAACTACCCTAATCTAGAAAAAAGAACAAAAAGAAGGGAGATGGGGAGATGTTACCCAATAGAGTGAGATCTATGTCATCAACAATGTCCTACAAATTCAAACAAAAAATTGTTAGTAAAAAAAAATCAGAAAATCTACTTCTATAAAAACTGAAAATCCTACCTAACTAAGATTACTCTATAGCTACTAGAACAATTAAAACCGTTTAACTTTTTCCCCGGCAACGGCGCCAAAAACTTGTTCGCTCGCCTCAAGTGTAAGGCTGCAATGTAGTAATAAATCTCGGTAAGACCGAGGTCGATCCACAGGGAAAGAAGTAAACAATTCCAAGTACTCTAATAACTAGAATCTAAGAAGTTTAAGGAAGTTATTTTTCACATGAAATAGGAAAATCTGAAAATAAGAAGAACTAGAGCATCAAGGATCCACTTGTAGTAGTCCAATGCCAATCCATTCATCCAAGTACAACACAATTAGAATCAAAGTCCTATCTCTCATCTAATTGGAAGATATAACATTCAAGCACAAATAATCCCACTTAAATCTGGAAATTAGATTTCTAGTTCTAATGAAGCACATAGAACTTGAACTTGTAGCCTTCGGAGTAACAGCCATGCCTATGGACTATGGCATGCTCAAGGGTTACTACAATTCTAATTCAAACAACCCAATCATGGTAATCTTAGAGAATTGCAAGGAACTCATGTCCGGAGCACACAAACTCTCACAAAACTTCTAAAAAACCAAACTTTATTCAAACTAGAACTTCAAAATCCAAAATTAAGAAAAGGGTACTTGAAATAAAAGAATTAAAGCATTGGAACCAACTACAAATTTCACCTCTAGCTCTAGCTAAGAGGTTAGCTAAGGAAAAGCATATTAAAACTAGAACTAGAACTAAGAAAAGGAAGAAAAACTAGCTGGAGGAGGCTAGGTAGCCTCCTGGGACTTGAACTCCTTGCTTCCCACGTCCTTGGTTGATTTGGAATAGAAGAGAGCACCTCCTTTTATAGTGCAGCAATAGTACAGCAACATAGCAGAATTTGTTTCGCTTGGTACGGCTTAACCAATGGTTGGATTGCCTTCAAATTTGGTTTGTAGCTTCCTTGTAATGTGATCTTCCTCATAGATGATTTAGATTTCCAAGATTATCCTTTGAATGGGCCCACCAATCACATCACCGACCGCTTCTCAAAATCGCGCACTTTGGGTACCTTCAGAACCAGTCATCTTGCTTTCAACGCCCTGGAGTGTACAGAGGTCGGATTGATCTCAAATTTTGAACATTGGTAGAAAACTTCCTCCTCTACATGATGGATGGATTAGATTGTCCAAAACAACCCCAGAATATGGTCCAAAAATTAGAACAATTAGGGCTTTTATAAACTCTGCGCAGTTGGAGCTTTCTGGATGGTCCATCTTTCTTCAACCGGTACGATCAAACCACACATCCTTTTGATCTGAAACTTTTGTGGTTATTCATATATGGATGTGTTCTAAAAGATGGTCAAAGTAGATTCTTCATATCATCAATGATGAGTCCTCTGGACCGGCCCAGAGTTGAACAGCGAAATCTGGAACTTTCTGGACAGTTCGTATTGTTTTGGCCACCATGGTCAATCCGTAGCTCCGATCGACACGAAACCACTTGGGTTAGTTCGGCGTCGAGCTCCTCTTCGACATGGATGTGTTGGATTTCCAAATATCATCAAGATGGCTTCATAAAACTGGTCCAAAAAATCAGGTGCGGGAGTACATTGCTGTTTTAGAATCTGGAATCTGAAACTTGCATGGCCGACCGGTCGGACAGGGCTGGCCGACCGGTCATGACCGGTCAGGCCCTCTTTGGCATTACTCCAGCAAGCATGGCCGACCGGTCATGACCGGTCGGGCTTCCTTGGCCGACCGGTCAAGACCGGTCGGTCTCTTTTTCTTCTTGTTTTCTTCCTTTCTTTCTTCTATTTTCTTCTTTCTTTGCTTCCTTCTTTCTTTGGTCCACCTTGGGCCTTCATCAAAGGCTCCAAATGGCCCCTTTTTGGTCTCTAATTGAGTGAAGTCCGCTCTCATTCCTATAATAACAAAACATGTGTTAGATGTGCCTTTAAATCATGAAAATCATGCAAACCATGTCATGTAATGGGCAATGCAATGTATAAATTGGAGGTTCAACATTTGCCCCCTTTTGTACAGTTTTTTGGTCCGAAGACCTTAAACTACGTGGGGAACAAAATCCCGAGAGATTTCCAATAAAAACCAATGTCAATCCTGACCGTTCAAAATTAAGATTTTATGACCTGGAACAGTTTTTGAAAAATCACAAAAAAGAATGTATTTTCAGCATGTACATATTTTTGGTCCGAAGACCTTAAACTACACTGGGATTAATTTCTCGGGGGAACCTTTCTTGCTTCCAATAAAAACCGGCATCGGCCTCAACCGCTGGGATCAAGGATTCGATAACCCGGATCATCTCAAAAAAGACCAAAAATATTTTAAAGCTTTCCACAAAAACCAGCATCAATCTCGATCGTTCGAGCTGAAGTCTGGAACCTTTTCCAAAAAATAAAAAAAAATGATTCACCAAAAATTTCAACCGCACAAATTCATCTCCAGTGGTCCGAAGACCTAAAACTACACTGGGATTAACTTCTCGGGGGCTTTCTTTCCTAACCTGTTCCAGGCATGGCTGACACTTGATTGTACGGGTGCCTGGAATCTTTTAAACAGGTAAGGGCTGAGGCGGGCAGAACTCTGCAATCTTGTTCATGTTGAACGCACCGTGATAGACAACCTTAATTTGGAAGTCGCTGTTGAATCTGACGGATGTTCCCTGTTCCTAAAACTCATGAAGGGGATTAAGGCTGTTGGGAGGTGGAGCGCACCCTCACGAAATTGTGAGCAACGTAAGGCCCCAAACTGGATTGACTAAGGGAAATGTGAGGGTGTGGCTCATTTTGTGGCCGAAGGAGTCCGTCGGACGATACGTGGTCTATGTGCATTGCACATGAGGAACATGCAACTTTGTGGGTGTGTTGACTGAAAACCCTCAAAATCTCCTCATCCGAAGATGTAAAACTACGGCACTTAACTGTGTGAGACTCGTCTTGCTCGCTGACGTAAAATGGATCGGGTACCTTACCAGCAGTAGAAGCTGGAAGTGGATGAAAATTTCATACTTTTCCCTGCATCTCATAAAAATCACAAAAATACAAAAACATTGCAAAATCACCTTTTCAAAAATCACAAAAAATATTTCCCTTGCTTTCAACAAAATATTTTCAAAAATCACAAAAATATTTCCTTTGCTTTCAAATCAAAATATTCTCAAAAATCACAAAAAATATTTCCCTTGCTTTCAATCAAAATATTCTCAAAAATCACAAAAAATATTTCTCTTGCTTTTATAAAAAATATTTCGAAAATCACAAAAAATATTTCCTGTGTTTTCAATAAACCGATCTCTATCCTGACCACTCAGTTGAAGACTCGGACCACATATTTACAAAAAATCACAAAAATTAGTATCCCCAGCACTACAATTCAATAGTCTTGAACTTCGCTCACTTCACAGTATGGGATGACGGATCCAATCGCCCGCAAATTGGAATCTTGACCAAAACGGGCAACCAAACACCATCTCAATCACATGTATGCCCAGAAGAACATCTTGAAGTCGAATGATATCCTCGTACATTCTCATTAGCAAAGAAACAGCATCTTGGGACGATGGACCTGATTGACCACGGGTCGGGATCTTGACCAACCCGCTGTCCAAACCTCCATATCAAAAAGAAAATCCCCAGGGGACACAACCCTGCAAACAATAAGCTCAAAGTTCTCTGCACCCACAGCAAAAGCAAAATCATCAAACGAGAAGAGAATGAGCCAAATCATGCATTCATCATGCATCTCCCAGCATCAGCATCCATCGCATCAATCATCATGTTTACCTGCTTTCAAAATAAAAGTCGGTTAGCCAAAAGCCCCACAGGCATCTTTAGTGGAGGCACGTGCAAACCAGATTTCCATTTCAAAAAGATAAAAAAAATATTTCTATGTGCAAATAAAAACCCCACGGAGTATCACTCCCCAGAGTGGGTGTCTTTTCAAAAATCCAAAAATATTTTCCAGTAGAGTGTTCTGCCTCCAAAACACCAGGAGATCTTCCATATCTCTAGGTAGAAGCCGACGCAAAAATCAAATAAGATCCGATGTCTCGCGGTTTCCCCGGAGATCATCGGATCCAATGCACTCAAAGTACGGTCGAACTGAACTCCAGTGTCAGTGCGGTCATACCACATGCCAAGATACAAGAAAGATGAAAGCCAAAAGGCTCGGTCACAGAAACCATTTGAACAGGTGGAAACGATGAATTGTAACTCAAGTATCAAAATCAGCAGATTGGGTGGAAAGAGTTCACCCACACATACCTAGGCGTGGATGCCTGAAGTACCTTGACTGAGTCCAAGTCGGCGTAGTAGAATCCCGTAAGACTATCTGACGCAGGGCGTCTAACCACTTTGACAGTCAAGCGAAACAAGTACTCCTGTAGTGATCTGGGAAAACATCAAACATCACACAAACAGTCTCAGGGTCAGCAACCTCGTAAGACTACGGACGCAGAGGCTCTGCTGTACCTTTTCGATGTTAGTACCGATCGGGAATGGAAGGGTTGCGATTGGGTACCCAGGTTGCAGCAAACTGCAGGGACAATCGCAACGTTTTCTCCAAACTCTCGCGGTATGTGCGAGTTATCAACTTCCAGACAATCAACTGACTCAGATACAAAAGATAACAAAGATTCCAGACCACAAACAAGGAAAGAATGAATTGCAAACCAAGCATCAAAGCCAGCAGATCGGGTGGAAAAAGCCCACCCGCACATACCTAGGCATGGATGCCTGAAGTACCTTGACTGAGTCCAAGTCGGCGTAGTAGAATCCCGTAAGACTATCTGACGCAGGGCGTCTAACCACTTTGACAGTCAAGCGAAACAAGTACTCCTGGAGTGATCTGGGAAAACATCAAACATCACGCAATCAGTCTCAGGGTCAGCATCCTCGTAAGACTGTCGACGCAAAGGCTCTGCCGTACCTTTCCGATGTTAGTACCGATCGGGAATGGAAGGGTTGCGATTGGGTACCCAGGTTGCAGCGCATGCAGGGACAATCACAACGTTTTCTCCAAACTCCCGCGGTATGTGCGAGTGATCGGTTTCCAAACGATCAACTGACACAGATGCAAAAGCAAGCAAAGATTTCAGAACATGATCTATGAATGACCGGGTCAGAAATGGGGTGTCCACTCGCTTTGGCATTCGGTTGCACGCAACCTCTGCCAAAGAGGGGCATCTGTAGACACCCCACCTTCGGCTACACTGTTGGTAGAGAAAGCTGGATAAATGGAAGACCATACCCCCAAATCCCAAGTCCAAACTCAGCCAAACTCACCCTTGTAAGCCCCATTCCATGGCCCAGTTCAAGCCTGAACCCAGTCAACCAGTCCTAAACACCACCCTGAAAAACCCCCCATAAGAAAAGCCAGTAAAAAAATCCCCAAAAAGTCAAACTCACTGAGTCAACCCGCTGAGTCAACCCGTCGAGTCAACCCGCTGAGTCAACCCGTCGAGTCAAAACACCGAGTCAAAACACCGAGTCAACCCGTCGAGTCAACCCGTCGAGTCAAATCACCGAGTCGACCCGCTGAGTCAACTCACTGAGTCGACCCAGCGAGTCAAACAGCAGCCCCGAGGAAGCAATCGTACATCGCTGGAAACCGAGGAGCGACCGTACGGGCGACCCATAGCAGGCCGCCCGAGACAAATTACGAGCTCTGCCACTGCTCGCTGCTATAAATACCCCCTCCCCTTCTCATTTCAACAGACCACTCAGCCAGAGAGAGCCCGTCCATCTGAGTCACCCTCTTTCACTCCTTAGCCCATTCCTCCACCAAGGAGAGCCCGAGTGAGGAGAGCCTAGCCCTGGTCCAGCCCAGCCTGACCACTGGTCCAAGTCTCCCAAGCCGTCCAAGTCTTGATCTAGCCACTCGAAGCCAATCCTTGCGATACCTCCGTCCATCCAGCTATCATTTTTCCAGCATCATCTCATTTGCATCTAGCATAAGTGCAACATTTACTTTTCTTCCAACCCCCCTGCTTCACTACAAGCACCTTGATTATTCAAGCACACCGCATATGTCTTAAATTAAGCACCTGTCAGTTCGAGCGTATGCTCTGGGCTTGCCCGTTGTTGGAACCTGCCCATCAGAAACTCTTACTGTTCAGACCTGCATTCACGTACATATCACTGTAAACACTTTGAATATTCAAGCACACAGCATGCATCATCTCGCATAAAGCACCTGTCAGTTCGAGCGTACGCTCTGGGCTTGCCCGTTGTTGGAACCTGCCCATCAGAAACTCTTACTATTCAGACCCGCATTCATGCATCATGTCATCCATGAGAATATACGAGGATTAAACTAGACTTTCAAGTATCCGATCGATTCTGTGAAGTAGAGACCGTACTTCGGTACGGGCAGTGTGTGGGGTGCTTAACCTCTTCCCACCCTGTAACCGTGATCCCTTACCTTGAATCTCTGACCGCAGATCAACAGGAGTCATTTTAGAGGAAGGAATCTTCGGATTCCCTTCTCTAACGTTTCTACGGGGTCTAGCCGACTGTAGATTCGAAGTAACTGGCTAGTGGCGACTCTGAACTCATTTAAACATATCCAGCTTAACACGACTACCAAACAAAGCCCTCGAGAACGAGGCAAGCCAGTGGCACAAACGGCGATTTCGCACTCACGCATCCTCATCTCCTTCTTTTCCGAAAAGAAAGGGGAAGGGAGAAGAACGTCGTGTGGGAGCGCGAAAAATCGGCGAGGGTCCACACTCCTAATGACAGGTGTTATTTTACAAACTTTTGGCATGTGTGAGTACCAAAGTACCTATATGTCCCTCTTGTGGCCCATAATTACCATTGTGCCCCTCACGAAATGATGTCATGTGGCAATCTCAACACCTTTAAGTCCACTCTTACCTCTAAAGTTGCTAATAATTACAGAAAAACTTGAGCTTGGTGGGCTATAAGTAGCCCTCATTCTCTTATTTAAAACAATCAATAATAAATTAACAACTCATTTTCCCATCAAGTCATTAGCCATCTTAGCCATCACATCCCTCCACCAAGAAGAGTAAGAGTGAGGAAGAGGGTTTAGTTTTAATCTAGCAATAGTCCTAGTCCCTTGAGCTAACCAAGTCTAAATCTATACCGCTCGATCTAACCTTTACGACAATACCGTCCATTAAACAGTCCAATTTCTAAATAGCTTCATCCAATTCTTACATTAGCATTGTGCAACATTTACTCCCTTCTCAACTCACTGCTGATCTCATCCATAGCATCCCATACATAACATTCTCTTTCACATAGTCAACTCAAGTGTATGCTCTGAGGCTTACTGAGTTCTTCGAATCCTACCCATAAAAAACTTGAGTCAACTAGTTACTTCACTCGACAAGTAAGTTAGTTAAGGTAGGTTGGCCAGATCTAAGACACTGCTTGGTAATAATGATGCATTAAACACGGCATTCAACACACATAACATTCATCAAAGTGCAACAACTGAAATTAATCCTTGGAAATTGGTTTAACCCTGTGAAGTAGAGACTGTATATTTGTACGGGGCAAAGTGGGTGCTTAACACCTTCCCTCTCTGTAACCGCGGTCCTTACCCCGAGTCTTAAGCAGTAGATCAAGGAGTCATCTTAAGATTAGGGTCTTCAGATTCTTGTCTTGAGCATTTCTACAAGGTCAACCTGACTGTAGATTTGAGGTAATTGGCTAGTGGCGATTCCCATCTTCTATAAATCTTTTTTCAAACATTCGGCTAGTGCAAAAGCTCTCAAAAGAGGCAAACCCACGTGGAAGCCCCCAATTCGTCGAACACCACGAGGATCCAATGTCCACAGAGAATTAAAAAAAACCTTAAAATAAATTAATCAACAATATATACTCTAAACAAACCCTGAGAAAGTAATCAAAGAGTTCTAAATGAATAAGGAAAGAAAAGTCAAGAAAACTCACAAACCGCATAAGACAGTCGGCTGCACCTTTGGTCGGATTGAAACTAGTCAAAGATATCTCCAGTCAGATCGGAATCGGCCAAATCTTCACAATGTGTGAGCTGCCAAAACCTCCATAATTTGGTCGCACTGAAGCCCTGCTCGGTCGCACCTGCTGAAATTTGGTCAAACCGATTGAAAATTCGATCCTACTGAACTATGTTGTACATTGTCAATTTTTCTTGAACTTGGGCTCCTTCCTTCAATCTATCCTTGCCATGAACGATTTCGTAACACGTTCTAGATCACTCTTGTTGTTGACTTTATGATATGGGGCCTACTTTAAGAAAACTTAAAGTATGATTAGATCATCACTACATACTGATGAATTTAGAAAAAAATGAAAAGGAGTTTCTTAATGGCTCACATTCATCTCTAAAAATCAATCAATGAGATTATTTATTAATTGTGATTTAGGACAATAGATTATTTATGGTAGTATGAGAGTAATGAGGACAGGTCAAATCATAAACCATCTCACATGTGGGTCCAATTAGTGGGGACGCACACTGCATATCTATATGATGCCAACCATAGGTTTGTATGTGTGGCCCCATGGTGTCTATATTTCATCAGGTGTGACTCATCAAGATGAAGGATCTATATACAAAAATAAACTTGGTTTAAAACTCAAGTGGACCACAACGTTCCATGTGAAGATCATATTGACTAAAAGATACTAATCACTTAATCAATAGCCTAAAAAATGGGTGGTGAAAATCATTTATGAAAAAAATGTATATAAATAATTCGAGTCATCTATTTACTGGGCTCACACATTATATCGTCTGTCTTGTTTAAATACATGAATGCATGCACATGTTCATCGACTGGGAATGCACATCTAGCTGGACCGAGGAATAAGCCTTTTAAATAGTCAGCTCATTCCAATGTGAGAAGGGCCATTCGAATAGTACACTAGTCTTTCAAAATAGTCGACTAGATACTCGATAATGCTCGTATACAAATAGGTCGTTCGAATAATACATTGATCTTTCAAAACAATCGACCAGGCACCCGATAACGCCCGTATGCCATGTATGCATGATTAGTCAACTTTTATTTGTCCGGTTTACAAAACATACAATTAAATACTTATAATCACTATGGGGGGTGTACCCAGCATAGGCTGGCGACTCTGACATAATGCCCAATAACACCATCCCCTACCTATGAGACATTAACAAGAAGAATTATATAACACACTAATAGTTAGTAACTGGTATACAATGGAGTCATAAACCTCTACACTAGTGGCATGTTAAAATCCAACAAAAGGACTTATCATCATCAAATAAAGAAATAATTTCACAAAAGCCACTTTGAGCTAGTGGTATAATATTTAAACAGTTAGGGCTTCTATTCTCTTCTTATGTCTTGCAAACCATCAAACTCGAACCATAGATCTAACTATTAATCTAAGCCCTCCATTTCATTCTTTCTTCCATCTCAGCACGCTGAGAATCCATCTCGATTGTCTGATTGATTCAATGATCGATTGAGAGGATTCAATCCGTTCATGCAGCAGATGAAGTGGTTACCATGCGTGTGACTCCTCCCCTACAACTATGACTAGGTATTATTTCAAAAATACTAGAATTGTTGGCAAGGAAGCTGGTTGAAGAGAGATTACACTGAAAAGTTCTATTGTTTGGTGGCTCGGAACGATTTGGTGGAAACCGAATCATAATAGGTCACTTGATTCATCGGTGGGTCAATAGTCCTAGTCCACAGCAAGGTGAGGGAATTGACCTTCGAAAGTTCCCCCTCACTAGCTTATGTGGAGCTGAAACACAGCCCAAAGATGCTCCCAAACACCTCCTCATCCTCAACAACCTTGTCACTTCGTACACCTTGTCACTTCGTAAACCTTTGTTATGCATCACGCCAACAACGCTGGTGAATCGAGATCCAATCTCTGGTCTCACCCACAAACGATAAACAGGAAGAAATAATAACTAGAAGTAGAATTCATACAAACCAACAATTCAAAGACAGAATTTACGGGTACAAACTTCCACTATGAAGAAAACGAAATTACAAGCAATACACTTACCTTCTCCTAAACTCCCATGCACAGAGATGGCCCTTTTGCTAATCATCTCTCCTCTTTCTCACCTTGGATGTATATAAACCCTAATCCCATAGCCTAATCCCGGTTTAAACCCCTTTATATAGTAAACCTGAAATTACAACTCAAAATAGGAAACCATGCACTTTAGTTCGTGGCCGGTCAGGTGCTCGGTCAGACTGGGTCGAGCGCCCGCCCAATGTTGAAACAATCCAGCGGCAAAAATAGAAAAGTAGACGAATACCGAGTGCCCAGTCCAATTGACCGTCGGGCGTTCAACTGTTCACAGAACAGTCCAGAGACATATGTCTCATATTCCTAAATATCGGGCACCCGGTCCTCAGATCGTCCGGGCGCCTGACCATCCCCTAATGTGAATGGCTCCACACATCAACAATCTCCCACTTGGAGACATGTCACCACATGATCCTTCATCTTCTACATCCGGAGTGCACCACATCCTAGTCTTCAAGCCTGATGACCAATCAAAGCTTAACAGAGTTTTAGCTTCTCCTGTGTGACCGCCTTGGTTAACATATCCGCAGGGTTCTCACTTGTATGAATATTCTTCAGAGCAATCGATCTATCTTCCAGTAACGAACGTATGAAGTGATATATGATATTAATATGCTTGGTCCTTGAATAAAAGGTTGAATTCTTAGCCAAGTGTATTGCACTCTGACTGTCGCTATACAGCTTACAATCTGCTTGCTTCTTCCCCAACTCTTTCACAAAACCTTGCATCCACACCATCTCCTTACACGCTTCTATAGCTGCAACATACTTTGCTTCCATTATACTGATAGATACTATCTTCTGTAACTGAGAGACACAACTGACTGCAGCACTACCCAAGGTAAAGACATACCATGTCGTGCTCCTTCTGCTGCCGATATCCCCTGCCAAATCTGAGTCAACGTACCCTTGTAGCTCGATTTTCGATCTTCCATAACACAACCTTATATCCACAGTACTTACTAGATATCTGAGGATCCACTTCACAACTTCCTAATGTTCCTTCCCGATGTTGTTCATGAACCTGTTAACAACTCCCACTGCTTGAGCAATATCTGGCCTCGTGCTAACCATAACATATATGAGGCTCCCAATAGCTGACTTGTATAGGACTTTAGCCATGTAGTCCCGTTCCTCCTGCGTGATAATGGAGTCTCGTTCCTCCTACATCTTCGTACCTTGCTCCTTAGAAATCTTGAAGTGGTTGGCTAATGGAGTGATAACTGGCTTAACACCTCTCATGTTGAATCGATCAAGTACTTTGGTTATGTACTCTGCTTGTGACAAAACTAGCTTCTTGTTTTTCCTGTCACGCTTTATCCTCGTGCCTAGGATTTATTTTGCAGCTCCTAAATCCTTCATGGCAAATTCTCTAGACAATTGTCTTTTGAGATCTGAGATGTCCTTTATGCTTGATCCAGCCACAAGTATATCATCAACGTACAAAAGAAGAATGATGTACGACGTATCAAACTTTTTCAAGTAGCAACAGTGGTCTGCATGACATCTCCTGTACCCGTTTTCTGACATGAAACTGTCGAACTTCTTGTACCACTACCTCGGGGCCTGCTTCAGGACATACAGACTCTTCCTCAATCTACACACCTTGTTTTCCTTTCTTGGTGCCACGTGTCATGTTGGCTGATGCATGTATATCTCTTCTTCAAGGTCTCCATGAAGAAAGGCTGTCTTAACACCTAACTGCTCTAGATGTAAGTCCTTTGTAGCCACTATACTCAAAACCGTGCGAATCGTAGACATCTTCACCACTGGTGAAAATATTTTAGTGAAGTCGATATCCACCTTTTATTGAAAACCTTTCACAACCAATCTAGCCTTGTACCGCTTCGAACCATCGTGTTCTTCCTTTAATCTGTAAACACACTTGTTATGGAGAGCTTTCTTACCCTTAGGTGGAGTGACTAGCTCCCACGTATGATTAGACTCAAGAGAGTTCATCTCATCATCCATGACCTGCTCCCACTTAACCCGCACATCTGACCGTAATGCCTCTTCAAAACACTCTGGTTTACCATTATCTGTTAGCAGTAGATAGTGTAAGGAGGGTGAGTATCAGAACTTGAGTCTCCTCTCCCGAGTATACCTCCTCACAACCGATGTCTGCGGCTTTGCATCATCATGCTCCTGTGCATACTCATCTTGTGGCACTGTAACACCCATGTCCGATAACTCTTCCAACTTTACGAATTTCTTTTCATTGGCCTTGTTCTGCTTTTGCTGCACACTTTCCATATGCATCACTTTTTCATTGAAGATTACGTCCTTGCTTCTGATGATCTTCTGGTTCTCTGTGTCCCAAAACTGGTAGCCAAAATCATTCAACCCGTAGCCTATAAATGTGCACATTTTGGACTTTGCATTCAGCTTGTTTTTGTGCTCTGCATCAATGTGAACATAAGACGGGCAACCAAACACTCTGAGATGTGCAAGGTTCACCTCTTTTCCAGTTCACGTTTCTTCTGGTAGCCCACCATCCAATGGTGCTAAGGGACTTCTATTAATGAGATATACGGTAGTATTCACAGCATCCGCTCAAAACGTCTTGGGCAACCCTGCATGTAACCTCATGCTCCTGGCACGCTCAAGGATAGTCTTGTTAATGCGCTTATCCACACCGTTCTGCCGCGGTGTCCCCAAAATCGTTTTCTGATGTTTGATCCCATGTGCTGTACAATACTCTTCAAACCTCTTATCACAGTACTCTCCCCCATTATCTGATCTGAGACACTTCACAGTTTTACCTGTTTCATTGTCTACCATAACCTTTCACTTCTTAAATACATCAAACACATCTGATTTGTGCTTTAAGAAATAAACCCACAGTTTTCTACTAGCATCATCAATGAAAGAAACAAAATAACGTGATCCACCAAGAGATGATACCTGTGTCGGTCCTCACACATCAGTGTGTACAAGCTCCAATAGATGCGTTTTTTGAGCACGTCCTGTCTTCTTGAAGCTTACTCTCTTCTGCTTGCCATACACGCAATCCTCACAGAATTCCAGATCGATTGCTTTCAATTCTGGTAGCTTCCCCTTTGACAATAGTACTTTCATCCCTTTTTCACTCATATGTCCTAACCTCTGATGCCATAACTGCCAATTCACTCAAGTTGATGCAACTGTGAGTAAACTATACGATCCAGAAGTCACGTACAAGGTACCTTCCTTCTTGCCTCGAGATATTACCAGGGCACCTTTTGTGACCTTCCATGAATCGCTCATGAATGTCGTCACATATCCGGTATCGGCCAACTGTCCCACTGAGATCAAGTTCCGTTCAAATTCGGTACATGTCTGATATCCTTCAACTTCAAGACCATTCCGTCTTTTTGACTTATGCGAATGTCTCCCCTACCAACAATATTGCATGGCTCATCATCACTCAGTTAGACTCTTCCAAAGTTACTTGACACATAATCACGAAGAACTTTCTTTGACGAAGTGGCATGAAACGAAGCATCCGAATCTATAACCCAAGACTCATTCCGCGCATCAAAAGACAAGATCAACGCCTCTGTGTCACTCTCCTCAAATAGACTCACTGAATTCTTCCCACCTTGAGAGCTTCCTTCTTGTTTCTTAAGCATTTTGCAATCTTGCTTCATGTGCCCTTTCTTCCCACAATGCCAACACCCATCATTGTTTTTCAGTCCCTTGAACTTATTTCTCGACTTAGATCGTTCGTGTTTATTGCCACCTTTGTTTGAAGACCTTCCTCTTCCTTTAACATTTAGAGTATTCCCTGAATCCCTGAAACTCCTCATGCCTTCCTTCTAGATTCTTCGCTGAGAATTAGACCGGCCACATCATCGAATTTCAACTTCGTCATTCCTAAGGAATTGCTCACGGCAATCACCAAACCATCTCAACTGTCTGGCAAACTTGACAAGATCAATAACGCCCTGACCTTGTTATCAAAAGTGATGCCAACGGATTTCAATTGGCTCGTGACTGGATTGAACTTGTTTAGATGTTCAGCCATGCCCCCACCATCTGACATCTTCATGTTGAATAGCCATTTCATGAGATGAACCTTATTGGACGTCGATGGTTCCTCATTCATCGTAGCCAAAGTTTGCATTAATTCTTTTGTGGTCTTTACTTTGGATATATTGAAGGCGATACTCTTAGACAAAGAGAGTTGGGTCGTTCCTAAAGCCTTCCGATCCACTAAAATCCATTCATCATCTGTCATCTTCTCTGGTTTTTTCTCTTTTCTTTCTAGAGGAATATAGAGGTCCTTCTGATACAGATAATCCTCCATCTGCATCTTCTAGAAGGCAAAGTTTGAACCATCAAACTTCTCAATTCTAGTTTTTCCTTCTTCCGTCATCGCTCCCACTTGAACTAAACCAATAGCTCTGATACCAGTTGTTGCGCAACACGCCAACAATGCCGGTGAACTGAGATCCAATCTCCGGTCTCACCCACAAACGAAAAACATGAAGAAATAATAACTAGAAGTAGAATTCACACAAACCAACAATCCACAAGACAGAATTTACGTGGAAAAACCCCAACAAGGGTAAAAAAACCATGGGTGCAAACTTCCACTATAAAGAAAATAAAGTTACAAGCAATACATTTACCTTCTCCTATGCTCCCATGCACAAAGATGGCCCTTTTGCTAATCCTCTCACTTCTTTCCCACCTTGGACGTATAGAAACCCTAATACCATAACCTAATCCCGGTTTACACCCCTTTATACATTAAAACCCGAAATTACAACTCAAAATAGGAAACCCTACACTTTAGTTCGTGGCTGGTCGGGCGCCCGGTCAGACTGGGACGGGCGCCTGCCCAATGTTGAAACAGTCTAGCGGCAAAAATAGAAAAACAGACGAATATTGGGGGCCTGAGCCACTTGACCGTCGGGCGCCCGACTATCCAAAGACATATGTCTCATATTCCTGAATATCGGGCGCCCGATCCTCAGACCATCCCGGCGCCTGACCATCCCCTGATGTGAATGGCTCCACACCTCAACAACCTTGTCACTTCGTAAACCTTGGAGGGCTTCACCTCACTATGATAACAATTAATGTTATCAAATTATATTTAGATGGTGCGGGTGATACAAATGATACTCAGGACCTTGCTGAGAAGGAGTAGGTCACTGACATCAAAGAGTGGTGGCCATACCTATCTCAGGAGAAGCTGGATAATCTTGTAGCTCAAGATTAACTGCCTTAAATTTCCTTTATTTCAAGTTAGTTCATTTATGTCAATTTGAAACCTTGGTGTTGTATAAGCCTTATGGGCACCACATTCTTGCCTTGAGATATTGGGGCATATGTTTGGATGTTCTTTTTATAGATGTGATGCTTTTCTTCCATTACAATACTCTGGTTTGAGAATAATAGCTGAATTATGTGAAATACGTATTGTCCCAAGAGTTAACACCCGAGTTTTTTAAGCACGAGTACCAAGCTCGAGTTACAAAAATTGGGGTGTTACAAGCATAAATGTTGAAAGAATTTCCCCCCCCCCCCCCCCCCCATGGCTATGTACTTTACTTTGAATATGTATTCTAAAATGAGTTGACCTCATTTAGTTAATAGCATTATGAATTAGAGATTTTGAACTCTAATATATGTTAATTATGATTACATATTAGAGATCAAGATCTCTAATACATAAATGATACCATATATACATAGTAAATTTGGATATTCTTACCCACACAAATAGTTTTAAAAACTTATATTATTAGATGGTAAAATACTAGTAAAACACCACATTTTACTCTATAAGATGTCACGAATTGCATAGATGGAGTTGCTTCTCATTTACTTCTTTTTATGCATGTAGTATGTACCTACTTCTTTTCTTCTCTACATGTAATCTGTATGAAGCGTTTAATTAGGAAGATTGTGTGACAAAGGCTTTATACAGCTTACTTTAATGACCATGTGACATTACTCTATACATTTATTTCATCAGTTTATGTTATGATGTCAACTTCAAAATTAAGTAGAACGAGTCTTGAATGGTCGACAACAAGGAAAACAACAAGAATGGACCACTCATCATTTAAGGGGCGTTTGACATCTCTATAAATAAGAGCTTATTGGCTTATTTAAAAAAAAAGCTTTGAGATTGTTTGGTAAAAGTTTAATCAGAGTGCTTATTTATTTAGAAAGTAGCAAATAAGCTCCGATTTTATAAGTTGGAGAGGGATTACCTTTTCAAACAGAATTTATTTGGCTTAAGCGGGTAGACATTTTGGGTTAATCTTTGGACAATTTTATTCTTAAACTTTCCAAGTAATTCTCACCTTACCCCCTTCTCTTCTCTTTGCAATCTCTTTGAGGTGGGCCCACATGATGAACGACCCATATTGAAGGTGGACCCCACATGATGAATGGTCCACATCAAAGGTGGGACCCACATGATGGATGGTGGATATTGAACGTGGGACCACACGATGGAAGGTTGACATTAAAGGTGGGCCCACATGATGAATGACTCATATTAAAGGTTGGGCCTCACATGATGGACGGTCCATAGCAAAGGTGGGACCTACATGATGGATGGTGGACATTAAAGGTGGGTCCCACATGATGGACCATCCACATTAAGTGGGCCCCACATGGTAGATGGTCCACAACAAAGGTGGGACCCACATGATGGGTGGTGGACATCAAAGGTGGGCCCCTCATGATAAATGATTCATATTGAACATGGGGCCCCCACATCAAGGTGGGCCTACATAATGAACGACTCACACCAAAGGTGGGCTTGACATGATAGATGACCCACATCAAAGTGTGGCCCAACATGATGGAACATGCATATCTAGTGGGTCCCATTTGATGGGCAGTCCACATCAAAGGTGGGACCCACATGATGGATGATGGTCATTGAAGGTGGACCCACATGATGGTTAGTTACATCAAAGGTGGGTTCACATGATGAACGACCCATATTGAAGGTGGAACCCCACACAATGAATGGTCCACATCAAGGTGAGCCCACATGATGGACGGAGAGGGCTTCACATGATGGATGACCCGCATCAAAGTGTGGCCCCTCATAATGACAATCCACATAAAATGGGCCACACCAATGGACAGTCCACATCCAAGTTCTCTCATGATGGATGACTCATATCCAAAGTGGGCCACATGATGGATGATCCACATAAAAGGTGCCCCCCACACAATGAATGGTGGATTTAAAAAGTGGACCCCACATGATATACTATCCACTTTAAAGGTAGGCTTACACTATGGACACATCCATGTGATGGGTGGTAGGTAGTGGACATTGAGGGACCCCACATAAAGGACAATTAACATTAATGGTGGGCCTCACATGATGGATGACCTACATTAAGGTGGGCCCCTAATGATGACTAGTCCACATCAAAGACAAACCTTGTATGATGGATGACTCACTTTGAAAGATTGGCTCACACAACAATGGATGGTCCACATTAAAGGTGGGCTCTATAGATGGTTGATTCAGAGATAATGGACGGCTCAAATGTCTTAAAATGTGAAGATTGTAGTCAACCATTCTTTTATCATTTTGAGCATAGTTTATCTAATGTGAGATCCACTGAAACAAATGAGTTGGTGAAATGAATAAAAGGCTTTGATAAAACACATGGACACGGATTTCATGGGAAAGCCTTATGTAAGAAGTTCCTGCGCTGGGAGGCCCATAGTGATGTTTTCTGATAAATTCACCTCATCCACCCGTTTTAGGAGCTCGTTTTAGGACATGAGAACAAAAATGAACCAGATCCAAGACTCAAGTGGGCCGAAAAAACGTGAGACTTGAACATCCACAATTGAAATATTTGTGGGGCCACGGGAGTTTCGAATCAGGCTAATATTTGTGTTTTCAGGTCATCCCAGTAGTAGTGATGTTGTGATCCGTATGGATGTCATATAAACATCATTATGGACCCAGGGAGGATTCAATGGTAGTAATTTCCCTGCCCACCTTTTCCTTTAGTTCGGCCAACTTTAGTCTTGGATCCGGTTCATTTTTGTTCTCATGTCCAAAAATGAGCTCCGAAAATGGATAGTCGGGATAGATTTATTAGAAAACATCACTATGGGCCCCTCCTAAGTTCCCAGTTGCGCAAGGCTTTGGCAGGAAATCGGCATCCAAAACACATACCTCACGGCCGGCGCGGATTTCCTGCGAAAGCCAGAAAGTTCCTGTGCTGGGAACCAAGGTGGGGCCCACAGTGATGTTTTTTGATAAATCTACCTGTACATCCATTTTGGGAGCTCATTTTAGGACATGAAAACAAAAATGCACCGGATCCAAAACTCAAGTGGGCCTCAATAAAGGAAAAGGTAGGTCGTAAATCACTACTGTTAAAACATCCCTAAGGTCCACAGTGATGTATATATGACATCCATACCCTTCATAACGTCACTAGTACTGGGATGAACGGGAAACACAAATATTATCCTGATTCAAAACTCCTGTGGCTCCACAAATATTTCAACTGTGGACTTTCAATCCTTACGTTTTTTTGCCTAATTGAGTCTTGGATTCCGTTCATTTTTGTTCTCATGTCTTAAAATGAGCTTCCAAAGCCGATTGACAGAGTGGATTTATCAAAAGAAAAACATCACTTTGGCCCCACCTTGGTTGCCAGCGTTGCCAGCGCACTTCCTGCGCAAGGCTTTTGCAGGAAATCCGCGGCCCCTCACGGCGGGACCACAGAGATTTGACATCACCTAGCTGGCTGGTGTTCGGGGTCACCAGTCATCTTGTCCTTAAACGCACGCGGATTGCGTGGTGATCGCGCCACCACCGACCTACGTCGTGGCAGGACTTTGTGGGTCCCACTGTGATGAATGTGTTTATCCATGCCGTCCATTATATTTTTCAGCTCATTTTAGATCATAAAACCAAAATTTAAGCTCATCCAAAACTCAAGTGGATCACACCATAGGAAACAGTGGGGATAGTGACATTTACCGTTGAAACCTTCCTCCATCCCATAGTGAAGTTTATTTGTCATCCAACCCGTTTTGATAAGGTCATAAAAACATTGATGAAGGGAAAACAAAATTATCAGCTTGATCCAAAACTTGTGGGCCTTAGGAGGTTTTCAATGGCAGGCGATCAATCCCTGCTGTTTCCGACATTGTGGTCCACTTGAGCTTTGTATATGCTTCAATTTTGGACTCATGGCCTCGATGAGCTGACAAAAAGGATGGACGGCGTGGATAAAATACATGGAAGTCGTTCGCGATGACACGGTCACGACAATCCGCGTCTATCATTAGTAGTCTACCTTGCGAAGACGGACGGACGGGTACTTGTCACCTCTGCATTGGTGGAGAGCAGGTGAGACCTGTAAGTTGGTCATGATGAGAGCTGATAGACCTGTCACATTAGTGACACCTACCCATCTATCTCCAGCTCTGTCTAAGTATAATACTTACCTAGAATCCTTTTTATACGGTCGCAGCCTTTGATTTTTTAGTTAAATATGAGCCATTGAAAATTGTCTTTTTTTTTTTTTTTATCGTTCACCTTATTTTATGTAGTCGCCTGTATAGCATAATCACGCAACATGGGACGTCCGATTATTGGACCACTCATCATGTGGGCCCCGGCACAGGGTAGATACTGAGCCACGACAGTGGCAGAAGGAAAGTACGGGACTCGGATTCGTTAGTGACCCTTCAAGTGCGCCGTCCATTCATGTTGCGAGTTCATCTCAGAGCATCATCCAAAAAAATGAGGAGAGCCAAATGCTCAAGTGGACCACACCACAGGAGGAATCAAAGGGATGGTGTCACTCAACGGTAGGCATTCAATCGTCACTGTTTCTTTGTGGTGTGGTCCACTTGAGCTTTGATCTACCTCATTTTTTTGGATGATGTCTTGAAATGATATGGGAAAATGGATGGAAGGCGGGGATAAAACACATGCATCGTGCTGGGCCCACGGAGCTTCGACCAGTACGGAGCTCGGTACTGATGGGTCACTACGGAACCCGAGTCCAGAAGTACGGTACATCTACAGTCAGATCTATAAATTACGCTAATGCACCGCTAACAAGAGTCTCCTGAGCACCACTAACCTTACTCGCGCGAGTTAGGTGGTTAAGGAGTATCTGTGCACAAAGTACAAGATCCAGACTGTTCATCAGGAAGGGACCGCGTTGGTCATGCCAACAAACCAAATCTAACCTATACAACTCATCCACTAAACACTAAACTAAAGAAGAAGAACGGTTAGAAAAATGAACACATTTAATTGATAAGTAAACCAGAATGATTTTCTTTTTGGGATATGTTCATGATAGGACCCACCAAATGAACATCTCAGATCTATAGCATCTGTGCCAAGTTAGTACGTGTGAGACGAGGATTCCTCTCCATATCAGTCGCGCGAATACTTCACGAATTCTCCGTCTTCCTCTCTTCTCTCTCAGAGAAAAGAAAACCAGCACCATTTATAATAACAGATGCGTGCTTGAAAAGCCATTCATAGCTCCCTGTATCTCTCTCAAAACCCTAACCCTAGATCTGATTCCAGCGTACAAATCCCAAAGTCCCAATCTCGAAACCATTTCCCTATCTTTCCTTATCCCAATCTGGATCCCAAACGATCCAGATCTGATAGATTCAGCTCCAGATCGACGAATTCTGCTACATTACACTTCTCAAACCGAGAATCTTAGTTTCCATCCCCTCCGATTGGCTGGATCGCGTTTGATCCTGCGATTCGCTCTACGATCAGCTGCAATTGTCGAATTCTTTCAATTCTATTCCGGTTTTTGTTCGATTTGCAGTTTTTTTCGTGTTCATGCCACAATAAAAAAATTCTTAAAATAAATAAAATTTTAGCTTATTTAATTTAATTTTCTAATCCTTTTTTCTGCATCTGGAGTTTTTTTTTTTTTTTTGGATTTTATTCCATTTTCCTCCTTTTCAAGTGTTTTTTTTCCTCTTAAATTTGAGCTGAAAATATACAAATTCCATCTCATTTTGTCTAAGTCATTTCTGCAATTATTTTTCTTTTTCTGAATTTATTACATTTTTCTAATTTTTCAGATTATTCTGTGTACTTTTGAGATTTTTTGTGTTTCTCTCAGAAGTTGTCAAAATATTTCTTAAAAAATTAAAAAGTTGAATTCTCATTTATTTACGCTTTTTCTGAATTTATTTACTCTTTTTCTTAATCCTTAAGAAAGGGGAATTCTAGTGTTGCTATTTTCTAAAGTATTTTCTATTGATCCGGCGATCAAACGGATACAACTGAATGACTCTGATCTAGAAACCAATCTGCAGAAATGGAATCAGATTAGCGGGTTTTTACTGCAATGCCGTCAGGCAATGCGGTGATTCACGGTGCAATGCAGTTCCAGAGCGAACCGCCGTGGTTCCTGGATGAGCGGGACGGGTTCATCTCATGGCTGCGCAGTGAATTTGCAGCTGCGAATGCCATTGTCGACTCCCTGTGCCACCACCTCCGGTGCATTGGTGAGCCTGGGGAGTATGATGCCGTGCTTGGCTGCATCCAGCAGCGGCGCTGCAACTGGAGCCCTGTGCTCCATATGCAGCAGTACTTCTCTGTTGCAGAAGTTGGATATGCGCTGCAGCAGGTCGCATGGAGGAAGCAGCAGCAGCAGCAGCAGCAGCAGTGGCAACATTTTGATCCGAAGGTTGCCGAAAAGGATTTCAAGAAACCAGCTTTTTGGCATAGAGAGGCGCATCAGGTTGAGAATGTTAGGGAGAATCATGGTTCTGGTTTGGGACCCAATTCTCAGGATGCAGATTCTTTCACTTCATTGATCAGTCCAGATGCAAATTTGGAGAAAGGAGAAGAAAAAGCGGAGAAAGAAGACACGGGTTTGACACGTGCGGAAGAGACGGACGGTAATAAATCAATGATCCTTTGATTCTATTGGATATGTATCTGCTGCAGAGAGAAGTCTCAACTGCTAGAGTTTCACATGGAAAACACAAGAGAACCAATTTCTATTCAATAAAGCTTCAATCATTCCTGAGTCCAAATAAGAAACGCAAAACGTGGAGAAATTCTTAATTTGAGAGGATCTTGAAGTACCTGAAATTGAGAGTTGGTTTAGCCATTTCTAAATTTTTGTTGCATGGAATGGTAATTCACTCAAATGACCATTGTGCTCTATTGTCATTTTGGGCTAGTCTGATGGAGTAGTCCATTCCATCAATGTGCAATGCACTATTGGTAGTTTTGAAATAGCTTGCCTATTGGAATGCTATTTGATGCCATGAATATTGGTTGGAATTCCCATTTCACCAACTTTCCAACCCGAGCCTATTTCAAGTGCAAAAGCCAACTTATTTAGAAACTGACTTTAATAAAGAGGAGCCCCACAAATATTTTCTAGTTCACCATCTTTCCAAACTTGGCCTAGACCAAGTGCATTAACCCACGTAATTTGAAACTAACTTTATTTGGAAAACTATTGTAAATGATTAAACCCAAATATAAACCTACTATAATTGTAAAACAATTTGATCAGAAAGACAATAAGAACTATGAACTATGTCCACACTTTGCAAGTTAAATTAATCCCCAAAAAAATGTTAAAACAAGATCATTTTTTGAAAATGACTATGCCAAAATGTTGCTCTTCACAAGACATTCAATCTCTCCTGCATGAAATCAGAAATTTAAGCATGAAATTCTGTCCAATCACAGCTTCATCAGTATCTTATTCCAGTATTATAAGTTGTATGCTTAGTTTACAGACAAAAGGGTGTTATATGTTTAGTTGAAAAGGATTGGCTAAGCATGCATTTTGCCCATGCAATTAGTATGTATGAGAGTAGTGGCCTTTATGATTCCATGGGACATTAAATGAGATTTTCAAAATAGTTGGTGGTATTTGTGGAATTTCGAAAATCTGCTTGCTTAAAAATGGACAACTTGGATTTTAGCATCGTCAATGGACAGCTTGGATTTTACCTGCTTTTTCCCCTCTCCTATTTCGTGCGTGAGTAGCCCGCTCACACCTCCTCCCTTTTGCATTCACATGGAGCCTGCATGATGATGCTTCCAAGGAGGCGTCCAACAAAGTCTATGTTGGGCCCGCCCTAATGACTTTGTAACATCCATCCGTTCATTTGTTGTGCTGCTTCATGTTAGGATGTCAACCCAAATGAAACGGAGATCTAAAACTCTAGTGGACCATAGACCCTGGAAAAAGTGTGGATAGGTTGCCGACTGTTGGCGATCTTCTTTTTATAGGCGTGTAACCACATCCTTTACCTTTGTTTTTTGCTCCTTCTCTCCCTATGCAATTCTCTTTCCATTCCTCTCTTCACATGCTTTGCATGTGCCACCTCCCCTAGTGTTGTAATGTCTTTTGCTGTTGCGGGAAGATTGGCTAAGCATTGCTATTTGCTGAGGAATTATTGTCTTTTGGACAAGTTTGGAGGAATTGGGTAGTTCATAATGATTGTATGTGATGGTATATTTGTTAAATGTCCAGTATGTTGGAGTGGAAAACTGTTTCTTTGCTAAATGCCTAGCCTAGTCCAGAGAGAGAGAGAAGGGGGGGGGGGGGGGGGGGGGGGAGGGAGGGGGAGCGAGCGAGAGAGAGAGAG
Organism: Liriodendron chinense; assembly: GCA_003013855.2. Lineage (NCBI taxonomy): Eukaryota > Viridiplantae > Streptophyta > Magnoliopsida > Magnoliales > Magnoliaceae > Liriodendron > Liriodendron chinense. The sequence goes on from ML058335.1 coordinate 3,914,439, forward strand.
AGAGAGAGAGAGAGAGAGAGAGAGAGAGAGAGAGAGAGAGAGAGAGAGGTATTATTATGTTGTGCCGCTTGCCATATGGAAATGGAATCACAATGTTTGGTTGGCTATGTATAGCCATTTTGGGCCAATCAATTCAATCTAGAACTTGTATGCTACTTATATCTATACTATGTATGACGCTGGTAGCGCTTGGCCAATTTTACCCCTATAATTAGTTTCCCTAGGGTGAAGAAATTTGAATATTCAAATGAAATGGGTAGGCATTTAAATAAACTTGAGAGTATTTTGGGAATTGGAAAATGTGGATAGTATCCAAAGAACGACTCAGATTTCACCCGCAAGAAGCCACCAATGGCTTGGATTTTACCTGGAGGTTTTTTTTGGTCATTCACTGGTTGCTAATTTGCTAATCACATATGCGTATGGTAGGCCTCCTTCACCACTCCACTGGTGGTGCTTGGCCAATTTTACCCATGCAATAGTAACATGAGGTCATTTTTTCGAGGGCATTGCTGCCCCTTTCAATTTTTTCACATGCCTAGCAAAAAAAAAAAAAAAACAACAACCTGTGAGTACCCTGCACGCACCTCTACTATTGTAGCTTGCATGAAGCGTATCATGGGGCCCACTGTGATGAACGTGTGACATCCATTTCATACATCTGTTGCATTAGCTCATATTAAGATGTCAGCCCAAAAACGAGGTAGATCGGAGATTCGAGTGGGCCACAACATGGGAAAGAGTGAGGATGCATCGGGTTACTCACCATTGAAAACATTTTGTGGCCTTCTTTCCTTCTCTTTGTGGATATCATGCGCCTGCGTACAGCCTGCACCTTTCCCTCCATCTCTCTCTTTCCCTCTCTCCCCTCACCTGCATTGCATGCGCCATACCCCCTAGGTATTAGTAATTTAATACTTTATTAAGGGAGACTTAACATGAGCTAAGTGCACCAATTACCTTATTTGGTCCGCTGCAATTGATTGGATATGTGTTGCAATTGTCCATTATCCGGACCATTTATCGTGTGGATCCTACTTGGGATTGGCCACAGCAAAAATATCTCAAGCATCTGAAGATCTTAATCATCTGATCAGCGGCAGATAAATAGACAGTAGGAAAGGATGTCAGCGACAGTCAGCATTTAATGCCAAAAGTTTACCAATTAGACAGTTAACATCGCCTAACCCTTGTGATCCACAGATGGTGGTCTGCCAATGGCAGGACTCATCCAATGAATGATCCAGATAATAGCCATGTCATTCGCACCCAATACAAGTTCAGCTCGTTCCAGATATAGAAATTGGTGTACTGCACCAGATTAAAATTTTCTCATTTATGATTTGTGGTGTCCCAAATTTAGGTAAGATAATGTTAAACTCTGCGAGATGGGCAATCATGCAGTAGAGCAGATAGATCCACAATATGGTAGAGCCATCTCTACATAGTTCACGTGGCCTTGTAAGTTACCATTTGGAACCATCCATATAGTTTCCTGCTCCTATGGGTGGCAAATCTTTTCAAAGATGACCCTAGGCATATGATTAGTGGTTTTCAGAGCGACATTAGAAAACATAAATGTATGTGGTTGAGATTCTATGTGGTGAAGTGGAAAAAAGTGATGGTTAGGATTGTTTGATAGGTATGATCATTGAAACGTTGGCAATACATGCTACACCCATTAGATGCATGGTCACAATCCAGACGTTTCCCTGCCAAGTGTACTGTGAGAGATGGCTGATGGATCCGCCATATCGTGTTTTACCAGCTCAACCATATCATTACCCGTGGAAGATTAGTTCGCCACACTTATCTTTATTTCCCTTTAATATAGAGCTTCTCCTTGAAATTGCAGTTGTTATATGTGCCTTGCATATGAAAATTAATCGTCTGCTTGATAGCATTTGTTGCTAACTGAGCATGAATAACATGGAATAACTCAAAAGTCAAAGCATTATTAATTATGGACGGTGTTCTGTCAATGTTAATGATGCATAAAAATAGTGCATCCTACTGATTAATTGCATTGGATGCAGGGGCTGATGGTTTTAGTAACTCTCAGGCATGTAGCAGCTTAAAGAATGGTGGTAGCTCATTGGGAACGGAGAGTGGTAATGTGGAGCCTGATGCAGTGAAGGATGGGTGCACCACGATTACGAAAGGTATGCCTGCTACAGTGCAGTTGCCAGAGCTATTTGAATTGGGATAGTAATGACTGCACTTATTTTTAGTCCATCTATTTTTTTTTTTTTTCCTCTTTTTTACACTCTATTACTGTCAACTTAAATTCTTTTTGAAGTATGTGCCAGTAATTGAGATGCAGGGAAATTTTTGGTTATGCTTCTGATGCCTGAGGTCCAGCTGTGCAAAACTTCCGCTTAGAACTTTTCTTGTTACTGTAACAAATGTAGTTGGCTAAACATCATCCTCAGTGTCATCCCTGTCTCTCTTTCTGATGTCTTTGAAGGCTTATATTTTCATGCCCATTTATCATATGAGATGCAAGTGATTTCAGGGATTCTAACCTTGAGAAAGTGAAAAAAAAAACCCATGTGAATCGACTTAGCAAGTTCTCTTATCTTGTTTATCCAGGTTCTGATTGATGCATATATGGGTGTGATCGACTTATCAACAAAATGCCTCCTAATATGTTGTTTGGTCTCCTTTACATTAGGGCTTTGCCAGAGTGTCCTTCTGAAGAGTGAGGCAGATAGCATCCCAAACCATGACGAAAATCAGAAACCAATTCCAAACCCTGAAACCTTTATGGCCAATGAAATGTTTGACGGGAAGCCGGTATGATCTTCTTCACTACATTGTATCTAGTATCTTTACTTGGAAGATCAACTCCTTCAAAATACTGTATGAATATTCATGTTTTGTGCTCTCATATGATGCTATGGATTGCTTAAAAAGTGTAGTATTTTTGTGTGTAGGTTAATGTTGTCGAAGGGCTAAGATTGTACAAGGGACTTTTTGATAGCATGGCGATTTCAAGGCTTGTTTCATTGGCAAATGAGTTGAGAGCAGCTGGGCGGAGAGGAGAATTTCAAGGCAAGCATACCTATGTCTTTTCCTTGTTTTGTAATCATAATGAAATCCGTTTCCTTTGAACTGTTCCAAGTACAATTTTCTTTATTTCCTGACGGAGTGTCTATCACTTTAACGTTTGATTACAAACTATTGGTATTGTATTTGAAGTCTCTCTCAATGGCATGTATCCATGAAATGCTATGGGTTTTTTGGTATCCAGGGACAGTTGTCGAGATGAAAGGAATGCTTTTGTCATGATACATTATACCACAGATCCACAACGAGGCCCATTTGATGCAAGGCTGCAACTGGGCTTGGAATTCTTGCCTTGAGTTCATTCTTCTTTGGATTGGGTTTGGGTTGAGCTTACGGGTTTGTGGGTTGGGCTTTTTTTGGCTGAGGTTTGAGGCCCATTAATGAATTGGGTTGAGCATGTACTTGCTTCCGTTAGGTCAATGTGTCGGTTGGGCGTGGCCCTACTTACTAAACACTTTTGGACTATATATTTTCCTGGGAGGCCTAGCCCAAGGCCTTAACTTGTGGGCATTCTTGGATGGTCCTTAGCTTATGCCTTATAAATGGACAAGGTTTGGCCTGGACTGGCCCAGTTTCAACCCCAATCAGATGACATGATCGTCTTTTGCTAGAATTAAAAATCCTGGCCAGGCAACTTCATCAGTTGGACCATCAGTCTGGGGGGGTTTTCTTTCATGGTCCATCCATGTGCGCCACTCGTTCATAATCAGGGCCCAGGGACACAGTCTGCATCCTCAGGCCAAGGATCATATAATTCCTCTTAAATACCTTTAGGTGCTCCATCCTGTACCTTTGTCTTTTCCTATCATAAGGACTAGCAGTTCTCAGATTCTTCAAAATCAGAGTGTTACCTATGATGTTTGATATCCTCTACACTTGTGTCTCCATAGTGCTCTCTAAGATATCATCATAATGATCATTTTTAAATTTATATACATAATAGTTTGTTGTTTTTCCAAACCTATTTTTCCTTATGGCCTGTTCGTTTCGGAGGCATTCACGGTAAAAGAAATCATTTTCTGTAAAATCACTGTTTTCACTGCTTGGATTGCAAGAAATGGTGAAGTATCCTTGATACCATTTTCATGCATTTATTGTGGTTTGGAAATCATGATTACCTATTCCTTTTTCCACAAAATCACTGCTTTCCACTATCTGGATTGCAGGAAACAGTGAGGGATTCTCTCTAGCAATTGAGGATTTTTCTTGAAAAGAAAATTCATGGTTACCTTTTCCACAAAATCATTGTTTTTCACGGTTTGAGCCTCAAGAAATGGTGAGGATTCCTTAGTACCGTTTTCATTGCATAATTATGGTTTGGAAATCGTGATTGCATTTTTCCATGTTGTCACCTTGGATGCCTCCAAAACAAACTTGCCCTGATCGTTTATCGAAATTTCACTTTGTTTAAATTTTATACTTTTAGAACATGTGCTTGAAGCTCTGAACTTTGCTAGATATCGATGTCCTTCTGTGGAGCCACCATAAGTCCTTAATTATGTGAACCTCTCAATGATCCATCTTCCTAGCCTGTTCATTTTCCCTGGTTCTCGGATTTGATCATTTGGACATATTCCAATATTTATATTTGGTCGGTTGATTATGCTATGGCCATCAGTCATGCGCTTGTTTCATCCCAACACCCAGGCCTTTGTATTCAAAGCCCTACAATGTAATTGCAAGCCAGAGGAGCCTCTTGTTCAATTCATCCCAACTAAATTTGGAAGCCCACACTGACCACATTGTTTACCCCTGCTTCAGTTTGTTTCATCCAAAATGAAAGGATTTATGTGCTTCATTATCCTTTAGGAATCAACTTCATGTACTGGCTTCATGTTTGTCAACTATTAGCATCATGATTTGCTCGTGCTTGGGTAATTATCGGGCAATTGTGTTGTGATGCTTTCATGCCATATTGTGTGTTCATGTTCTCCCCAAAATGGCTTTACATGAGTTCATCTAAAGTCATTGCTCGGAAAGAGCACAAACAAGTAAACCTGTACCTGCGTTCTAGTTAAGGGCCACAATGGGCTGGGGTTGTCCCTAGCCTGGTCTTACCCCCTAAGCCGTGATCGTAATTGGACTGGAGAGACCCTGGTCCTACAGAATTGGTCCAGTGAGAAGAAGAATTTAATGATCGAAGGTTTGAAATAACCAATCTAAGAATGTTTTTTTGTGTATCTTCCATCCACAATGGGTCCACCATATAAATGTTTTGGATCTTTGAAATGTGACATTGGACCCGGCAGCTTTAAACTACACATGTATGTTGAATGATAACCACTAACAAGTGTCTTTACACTGTTCATTCTTTATGTATAACAGTGGCCTACTCGTTGATTGGACCGGGCCATTCATCATCAGTCTGGGCCCAGCCTGAACACTGGGGCTGGCCCTCGGGCCAAGATTTGGGGCCCAGCTGGTCCAACAGGGTGGGGCTGCCCAGCAATTGCCACCCCTAGTTCCTGTAGGCATGAAGATGTATTTTTATCAATGGTAACACCTTTTTTTTTCTTTTTCTTTTTTGAATTTAGATAGAAGTGAGGTTCTGATATCAGACTTCATTTTTAGATTGTGAAAGGGACTTGGAGACTAAAATGTTGACTTGATCAACTGAAGGATGAATTATACGATCCTCAACCCAAGGCATTGGCAATATATACAGTTTTTTGGTTCCGACAAGTGGGGCCATAGTTCAGTGATCCGGACAATTGGTCTGTTATGTGGTTGACCCACAGTAGATGGAGGACCATCAATGAAAGTTTCCTTATTAGGACAATCCTAACCTTTCAATCAGTGCCCCAATAGACAATTAAGAAGAGAAATGCAATAATGGTCCACATTCAACTGAAAGGCACGAGACAGGTGGTCTGTCAACAGTGGGATGCAATAAACTGATGGTCTGGATCATTCAACAGTGGGCTTCATTGCAGAACTGACCGTGCAAAGGCTCAGGTTGAGGATCCTATAATTCAACAATGGGCCCATCTCAGAACTGAAAACCTGAATGAAATAGCATTCATCTAGAGGTGTTATAATATATAGAAAACAGGTGCCTGCAAATATGAGCTGGGCAAGGAAGGTGTCGAAAGCAAGTGATCTACTGTTTGAAACATGTTCTTTTTGGTTTCTCCCATGTAACAAAGTAGTGGAATTTGCATCATTCATTATTTTCTCCAAGAGAAGAGTGAAGATCTAACAATCTACTTGTGTGCAAGGTTTAAAGTATCATCTGAAAAAGGTATGCAAACACCTACTGTACATGAATGACATGGACATATCAGCCCGAAAGAGGGCAATATGGGGCTGTATCAATGGCGAATGATAGGATACCTGATACACTGATTTTTAACCTTGCTTGTGTGAACAAAGTAGTGGAATTTGCATGCTTTCATCCTTTATTTGAGAATAAGACATGTTTTATGTTGCAACTTGTATTCTATGTTTCTCATGCTTACCAGTTTGCTGTCTGCAAATGCAGATTCATTATGTTTGAAAGGAATTGAAGATGTATAGCATTATAGGAGCTGATTTAAACCTTTTCAGCTTATTAATATTCATTTCACTTGTCAAAACCAAGATTGGATGTTTTACGAGAATTTCTTTCTCAGCCTCCTTCTATGCGTCTCCTCTGTGTGCCGAGCTATTTTCTTTGATCTTTTGCTAATAGATGTGAAAGAAAATGTTGACTGCCTTCCTTTTGGGAAAAATACAGTTCTAAGACTGGAAATTTATAGATGTTGTATGTATATATCTATCACAGAGCAGCTGGGATGTGAAGATGCACTTTTATTGAGAATTTAAATTCATAAGAGTAATTTGTTAAAAGAGGTGCTATTTCAATGTATTTCCTTTGATGGCAAGACTTGGTGCATTCCTAGTAACTTCCATCACATGAAATATTCTTGGTTTTGCCTGTGGATTTCTTACACTTATAATAGCTTCAATGGAGTTTTCTTGCATGGTTATCTCTAATGTTTAGGATTACCAAAAGCAGGGCAAACATATGTGGTCTCAAAGAGGCCCATGAAAGGGCATGGAAGAGAAATGATTCAATTGGGCCTCCCCATTGCTGATGGACCCCTTGAAGATGAACATATGGCTGGAACCTCCAAAGGCAAGTTCTGCCTACTATAACAGAACTATTTTCGGTGATTTTTCCCCCCTTTTATGGTGCTACGACTTGTATCCACAGTTAGCTATCAAGAACTCTTATCTCCATACATGCCTCACACGTATGAGACCCAGACTGTTCATTTGTTGAGCCCTACCATGGATTGGTTGCAACCTGTAACCAGGGTTCAGAAAACAGTATTAGAACTATCACAACAAGTTATGTAACAGTAGTGTCTGTTTACCATAACATAACGTGGTCCATCATCATCATCATACCTTTGTCAGTGATTAAGATGTTTTCTAAACCTTGCCTGAAATTGCACCAGTTGGGTCATCTTTGTTGAAATTGCACCAATTGGGTGACCTTTGTTAGCAGTTGGAGAGCTTCTAAAGATCACAGAAAGGTGTTTAGAAGAAAGTCCACAAATGGGTGACATTCAAATGGAAGTTCTCCTTCAGCAATTAGGATGGCAGGGCTGGTGTATATTTTGTCTATGGCTCATCCATGGTGAGGCCCAAAAGATGGGTCTGGTTTTCATACCTATGTGCGATGTTCATAGAGACTTGAGTGCTTGATAATCAAAATATCAGTGTTTGGTGCTGTATCTTTAGTTGCATGAAACTTCTAACCAGGTGCTCCTCCTGCTTCAAGTCACCCCAGGGAACCCCACTTCCGCCCCTGTTTCCTATATATATATATATATATATATATATATATATATATATATATATATATATATATATATATATATATATATATATATATATATTGAAACAGTCACTTCCCCGCTTTTGCACCCAAATCAGTTGTTGCTTTGCTTCATGCTTTGTGCAACTATGCCTGGATCCTTTACCATTGGTTTACAATATAATAAAGTATCCTAAGTCTTGGACCCTTCAAACTGAACTTTCAGATCGGAATGTGGAGGCAATCCCTAGCTTGCTGCAAGATGTTATTGATGACTTTGTTCGCATGCAAGTCATTACTACAAAGCCAGATTCTTGCATTATTGACTTCTTTAATGAGGTAAGCAACTGTTCGAGCATTACAAGCAAGGGTTTTGAAAAAAAAAAATACATGACATGCTGTGTTAATCTAATGATGCGGATATCTGCAGGGGGACCATTCGCAGCCTCATGTGCGTCCACCTTGGTATGGGAGGCCCTTCTGTGTCCTGTCCTTGACAGAGTGCGACATGGTTTTTGGCAGAGTAATTGGGATTGATCACCCTGGGGACTATAGAGGCTCCCTTAAGCTTCCTCTTGCATCGGGGTATGTATTTTCCTGTTTCTTAGTTTGAATATTTTCATGTTTCTCTGTTCAAAACATGCACTGGATTCTCAATTGAAGTGAATTGCAATAATTTAATTCAATAAGATGGAAATGAACCACGTAGGGCTAGTCCCATTTGATCCATCTCTACTACATAAAACTTGAGTAGCAAAAAGACAATTTTTCCCATGGAATTAGTTTTAGGAGAGTTGTAACTTTGAGATTTAATGGGGCAGAAGGGATTTCCAACATAGGTCAGGGATATCTAGGAAATTTTTGAGTTGGCGTGTGTTACGATCCCAAGGGTTTAAGAGCCTAACTTTACACGTTCCATCAGTCCTGGGGCTTTTGGCGCATTGGTTAGGTTCTTAACAATTGGTATCAGAGCCAACACCACGTCTCGTGTTCGAGTCACGGAAGGGGCGACCTGTGGAAAGGGCAACCTGGACCAGAGTGAAAGCCGTCACGGTGTGGAAAGGGCTACCTGAGCAACCAGAGTGAAGCCGCCAAGTGGAAAGGGCTACCTGGATAACCAGAGTGCAGCCGCCATGCCCTGGAAAGGGCTACCTGGAATAGAGGCCAGAGTGAGTGCCACCACAGAGTGGGCCGCCGTGGACGTCGGCTGCGGGCGTGGTGGAATGTTACGATCCCAAGGGTTTAAGAGCCTAACTTTACACGTTCCATCAGTCCTGGGGCTTTTGGCGCATTGGTTAGGTTCTTAACAGCGTGCTTATCAATGGACCGCTTAGATTTTACCTGCTCCCTGTGAAAGAGGTGAGGATTTTACAGTCTGTCCTGATTTTTTTTTGTTTTATTCTCATTTTCTTCTTTCTTTCTTTCTTTATTTTTATTTATTTATTTTCTAAAACGTGAGTAGCCTGCATCCACACTCTCCTGCTTGTAGCCTGCAACCTCCCCCGTCCTTGTGTGTGTAGTCCACACCCACCCCCGTAACCTATAGGACATCACCCTCTCTCGCTCTCTCCACACTTGCATTGTACATGCTATACCCACTAGGGTTCAGTTGCCATTATGGGATCATCAGGAAATAGAGAACTGCTATATCTAGTAATAACATTGATTGGTTTGGACGTCAACTTTCCATGTAAATGTGTTAAAAGGTTAACGGTAAAAGGGTGAGAGTCCTCTCCCGTAACCTTGGAAATCTACATTTATCATTTTTTTTTTTGAAGAAATCAACTTTTTTATGTAAACCTTTGGAAATGGAAATCAATATGCCTCCTTTTTTCCTTTTCTCATACAAGCGAAAAATAGATATCAATGGAAATATTTCTTTTCCAAAATTTTTGATCATTTGCAAGCATTCCCATAATTTCATTGGGGAAGGATCTAAGACAATTTGTCGTATCACAGGCTTATGATAAAATTAGTTGCTTTTTAACATGTGGAGCAATCATTCATCTATCTGTCCAATCAGCGGGCGCGGATCAGCTAGTCCCGGTGGGACTAGCATAAGGGGTGGTTTCAAATCCTTGTGGGCCCTACCATGATGTATTTGTTTTATCCACTCCGTCCATCCATTTTTCCACCTTATTTTAAGGCATGATCCCAAAAATTAGACAGATCCAAATCTCAGGTGGACCACACCACAGGAAAACAATGGGGATTGACACTTACCGTTGAAAATTTTTTGGGGGCCACAAAAGTTTGGTATCAAGCTGATATTTGTTTTTTCCCTTCATCTAGGTCTATGTGACATTATCAAGAGGTTGGATGGCAAATAAACATTACAGTGGGCCCTAGGAAGATTTTAAGGGTGTGGACGTTCAATCCCCACTGTTTTCCTGTGGTGTGGTCCACCTGAGATTTGGATCTGTCTCGTTTTTGGGCTCATGCCTTAAAATAAGGTGGAAAAATGGATGGATGGCGTGGATAAAATACATACATCATGGTGGGGCCCAGAGAGATTTGAAACCACCCCTTATACTAGTCACACTGGGACTAGCTGATCCGCGCCCCCAATCAACATGTGGAGCAATCATTCATCTATCTGTCCAATATTCCAGCTAATTCTCTGCAATTACAATGAAAGGAATCATCTGATCAAAGAGGATACAAAAAAAAGAAAAAGAAAAAAAGGACAGTCAAGATCAAGTAGGTAAAACTAGGTCTAATCACTAACTTGAAACATCTACTAGATGTGACCACGTTGGCTTTGATTGCTGCTCATGCTAAAGAAACACCTATTTTAGGAGATGTTAACCATCCAATCTGTGGCTTGTAAGCCAAATGGCCATGATAAAAGTGACCAGTATTCAATGGGTCGGGATCATTCAATCAATATGATTCTTGCATCATGGCATGCAGATGGTCATGTCTAGCAGACAGTTTGATGATTGAATTGTCCTGCGTGTTCAAAGCAACTAGATTTTTTGCAAGCCCACGTCACAACTAGTATTGTATCCTTTCAATTGAATTTTTCCAGACAGTCCAAACGTGCCCCCTAATGAAGGGGAAGTGACAAAAATAATGATGTTTCCTTGTATTCACAACAAGGAAAAAGTCCTCAAATGTCAGTTACGTTTTTTTGTGCACATGCTCTGATGCTGATGTTTTAAACCATGAGCGGAATGCAATTTCTCTGATGTCATGCAAATGCATCCATGTCTGCTAGTGGCTGTCTTGATCTGTTTCAATGGATTTCCTAGACTATCTATTGTCTGACCCTTCAGTACCAATTGCACAGATCTCTGCTAGTGATGCAAGGGAAGTCTGCAGATTTTGCCAAGCATGCAATCTCTTCCATACGCAAGCAGCGCATCCTCATTATCTTCGCAAAGTCCCAACCAAAGAAGCTCCCACCAGCAGATGCCTCACGTCTCTCCCCGTCCATGCCAGTGTCTGCAGCACCACCCCCACAGTGGGCCCCTCTGTCAAGTAGGTCCACGAGCTTTCCACGTCATCCAGCTGGGCCAAAGCACTACGGGACGGTACCCACCACCGCCGTCTTGCCGGCCCCGCCCATTCGTCCGCAGCACCTACCACCACCCAATGGCATGCAGCCGCTATTTGTGACCGCGCCAGTTGCACCAGCACCACCCTACCCTGCACCGGTGGCGCTTCCACCTGCATCAGTCGGATGGCCGGCAGCCCCTCCACCACGTCTCCCAGTTCCAGGCACTGGAGTTTTCCTCCCTCCCTCCGGCTCTGGCCACCCCCCACCACCTCTGCAGCAGCCAGTGGCAATGCCCATGCCTGAAACAAGTGTTTCTGCAGAGACCTCAATGCCTCCAGAGAATGAGATTGCAATGGAGAGATCGAACTGTAACAGCAGCAGTAGCACTTCTCCGAAAGGTATGTTGGATGGAGGAAAAGGCCAGAAGCAGGAGTGCAATGGAAGCGGCAGCAACGGAAAGGTAGCAATGGGAGGTAAGGAAGAGCAGCAGCAGAGCTGTAATGCCAAGAAAAAGGCGGCAAGCAAGCCAACAGGTGCAGTCAAGTAAGAAGAAAGGAGGAGAAATAGTAAAGAGGTTTATATTCTTTTGAAGCAATTAGGCTGCAATCTGCAAATTGAGTTTTTTGAGCAAATGTAAAAAGCGGCAGAGAGTTTCGGTTGGGAGAGGAGTCTTTGACATTTGAGGCATGGACCTTACATTTTATTTCAGTTGCAATCTTCTTTCTTGCCTTCTGTTTCTTTCTCGGCGTGCTTGAATCCATTCGCTTGGGTCAGACAAGACGATGACTTTTCTGATCGATGTGTGATTGTAGGAGACCTTGCTGATCCTGCACGCTGCATCACTGCACGTGTTCGAGGGACGAGCAGGTGACAAGATGGTGCAATTCCAGCTGTTGGATTTGAGCCTTGATCTTTTAGGGTTGTCTGACCTAGGGCTGCACATTGATTCGATCAATTCGATTTTGGATGAAATTGAAATTGAATTGATCTTAAATTTTTAAAATTGAAATTTAAATTAAATTGATCTTAAAATTTTAAAATTGAATTGATCTTATTTTGAAATTTCAAATTGAAATTGAATTGACATAAATTTTTTATAATTGAATTGAGATTGAGTTGATGAATTTTTCGATTCAATTCGATTCGATTTTTCACACATTGCAAATTGAAAACTTAAAGGTTTTGTAGGTTTGAATTTTATAGTACCTCTAATAGTAATAGTAGTATAAATACTTCTAAAAACATATGCATAATAATTAGTTTATACATGGAAATTAGAAAGATCGTATTGATCCAAAGCTTTTAAGGCTTTGAAAAATGTTTTTAATGGTTATTCATCACTCTTTCTCTTGGTATGGTCCACCTGAGATTTGATCTTCTTATAATTTTGGATCATGTCTTAAAATGAGACGTAAAATTAGATGGACATAATGAATATACAAAAAATACATCAAGGTAGCCCTACACGGTAGGGTAACACTCACTAAGTTGTTACCAACATCACACTTAATTTACTATAGTACTTCAAGTGCATTGAGTTACTAAGTACGCAATCCGATTTATCTTGAACTCTTGGGTGGGCGCAGATATGTAAAAGGGTGGTTTCAAAGCTGTGGGCCCCACCATGGTATGTGTTTTATCTAGGCCCTCCATTCATTTTTCCATCTGATTCTAAAATATTATCCCAAAAATGAAACAAGTCCAAATCTCAAGTGGACCACACCACAAGAAAACAGTGGGGGATTGACGCTTATTGTTGAAAACTTTTTGGGGCCTTAGAAGTTTAGTATCAAGCTGATATTTATTTTTTCCCTTCCTCTAGGTCTGTGTGACTTATCAACAGGTTAGATGGCAAATAAACATTACAATGGGTCCTAAGAAAAATTTAATGGTGGACATTCAATCCCCATTGTTTTGCTACGGTATATATATCTTTCTAATATTTGGAATTTTTTTCTTAAATTCAGATGTAAAAATGGATGGACGACATAGTTAAAACACACTATGATGTATCTATTTCATCCACATTGTCCATTAATATATATATATATATATATATATATATATATATATATATATATATATATATATATATATATAATTTGATTAATCGATTAGAACCGAAAATTGAAATTGAATTATCTAAAAAAAAATTGAATTGAATTGATCTTGGAGAACAATTCGATTCAATTTGATTTGTTCGATTCAATTCAATTGATAAATTGATCATAAATTGAATTGTGTGCGGCCCTAATCTGACCCACCAGATAAGTGGTTTGGGATTCGCAAGAACCTATCTTGTTCACATGTGTGTAGGGATGATATGTAGGATTACCAGTCTGGATGCTACTTTCTAGATGGGCGGGATTGGGTACTAACCCCATCGGGACCTATCCAGAGATGGACGGTCTTATCAAGGCCTCTGCGATGCATGTGTTTTATCCAAGCTGTCCATCCATTTTGAAAAATCATTTTATGTGATGAGCCAAAAAATGAGGCAGATCAAATGCTCAAGTGGACCACACCACAGGAAATAATGAGGATAGAATGCCTGCAAAACCTCTTTGGGGCCACATAAGCTTTGGATCAAGCTAATATTTACGTTTTCCCTTCATCCATGTCTATTGACCTTATGAACAGTTGGGATGGCTAATAAACATTACGGTGGGCCCTAGGAAGGTTTCAACGGTAGGGGTCATTGTCACCACTGCTTCCTGTGGTGTGGTCCACTCGAGCCCTTGATCTACCTCCCTTTTGGGTTCATGCCCTAAAATTATATGTCAAAATGGATTGACGGCTTGGATAAAACACACATCACGGTGGGCCTCACAAAGCCCCTGACAGGACCGTGTGTCTCTAGCTAGGTCCTGGTGGGGGTACTACCCAATCCGCTCCCCTTCTAGATGCAGTAGAGAATAGAGATGGAGGTATAACTTAAGGAGACTGGAAAACCTGGTTGGAGATGTGGACCCACCTTTCAAGCATCACCATTGTAGGCATGCCCTTACATGGACCGGTCATACCTGTAGCCACAGATGGTGATTCTAAGTTATCCAGTCAGTGCAGTTTTCATACATTGAAGGCGGGCGGATGCTCATCTTATTGGTAATTACTTCTCAACCGTCCATTTTGATGGCCGCGAATGCAGTGGTAAAACACTATTAGTTGCCGTCATTTTGAAGCTATTTCTCCTTCATTTGTCTGCCAGATCAATGGTTCCGATTGCCCTAAAAATGTGGCATGTGTGCGGTCCGGATGCTGAAGATCAACAAGCTTGTCTTCAATCGGCCTCCCAAAAATCACTTCAATGTATAATAGCGACCTTCGGAGTCATGGTCCACTTATAGACGGCTAAGAATGCCGTAAATAATCTTCCAAGATTGATATAGAGGATCTTTCTAGTATAATTGGGTCATGCTCCATCCATGGTGGGACACATCAGAAGAACGGTCTGGATTTGAAAACTATGGGCCCAATCATAAAAAATGATGATCCCCGTCGTCAAAGCCTCAGCTCATGTATCCTATAGCTCCTCTCATGGAGGATGATGCATGGTTTAGCACCTCACATCTATCTCTGGTTCGAATGTGTGTCACTTGGGTTGGACAGCTGAGCCATGCAAAAGGTGGACCACACCATGAAGATCACCTGGGATGAAAATCAGGCTGGTCAGATCAAAAGACGGGCCAAACGACTGAAATCAGTGGACAGCAAATTGTCTAGGTGTGATACACTAACGATCAGATCGACCTGATTTTCACGGCAGGTGAACTTCATGAGGTGGGCCACCTTTTGCATGAGTCAGACGTCCTAGCCATGATGAGATCTAGTAACAATCGTAACCAAAACATAAGAAATAAACGATCTCTAACAAAATTTCCATACACTCTTTCACCCACCCACCCACGTTCGGTTGTTGGTTTAGTGGATTAAGACGGTTGGATGCTTATATTTATAAGGAAATTTTGGATAAACAGATGCTTAAACAAAAATATGGCCCACCACAATTTATTAAAAGCAAAAAAAAAAAGAGTCAGATTCAGCAGTTAGGATTGTGCCATTGACCTTATGTTTTGATTAGGAAAAAAGCTTAAAAAAAGGAAAAGAAAAAAAAAATCGCCGCTGCCGGGGATCGAACCCGGGTCACCCGCGTGACAGGCGGGAATACTTACCACTATACTACAACGACCATTGTTGTTTTGTATGCATAGTTTAATAATTTAAATGGAAGCCCTCCAAAGATAGATACAACATGATAGGAGCAGTTTCACTTTCTACTTTTATCTGTCTAGTTTGGACGATGGTCAATTTACTTCCCAACCATCGATTTGATGGCTACCAATCAAACAGCTAAGACGTACGGTCTCATCCATTCGATTTTTGCAGTGCTTAGAAACGGTGGGCACATGGTTTGGACGGGATACAATTTCAGGAAGCATTTGTTTCAAGGAGCCCCACTCCTCTCATATGAGAGGGAGAGAGAGATTCCCACCCCAACAATGGGGATGACGGTGCCCACCCTTGAAGCTTTCTAGGCTCACATTCAACTTATTAATTCATTAGACAAGTCTTCCTTAGTTGTATAGCTTGAGTGATCACGTCTGCTCAACTGATCATAACTAATACTTTATTTTATAATAGAATTACATACAAAAGTCAAGAATAATGAATTTTTCTTCAATTTCTTTGTCATCTTAAACCATAATTCTCACCATGACTCACTCTAAAATATTTGACTTAAAGCTGAGAAGTTTTGGCAAAAAAAAAAAAACAGAAGAACTAAAGTGTGCTGGTGGATACATGCGCGTTAAATAATTGTACCGCGTGCCATGTAAGTAATTCAAATTGGGATGTACGATCCAGACTTTAACCCCCTATTAACAAAATATTGTGCTAATTGAATTATCTAACTATAACCAAATCCATAGCTCAAGTGGTAGACAGAGTGGATATAACCTTGTTTCAACATTGAGGTCTTGGTACATCTAGACTTTAACCCCTTAAAAAAAAACAAAAAAAATCTAACTATTTATCCGACGGTAGTTAGGATTAATCTGAATATCCTCTATCTTTACAATTATGATGTTTGGAGGATGATGGGCAATGAAAATTCTGACAATTTAAATATCCGTAAGTAATTGTAGTACTAAAAAGAAAAAAGAAGAAAAAAAGGGCAATGCCTATTTTTCTATAAATGATTTTGCTGTCCATTTTATAAGCTATGGTTCAAATGGTTAGAATGATTTGATTAGTGTATTTTATTTTTTCCTTATAGTAGCCCATGAAATGTAATCTAGACGTGGTAGGCAGCCCAGATGGGTCAGTTGGACTGTCTAAGTGTCCTGATGCAACTAGGAGCATCATAAACTATAGTGCCTCTTTAGTGCAATGGATCGTTTTTTTCAATAAATATATCTAGAAAAACCAATAGCTCCATAATGGTGAATAATGGCGAACGCTTAATTGTTTGCTGTATCCGCCTCCTCTTCTTCTTCTTGAGAGATGCACCTGTATGCTTGTGGAATTCATGATTTCATCTCCTTTTCAATGTTAGGGCTCAAGCTAGCATTGTTTCAGGGCATCAAAAATACTTTCTCCAAGAGCTAGTTAATGCTCCTCAGGCCTCCTCATCACAACGAATGAAATAGGCTCCTCTTCTTGGCCTGGGGTTGTGAGCTTTCCTCTCTCTTTTCTTTGTTCTTCTTCCCTGTCTTGGTGTGTGGGTTTTTGCCAGCCTTGTGTCTAGGCTCCCTTTTACAACCTGAGTTTTCGGCCTTCTTCCTTTCTTTCTTTTCTTTTTTATATTTTCCCTTCTCTAGGATCTCTCCCTTGTTTATTTGTATTCCATTTGATCTAAGTAATAAGAGAGTCACTTCTTTATTGCTTTATAATAATAAGAATAATGGTAATAATAATAATAATAATAATAATAATGACTCGTAATCAATGTCTGTATAATTGTTATCTATTATGTTATGGATAACTCAATTTGGGAGATTTGTGTGGTCTACCAATCCATGGTGGGACCAATCCAACCAAGTAC
This sequence comes from Liriodendron chinense, assembly GCA_003013855.2. Classification (NCBI taxonomy): domain Eukaryota; kingdom Viridiplantae; phylum Streptophyta; class Magnoliopsida; order Magnoliales; family Magnoliaceae; genus Liriodendron; species Liriodendron chinense. Next base: position 3,931,857 of record ML058335.1, read on the forward strand.
TGTTTGGATCATAGAACCATGGACCCCACATGCACAGATTAAACATTGACATAAACATTGCATTTCAAAGTTTCACACCATAGCTCCAATGGTCCTTCAAAAAATCAAAATTCAAATATGAAAAGAATGAAAGAAAAAAATGGAAGGGAGACCTGATACAATTTCCTTTTCATTTTCTCATGCATACAGAAAGGATTCAACTCAATCCCTATTCATTCATGTCTCATGACTACAACAGCTTAGCGAAAAAATTGCCAAAAGAGAAAGAGAGAAAAAAACGAAGAAGATGTATATATTGAATAAAGGTGAGAGTTACATTGCATGGAAGTAATAAGACATGGCTTCTGCTTTTCTTCCATTTTCTTTTCCTTCTTTTTCAGATGTAACATTATATCTATACAAATATATAATCTTCATTTTCTTCTCATCTTTGAAGATATTGAAGCAATCAACGACTACCAACTCAAAATCTTGGGCACATATGTCATGTGTCATTAGTCATGCTCTTTGCCATGCCAAGCTGGTCTACCTAAGGTGAACTCCAAGCTAGGGTTTTTTAGGTCCAAATGGGACCCCATCAAACCTTTGGAAGGAGCTGAATCATTTTCCTGTAACAGTTACAGACATTTCAGCCATATGATGATCAATCGGTGTGGCCCATTTCCAATAATGCATGATTGGTATAACAGATGATACATCAACGTGCGTATTCATGCATTAACTGCACTCATATGTAGGTGGACAATAGACAATTGCTCATGTGTGTGTTAAGGAAAATGGTGTCCACATGCATTGCCTGCACCCACACTTTTGGAGCATGATATGTGACCGCTCAAGTGCACCTTTTTCACACACGCTGCATGTAAGTTCAGCAGGCTTTAGTTATGGATATTGAGTCGTGATCTAGTGCAAACGATTTCACTATAATTACAGTGTAATGAGTTGTGTGGGCCCTACCATGATATGTTCATGGAATCCACTTGGATCATCATATACGCCATACCTTGTTTAGCCGTGAGCCCAAAAATCAGGCGAATCCATGGCTTAGGTGGGCCGCATGAGCAGGAACAGTTGGGAGGAAGAAGGCGTGCCCTGTCAAGCATTCTTATTGTGTGGTCTACCTGAGTCATGGATTTTCCCAATTGTTTGGTCCATGACCAAATATGGGAGGGCCTGCATGATGGTCGGAGTGGATGTTATCAACACATCATGGAGGGGCCCACAAAGGTTGCTTGAACCACAATTGTGGTGAAAATATTTGCACTTGATCATTTTTCCTGGTTGTTCACATGCATGTAGGTGTCAATGAATTATCCATGTATGCATGAACTTAGGGCTCGTTTGGAAGTACAAAACAGGTTTTGGCACTTGTTCGCCGAAATAATATTTTGGTTGGCATTGAGTACGTGTTTGAAACGAATAAACATTATTTTGCAGCTGAAACGCCAAAAGCCAGTAATAGGCCCATTTGGGCTTCGTTTCTGCCCCGCCCAAACGCTCCGTTGAGTTAAAACAAAGTATATTTGAGCCAATTGTTGATTTGGGGTACTTCCAAACACTACCTTCCGTATGCATTGCTGGTTGGAAGAAAGTGAAGCAACATAAAAGAAATGCATGTAATAACATAGCATTGTGTGCATGAAATGTAAGTGACTACCTCGAATGGGTCTCCAGATCTTTGTTGAGAGGTGAAACTTGATGGTCTTAGTCCATCCATGTCATTTGAGTTAGATTGTAGCCAAGCTCCTCTACTGAAAATTTTCATAGAGAGCAATAGTCATGGTTTGTTTTTATGACCCTTTGAAGCCATTCTATCAATCATCCCATTTGCATTTTGGTAAATGCAATAGAAACATGAGGTTGGGCCTGGGGAGTCCTTTTTCAACTCTGTGAAGAAAGATAGCCATGAAAGAGCGTGCAGGAACAGTAGGATGTCTCAAAGCATGCATCACAGACCTTAATGAGGAATCTATTGATCTATGTTCACACCACATATAAAAGAACAAATGCTAATTGCAAATGGCTTATTGACGTGGAGGATGTGTACAAGATCTAGACACTCGCCTAGGGGGTCACCATAGTCCATGGCCGAAGACTAAGGCCATTCGGATCCTGGCTGCTCGACATGGATATGGTCCCAAAATGGAAGGTGGTCCAAGGTCCATTCATGTTGTGATCCATTAGATGAATGGTTTAGATCTTGTGCACATCTGTCATGTGTCCCAGTGGGAACCCATGTACCATAAGGTGTGCAAAATTCTGTGCAATCAGTACCCTAAGAAAAATAAAAAGCCGATTAAAGTTAAATACATGCTTTCCTTCGTTCAATACCTCGAATCACAGCTCACACCCATTTCAAAAGTTTGCCTAGACTACTTGATCTCTAAAATATTTTAAAATAGGGTCTTAGTCCAGAGAGAGAGAGAGAGAGAGAGAGAGAGAGAGAGAGATTAGCTAAACCGGATGAGAATATGCTTACTAATGATTGCAAAGGTAAGAGATGTGGTCTTTTAAACCAAGAATATGATGGAGAATAAGAATCCCCCTGATGAAAGATCAAGGAAAGTTCGACAAAAATTGTCAATTTTCGCATGGATAGACCAAAAGCAGGTGGATCATAAATCGGCTATAACTTTTGATTCGGGAGGAGTTACGAGGTGCACAACATATGGATTCCTACTGAAATTTTGTTTCGGGGTGAACTAACCCACTTTTGTGAGTCATGTCCTGTCTGTTTCTCTAAAAAATGCACGGTTATAGCAGAAAAACGAGATTTTAAGGAAAACTGCTTATTTAGTAATATCGATTTTTAGTGTTTCTTTCTTTTTTAGAGTTTTTGTTTATTTAGGAGTTTCTATTTTTGCTAAATAATGACTTTTAGAAACACTTTACTTAGTAGTAGTCCTTAGTTAGGATTTTACTATTTTTAAGTTTTTATTTTAGAAAACTTACTATTTTTAGTAAGTACGAATTAAGGCTTATTTAGGGATATATATGGATGCTAAATTCATTTTTAATATTATCTCTCATATTATTATTCAATAAAATTATGATTTTTACCAATTTTCTATTGTGGATTTAAGATTTCCCCTCGTGGATTCAAGGAAGCCCTGTTGAGGAGTCCAGGGAGCCTTGTGGATTTAAGGTAGTTATACCGTGAGGAATACAGGTGATCGACCTCGCCACGTCCCCCCTGCGTCAGAATACATCAACATTAAGAAGATTTTTCTTTGCAAATATTCAAAAGTTAGCTCAGGACTTGTTTGGTTACTAAAGCCAGCATAGGGTTTGTCTGATTGCTAAAAAAGTTGTCTAGATATCCTTATCCGAATAGCAGAACTATCCATTGGTTTGTCAAGCATCATTGGGCTTGGAGATAGGGCTATCCAGAAAGTGCATTAACAGAAACCTCTTAGCTAGTGGTGTGATATGATTATTAAGTTAATGGAATTTTGACATCTGAATCACAAAGAAATGGACAAGAAATCACCCATAAGAATAAGTAGAGAGGTTGAAATAACATTTTTAATATTGAATTTTTCTCTTACAATATTTAAGAAAACCCACGCTTAGAAAATTTAGAATGCCTGCCGCCTACAACAACCCCCTTTTATAGATCCTAAAGATAATCCCTATGAATCTTTAATAAAAGTTCTCCAACTACTAGATTGATTTTGAATTAATTTTAATTGATTTCAAATCAATGTAATTTACTTAAGATGACTGCAAGCCTAACAATAGTAAAAGAAAATCTTGAAAATCATTATCAGAATCTTCAATCACACCTTTAAAATAGTCTCTATATGCACAAATTACAACTCCTGCTACTTAGCTCATAAATCTATCAACAAACAATCCAAATTCAGTGACCTAGACGCTTCATATAGGTGGTAGATATCCAAATTCAATATTTCAAATCGTTACCCATAATTCATGTGCATTCAAAATTAGGTTTTTTCTTCCATTTCACAAATTGTTACTTATATTAGCCCTGTCGAGTATCAGTAGTTTTCATGCTTAACACTTGTTCAACTTCTTCCTTATTCTTTAGAGGTTGTTTATACATATTGATAATCACTTTATCTTTTATGTACTTAGACACCCCGCCATGATACTTGAATAAATTTATGTCGTAAGATATATATCTAAGTCATCTAGTAACTCAATCTTAGAGTCATTGTCACCTAACTTCTTTTTGAGTAGATATAGACCAATTTTCTTAGACTCGAGTTTGTTGTAAGTTCTCTTCGAAAACATTTTATAGAGGATAAACCATAACTAAGTCACATTTTTTATATTTCTTTTTTTGCCGATGTTTATTTGTAGCTTCTTGATACTCGGTGAAGCTCTTTCAATCTTCTTATTCATCCAAGCTTGTAAGTTTTGAATGTACTTGGTAAAAGTATCAACATTTTTGCTTTATTGGTTTTGTATCAGTAATAGTACTAAATCAAGTACATGATGGGGACTTTTTCCATTTATGATCTCAAATAGGGAATTTTGAGTGGTATAATTTATTGATATATTGTAGGCAAACTTGGCTTGTGATAGAGCTACGTCCTATTAAGATATGTTATTATGTACGGTACTCCTCAAGAGGTTACCAAGGCTCTTGTTGACTACTTTAGTTTGACTATCTATTGGAGGATGATACGTGCTAGAGAATTGAAGCTTAGTCTCCAATTGCTTGATAAAATGTGCCAAAAGTGCCTCACAAATTTCGAATCACAGTGCAAAGTTATTGTTTTTACTATCTCATGAAGTTACACAATTTCTATATATGAAGAATATGTTGGTAATATGCATAGCGTTCATCATCATCTTGCATGGAATGAAGTGGGTTATCTTAAAAAATGATCAATCATAAAAAAAAAAAAAAAAATCAAATTCGTTTCCCTTTAATTCTTAAAAAGACCTAAAATAAACTCTAAAAAAAATCTATCTAAAGTGCGACTAGAATGGAAGTGGCATATAAAGGCCAGTATTTTGCATATGACCTTTGGAGAAGGCTGATATCGTAGTCTGAATCATTTAATGTCACATACTAGGCTAATAATATTTTTCTTTACCATGGTCAAGATTTTATCTCTTCTAAAGTGTCCATCCAGTCCTCCTCCGTGTAGCTTAGATATGATATTTTCCTGCAACAATCCTCTGAGATACATAATCGAGAATCCTATAAAAAATTAAAAGCCCATTGTATGAGATGGATTCATACTTTAGATCTTAGTTATTCATACATTTGTTGAGTACTTTTTTAAAAAATGAACTACTCGTGTTGCTTTTTTAATGCCTTGAATTATGATCTCCACATCAAGTGTTCCAAGTAGAACTACCCTCCTACTCAAAGCATTGCTGCTTTGTTCTGATTACCAGCTTTGTGGCGTAAGAGAAAAATATATTTATCTAGAAAAGACATTCACTTCATATGACGAGCACTCAACTTCTTTTAGGAGTTGATATTATTGAAAGGAGCCTTAAATCTTCAAGTTCAAGGGTCATTGGTCCACCGACCGCTCTGGTCAATTGATAAAAAATACCCGGATGAGACAGTTTGGTCTTTGGACACTTTTTGAGGAGTTCAGTCAATCAACAGTTAAGTCTCCGTTGATTGAAATTCGATGGAGTTTATGCTAAAATTCTCTAGACATATTTTTACAAGTTTGATCGATCAAACTTGTTTGATTGGGTGATCGACTAATTGATCGAGGTTACTCGATCGATGGACCGAGCGACCTGTTGTTTTGTATAGTTTTTGCAGTTTTGCGTAAGTTGTTTCTAATTTTGATTATATGCTATATAAGCGGGTGTAATCAAGATTAGGAAAAGACTAAGATGCATATTAGGGTTTGAGAGGGTTTTGAAGAGAGAAAAGATAGGTTTATCTCTTGAGGGCTTTGATCCGGGTAAGTTTCATCTCTTGTAACTTTATTTATTCATAGTGCATCGATCACTTTATACCGTTGTTTTTTCCCTCAAGGGTTTTTCCACATAAATTTGAATTGTTTTCTTTTGTTGATTTGCTTGGGAGATTATGATTATCTTGTTTGATTCTACGCTGTTCTTCTTCAAGTTCCTAATAAGTGGCATCGGAGTATACGTTGGGAAGCAGATTTGAATATGAGAGACAAGGTATCAATGGTGTCTAGTGTGAAATTCGACGTAGATAAGTATTTTGGAAAAAAACAACTTCGAACTATGAAAGGTAAAGATGAAGGGATTCCTAGTTCAATAAGGACTAGAAGATGCACTCCTTGAAAAGTAACCGGAATCTATGAAAGAAGAAGAGTGGAATAAGATGGATCAAAATGCTAATATCTTAATCCAATTGTGCCTAACGAATGAAGTTCTCCATAACGTCATGAGAGAGAAGACTTTAGCTGAAATATATGGGCGAAGTTAGAGAATATTTATATAAAGAAATCTCTTGGAAATCATTTATATCTGAAGCTTCAGTTGTTCAATTTGAAGATGGAAGAAGGGGTTGATGTTGAGAGCCACATTAGTAACTTCCATAGGCTTATTTGCAAATTATTGGATGTGGATGAAGCGATAAAGGATGAAGACCAAGCATGTATCCTGTTGTACTCTCTTTCAGGATTGTACAAGTCGTTCAAAGACTTTTTGTGCGCTGGTAGGATGGCCATTAACATTGAGATTGTTATCTCAGCCCTTTAGTCGAACGCGATGAGAAAGAAAAGTGGTGATGCGGGTTCTTCTATAGGTGAACTTGTTACGAGGGAAAGAAATTCTGAGCGGGATGGATGATCATCTTAATCGAGATTTAAATCCAAGGGCAAAGGAAAAGGCAAGTTGAAGTACTGGAGTTGTGGACAGACGGGGTACATGAAAAGGGATTGTCAGAATCCCAAATCTAAGAAAGAAAAGTTAGAGGAATCTTTTAGGGAAGCTACTACAATGGAATCCACGGAGGACGTGAGTGATGACTACGAGGTATTGTTGGAACTCCGGTCGGCAGGAAGCACCAAAGAAGATCAAACAATTTACAATCAACCACACAAGCACACGACGTAAAAGCACTCGAATTTTACATGGAAAACCCTTGTGGAAAAAAAATCACGGCATAAACCGACACCTTCCACTATGAATCCAGATGATTACAGAGCTAGAACTACCCGAGTAGATCCCAAAGATGAACAAGGCACACAAAACTCTCAATCCTCTCTCCTAATAAGCCTAATCTCGTTTAGATCACCTAGGTATTGCTTAGCATAACTCCAAACATGATTAGGAAGTTTATTTATAAGAGGAAAGCTGAAATTGGAAACAAGTAGCGCAAAAACCGCGTAAACATTCAAATCCTGCAAAGCCCATGATCGGTCGCCAACTGGTCGCAATCTGTCCAAAGAGTTTTGCCTGAAAAAACTGATGCAGCTGCCTCAACTTAGACCTATCCACCGACTAGTCTGAACATCTAACGATCGGTCGGGCGACCAATTTGTGATCTCAACGACTGGTCTTAAAACGTGAAAAATCGTCCAGTGAGTTTCATCTTAAACTGAGCCATACTGTCCACTAGCCGACCGGTCGGTGGACACTGTCAATGTACAATTTTGATGACTTCACAACAGGTATTAACTGTATCCAAATTCGGGTATCTCAACGATGAGTGGCTTTTGGATACAGGTGCATCGTATCATATGTGTCCTGATAGAAGTTCCTTCACCTCATACATAGAGTATGATGGTGGCTCGGTGTTCTTGGGCGATGGCTACGCCTGCAAGGTTGTCGCTATTGGTACAATGCACATCAGGATGTTCGATGGGATTGAATGAATTCTGATAGATGTGAGGCATGTCCCTAAGCTGAAGAAGAATTTGATCTCTCTGGGAGCATTCGAAGCTTAAGGGTGCAAATTTATCGATTTCGATCGTGTCCTTAAAGTTTCAAAGGGGCACTCATAGCGATGATAGCACAGAGGAACACTAACCTTTACAAGTTGATTGGGAGGACTTCATCAGGTGGAACTGTAGCGTCTATAGTGGATTCCACGTCTATGCGTATATGGCATGCATGCTTAGGCCACATGAGTGAGCGATGCATAATTGTCATTTCTGATAGTTCTTTGATTCTCACATTTAAAAGTTTTAATTTTAATATATGTGAGTATTGTATGTATGGTAAACAATCTAGACTATCATTTAAATCGGAAAAACATGTATGTAAGGGTGTTTAAGAGTGTGTGCATTTTGATGTATGGGGGTCGTCGCCCGTAGTTTCTGGTGGAGGGTCGTCATAGTTTGTTATATTCATTGACGACTATTCAAAAAAGGTATGGGTCTATTTTAAAAAAAATAAATCCGAGGTTTTCACCATCTTCAAGCAGTAGAAAGTGATGTTGGAAAAATAGTCAGGGCAAAAGGTGAAAGTTTTGAGGGCCGATAACGGTGGGGAATTTACTTTTGGGGAATTCAATCAGTTTTGTAAAGATGGAGGGATCGTGAGGAACAATATCGTACATCACACACCAGTGTAGAATGGTGTGGTTGAATGGATGAATTAGGTACTCTCTTAGAAAGGGCTCAATGCATGATAAATAGTGCTGAGTTGGGTAAGGAAATATGGATTGAGGCTGTTAACATGGCTTGTTACTTGATAAATCGGTCCCCTTCTAAAATTATTGATTGTAAGATTTTAGAGAAAGTGTGGAGTGGTCAGTCGTTAGACTACTCGGGGCTGTATGTATTTGGTTATAAGGCTTACTCTCATGTACTGACAACTGAGAGAGACAAGTTAGACCAAAGGGCCAGAAAGTGTATCTTTGTGGGCTATGGTGATGGTGTGAAAGGATACAGGTTGTATAACCGCATCACATGGAAGACCAAAATGAGCCTTGATGTCAGATTTGATGAAGGGTCCTTATTTCATAAGGATGAACTTAAGGAATCGGAAAAATCAACGATAATTGATGTCCAGATAGTCAGAGATGAAACACAGGCCGACACCGAGACACAGATAGAGGTACAAGATCAGGTAGTGCAGCTACTTGTGAGAAGGAATCCTCCAAGAGATCGTAGGTTACCGATCAGCTATAGGGATGACTCAAATGTTGCGTTCATCCTTATTACAGATGAGGGGGATCCGTCTACTTTTCAAGAAGATCTTGATGATGTAGATGCCGAAAAGTGGAAGGCAGCAATATATGACATGATGGACTCCTTGTACAGGAATGAGACGTGGGAGCTAGCGGAGCTTCCCGTCGACCGTAAAGCGATCAGGTGAAAGTGGATCTTTAGGAAGAAACATGATAGGTACAAGGCGAGGTTAGTGGCAAAGGCAATAGTATAAGAAGTTTGATTCCTTCATGACGGGTTAGTGGTTACTAGGAGTGAGTAAGATCATTGTGTCTACTTCAAGACACTGAGTAATGAGAAGTTCATTATACTGGTATTGTATGTTAATGGCATGCTTATCGCTAGTCATAGCATGTTTGAGATTGACATACTAAAGGCTCAACTATTAGAAACGTTTGAGATAAATGATCTGGGGCTGCAAAAAGAGTTCTTAGCATTGATATATAGAGAGACAGAAAGATGAGTGGGCTATAGCTATCTCAAGCAGAATACCTTGGAAAGGTATTGGTGAAGTTTGGGAAGGATAAGGCGATGCCGGTCGGTATTCCTCACGCGGCTCACTTCAAGCTTTATTCGGAATAGTGTCCTGAAACAAAAGAAAAAAAGAAGGTTTATCTTGTGTTCCTTATTCAAGCGTAATTGGCATTTTGATGTATGCCATGGTCTGTATGAGACAAGATATTTCATATGCAGTGGGTGTTGTTAGCAGATATATGTCTAACCCCAGCAGGCAACACTGAGAGGTTGTGAAATAGTTACTTTGGTATATTCGAGGTATGCATGACTACATCTTGACATTTGAGAAATCAGGGGATAAGCTAGTAGGATATGTAGATTCTGATAACGCGGGCAGTGTGGATAGTATGATATCGACTTCCGGTTACTCGTTTGTGATAGTGGGTGGAGCGATCAGTTAGATGTCGAAGCTTCAGTCTGTGGTGGCTCTTTCCACAACAAAAGCTGAGTATATCGCAAAGACGGAAGCATTCAAGAAAGCTGTTTGGTTGAGGGGGATAATAAATTAGTTGGGGCTTCAACTAGAGGCCGTGCCGGTTAATTGTGACAGTGTAAGCACTATCAATTTGATGAAGAACTCAGTTTATCATTCTAGAACTAAACATATAGATGTTCGTTACTATTTTATCCAACAGGTCCTTGAGGAAGGCGATGTGACTCTGAAAAAGATCCATACGAGCGTGAATCCGACAGATATGCTTACAATTAAAGGTAATCCCTATAGAGAAGTTCAAGTTCTGCATAACTTTTCTAGGTCTGACGAAGATATAGTGGAGAAGGAGTATGCGTGAGAAGTGACGATGGGAAAGCAATGACGGAGACGAATTAGAGATAAAGGATCAATGATTGAAGATGAAGGCTCGGTAAATATTGTTGAAAGGAGCCTTAAATCTTTAAGTTCGAGGGTCATTGGTCGATTGACTACTCTGGTCGGTTGATCGAAAGTACCCTAAATGAGATATTTTAGTCTCTAGACACCTTTCGAGGAGTTCGGTTGATCGACGGCTGAGGCTCGGTCGATCGAAATTCGATGGAATTTATGTTAAACTCTCGGGACATATTTTAACAAGTTCGGTTGATCGAACTTGTCTGATTGGTCGGTCTGACCGAGCGACCATCGGTTTGCGTAGTTTTGCGTAAGTTATTTCTAATTTTGGTTATATACTATATAAGCATGAGTAATCGAGATTATGGAAAGACTAAGACCCATAATAGTGTTTGAGAGGGTTTTGGAGAGAGAAATATTTGAGTTTTCTCTTTTTTTGGGCGGGGGGGGGGGGGGTGGGCTTTGATCCAGGTAAGTTTTATATCTTATAACTTCGTTTATTCATAGTACATTAATTGCTTTGTGCCATTAGTTGTTTTTGTAAGGATTTTTCACATAAATTAAGATTATTCTCTTATATTCATTTATTTGTACGATTGTGATTATCTTGTTTGATTCTTCTATGTACTTCCACGAGTTCCCATCAAATACATCTCAACTATCATGGTCCTTTAGTTAAATGGGTTCCTTGTTTAGCACTTGTACCTAGGCTAGAAGCCGGTCAAGCTAGCTAACTCACGGGTTAAGCCCGTCCATCACCACCCCTCTATGCTTGTGTCTTAATACATATCTCCACGTTAGCCCAAGCTTGACTCTTTTACTAAATGGCCAAGAATTTTGGTTCCCTGTGGACCATTACATTGTGCCCGATCTCAACCACTTAAAATTCATCAAGTGCAAGACTGACGTGACCCATTTAAACTGACCCGTCCTGTCAAAGCATGACTACGCTGAGAATAAAGAATGAAAAATGCGGCTAAAGGTATGCATAGCTCTTCCAATTAGTGTGGATACATACAAACATACATACATCATTTATATTTAAATTATTTATTTGATTTGAGTTTTGGGCTGGTTTGGGTCATCTGGCCCAACCCATTGAAAAGACATATTGATGGGCCAAGTTGCTTATGGTTGACCCGAGCCCAACTCATTCACGTGAATGAGCCACATTTTCTAACTCAAGCCTGACCCACTACCCATTTAGCTTGCCCAAACCGGCCTCAGAAGCAGGTCAGGCCATTTGACCTGTTGGTGACCCAACATGTTGCACCTTTAGTCAACAATCACAAGTACAACTTCCTACAAGAAAAATCTCATATTATCATCCTACAAGAAAAATCTCATATCATCATGGTTGACCTATCTTCTTACAATGACCTGCTTCTTTTGTCTTAGATTGCACAGGTTCAAGTACTACAGCTGTTGTGCAAACCACTTCCTTCTTTTTCTCTACCATAGTTGTTTTTCAGGCGTACTCATGTAAGTCACTGGTTCAAACCCACAATAATTCATCATAATCTTCCTCTAAAAATGACCATTCTTTCAAATTTGGTGGTTGATCTTTAACGTAGATATTGAATGTGACTCTTAATTTCCTCGAGCCACATCGCATCCTAAACTCGAGCCATTTATTTTCCATATAGTATGCCTGACTTCAACAGTATGATTATCATAAGTAACTCAAAACAAACACGAGCTTTGGCTTCTTACTGGATTTGAAGGGCTTCCATGTATTGCTGTCAAACTCTCTAAATACTTAGAACGGGCGTACAGATGTAAAACTAAATTCATACTCTTACTCCATTGATCTGCTCGCATCCTTGCTTAAAATGTGTCCTTTCAAATACATTTTCACCCGTTGATCACACTTGATACACAAAGATCAAAGCCATTCCTATCTTGAATGACCATTGATGATCTAGATTATATTGATGTCATGAGCCTCAGTGGTAGGGGGCACCAAAAGAAGTCTCAAAGATTAGAATGCCTAACTCATCAAAGTATTCCTATCTTCAAATAAGAGATTCTTTGCATCCATCCAATGCCTTCCAAAGGAAATAATTGGGAGACAGATGTTCACCTTTGATTTTTATAGGGTCCATGATGTAGAACGGGTCGTTGATTATTTCATGGCCCAAATGGACCAAAAGAAGACCGGTCGGGGTCGAAAGTGATCCGGATCGTCAGGACCGTAAACCAGCCGTATCTCACAATCCGGAATGAGTTTCTGGACATATAATATATCGTTTTGGAGTAGCTCGAGTTATTTTAGCTAACCAACCCGCTACGCCGGGTTGCCCATGCCGGAATCGCGAGATTCGACCGTATCGACGGTCATTAGGCTAGTTTATTTTCAGTTTTACTATTTATAGTAAGTTTTAATTCGATCATAACTTTGGATCTGTAGGATTTTAGAGTTAGTGTTCAACATGAAAAGGGCTTAATTAAATATTTAGTAGAATAACATGGTTGAGCTCGTTTGATAACTTTCTATTTTTGGTCGAAAACCAAGAGTTCTAGTAAGATTGAACGACTTTTATAAATAGTAAGTTAGTAAGTTGCGTTCGCTAGGAGTTTAAGTTTGAGTTGGAGTCTGATACTTTACCTAGGGTTTAGTTTCCTATTTATATACATTGTAATTCCGTTTCTATGGATTCAAGTATCAAAAAAATAATTATTCGGAATTGATTTTCTCTTTTTATCATTTTATTTCTTCTCGTGGATTCGATAAACACTCAGTTAGGGAGACGGTGATCGACCTACCATGTCCTCCCTGCGTCAGTCCACCGTGATGATAATTTGACATCCACTCCAACCATTATATGCCACATTAAAATTTATGTCGAAGGCCCAAAAATCAGGCCCATTGGTGTACTAAGGAAAACAATTTGGAAGGTGAACATTGTCCTGTACATTGCTTCCAATCGTGTGGTCTACCTGAATCATGGATGTGGTTGATTTTTGGGCCGTGGGCCTAACATGCGGTGACGTACTTGGTGATTCGGGTGGATTTCACATAAAAATCATGGTGGGGCCCATCCAAGTACTCTAATGATAATTACTTAATTTAATGGTGTGGCTTATTAAAAACCTTTTTGAAAAGTCACTCCGGTGTGGCTTATTAAAAACCTTTTTGAAAAGTCACCGGAGTGTAAATTCTATGTTAAGTAGGAAGTTTTCTGTAAAATTCCTAGAAAGAAACCTATTGAAAAGAATACAACTAAACCTTTTTGTTTGATTAGATGCATTTCTATGGGTGGAAAGGTTAAGAGCTCACTCAAAGAATATAGAAATTTCCATTTCCTACGTTTTTCGAGGAAATGAATTGTTTTTTTTTCCCCCCCCCCCCCTTTTTTTTTTTTTTCTTTTTCTTTTAGAAGGAAAACTGTGGAACGAGAAATCAATTTCCACAGCTGAGTTTGTTTTCATAAATTGCAGAAAATGTCATTCACTGTCGATGATGGTATTTCAAAAGCCTTACCTAACAAATAGCTTAGTAGCCACACTTTTCAATTTTCATAATTCTTTGTTCTAAGAACTTATAGAGCAATAGCATTTGATGTCAACGGTCATCACCAAAGCCCAAAATAATGTGGAAAAGGAGATCTAACACAAGTCAAAGAGCACTCAAAACACAATCTTGAATACAAACAAGACTGATGCCATGCAGAAAATCAACTCAGCAAAGCACAAAAGATGATGCGAATGACATCAATGAGTACAAGATAGGATATAGGATGCAGTGATATAGTAGAGAGAGAGAGAGAGGTTTTACTAATGAAAGCGACCACAATGGGAGCAAGCACGTGTTTATGTACTAATGACGTGAAGGGGATGTAGTCAGATGGCCTAAAAATGAAGTAGGCCAAGGCATTAGGTGTGACAAACGAAGAATGGATGGGCCTATTTTTGGGACATGGGACACGTGCATGGATTACCTGATGAATGGTTTGGATGTCGCACAAGCAAAGACGGGTGAAATACATCCCCTTCCAAAGAACAACTAGAATGTGGACGTGGCCTGGTCGGCCTACACGAGACATTAAATTGAGGAGATTAGGCAATTGGTGTATGTTGTGACGGTGCAATCTTAGTTCTAACTAACGTGAATATAGCTCAACCTCCATTCATGCCACCACGTTAGCCAATGTAGCACACATGAGAAATGTTCGAGCCATCCATCATGTGGACCTCACTGTTTAAACGCCCTGGCCTGAAAATCAGGCCAAATGGGCTATTGCTTATGAAATAAATGGACTATATATATATGTGTGTATTCAAAATTAATGTTGTAACTTCTATATGAAATGATGAATATTATTATTAAAAATCCGTCCGCAATGGTACAAATTTTATATGGTTGATAGTAAATAAATTAAAGAACAAACTGCCACATTCTAAATATAAAATTAAATTACAGTTTTTTTTTTCTTTAAAAAAGGAAACATATTATTCACGGCAAAGAGGAATACACATTCGGGTGACGTGGCAAAACTAAAAAACTGAATGGAGAAAGTAGGGAAATTGTCGAGTTAGGTAACATATTCCCACCTAATAAGTGGACTGGCCTGTTTTTGAGGTTGCATATCTACAAAGTGAGGCCCACCTAGTGGATAGCTCGGATCTTCCACACATATGCCACATTGGCACATGTGGAGGTGTGTGTGGGGCAGGGCGCTACGCACATGCGGGGTTATCATACCTGATCACCAAGGTTGATCTCCCCTTCTTTGTATGATCTAGCCCTGTAAATCATCAACTGACGGCTAATGTCGTCTTATTTCTATAAAAAGAGGTTTTGACATATAGCATCTTCATTTTCTATATCTGCAAGGTGCCCTACTTTTTCAGTATTTTTAGTATTTTTAGATAATCCCCGCTATTATCTTATATTAGTTTAAAAATGACTCCGTAATTTCATCATTAGATTCATGACAAAGCTATTATAGTCAACCAACTTTAGATCATTAAAATTATCTTTTTTACTTTATTAAGAGGAAGAAAATGACACCTTCACCCTTAAGTTGTGGATGTATTTCAAATGCTGTCCAACTAAAATTTTAAGATAAAGTAGGACACATACATGAATGCCCACGTGCTACAGACCAAGACCTTTTATTTTATTTTATTTTTAAAAAAAATTGGGTTAGTCATGCAATTCACACCCTGTTAACTGCGCAACGCACCCACCCAGTCAGTCACATGATGCTCCCACCCACCCACTGGTGGGGTTAGTGGGTTTCGAACCCGAAACCAGCAGTTGAAACGCCCAAAGGTCTATCAAACCAAGACCTTATACTACACTGTGATACAAGCAAGATCGAAGCTACTTATAAGGTGGTCCCCACCATTGTCAAAAGATCTATACTGTTAGATGGTACTTGACTGCTCATCGGTGTCAAGTTAGTACATACATGCAAGATCCAAACCACTAGTAACGTGGGCCCGTGATGCTTAGATGATCTAGGTGTCAGATGATTGGGGTGAAATAAAAACTGCTCATAATGTGGGCTTCACCATTTCAGATGATCTGACTTTTTACATGGTTCTCAACTTGAATCTCTCGGATCTTGCTAACATGGATCATTCAAGACCGTTGATGAACTGCGCGCTTGGATATCGCAAATGTTTAAGTAGAGGTTTGGGGAGAAAGAGAGGAGGAGGTGCAAGGACTGCATGAAATGTCATTTCACTTTCAATTAAAGGTAACAACGACATTTCCAAACAATGGTTTTTTCCAGGAAAATTCTCAGTAAATCCCAAATTTACGGGAGAATTCCTTCTCTTGGGTAGTGCTTTTTGAGAAAGGAAATTACCAAAGTACTCTCATATATTATTTTAACTTTTGAAAGCAATAAAGACAAATTTTTTTTAGGCTCACATGATATGTGTATGACATTCAGTCTGTCAAACGTAAGCACCCAGTCATAATAATCACATGGGTGAGAAATCATCCTAATCGAATCACCAGGGCATTTGATGTTTCTAAGTAATGTATATTATTCATATGGGGTGGCTCACCTTATGTTTAGATCAACTAATTTTTTTGTTATTTTGAACACCATGGCAGATTACATCTATTAGCTAGACGGATTGGATATCATAAAAATATTATGTGGGCCCCACAATTCTCCACTTTATTGTTTTCTAAAAATTGTGGGCGGCGGACATTGATGATTTCACCCATTAAAAAGCACTTCTCCAAGAATAGAGGCTTTATTTTGAAAAATCTGTGAGGAATTTTGCGTTACAAATCCCTGCAAACAATAGCTCATTAAACTAAGCGTATTATAGTTCTCCATTCCTAGAATCAACAATAATGTGTTTCTCAACCATCACGAAAAAGAAGTATGAATAATTTACGAATAATCAAAAGGAAAGAATGTATTGGATGAGTCTATATAAGAGAGGGTGCTATATGTCAAAAACTGAAAAAATGTATGTTGTTAGTAGTAAATTTAGACATTAATATTACTTTCTTTTAAATCATAAGAATCTATAACATGAAATTAAGCAAGCAATTTGGTTGCAAATGGGCATACAAGGCTAGATGCAAACAGTGACAGAATATATGATCACAAGGAGGAAATCTAAGGAGATCTTAAAGGATGTCTCCATTTGGATGGAGTGGTCTTGTAGGGCAGGGAGATGTATAGCTTTGTAAGGTGGTATATTATTATTATTGTTGTTGTTGATGATGTATGGTTTTGTAAGGTGGTTTTATTATTATTATTATTATATTATCAGAGGACCATATACCAAGCTTAATATATTAAGAACCATACAAATTCAAACCCCTTAAGAAATAAGGACCTTAGGGTGGTGCCACTAAATTAAGGGACACGATTAAACGATTTCTGCCTACGCTGCTCAGCTTGTCCTTCCAAGGAAGGACGACGAGGACGACTACTATTATGATAACAACAACAATAAATTTTGGGAGGCAGAATTTTCTGCAAACTTGTACAGGTACCTATGATCCAAACCATTCATTTAATGCAGTACATGTCCCTAACCTTCCTAAAAGATCAGTCTCATCCATTCATCGGGCAAGTTACAATAGTAATACGTACTTGTAAGAGGAGATACATGAGGTAGCACTTGATGTGTATCCAGCTATATGTTGAGAGGTCCACCTGACATTCTAGCGTTGAATGAGATGACTTTATTTTGACTATATGGGTGGTAACAACTAAACTAATGCCTAATAGTGCAAGTTATCTTTAAAATGAAATTTCTAGATATTTGGTGCAACCAAACGCACCTTAAATCAAGATGTTTCCAGCTCATCTAACATACCATCGAATGTGCGAACATGGGATGTGAGTGCAAGATCCAAGCCGTCCATCAGGTGAGTTCCACTGTGTAGATATCCCTATCAAAAAAGCAGGCTGGTACAAGGGCCATATTGTTATAAACAAATGTACAATTAGGAAATCTTGGCCCAGTTTTCTATCCATATATTTGTTTCATGAACTTTGACCTACCTGATCAATGGACAGGCCTGGTTTTTGGATAAACACATCTAAAGACTTGGACACGGCCAATACACGGCTTAGATCTCACACTTATGTGCTACAATGGCACCTTAATGGCCTAATGAGGGGCTGCCAGAAAATCATTATAAACCTTGGGGGTGTAACATGCAATAAGCTTATTATTCACAACTGTAAATAGTGTGCACTCATGCTTGCACACACACGTACAAGGATGCACGTGCGTGCACTTGTGTGTGGAGTTTCTAAAACATGGGTTGGATTCCTATGTTAGTGTAGCACCTATCCAAAAAATGGTCATCAACCTCACTTGGGGGGGCTCATGTACAGTTATACGACACCATTGAAATTGTGGGTCCCATTGTGGATGGAGCTTATCTCTAAACCATACCAATCAATCAATCCTAACCATCCAATTAATGGCTATCAACAGATGTTTCATGGCAAAATAGTGAGTGGCCCAAATTCAAAGTGGAAAAAAAAAATCAGAAGATTAATACCATTTTTCTCAATGCAACTTTTCATTTATGCTCCATCCACAGTCAGATTAAAAATTTGGATGGTCAGGATTTCTGTACAACAGTCCACATGTATGGTTGAACATTCCTTAGATTATAAAATACATTATAAGATGTAAAGGCAACAATATCAAAAGCCAAAATGCCACATATATAAACACAAATGTCTTTCAAACTACAGAAACACATTCAATCAATATCAAGTTAGCTTAAGGTGGAAAAACAAAGATTCTTTCAGTGGTTTTTCAAAAAAGCAAGAAAAAAAAGAGAGCATATTTCAAGAGGTCTGTATAAAGGAATAGATAGTACAGAGACACCCATTAAAAGAGCAATGAAAATGTACACTTGTATAGTGTATTTTTGTAAATATTTACCACATTAAAAGGAGGAGATCACTCAAGTCAAGGGTGGCCTTTTTGGTCATATTAAAAAAAAACTCCCTGTCGAGGGAATGATGATGATGGTGGTGATTTTGCTTGGAGGAATGGGGCTAGACACCTGTGATAGTTCACCATCACTTTGGAATGGTAATTCACAAGACATGGACCCAGTTGTAGATGGAGCATAACCCAAAACTTAGACTCAGAAGATGACAATAAATAACTGATTTTATAATGGAATTCAGACTGCTCACTGTTTGTTTTTAATCATTCATCTTATAAACATGAATTGAATGGTTAGGATGATTGGTTGATAAAGTGGTATGCACTGTGGACAATGTGCACCACAACTTTGATGGTCCGGATGGTAGTACAGTAGTGTCACATGTGAGGAGGATGAGTCACTATCATTTTATCATTTTAGAAATATTGGTCAACTATCATAGGACTCTTGGCCTAGAAAGGGTGGCCTTTTTTCTTCATGGACAAGACCACGGAGATAGTTTACCTTCATCATGCATGTCTGACAGTTCGGAGTGGGACCCACCGTGAATGGATCATAGCCCAAAAACCAAACTGATCAAGAAATCCTAACCATCCAATCAGTGCAATTCCTGGACTGTGCTCGATCGACAGTGCTCCCCACTCTTTGAACCGTCCCAAATGACGTATGCCACGTGGAGAAATCGCTACCTTTCTGAAAATGGGTGAACTACCTCACTGTAGTCTACCCTTTCTTCATTAGCATTTTATTTTTTCCAGCTTTTCCTTTTGCTCTCACAAAGCTAATCAGTTCATCTCCGTAGAAAATCTCACAAAATAAAAAAAGCAAAAGCTTCCATAAGAACCCTTTTATTCTTCAAAGCTAGAGTACGTGTGGGTGGATTTTATAAGCTTCTAAGCAGTCCATGACGCAGAGAGAGAGAGAGAGAGAGAGAGAGAGAGAGAGAGAGATGAGCTAACCTTGATGAGTTGCTCCAAAGAGAAGTAGAAGGGCAATCCATGTCATTTTGTAGTGACCCATCTGGCCCTCTTTGCTCTATAAATCGTCTAAGGCCGAGATCATTTGCAGTAGCGGCAGGCAAGAAATCATCTTCACCAGAACCGTCCGATTGACCTTCTCTCAAAAAAAGATAAAGGAAAAAAAAAAGGGACCCATGTTAGATTAGTCAGAATGTAGGCTGAAAACATTGTGATTTTTTTTTCTTTTGGGGTCAGAGAAAAGAAATTCCCAAACGGGTAGTGAAGATTTCATAATAACGAGGGGTTCAAAGCTGCTAAAAGAAGGTTGGAATGGAGACTAAGTTGTACGAATTACCTGAGGAAGCTGCAGGCTTGTCAGTGGTCTTAACAGTTCTATACATCTGCAAAGGCAAAGGGAAAAACAAAGACAAGTAAAGAGAAAAGGTAAAAGAGAAATGAAAATGGAAGAGAAGCACTGAAAAAATCATATTGATGGGGTTTTATGTTTCTTTCTTTATAGGATTTTCTTGGTTTTTTTTTTTTTTTTTTTTACTATTGTTATAATTCATTAGGAACGAGGTTGATGTTTGGTGAGGTTAGTAATGGCTTGTATTATTGTGAAATGATGGCTACTTTTGTGTAACATTCCTGTTTTGTTTTGTTTTCTCTCTCTCTCTCTCTCTCCCTCTCTGAAGAAGCTGTCCCTTGTCTGAGCAAATCAGACTCATCTAGTCATTCAGTCATTCACTCACTCACTGTATCTATCGGCCAATGTGCCAGAGAGACTGAATAATGGTGTTTCGATTGAGAGAGGGAGAGACCATAACCCAAATGAAGATGGATTTTTTATTTCTAAATATGCATACTTAGATAGAGTTGAACAGATAAAAAATAAAGAAAAGATGTGTGTGTGTGTGTGTGTGTGAGAGAGAGAGAGAGAGTGAGAGAGAGAGAGAGAGAATTTGAAGAAATCCTAAAACTCAAAGAAAACGAGTTTCTCATATCTATGACCAGGAATATAAGCTCGACAAAGAAAAATAAAATAAAAATAGAGGAGTACTGCTGAAGAAGTCCTATAACTCAATCAAAATGGGTTCTACATATATGTGATCAGAAAATAAAGTTCAATAAAAACAAGAAAATGGAGAGAGAGAGAGAGAGAGAGCCGGGAGGGGGGGGAAGGAGGGAGATAGAGATTTGTGTGTTAGAGAGAGCGAGGAGGAGATGAAGAAGAATTTGAAGAAAACAATAAACCAAATGAAATACGTTTCATATTTCTATGGCCCAGGAGATTAAAGTTCAACGAAGAACAGCAAAAAGAGGTAAATGTATGTTAGAGAGAGAGAGAGAGAGAGAGAGAGAGAGAGAGAGAGGAAAAGAAGAAAGTGGAGCAGAATATCGAGATTGCTTTCTCACACTCACCTGCAAATGGCTCTTAACATGAGCTAGTGTGAGATCTTTTACATCCATGAGCTCAAGAACTGACTTTGGAGTTGCCCCTAATAACCAACCATACATTCCCAGAATCATAATTAAAAAAAAATTACCCAAATTCCCAATTCAGAAAATCCAATTACTATAATATCTAATAAAACCAGAAAAATGAGAGTAAATAGAGAACAACGTGAAATTCCTCACTTTCATGGCCGCCGAGGAGCTCCACAGCATGCACAAACCTCGCATGAAGGGTGGTCGTCCACCGCATCCGCGGCGCCCTCATGCTCCTCTTAGTCGGCAGCTTCGGCATTAACCTTGATCTAATCATGCCATGAGAAGCATCCGAAGCTCCGATTCCAAATGGCAGGTGGTGTTGATGATGAAGCTGGTGTGATTTTAGCGAATCCGATGGCCATCCATTAAACCTCGTTGCTGTTGCCATCCGGTAAGCCGACGGGGATGGAGCAGCGGTCCCTGAGTGTAACAGCCCCATCGAGTCCAAACCTCCTCCCATCAATGGCGGTGAGGAGGCGGAAGAAGAACAAGAAGATGACGGTGATAATGATGATGAAGATAATGAAGATGACCATGACGGAAATGGCATTTGATAGAAGCCCATCTTGGGATCCTTCTCCCTCGATTGATCTAGGCCGATGAAAGGGAATGGACGGTTATGATAGACTGGGATCCCCTTGATCGGCCTCAGCGAGTCGGGGACTTCGAAGAGCGGCCGGTGGTAGTTGTGAAGATTATGATGGTAGTGATGCTGATGGCTCTGATGCTGATGATACTGGTTGTGATGTAGTGGCCCACTTTGTCGGGCTTCATCATCGTCGATCCCCCTCACGGCGGTCCTCTTCCATGGGCTATCGACCTCCATGGTGCTGGTAGGGTGGGCGAGTGAAAGCTCGGTGTGAGCATGGGAGTTGGGTCCCGCCTGGCGGTCGTCGCTGTGGGGCTTGAGAGTGCCGGGCTGGCTCCAGACATTGAATCCCATCTCATGTTCGATGTCGCTGGTGCACATGGACATGGCGCCATTGTTGGGAGGGCTTATGTGTAGGGATAGATCGGGAGATGGGGCTGATGAGAGCTCCATGAAGATACTTCTGATGGGGGCTTGATTTCTTCTGTGTGGTTGCGGTGCTAACCGAGGAGACGGTGTTTCGGCGATGGGAGAAGAAAAACCCACTTCTCCTTCATGGAATTGGGAGAATAAAAACCCACTTCTCCTTCATGGAATTAGGAGAATAAAAACCCACTTCTCCTTCATGGAATTGGGACAATAAAAACTCACTTCTTCTTCATGGAATTGTGATTTTGCAAGCTTGCTTTGTTCTTCCTCCTCCCTTGTTTGAGAGAGAGAGAGAGAGAGAGAGAGAGAGAGAGAGAGAGAGAGAGATTGGTTTGCCTTAAGATTGAAAGGAGAACTTTTGGAGGAGATAGGAAAGAGGACAGAAATGCAAAGAAAGACCTCTCTCGATATCTCAACAAACAAACAAGCTCGAGAGAGAGAGAGAGAGAGAGAGAGAGAGAGAGAGAGAGACGCAATGAAGTAAGAAGGATATGGAGTATTTCTTGGAAAATGACAGTGGGAAGCTCCCTCTCCCTCTCCCTCTTCCTCTCTCTCTCTTGCCGTAGAAGTCAAAAACACGCAAGCAGCATAAACGGGGGATAGAAAGAGAGAGAGAGAGAGAGAGAGAAAGAGCTCTTTGTTTCTTCTTCGTTTCTCTCCCGCAGAGGACGCGTTAAAAGAAAAATGATATGCCTCGTGTGAGTGTGTGCCTCTCCTTTCTCTCGAGTATACTCGCGTTTGATGTTTATATTAGTGGTGCTCATCCTTCAGTGATCCACGCCGTTAGTCTGATGAGCCCCACCATGGATGGACGATACCCCTAAAATTACTTAGATTTGAATATTATACTCGTCCTGTCTTGGATAATTTTCTTTTCTGGTTTTGATTGTGTACTGTTGTTGCTGTATTTCCTTTATCAACCGTCCATTTGAAAGATACAAATCGAAGGGCTAGGGTTGTCTTATCCATGATTCCTTTTTCGGTGGGGACCATCTGATGGTTTGGATCACTGAACCACAGTATCTACTTTCAAAAACTGCAAGCCTGAGGATATGGATACCGTCCTTGGGTCCTTTGTTTTTACCACAGGGGATCATAGTTCGGCGATCAAGATCGTTGATCTGATGGGACTCTATTTGTATGAACAATGCCTCAAATTCTCCACCGTAGATGGATTTAGTCTTTTTCCATTCAATGTGAACCGTTGATGCATTATGTGAAGGACACTGATGGAAATGTTACTATCGGATTGGCTATGTTCTCTTGTAATTGTCTGTTCTCTGTGGGGCCCACCCGACCAACAGTCTCGGTCATCAAACACTGGAAACAATGGGCCCCACTAATTCAGATCCAGGGCCCAAGGACACTGTACATGTCATATGTTTGAGGATTAGATACCTTTTCTTAATGGAAATGAAATACTCCTGCCTGTCTTTCTAATTTTAGGTGAGTTATTTGATACTCTGGCAGAGTACGACGCTTGATATACGGGCACCCAGAAATCATACACGTGGAATAATACATCACCTTTAATTAAATCGACTACATTATGCAGCCGTTGGTTGAACAATCCCAACCTTTGATTCGTGATCACTTGTTGTCTGAAATAGGACCTTTGGATATTAATCATCTTTAGCCGTCCAATAAATTTCCACCAATCCGTTGGTCAGATAACCAAATAGCCTAATTTTATCATGTGAAATAAATGGATCTGCTTACTACCAAAACCAGTATGGTAGTTCGCAGACCTATCCTAAATTGTAGCCTGCGGGGACTCTATTTTGGATGGTCCGTGAGGCAAAGACTACCGATTGTATAATCCTAATCGTCCAATTCATGGACTTATATCCTGACCTTCTATTTTGCAGATCATAGTCGGGTCCACTTGATTGTCCAATATACAGTATTTCGGTATTGTGGGCCGTCAATAGAAAGGCCCATCAAATGAACATTACTGATGGTGGGTACAATAAAGTAGGTGTATGGACTATAACCACCTTTGGGCCTGATTCAGATTAACACAAGGGCCTTTGGGTTGGCCAAGGCCCGTGTGCTTGTGATTAGTATTCAAATGGGCCATACCTTGAAGAATGGCCCACCCAACAGTACTTGAAAACTTTTGGGGCCGAGTATTTGAGTAGTGAGCTGGGCTTGGGCCACTAGCCATGATCAGAGGCTCACGACAAGCCAGGCCCAGTTGCACCTCTACCTTCTAACGGGTTTTAAGAGAATGCGAGGTCTGTTTCCCACCGTTGAATGGCAACCATGTTAGAGAGATCCGGGCCATTCATGAGGTAGTGTAGCGTGTGAATATACGCTGGACCGAAGCAGTATACGGTCTGATGATCATACGGCTGTGGCTCAATTAATCATCGTGCTAACCTGATTTTTTTGTATATGGTATCTCCACAGTAAGCAGCACTTAATGGACGCCTCAGATAAATCACACGTGTGCCAATTTATTGTGATTCTTATAAGAAGATGCAGTGTCTTTAAAGGTACGGTCTTGTAGTCCGCGGTCTAAGGAGAATTATTTGGTGGTTATGCCTAGAGCTGTACATGAGTCGAGCATGCTCGAAAATTTGGCTCGACTCAGCTCGAAAATGCTCCTGTTTGGCTTGGATTGGAGCTGTACATGAGTTGAGGAGTCATTTTTTGGGTACTCGAACGAGTTCAAATCAAGCACCAAGCATGGCCTTGCTCGACTCGAACATTGACTCATACTCAGATTGAATTGAATTGGCTCGACTTGCTCGGATGACTCGAGAGTATAAATACCAAAAAAAAAAAGTAACTCTAATCCCGCCTAACCCCCTCCCTCTCACTCCCTCTCTCTGAGATCGACGTCCGGCCACCCAACCCACCACATTCCCTCCTTCTGAGCTTGACGTCCGGCCACCCACTAGCCACCAAATTCCCTTCCTCGCTCTCTCTCTCTTAGCTCGACGTCTGGCCACTCCTGTTGCTTGTCTGACTGTACGTAATCCTGCAAGGTGCTACCACCTTGCGTGCTACTTATCTATCGCCCTACATGGCGCTGCCGCCTCACCCGCTACCTGTCCATCACCCTACACGGCGCTGCCACTTGGCCAACTGCCTGTCTGCTCGCGCTATCTAAGGCCGGTCACTCAAACTCAGCTCAAAAGACTCAAACTCGGACTTTGCTTGAAAACTCGGACTCGGCTCAGACTCAAAGTAGCTCGGTCTAGTCTGCTGACTGAGCAGAGCCATGCTCGACTAGGATGAGTAGAGTCGAGTAACGACAGAGGGTACGTGTGATTAGGCCTGCACACTGGGTCGGGTTAGGGTTGGGTTGTGCCCAACCCTGGACCGAACCTAAACATATTTAAAGGTTCGGGTTTCGATCCGGGTCATGACCGGGTTGGGCTAACCTAATCCCTAACCCTACCCTACTTGTAAAAGGGTTAACCCTAACCCTACCCTACCCTACCCTATATGTTAAACCCGATCGGGTCGGGTCGGGTTAGGATTATGTTTCTATGGTGTGGTCCACTTAAGATTTGAGTCAGCTTCATTTTTGGTATCATATCCTAAAATGATCTTTCAAAATAGTTAGACGGTGTAGATTTAAAACACATAGTCAGGGGCCACCCACCTTGGTGGATCCCGGATGTCACCTAATTCGCTTTCTGTGTGTGTGAGATGAGTGCAGCTTGGGTGAGAGTTAGTAAGACTCGAAACCAGCCATGTGAGTGAGACCCTAACTATGAGGCTCACCTCGATGTATATATTGTAAATCCATGTCGTCCATCTTCATATCCAGATTATTATAGGACATAGTCCCAAAAAGGAAGCAGATAAAAGCTTTAGGTAGACCACACCACAAAAATCAGTGGTCATTGAACTCCAACCATTAAAAGATTCTAGAGTCCACCCAATGTTTATTGACCATTCAACCTATTAATAATGCTATATAGATATTTCTAAAAGCAATAAATTAGTATAAACGGGGCGGTTCGGGTCGGGTGGAACAGGTTGGGATACACGGTTCGGGGTACGAGTCGGGTCGGGCGGGTTTGGCATGTACCCTAAGCCGTACCTAAATTAAAAACGTCCACATCTACTCGAGACCCGGATCGTTTTGTCAGTCGGGTCGGGACGGATCGGGTTTCTACCGGATCGGGTCGGGCAGGTTAACGGGGCAGATGTGCAGCCCTACGTGTGATGGAGTCGAGCACCAGGTAATACTGGGCTCAACTCATGTACGGCACTAGTTAGGCCATGCACACAGATGATTGGACCCGTTCAAAAGGTAGGTCCCACAGTTAATAAGTTGAGGGAAAGGTATGATTTACCACTTATGATTCTATCCATTCGATCTAATCACAGGATGAAATTACAGAATGACCAATGGTTTGGATTCAAGTCTATTTTTTTGAGATTGTTGTGATCATTTTTATAGGAAAAGAGTACTATCCCTGTCCTATCTACAATGGTACTGCTTACTTTCTCAAGTGGGTCTTACACTAACTCATGTGGGGCCCCACTGGCAGGCGATGATTCACATCAGTTGTCCGAAGACTAGGGGACGCGGATTAGGTGGTGTGCCCAACCCCACTCCCAGCGGTGGTGTGTGGATGAGTGGGGCACTGCGGGGCCCAATGTGATGTATGTATTTTATATCCACGCCGTCCATCCGTTTATACAGCTGTGTTTAGGGCATGAACCAAAAAATAAAGCAGATACTAAGCGAAAGTGGACCGCACCACAGGAAACAGTGGGGATAATGACCCCCACCGTTGAAACCTTTCTAGGGCCCACCGTAATGTTTATTTGTCATCCAAACTGTTGATAAGATCATTCATACCTGGATAAAGGGAAAAAACAAATATCATTCTGATCCAAAACTTTTGTGGCCCTCAAGAAGTTTCTAATGGTGGGCCTTTAATCACCACTGTTTCCAGTGGTGTGGTCCACTTGAGCTTATGATCTGCTTCATTTTTGGTTTCATGCCCTTAAATGAGGGTGAAAAACGTATGAACGGTGTGGATGTAAAACCCATACATCACGTTGGGTCCCACAAAGCCCAACAAATCCACACAGCACCACTAGGGCGGTGTTGGCAACACCACCGATCTGCGTCCGAGGACCGCGGACAATAAGCTCATATACATGCCACACATGTGCCATCATGACACTGATAGGTTTGAGATCTTATCCATCCATCAGAATGGTCACCACTGTATTGGTACCCTAGTCCAAGAATCTGATGGAAAAACTGCTCAAGTGGGCCACAATTGTCGAAATAAACTTACGGCTCTGAAAAACTTGGCTAACGTGTTCTAACCCATCCATCTATTTCCAATATTGGGTCCACTACCAGATTTTTTTTTTTTTTTTTTGGACAAGAAATGTTCGAAGTCAGACCAGCCTGATGAATGGATTAGATCTCTCAGGTACGTGACATGCTGGCACATGCAAAGCTCCTTAATCCATTACTGGAAAATCACACAGTCGGAGTACCTTTGCTTATTGAAATTAGACACACCTTAACAATTTTAACCACCACCACTTGTGGGGTCACTGATTTGATGGTTAGTATTATTTGATCAGTGTAATTCTCATATTATCATTAATCTACCGTACGTAAGACCCACCAGATGAACGGTTTGGATTGTAGTCTCCTAATGTCGTTTAGCATCATTTATTTATTTTAGATAATTTAGATGGATGATATAACTCCTGACCTCATATAAAGGGATATTTTACCATAAAAATCCTCGTTTTACCAAATAATGCCTCTGGTGGCAACAGAGAAGTATTCTTTGATCGGTGAAATTACCATAATGTCTTTTATACACTTTTTCTTCTAAAAAGGTAGAGTAGAAGACAGCGTGGATGACATGATATTTTTATGATATCTAACCCATCCAACTAGAGTAACACAGCTGTGATGTATAAAAGAATAAAAAATATACAAGGTGAGCCACACCATTAAAAAAAATTATATACACCATTTAAAAATATTAAAATGCACGTGCAGCTCATTGATGATTCCATTAAAAAAATATTTAGCTAGTGTAATTACCATTGTTAGATGCATACATTTGAGGAGTGGATTAGGTGAGACCTCGGCCTCACACAAGGCGATGCGACTGTTACCATGGGGCCCACCTTAATGTATGTATTCTGTATCCATGTTGTCCATCTGCTTGTCCAAATCATTTTAGGGCATTATCCAAAAAATGAAGCAGATCCAATCATCAGGTGGACCATATCATGGGAAACAGTGGTGATTGAACTCACTACGTTTGAAAATTTCTTAAGGCATGCACCTTAATGCTTCCATAGTGTTTATTTTCCATCCAATCTGTTTATAAGGTCACATAAGCTGGGATGAAGGGCAAAAAACAAATATAACTTGATCTGAAACTTTTGTGGCCCATTAATGGTCAATCACCCCTTTTCCTATGGTATGGTCTACTTGATAATGGGATTTGCTTCATTGTTTGGATAATGCCCTAAAATGATGTGAGACAATGAATGGACAACATGGATGCAAAATAAATATATTAAGGTGGGCCCCACAGTTGTTGGGAGAGATTCCTTCTCAACCACATAGAGCAGCATCGATTAAAAGAAAAACGAAAAAAAATGTAAACAATAACACATAGATTTATGTGGTTTCTTTTTGGTACATATAATGAATGCTCTCTCTGTGTGTGTGTGTGTGTGTGTGTGTGTGTGTGTGTGTGTGTGTGTGTGTGTAACAGCCCCACCGACATTGTACGATATTATCCGCTTTGGGCACGCCCGCGAGCCCGCACGGTTTTGTTCTCAGGGTTTCCCCCAAAAGGTCTCATACAGGGAAGGTGGGAGCTCCATATATAGCCCAGGGCCAAGGCGCCCATCCATCTGATGTGGGACTAACCTTACCCAACGCCCTACCAACTGGAGCGTTATTTTCAAAGCCTGACCAATCCCAACTCTTTCGGCCAAAGCAGACAATATCATTATCCTTAGGCTGGGGCGTTACGAAGGTGGTATCAGAGCCGAAAAGTGGCTCTACCCTGAGGGTAGGGGAGTCTAACGCCTTGTCCTGCCCTGTGGTCCGAGTGTGGGTTGTCATCCGGGTCCTTGATGTGGGATCGGTCGGGCTTCGAAAATACCGCTTCAGTCCAGCTAGGTGGTTTGGTCTCACATCGGATGGATGAGTGCCCAAAGTCCTAACTATAAGTGGGGCCTCAACCTTAAGGATATGGCGTGTTTTAGGGGAAACTCAGAGAATAAATCCGTGAGGCTTCGACCAAAGCGGACAATATCACTCTCCTTGGGCTGGGGCGTTTCACAAACTCTCTCTCTCTCTCTCTCTCTCTCTCTCTCTCTCTCTCGACTATATATTTGTTGGGCTGCTATAGAAGTAATCACAAAGTTCAATCAAATAAGCAATAGATAAATGCAAACAAAACACACAAATTTTACGAGAAACATCATAGCACAAAGCGACAACAATCTACTATAAAAACAAATTATAAGAGATGAAAATTCAAACTTATAAATGCGTAAAACCCTAGCCTCGTCCTCCACGAACTCTATATTTAAGATCACTCTCTCATACCCTTAGTTTCGTAAATCACGTATTACACTCATTTATATAATGTTACATCCGAAATTAGAAACAAAAGCGCATACTTATGCAAAACTACTCAAACCATCAGCCAATCGGTTGATTGATCGACATCAATAAACGATCCATCGATCGCTCGATGACAGCATGTTCGATTGACCTGAACATGCTCAAAACTATCCAGAGAGTTTGCATCATAAATCGGCTACTTTTGATTAATTGAACTTGACTGAATTGTCCAGAGACCAATTTGACTCGTCCAGGGTATTTTCGATCAATTCACCACAACGATCGATTGATCGATGACCCCCAAAACTGTTGATTTAAGTCTCTTTTCAGCAATCTCCATTGAGACTTTAATCTTCCATCGATTCTTCACTGCCTCAAGCTGGTTCCTTCATCTCTAATTGTCTCCATCATATATTTACTTATCATCACCGCTTCTCGTACATACTTCGTTCTCATTCTTTCAATGCTAGACCCAAAGAAGTCGAACAGAACTTAAACTTCTCTACATGAACCATTTTTGTAAACATGTCCACCGGATTCACACATGTGTAGATCTTCTTAAGAATATTATCTCAAATTAATTAGTATGTACATAAAAAAATTATTTGAAATTAGGAAATTGACGTCTAGACCGAAGGCACATGGCCAGACCCCCAAGCAAGGGGGCGCTGCCCCTTGGAGCTCAACACGGAGCTTGACCAGCAAAAGTGTGGGCTAGATGAATAGTGCTACTCTGATGATCGGGCTCTGTAGATCCTAACGACCGTAATGGCTGCACCATCTTGGGTAAGCCCAGGTCTCACCTAATCCCTTCCCTTATGTACTTGACAGATTGGATGTCAAATACGTACATCATGTGGGCGCAAAAATATCTGACTTTTTTACTTTTTAAATAAAAATAATATATGAGGGTACTTTGACTACTTACCATCAGTCAATCAGTTGATTAATCGACATCGATCAGTGATCCATCTATCGCTCGATGACAGCATGTTCGATTGACCGAACATGCTCAAAACTATTTATAGAGTTTGCATCATAAATCGGCTACTTTCGATTAATCGAACTTGATTGAAATTGTCCAGAGACCAATTTATCTCGTCCGGGGTATTTTCAATCAATTCACCACAACGATCGATTAATCAATGACCCCCCAAAACTGTTGATTTAAGTCTCTTTTCAACAATCTCCATTGAGACTTCAATCTTTCATCGATCCTTCACTGCCTCAAGCTGGTTCCTCCTATCTCTAATCGTCTCCATCATATCTTCACTTATCATCGCCGCTTCTCATACATATTTCGTTCTCATTCTTTTAATGCTAGATCTAAAGAAATCGAACAGAACTTAAACTTCTCTACATAAACCATATTTGTAAACATGTCCGCAAGATTCATACATGTGTAGATCTTCTCAAGAATATTATCTCAAATCAATTAGTATTTACATAAAAAAATCATTTGAAATTAGGAAATTGATGTCTAGATCGAAGGCACATGGCAAGAACCCCAAACAAGGGGGTGCTGCCCCTTGGAGCTCAACATGGACATTGACTAGGAAAAGTGTGGGCTAGTGCTGCTATGATGATCGGGCTTTATTGATCCTAACAACCGTAAGGGCTGCACCGTCTTGTGTAAGCCCGGGTCTCACCTAATCCCCTCCCTCATGTACTTGACATAGTGGATGTGAAATACATACATCATGTGGGCGCAAAAATATCTGACTTTTTTACTTTTTAAATAAAAATAAAATATGATGGTACTTTGACTACTTACCTTCTTTCGAAAACCATTTAGTGATAAATTCGGGAATTACTAAGAATATTTGGATATAGATTTTCCGATAAAATTCATAAATTAAAAAGGTAAAAAGAAAAACAATAAAACACATCAAAGTCTAGAATAGAAGAAGGCTTTCAAATGGATAAGACCATGGTGATAGTTCACCACCACTTTATGAACAATGCTGACTCATTAATCAGAAACGCCACAGGCACCTCCGCCAGTGTGGACACCCCAATCATGGGGCCCACAGTAAATGGAGCATTTCCCGGTATAATTACTTATAAAACGAACCTACCGTCCAAATGGTTGCTTTCAAATGGATGGTTGTAAGTAAAATAATCAGCTGTCCAAATTTAAAAATAAAAAATAAGACAATTAAGAAAACGTGATTGATATGATTTTCGATCTAGGATCGATTCACTTTGGTGGCCATGATTTCAACGGTCCAGATGTATTACGTGTACACCTACTTACACGGTGGATGGATCACAACCATTTTAAATGGTGGTGGTTGGTGGCCTATCAAATAGCTGGGCCACAGCCCCACTGGCCTGAAAGACGGTATTTTTGTCCTTGTTTCTAATTCCAAATAATTTCTTTTAATTCCCCCTTCAAACTCCTTAAATATTCCCTTCTAATATTTTGACTGGAGTATATGTTCTGTACAATCGTGTTTTGAGTTTGTACAAGTGGGGCCCAAGGTTCATTGATCCAGACCATTGATCAGTTGGATCCCATCGGGGATGGACCATTCCCTGTAAATTTCCAAATTGGATAATCCTAGCCATCAATGTTGGGCCCTTTTTCAGTTGACGGTGGACCTTCCTAATTTAATTACAGGCTGCAAATGAATGGTAAGGATAGTTTTACCAAGGAGAGTATCAGAAAATGGTCAACCCATGGTGGGGCCCGACAGATCAATGACATGATCACTGAACCATGGGCTCCACTTGTACAAACATAAAGCACGAGTATACTGTGCATATCCTCGGGCGAAGGATAATACAATTCCTCTGGGTTTTATTATGTCATCTCCACATGATATTCCACACCCCTTCCGTCACACAAGGTTGACTGCTCCAGGAATTAGATTTTCTAAACCCTAGGTTGCATCAAAACAAAATAAATCGCATTTTTTCATTGTTTGGAAGTACAAAGCTACTCGATAGAATAGCATTCCCAATCCCAATCTCCCCGCACGTGCTAATGTGGCACGCGTGGGAAAAAACTGATCGTTCATCAGTAGCAGCAAATCCTACACGTGGGCATGGAATATGAACCGTTGATCAATCTTTTCACATGTCCGTACTTTTCAATCAGCTGTGGCCCACTTAATAATCAGAGCTGCATGATTTTTGGTCCACCGCACGTAAACAGTGACACCCACCAAAAGAACGACCAGAATGTGTCCCACCACGTGTGCCACGTGTCAAGAGAGTACGATTCAGATCTTAACTCTAGCGAGTATCCATCTCATTTCTATTGCTTTTAATGCTCTCACCAGGCCCTAATATACAAGGCTAGGGTGAGACTTGAGAGAGTGACCCTCTAGGATATATGCACCAGAGATGATTGATGGTGGCCCACCATCAATCCAAAACCCTAGACTCTCCATTTCTACAAAAAAATAAATAAATAAATAAATAAAGAAATCAAGCTCGATTTCCCAAGCTATGGTGTACACCAATGCCATTGGAATATAAAATATTTTAACTACCCTTTGTCACCTGACCCCAATACATTGCAATCAATGGTATGTAAAAAGTCCACCCACCTTCAATTCATGACTGGAAAGATCCCATCCATCTGTTTCTTTTACCCCAAAAAATCACATCCCATGATCCAATGTACAATGCATACACTGAAGCTTGGTCTACCCACCATCTCCACCGTCGAATCGGTGCATATGATCATTGATCGGTACCGACTCAATAATGGCTAGTCTTCTTTATTTTCCTTATATTAAAATTTGCACCGATCGGATGGATAGATGGTCCTAATCTTCCAATCAAGTTGATGTCTCTAGAGGATCAATAGTCCACTAATCA
Organism: Liriodendron chinense; assembly: GCA_003013855.2. Taxonomy (NCBI): domain Eukaryota; kingdom Viridiplantae; phylum Streptophyta; class Magnoliopsida; order Magnoliales; family Magnoliaceae; genus Liriodendron; species Liriodendron chinense. The sequence goes on from ML058335.1 coordinate 3,965,591, forward strand.
AGCGGTTAGGATCATTCGATGGGGTGACGCTTTCGTAAATAGGCTAGCATACGATTTGGTCCCATTGGTTGTGTGGTTCAGATCAATGGGAGTGCATCTCTAATGGATGAAAAGAATGGATTATACACTGAATTTCAGTGTATACTTGTTGCAAAGGGGCGTTCCTCTTCAGTACAATATAGCTGGATACTGACAATGCCTTGTCGAACAAAATGTGTAGGCAATTGCAATACTCGCATTAGCTTATTTAATGCTCTGCTCTTCTTTAATGTCCTTTTCACCCCTTCTCCAAAGAGAATACATCCAATGCATGTACTCCAGTAGAGTGAATCGTACACCTGGCACATATGTGTGATGATCAGAACCGTTCATCCCTTGAGATCCACCATTTATTGACTACTAGCAAAAAATTGTATTAAACGGGATATCTTAGCCATCTAAATGAACATTTCATCTATTAAAGATATCATTTGAAGGATGGGATCTTCCTAACTGTATGATCATTCGTATGCTACACTCAATATTGGATTTACCGAAAGAAGTGGACGCCAGTTGCCTGCATCCCCCTGTTTGAAGCTACGTGGGACCCACCGGAATGTATGTGAGAAATCCACCCCGTACACCAGTTTCTCCCACTCATGTTAGGATGTGATTCGAAAAATGAGCCAGATCTATATCGTTATGGGACAGGAGTTTTGGATGAGGATAATATTTGTATTTTCAGTTCATCCCAGTAAGAATGACCTTATGAACGGTTTGGATGGCATATAAACATCACGGTGGGCCCCGGGACGCTTTCAATGGTGGACATTTCCATCCCACTGTTTTCTGCAAATGTGGTTCACTTAAGTTTTGAATTTGGCTCATTTTGGGATCGTATGCTAACATGAGTCAGAGAAACTGACGGACGGGGAGGATTTCTCCGGGACATCTTAGAGGGCCCCATGTAGCTTCCGACGGCAGGAACTTCCTGCGCACAGGGGGCCCAGGCCACTCACATCCAATGAACGGTTCTGATCTCATTCATTTAAGCCATATGCGCGACAACGAGACGTATGGAAGGTCCCTTCCATGCCGACTCGCGCAGGCACACGGGGCATGACTACTACCCACCACTAACCGAATGCCACGTGGCGTGGGACGTCCGTGAGATCCACACCGTCCATCAGAGTAAGCGACCTCATCTTCACCTGGAAGCCAGAAAACAGGCCGATCCAAAACCAAGGTGGGACACACCATAGGGAAAAAATTGAGATGGGGCCCCACCATGGTGTTTGTAACTTGTAAGCCATCCAATTCATTCATCTGATGCGTGTCTCACCCAGATGAATGGACACCCCCAAAATCACGCTAGCATTTTACACATTCCCTTATGGTGTGGCCCATCTGAATTTAGTATCAATCAGCCTGATTTTAGGCATAGAGGCTAAACATGGGGTGGGACACATGATGGACGGAGTAGATCTCGAGTCCAAAAATCTTTCCCCACACGTTAGCGGTGGACAACAACGTGAGTCATGCGATCGTTTTCATATCTAAAATGGCATATAATGCCTTTTGGTTAGACCTTATTAAAAGTATGAAAAATCGAGTCACATCTTACTATACATGGAGTGACCCGAAAATGGAATGGACGGTAGGGATCTTTCTGTTCAGATGGATACTTCATGGTCCATCAGGTGGTCCATTTATGGATGGTCCAATAGGTCCATCGTCACGTGACATGCACCTGCCATCTTCTCGGCCTTAATATTGATGGCCTGCAGTCCAAACATCAGATGCATACAAGTGATCTTCAAAATTTGATCAGTCGCCTTTGAATCAATGGTTGAAATTAAATTGTAGATAATTAAATCATGCATGACACAAATGTGCCGTATCCTGACATTCACTCTCTGATTCAAAATTCAAGAAGGCCCATTTATGGTATGGGCCACATGTGCTTTTTAAATACTTACTTCTGGTCTCACCATCCATTTTTCACATACACCTATGGTCCACCGACGAGTTCATCAGGCCTGGATTTTTTGGCCAGGCAAATTCTTTTGTGTTCCCCACCTGATCAACGGAGCAGATCTCCCGCACGTGTGCAACATCGGCACCGAGTCGCCCTATCACTAAAATGATTAGGCATTGGTTTTGGGTAGTCTTTCCAAACAGACCCTTTAGAGGGAAGGATATGAATGCAACACATGTTCCTGTTTGGATTGCTTGTGATATAGATTTTAATTGAGAAATCGTCAGTTGGATTTACCAAACATCACAGCAACTTACTGCAAATTGGGAGTTTCTTTTCCTTTACTCATTAATGGAATGGAACTGAACAAAATAGTGAGAACAAAGCTTCCTTTAATTAAAGAGGCCATTACTGGCACACGTGCCTATATACATTCTAGATCCTGGCCATTCATCAGTTACGTCGTAAACATGCCCTGGACCAAAGCTCGGACGGCCCTACAGCCATGCGGATCACACATGTTGAATGTTGACCTTTGGCTAATTATTTCTGTCTGCCCGTTCTCTCAAACATATGGGGTCCACTTGGTGAGTGGACCATCTTTTTGTTGGCCCATGGAATGTTCATGGAGGGCCCCATGGCTTGCCAAGCTGTCACGTATGCCACCAATGGCCTTTTTCATTATATCCAGGTAGGGGTGCACATGGTTCGGTTCGGTCCGGTTTTGGGTGAAATCGTTACTGATGGGTTCCAATGGTTTCAGGAAAACCAGAGCTGGAATCGGACTGTTTGCACCCTAGAATGGAACCGGAATCGAACCATAAAAACCAGTTCAATTCTGGTTTGGTTTCGGTTCGATTCCATCGTTATGGGCTTTTTATAATCCAGCCCAATTGGTGCCTACAGTTGGCTTACCATGATGCTGAGTATTTAATCCACGCCACCTAGCCATTTCAAAATATTATTTTAGAGCATGGCTACAAAAATCAGGTTGATCCAAAGCTTAGGTGGGCCACATCACAAGAATCAGTGGATCTAATATCCACCATCCATACCTCAGGGCCCACCATGGGCATAACTTAATGTGTTTGTTAGATCTACACTGTCCATCCACATTGTCAAGCAATGTTTAGGTGGGACACATTAAAAAAAATTCAGATAGATTCAAATTTTAAGTAGACTACTCAACATGAAATAGTGAGGGTTGAACACCTAGGTCCGTTCTATGGTTTGGTTATGTGGTCCGGTTCTATGGTTCAATTCTACGGTTCGGTTCATGGTCCATTGGTCCTATTCAGTTCCATAGAACCCCAAACCAAGAACTGAACCGAACTAACTGATTCTTTGATTTTCGAAACTGGAACCGGTGCGCTTCAGAATCAGACCAAACTAAACCGAACTAACTGGTTCCATTGGTTCCATGAACACCCCTATATCTAGGTTTATATCTTCGTTCGCACTTCACAATTACGATACCTCTTATGAATTTAGATTTTGAAATTTTCAAATATGAATTTTGCATTCTTTCAATTTGTTAATTGTAATCAACATATGTATTAGACTATACGTGGTTGTAATCAACCTACGTAATAATCTAATATATTATATTTGTGTGAGTTTTGTACTCTTATCATCGGTCCCAAGCATAAATAAAGGAGGAGCGTTGTGTTAGGTTGGAAGCTAATGTCAAACTTATGACATAACTTCCATAGTAAATTGGAAAAATATGACATCCCAAGCTCTTGTCCTTGGATGTATAGAGTGGAAAGCCAGAACAGGATTCATGTTGCCGACTTCAATTAATTTAGACAAGACTTAAATGATGATTTTGTACTCTTTCAGTTGCATTTAATAGTTTGGATTTTCAATCTCTTAGATTTGGGGAATTATGTTTGGATTTTAAGGGGCTTTGGAGGGAGGGGGGTAGAACAATTATAATAGTGGGAGAGGATTGAAAATTTAGAATTTTGCACATCTCATCCTTTTTTTATTTAATCTTAAAAAATGCCTTTTTTTTTAGAATTTTCAATTCAAGTTGAATTTGGTTTAAGATTTTTTTTGGGTGTCAAACATGATTTGCATTGAAAATCTTGGACTTAAAATCCTAACTACTCCAAATCTATGTTGCCAAATGACGCCTCATATGTTTGCATTTGCTAAAAAACCCAATTTCGTAGAAATATTTGAAAACTAGTCCTTATTGATCATTCAATTTTTTTCTTATCCCATTCTTGAACCACATTTGATAAACCAAACCATCTACTTGAAGGGTCTTGCCTTAGATGTAGATAGCCGATGATGAAAATCTTATGGTGTTTTTGTATGCCACTCATTTTACAATTTTCATAAAATTTGTAACAAGTGTTGATTTGCCGAATGTGCTCATATGTGCCGTGTGTATGAAAATTCAAAAGTTTCCTCAAACTTGCCAATGCGTCCCAATGAAATTTTAAGTTGGTTGGATTATTAAACAAGTAACAATCTTGGGTACATTTTTAACAAACATTGACATTGTTGTTAGTGCCCATCAAGGGATAAATGCATTAAAATAAATTTTTAATGGCACCCATCATGTCCTTAGATTTGATATTTTAATATTTTGATCATTTAACTTTTTGCCTTTAAACATGGATGATCTCCTTTTCTATTGTTGATGTAGAACAAGAATCCCCTAATGAAGGGCGTGGATCAAGCGTCTTTCTATTACACATGGACCGAAAAAAGATTAAGAAAAATTTGACAAAAAATTGACAGTTTAGTATGAGATGGGCCAAAAGAAGGCGGCCGTAAATCAGCTATAACTTTTGATCTGAGAGGATTTACGAAACACATAGTAAATAGATTTCTACTAAAATTTCATTTTGTGGTGAACTGACCCACCAAAGTGGGTCATGTTCGTACACACGGTTACAACATAAAAACAGAATTTTAGGAAAAAATTACTATTTTAAGTAATTTCAATTTTTAGTGTGTTTTCTTTCTTTTTAGAGTTTTTGTTTATTTAGAAGTTTCTATTTTTTGCTGAATAATAAGTTTTAGAAAGACTCTACTTAGTAATAGACTTTAATTAAAATTTTATTATTTTTAGTAACTGTCTATTTTAGGAAACTTGCTATTTTTAGTAAATACGAATTAGAGTTTGTTTATGGATATATAAGGTTGTTAAATTTATTTTTCATAAATTAATTTTCATTATTATTTAATAAGATTCTAGTTTTTACCAATTTTCTCTCGTATATTTGAGATTTTCCCTTGTGGATTTGATGAAGCCCAGTTGAGGAGTCCAGAGAGCTTTGTGGATTCAAGGTAGTTATCCCATGAGGAAGACGGTGATCGACCTCACCATGCCTGTAACAACCCTGGTTTTTACAATAGTTAAATAATGATTTTTATTAACTTTAAATTTCGAAAGTAATTTAATTAGCATTTTGAATAATTAATTAAGAAATTAATAACTTAAATATTGATAAATTAATATGGAACAATCCGTAATGAATTATGGTATGGTCCCTTCATTAAAATCGCTCAACGTGAACCCTAAAATAGCGTGGCAAGTGTCAGACTTCGCAAAACTCATAAATCTACAAGTATTATGACAGTACCATTAGTTAAACTTAAGTTATAGGACCATTTACAAGTATGATGATTTCTGGCGATCATTCTTGTACAAAACTTTATATACTAGTTCTAGGACACGATCTAACCATACACGTCAAATTTCAACTCTCCGATCATCCTACAAGTACCCTAATCAGAAATCGGGCCATAAGTGGGCCATCTAACTTCGGAACTGCTTCATTTTTGCTGTCATAGCCCAAAATCATGTGGCCTACCTGATGAGTGGAGTAGATTTGGCATATACATCAGGGTGGGACCCACGTGGACAACGTGCACGCAACACGTCCGGTCAACATGCGTTGACCGCGTATTCAAGACGAGAACTCGTCTTCTTCGTTCGTCGCTGTAACAGCGAGCGGACGCTGTCCGACTGCACCATCCACACCGTCCGTCTGTGGGCCCCACATTCAGGATCTAAACCATCCATTCTTTTCCTCTTCCTCACGCATGGTATCCCCTTAAAAATCTCCCACATCGGTCGTCTATCCGATCTTCTTGAATTCACCGTCCAAATTAAAAGAGGCCAAGATCCTGGCCATTGCCGTGCATGGTAGCTTGGGGATTGCTTCGTTAGGGTCGTGTGGACCCCACTTATCATTCCAATGATTCAAATTAACTTAGTTTACAAGTCACGGAATCCAAATCCAAGTTGGATTCGGAACCAACCAGCGTGCGTACGGGCGTGCATGCTGGGCTATAAAGGGCCGGCCCTCTACTGTGTTTCTTCAGAAGAAATAGTGAGAGAGAAAGAGAGGGAGAAATGTTAGAGGAAGAGAGAGAGAGGCTGCGAGAGAGAGAGAGAGAGTGGGTCGTTGGAGAGAGAGAAGGAGAGAGAGAGAGTGAGAGAGAAGGTGGTGTGCGTGCCGCTGCCCCACTGTTGCTGCCCCTATTGCTGGAAGAATCCCCCAGCAAGGAAGAAGAAGAAAGAAGAAGAAAGAAGAAGGAAAGGAGAAAGAAAGAAACAAGGGGAAGGATCGCCAACCGAGTCGACTTAGTGAGCCGACTCCGACTCGATTTGGGCTTAGGACCTACCAGGTGAGTGATTCATCTCAGAAAGTTTCTGGTTGATTCTTCATTCCCTATACTTATTTTTCTCTATCATAGATCTTAGGGATAGATCTATCTCTCAATATTTTTCTAACTAGGCTTAGGTTCGTGTATTTGTGCATGGTATGGATCCTAAGGAAGGGATCTATCTCTTGAATTTATTTTAAATTCCATCTCTCAATCATTCCTCCTTGTTGATTCTATTTTCTCAAATCTTCTTTTCTAGTCACACATCAAAATTTTAGACTAACTTGACTTAGGTTTAGATTACGTACAAGACATCACCTTTAGAATAATATTAGTTCATCGTCAAAACGCTGAAAGCTTATATGTCATCCTTCTAATCTATTTTTCCATGATTTATAACAAACTAGGGTTAGAAGAGAAATTACTTGAATAAAGATAATGCATGCATAGTATGATTGAATGTTGAATTGCATTATGTGCTTGATGAATGCTTCCATAAACTCATGACATGTTCATATATTTATACACTGCGACAGAACAGGAGCATGGTTGATTTGATTCTTGGCGTGCATGGTTGATTTGCCGCCTCGCTGTACCGGTTAGGTGAGCATGGTTGACTTGCGACAGGTTCCTAATGTTCAGTGGCAGCGAGTTCTGGTCGTTTCACTTATTGAGCATGGTTGATTTGCTCAGTTGGATCAGTGGTGCATGGTTGATTTGCCCACTAGCGTGCATGGTTGATTTGCCGCCTCGCTGTACCGGTTAGGTGAGCATGGTTGATTTGCGACATGTTCCTAATGTTCATTGGCAGCGAGTTCCTAGACGTTTGTTGCTCTCACATGTATCATAACATACATGACATCCTGATAATCATGTTCCATTCATAATAAAATATAAAGTGTGTTAACCCTCACCTTATCCTTGTATATTCATACAATTCTAGCTGTCGATATTTTACATTCTAATATCTTATTAACTGGAATATTACCTGTGATGGAAATGACCTCACTGGGCTTTAGCTCACCAAAATCACCACAATTCCTGCAGGATATCAGGAGGAAGGAGGAGCGGCTGAAGCAGAATATCTGGACGATTATTTTTATTAGAAGACTTATCCTAGCTTAGGTGTTGAATTTATTTCTTTTGGAAGATGATTGGAATAGACTTTAGTAGATTTAAATGTTTTGCGGAGTACATGTAGTTGTTTAATTTAAATTTCTATTTGAGATTTAAGTTATGATTAATAAAGTACTTTAGTTTGGTAGTATAGTGGTATGTGGAATGGAATTTCTCTAAAGGTTATATTCGGATCAAATTCGCACTCGGAAACTTGGGTCTTGAGTTGTTGTACTCGAGTCTCGGATTTCAGGGCGTGACAATGTCCCCCTACATCAATTGTTCTATGAGCCATCAATTAAAAGTTAATGATCATCGTATTTGTTTACAGCTGATCTAACCACATAAGATCTAACGACTTAGATGATGCCACGTGGAGTAAGATATAAAAAAGAGATAAAAGAGAATATCTCTTCAGCTACCTTGTTGGTTGAATGTGATCAAAATATAAAAAGTCATAAGTAGCTCCAAAAAGATAAGACTAGCTTCTTACAACCATGAAACACGTGTCGTATATTTTATTCACGTGGCAGAGTCAACTACTTATCATATTAACCTTATAATCGAAACGAAAATGGGTATTAACCAACACGGTCGTGGCAAGTGATGGATTTGGCCGATGCACCATATATAACATCAAATAAAAGAGGTTTTTACAATTCAAACCACTTAAGGAGCAGAGTAATATAATAATAATGTCAAATTGGCTGAGTTTTATGATGCATTACTGCACATGTTCGTATGGAGAAAGAGAACCATCATCAACACATGGCACCACGAGAGGATCTCTCGTCCATGTAATAGGAGTAGGATGTGTGCACAACCAATGGTTAGACCAAGACAAACGACTAACACATGTGGTTTTGCTTAAATAGCCACAATTATCTTTGGGCTCAGATGGTTATTTCTATATTTGCAGATGTGAGGAGTGACTATAAAAATCTCTCTCCAACTACCACTTCAAAACTTTATAATTAGAAAAAAGATTGAAGAGCTTTGAGCCCTCACCAACCTAACACAAATCAATTCTACAATGCAATGCTTCCTATCTTATCTTTTTACCCTAGACTAGGAATAGTGTAATCCAACCCCTCTACATTGTTATATTGGATCGGCTTTAGCTTAAAGGTATTGTATCATGTCCGTCTACATTGATACATTAGACCAACTTATAATGGGATTAGTGTAATTCCCTTCCATCTATGCCAAGCACCAGATCACAAGAATGACTTTTTCTTTTTTTCTTTCAGTAGTGTAATTCTCTTTATTTACACGTCAGTTACTAGGTCAAGAAAGATTTAGACCTCGAGCCTCGCCATTTATGCCACAAATGTTGAATCGCTAATGAATACTTTTGTAAGCTTTTATTTTCATTTCATTTAATGCAATTAAGTTCTTTCTACTCATGTATTGTGCATATCAGATTATTTTTGCTATTATAGTGAGATTTTTTTTTTTTTTTTTGCTAAAAGAGGAAAAAAAGAACTTACTAAAAGGATGAACCATTCAATCCATAAATCACATTTTTTCATTTACAATTGCTTGAATAGACGAATAGACGGCCGAACTACTTCAGTTCTTACTCATAGACAATTTCTCCCAATTTCTCTTTCTATTTCGACATTGACGGTCATAGGTGTTCAATTTGGATTGAGCTATAATAGTCTCTAGCACACCCAATACTATAGTAAACACATACCAATAATTGAATTTCAAGTTGAATTGAATCTTCAAGATTTTTAGCCACCTTCATTAGTGAATACAATTAAATTTTGGACTATCCAAATTACCCTACATGAAATAGTTATAGCCCCAATGAACCGTACTACAATAGGTGGGGATGTATTCTATTAAACCTCTTTACCAAAATCCTCTCCCTGGAGTTTTCTGCAAGATGTGCATTTCTCAGGGGCCTTATGGGTATGGAAAAATCCAAAAAAGGAACACTTTATGGTAATTTTCCCACTGAAGTTTTGTTCCCATAGCATTCAAATGTTGAGGAACTATATGGTGCACATGGGTTTTCATTTTGTTCAAGTGGGACCCATGGGTCAGTGATCTAGACCACCGCCATTAACTTGTGGTCGTAAATTGGTGGTTAAAAAGGGAAATACCACAACGGTCCATATTCAACTTCAAAGGCCAAACCTTGGTGGCTACGATTGGAAATCGACAAAACACTTGGGGCAACAGTCATCCACAGTGGGTCCCAGCAGACCAATGGTGTGGATCGCCGAGGGCCCAACTCAATTGTACAAAATAGGAAACCCAAGTATACCAAAGACAAATCCTCAGCCCGAGTATCCCATACTTCCTCATAAATATATGGGCTAGTAACATTTAAATCCCTCCACCGATCACATATCTTTTTTCTCATGAGAAAGCTATATGTCACACACAATTAAGAAAAAAAATTCCTGGTCTTGTTCATCCATCTGTCTCACTGTTGATAAAGACTACCATAAATATTTTCTAATTTAGACAGAACAATTAGAATGCTACAGTGCTACATTTGTTGTACCAAAGAAATGCACATGCCCACTTTTGGAGAGTACAGGGGAGAGAGAAAGGGGTAGATAAGAAAGGCGAATTAAAGAACAGGCACCGACTATACGCAGAGAGAAAAGATAAGACTGCTCATGATTTTAACGGTGGGCTATTTATTCCTATGTCTTCCTTTGTTGTGGCCCACTCAAGTTTTAGATCTACCTCATTTTTATATAATGCCTTAACATCAGTTGGGCAGTAAATGTATAAAGTGGATATCACACAATTATCACTGTGGGCCCATAGAGCTTTGTTGTATGGGCGTTCTATTAGTACGCTGTGCGCATACTACGTACAAAGAGACTAGAGGTCTTAGGTTGGGAAATTAACAATGCAGAATGATGAATAAACTTTCAGTCATCTGCACTACTGTATTGACAAATGCGAGTAAATCAAGCCATTTGTTGATAAGTACATGGATTTCAAATTCCAAAAGGGCCTTTTTCATTTGCTGTAATTGCCTATAATTTTACTGAAATAAACATTTATTACTTATAAGGGTAAAATTGGTGGGAAGTCACAGGTAAGATGTGGACATCTTTTCGGAAAATGAGGTACATCGCAAAACTTTGTGAGCCTCACTGAGATGTATATGTTTTATGCACACCGTCCATTTATTTTGCCAAATTATTTTAGGGCAAGAGCCTAAAAATGAGGTGGATCCAAAGCTGAAGTGGACCACACCACAGGAAGCAGTGGCAATAATGATGCCCACCATTGAAACGTACGAAAGGCCCATCATGATGTTTATTTGAGATCCAACTTGTTCATAAGACCAGGCAGACATTGATGAAGGGAAAACACAAACATCAGCTTGATCCAAAACTTCTGTAGGCCCCAAGAAGTTTTCAATGGTAGGTGTTCAATTCCCACTATTTTCTATGGTGTGGTCCACTTGAGCTTTGGATCAGCCTCATTTTTGTGCTCATTCCCTAAAATGCTCTAAAAAGAATGAATGGCATAGATCCAATACATACATTGTGGTGGGCCTCACAGAATTTCAACATGCAAAGGCTATCCAGTAGTGCTCAAGGTGAAATTCCACTCTGTTAAAAAAAACTAATTACTCTTTTACCGCCTATGCTCAGAAATTATGGCAAATCATTTGTTTCCCAATTACTTTTGTAATATAAAGTAAAATGTATCATTATTACAATTTTATTACTACCAAACCAAATACCTGGTAAAGAAATTTATAATCATTGCACTTTTTCACGATAATATCAAGAAAAATTTTCATCTAAAACAACATTAGTTTATTTTGGTAATGGTTTAACATAAAAGTAACATAAAAATGCCATCATTATAATTTTACTATGGATAAGCTAAACATATAAACCATTAGTCAACTACTTTCGTTGTCGTTAAGAGACCGGTAAAATAATTTATAATTATTATTTATTTCCTTTACATTACTATAATAATAGGTGAAAAATAGGCTTTAAATAGCCTTCACATTTACTTGGTACCTCCAAGTTTCTTGTTAAATCTTAAAAGGTGACCACCTGATGTTAGAACTAGAAAATGATGTAAGGACATTTTCTTGTATTTCGTTGTTCTGGGGTTCTGAGTAATAGAGACATTCACAAACAATCACAAGCATTCAAAAAAGTATACACAAGAGAAAGGTATCACAAGACGAATTTTATTCCAAAGATTTTGAGATCTTTTACATTACAGGCCGTGATCTGGCACGAACCCTTAATTACATCAAATGATCAATGACACTTGATTATAAGGCAAATGATTAAGTTAGTGGGGACCATGGTCTTCGAGTTCGTGGTCGTAGAAACCTGTGTATTTTGTTATGGACTATGCCATCTTTGTGTAGGTCGGATGTCTATGTCCCATATTTTGACCTGGAGAGAGGGTGCTACTTTGCGCCCGCACCTATCATGTTTGGATAGGTGACCTTTGGAAGACTGATCTACAGTTGTATGTACCTGAACAGTCCAACCGACGGATACCGTTTGGATGGGTAGGGCATCGATCGTTTTATTAGGCTGTTTTGTTTTGTATTGATTTAAAACTCCCCGATGTGGTTTATTGTGGTAACCATGATCCATTTTGTTTAGTTTTCAATTATTAATCAGGTTATATTGTGATAGTACATGAAATAATCGTTTGTCTTTTGCACGGTTCTAGATGCTGGCGGCCTCGTTTTGGGAGCGCTCTGTACTTCAGTTTCATGTCCGGTGATGAATGTTGATACTCCGTATTGTTCATAGAAGTGTGCATATGTACGGATATTGAGAATAATTTATTAATTAAGAAATCACGTTTAAAAGGTTTAACTTGCTCTTGTGCATGCTTCCGGGAGGATGTGCATATATATCGGGTATGCGTAAGCATCCTAGGCATGCGCAAGGACACTTGTTCTTACAAATACATCTTCTAAGAGCTCCAAGATACACACAAAGGCATTTGGGGTATGCACAAGGCTGTCCGAGGCATGCCCGAGGCATCTTAGGTATCTGCAAGGATATCCGAGGCATTTTAGGTATGCGCAAGGCTGTCCGAGGCATGCGCAAGGCATCCGAGGCATTCACAAGACTGTCCGAGGCATGTGCGAGGCATTTTAGGTATGCGCAAGGCTGTCCGAGGTATGCGCAAAGCATCTGAGGCATGCGCAAGGACATTTCGGACTTAAAATGATGAATATTGGTCCAATCTGACATGCGCAAGAGTCTTCACCTAGTATGTCGGAATGACGTAGCTCCGGTGAGGACTCTGGTGATAGGGTTTTGGGTTCCGGTGAGGGTTCCGGCGAGGGTACTTGCGAATGCTTAGGACACTCTGGCACGGATTCCAAGTCAGAATTCTCTCTCTCATCATACGAGCGTATTGGTGTATTTATAGGTGAAATCACCTGTCCAGCTGTCATGCGCTTGTTAAAATGTAGCATGCGCATGTATCCCGGGTATGCGCAAGGAGCTTTGATGCGCAAGCAATTTTTTTAGCATAAAGAGGATACGGAAGTTTTTCATTACGTTCGTGTCTGAAGGCTCCATGCGCATGCCTTAGAGGAGCATGTGCATGCCTGGGACGATAGGCATGTGCAAGCCTCCTAGGTATGTGCAAGCAATAAAAAATGTATTTTTTTCTCATTTTCTTCTGATTTAATCCATCATTTTCATGTCATTTTGGGGTGTTTTGTGTGTTTTTTAATGTTATGATCATTTGTGGGCCCAACACTTAACAAGAGAATTGGCCTGATTTATAGGAAAGAAATATTAATGGCGGGACCAATGTAATGGATGGCTCAGATCTCATTTTTGTTAGGATAAAAGGCCGGCAGCGGAAGCAAAGCCGAATACATAGCAACAAATAGAATCAAACAAGCAACACAATGCAATCACAATGTATGCAACCAACCACACATAGACAATTAGAATTTAATGTGGAAAAACCCCTCACGGGTAAAAAACCACGGCACAAAGCGACACCAATCCACTGTAATATCAGAAGTTATAAGAGATGGAACCCAAAACCCCGATCACAAGCCCACAAGAGAAATCCCAAGCTTTCTAGAGAAGAAAACCCTCTTCTCAAGCTCTTTCTCTCACCTAAAACCTCTCTCAATACCCTTTCCCGTCTTGGATACCTCTAATCTCGTAATATACTCCTTAAATAGGAGAAAACTGAGATTAAAAACTCCTTACGTAAAACCGCATAAGAAACCCGATACAATAAGGAAACCTGTCGACCAGTTGGCTGATCAGTCGACAATGCCCAAAAATAGTCCAGTGTGTTGTTGTCTTGATCTCCATCATGATCGATCAGTTGGACGACCGGTCGGTGACCTCTGTGCATGGAGATTTGAGGCGTCCATTTCCAACAAACTCCACCACGACTCCAATCTTCATGCAACACCTTGCTACGCATTATCCTCCACTTCCACTTCGTCATCATCATAGTCCCGTCGCTTCTCTGCCACATCGACTTTATCCTTGCATCTTCACCGCCTTGTCGCTCTTCACATACGAGCAACCATGGATCTCGCTGCTCTACCATGAATTGTGCTCCCGATCACCTTGTAAAGATTATCTCACCTCCGTGCCTTTATCATCATGAGTACTCCATTTACCACTTTACAATACCGATCATAGCTGATAAACCTGCACCCTTTCGCTTTGAGTGCACCAAGAGATATCACATTCCTCTTCATCTCAGGGACATGCGCACCGAACCAATACCCACCACCTTGCGAGCGTAGCCTATCACCCACAACAGCCGATCCACCATCATACTCCCTATATGCCATGAATGAACTTCGGTCAGGACATAAATGACATGATGCACCTGAATTCAAGAGTCACTCTCTACCAAGAGACTTTATGCCGGATACAGTCAATACATCACAAACATCACCACCGTCCTCTACGGTATTAACTCCCTCCCTAGAAGAATCTCCAGATTTATCCTGGTTTTTCCCGAGATTTGAACAATCCCTCTTCACATGCCCTTCTTCCTCGCAATTCCAACATCTCACCTTGTACTTCTACTTGCCCTTTGATTTAGATCTCGATGACGGAGATTCTCCACCCCGCTCAGAATTCCTCCCCCTCATAACCAGTGCCTCATCCGTAGAGAGACTCACGCTGCCGCTTTTCCTTCTTATCGCCTTCGTTTGAAGGGTTGAGATAATGATTTTGTGGACCCTCGCCGTTCCGCGCTCCCGACGATGTTCTCCCTTTCCTTTCGGAAAAAGAAGAAGATGATGCGTGCGTGCGTGCGAATCGCCGTTTGTGCCACTGGCTTGCCTCGTTCTCGAGGGCTTTGTTTGGTTATCGTGTTAAGCTGGATGTGTCAGATGAGTTTATGTAAGACTAGAATCGCCACTAGCCAGTTACTTCGAATCTACAGTCGGCTAGACCCCGTAGAAACATTAGAAAAGGGGATCCGAAGATTCCTTCCTCTAAAATGACACCTTTTGATCTGCGGCCAGAGATTCGAGGTAAGGGATCACGGTTACAGGGTGGGAAGAGGTTAAGCACCCCACACACTACCCGTACCGAAGTACGGTCTCTACTTCACAGAATCGAACTAATACTTGAAAGTCTGTTCTAATCCTCGTACATTCTCATAGATGACATGATGCATGAATGTAGGTCTGAACAGTAAGAGTTTCTAATGGGCAGGTTTCCATTAACAGGCAAGCCCAGAGCATACGCTCGAACTGACAGGTGCTTTATGCGAGATGCATGCTGTGTGTTTGAATAATCAAAGGTGCTCGTAGTGACTAATGTATGAATGCAGGTCTAAACAGTAAGAGTTTCTGATGGGCAGGTTTCCATTAACAGGCAAGCCCAGGGCATACGCTCGAACTGACAGGTGCTTTATGCGAGATGCATGCTGTGTGTTTGAATAATCAAAGTGCTCGTAGTGACTAATGTATGAATGCAGGTCTGAACAGTAAGAGTTTCTGATGGGCAGGTTTCCATTAACAGGCAAGCCCAGAGAATACGCTCGAACTGACAGGTGATTTATGCGAGATGCATGTCGTGTGCTTGAACAATCAAAGTGCTTGTAGTGAAGCAGGGGGGTTGGAAGAAAAGTAAATGTTGCACTTATGCTAGATGCAAATGAGATGATGCTGGAAAAGAGTAGCTGAATGGACGGAGGTGTCGTAAGGATTGGCTTCGAGTGGCTGGATCAAGACTTGGATGGCTTGAGAGACTTGGATCAGTGGTCAGGCTGGGCTGGACCAGGGCTAGGCTCTCCTCACTCGGGCTCTCGTTGGTGGAAAAGTGGGCTAAGGAGGGATGGAGGGAAACTCGAAACAGACAGGTCGCTCTGGATTGGATGGGATGCTGAAATGAGTAGGGGAGGGGGGTATTTATAGCAGCGAGCAGTGGTAGAACCCGTAAATAATTTTGGGCGGCCCCCTGCTCCTCAGGTTCCAGCACGTGGTACGGTCATGTCTTGGGGCTGCTGCTTGGGACTTAGTGAGTTGACTCAGTGGGTCGACTCAGCGGGTTAACTCGGTGATTTGACTCAGTGGGTTGACTCGGTGATTTGACTCGGTGATTTGACTCGACAGGTTGACTTGGTGATTTGACTCAGTGGGTTGACTCAGTGAGTTTGACTTTTTTAGGATTTTTTTTTGACTGGTTTTTCTTCTGAGGGTTTTTCAGGCTGATGTTTAGGGGTGAGTTGGGCTATGGATTGGGGCTTACAAGGGTGAGTTTGACTGAGTTTGGACATGGGATTTGGGGGTATGGTCCTCCATTCATCCAGCTATCTTTACCAATAGTGTAGCCGAAGGTGGGGTGTCTACAGATGCCACTCTTTGGCAGAGGTTGCGTGCAACCGAATGCCAAAGCGAGAGGACACCCCACTTCTGACTCGATCATTCATAGATCATGGTCTAAAATCTTTGCTTGCCTTTGCATCTGTGCCAGTTGATCGTCTAGAAATCGATCACTCGCACATATCGTGAGAGTTTGGAGAAAATATTGCGATTGTCCCTGTAGTTTGCTGCAACCTGGGTACCCAATCACAACCCTTCCATTCCTGATCGGTACTAACATCGAAAAGGTATAGCAGAGCCTCTGCGTCATAGTCTTATGAGGTTACTGACCCTGTGATTGATTGTGATGTTTGATGTTTTCTCCGGATCACTCTAGGAGTACTTGTTTCGCTTGACTGTCAAAGTGGTTAGATGCCCTGTGTCATGTAGTCTTACGGGATTCTACTACGCCGACTTGGACTCAATCAAGGTACTTCAGGCATCCACGCCTAGGTATGTGCGGGTGGACTTTTTTCACCTGATCTGCTGGTTTTGATGCTGGGTTTGCAATTCATTCTTTCCTAGATTGTGGTCTAGAATCTTTGTTGTCCTTTGTATCTGAGTCAGTTGATTGTTTGGAAATTGATAACTCACACATACCGCGAGAGTTTGGAGAAAACGTTGCGACTGTCCGTGCAGTTTGCTGCAACCTGGGTACCCAATCGCAACCCTTCCATTCCCGATCGGTACTAACATCGGAAAGATACAGCAGAGCCTTTGCGTCGTAGTCTTACGAGGTTGCTGACCCTGAGATTGATTATGATGTTTGATGTTCTCCTGGATCACTTCAGGAGTACTTGTTTCACTTGACTGTTAAAGTGGTTAGATGCCCTGCGTCATGTAGTCTTACGGGATTCTACTATGCCGACTTGGACTCAGTCAAGGTACTTCAAGCATCCACACCTAGGTATGTGTGGGTGAACTCTTTCCACCCAATCTGCTGATTTTGATGCTTGGGTTACAATTCATCGTTTCCACCTGTTCAAATGGTTTCTTTGACCGAGCCTTTTAGCTTTCATCTTTTCGTATCTTGGCATGTGGTACGACCGCACTGACACTGGAGTTCAGTTCGACTATACTTTGAGTGCATTGGATCCGATGGCCCCCGGGGAAACCGCGAGACATCAGATCTTATTTGATTTTTGCGTCGGCTCCTACCCAAAGATATGGAAGATCTCCTAGTGTTTTGGAGGCAGAACGCTCTACTGAGAAAATAGTTTTTGAATTTTTGAAAAGATACCCACTCTGGGGAGTGATACTCCGTGGGGGTTTTTATTTGCGAATAGAAATATTTTTTTTTTTTGCCTTTTTGAAATGAAAATCTGGTCTGCACGTGCCTCCACTAGGGATGTCTGTGGGGTCTTTGGCTAACCGACTTTTATTTTGAAAGCAGGTAAACATGATGATTGATGTGATGGATGCTGATGCATGGAGATGCATGATGAATGCATGGCTTGGCTCATTCTCTTTCAGTTTGATGATTTTGCTTTTGCTGGAGATGCAGAGAATTTTGAGCTTATTGCTTGCAGGGTTGTGCTTCCCTGGGGTTTTTCTGTTTTATACGGGCTTTTGGTCAGCGGGTTGGTCAAGATCCCGACCCGCGGTCGATCAGGTCCATCGTCCCAAGATGCTGTTTCTTTACTAATGAGAATGTACGAGGATGTTATTAGACTTCAAAATGTTCTTCTGGGCATAAATGCGATTGAGACGGTGCTTGGTCGCCAGTTTTGGTCAAGATTCCAATTTGTGGGCAATTGGATCCGTCATCCCAAATTATGAAGTGAGCGGAGTTCGAGACTCCTGAAGTGTAGTGCTGGGGATAGTGACAATTTTTGTGATTTTTGCAAATTTTTTGTCCGAATCTTTACTTGAGTGGTCAGGATAGACATTGGTTATTAAAAACAAAGGAATTTTTTTTTGTGATTTTGAGAATATTTGGCTTGAAAGCAAAGGAAATATTTTTTGTGATTTTGCAAATATTTGATTTGAAAGCAAGGGAAATATTTTTTGTGATTTTGCAAATATTTGATTTAAAAGCAAAGGAAATATTTTTTGTGATTTTGCAAATATTTGATTTGATAGCAAGGGAAATATTTTTGTGATTTTTGAAAAGGTGATTTTACAATATTTTGGTATTTTGTGATTTTTCTAAAATGCAAGGAAATGTGTGGAATTTTCATCCATTTCCAGCTTCTACTGCTGGTAAGGAACCCGATCCATTTTACATCAGCGAGCAAGACGAGTTTCACACAGTTAACTGCCGTAGTTTTACATCTTCGGATGAGGAGATTTTGAGGGTTTTCAGTCAACACACCCACAAAGTTGCCTGTTCCTCATGTGCAATGCACATAGACCATGTATCGTCCGACGGACTCTTTCAGCCACAAAATGAGCCACATCCTCACATTTCCCTTAGTCAATCCAGTTTGGGGCCTTACGTTGCTCATAATTCTGTGAGGGTGCGCTCCACCTCCCAACAGCCTTAATCCCCTTCATGAGTTTTAGGAACAGGGAACATCCGTCAGATTCAACAGCGACTCCCAAATCAAGCTTGTCTATCACAGTGCGTTCAACACGAATAGGATTGTGGGGTTCTGCCCGCCTCAGCCTTTACCTGTTTTAGAAGATTCCGGACACCCGTACGATCAAGTGTCAGCCATGTCCGGAACAGGTTAGGAAAGAAAGCCCCCGAGAAGTTAATCTTAGTGTAGTTTTAGGTCTTCGGACCGCTGGGGATGAATTTGTGCAGTTGAAATTGATGGTGAATTTTTTTTGTTTTGAGAAAGTTCCAGTTTTCAACTCGAGTAATCGAGGTTGATGCTGGTTTTTATGAAAAGCTTGAAATCTTTTTGGTATTTTTGAAAATGATCCGGGTTATCGAACCTTGATCCCAGCGGTTGAGGCCAATGCCGATTTTTAGTTGAAAGTAGGAAATGGTCCCCCGAGAAATTAATCTCAGTGTAGTTTAAGGTCTTCGGATAAAAAATATGTACATGCTGAAAATACATTCTTTTTGTGAATTTTTGAAATGTTCCAGGCTGTTAAATCTCAATTTGAACGATCAAGATTAACATTGATTTTTATTGAAAATCTCTCAGAATTTTGTTCCTGACGTAGTTTAAGGTCTTCGGACCTAAAATATGTATAAGCGATGCTGGAAATCACATTTTTTTTTATAGAAAATGTCCGTAGTTATCAGATCTTGATGAAGACCGATGCCGGTTTTTATTGAAAATATCTCGGGATGTTGATCCTGACGTAGTTTAAGGTCTTCGGACCACAAAACTGTACAAACAGGGCAAACACATTTTTTTTAAAATGTCCGGAGCCGTCTGATCTTGATGTGAGCAAACAAGACTGACACCGGTTTTTATTGGAAATCTCTCGGGATGTCGATCTTGACGTAGTTTAAGGTCTTTGGACCAAAGCTATGGAGTGAGACTGGTGATATATTTTTTGTGATTTTGAAAAGTGTTCTGAGTCATCGATTCTGATTTTGATGGTTGAGATCGATGCCCATTTTTATTAAAAATCCCTCGGGATCTTGATCCCGACGTAGTTTAAGGTCTTCGGACCACAAACTAAGTACATGCTGAAAACACAATTTTTTTTTTGTTTTTTAGAAAATGTCCGGGGTCGTCGGACCTTGATTCGAGCAATCAAGACCGATGCCCATTTTTATTGAAAATCTCTTGGGATGTCGATCCCGACGTAGTTTAAGGTCTTCGGACCAAAACTATGGACAAACAGGGTAAACACATTTTTTTTATTTTTGGAAAATATCCGGAGTCGTCTGATCTTGATGTGAACAAACAAGACCGACATTGGTTTTTATTGAAAATCTCTCGGGATGTCGATCTCGACGTAGTTTAAGGTCTTCGGACCACAAACTAAGTACAAAATAGGGCAAACACATTTTTTTTTGTGGAAAATGTCCGGTATCAGCGGATCTTGATTCGAACGATCCACACTGCTACCGGTTTTTATTTAAAAAGTCCCTCGGGATCTTGATCCCGACGTAGTTTAAGGTCTTCGGACCCAAAAATATGTACAAGCAAGCAACAATCAAGGTTGGAGATTCCAGGGACTCTTCTTAGAATGGTTCAGATCATCAGGTCATGACTTTGGATGGTTGAGATCACTGTTTGACCAAGTCAATTCTTTTTCTTTTTCTTGAAAAATTTCATGGAACTTTTTCCACATCATCAAGCCAATTTCTCACGAGATGAGATTTTGGGTGAGATTCCTTACTTTTTCTCATCATTCTCTTCAATCACTTCATTCTTACAAGGAGGTACAAGATTCACTTGCAACCACCCTTCCCAATGAGGAGTTCTTCCTAAGGAGAGAGGGTGAGAGGTCGTTTCAACTAGGTGGGAGGGAGGACGACCCCCTGGGCGCCGCCCGGACCGTCTCTGCCCACTGGTTTTTCCAGTGGGTCAGGGTAAAGGGGTGCACTCCCCTTTTCTATATTACATAGGACACCCTTGGCCCCCTCCAACGTGCAATCTCTCTCTTCTCTCTCTCACACTCTCTCTTTCTTCAAGTTTTTCTCTCTTTTGGTGGTTCTTTGCTCTCTTCAAGTGATGAGCCTTAGTGAAGCTTTGGGATAGCAAGGTGGTCCCCCTTTGGTGAGTGGTAAAGGTATGGACCACTCCCTTTCTTTCTTGTCTTTTTCCTTCTTCATTGTCTCTTCTCATGACTCTTTCTTTTTTCCATGTAGCTATTCCAAAAGGAGTGAAGGTGGGCCCAAGTATTTTTGGCCTTTTTTCTAGATCTCCAATCTCTTCTAAAGGTGGTGCATGGAGAAGGACATTGCAAGCTTCCATTTCATTCTTTCTTTTCTTCTTTCACACTCCCTTCATGTGTATGTAAAGGGTAATTTTGCCATGTCCATCAAGTGTGCATGGCAAAATATCCTATCTTTCTTCATGGGAGTTAGGCCTCTTTTCATGTGTATCAAATGGTTTCAAAGTAAAGTCATGGCCCTTAGTGTATTTGATGGGCCCAACACTTCATTTTGGGCTCCCTCATGCTTTCTTGCCCTTGTCATTTTTCCTTAGAGCTTTTCTTTTCTTTTCCATCTCCTTTTCAAGTTTTGGGCTCATGGGAATGGTAGGGCTCACTTCAAGTTTTGGCCTCATGGGGCTCACTTTTGGTGGCCCCATCTTTCTTCACATGTGTATGGACAAAGGTGACTGGCCCATTCTTCATTGGGATCTTCAAGTGTGCTAGATCTCTTAATTGGACCTTTATGGACAAGTGGCCCAAATCTCCCACCATTTCTTGATTATGATGTACATCCTTATGTACAAAGTGTGGTGGGTCCCTTAGGATTTTCCATATGGATGGGCTTTTGGGCCTTCATTGAAACTTGGATTTCTTTGGACCATGTGTGCACCACTACACTTTATTCATGTAAGATTTTTTCTTTCATGCTTTTTCTTTTGATGAATTGAGGACTTGAGTTACTTGATCATCTACCAGTCCCATGAGTGAGTTGTCTCTACAATCTCACTAAGTTCAAATGGTTTTTCCATGTGATAAGAAAGTGGTTCTCTAAGGGTTTCCCTTTAATGTTATCAACCTCAAATGGATGATCCTCCTTCAAGTGAGCTATCCATGCAACTATAGCTCCTTGAACTTCTCTTTGGGGTGCTTGGTGGGTCATCCACCATCATTCTCAAAGATGAGTGATTTTCCTTTCAATTTGTGAGAAAGAATGATACCCATAAGTTGCCCAATTTTGTCCCATGCTTTGGGGCATTTTGGATTTTGATCTTCAAGTGGGCTATGTATACCATTCTTAGCTATTTTCGTGATGGTTGGGTGACTTATCAAGCCATGCCCTCTTGTGCTCAAATGGTCCCCCTTTTTGGTAAAGAAATTGGTGCACAGAAGTTGCCCAAACTTGTCCTTACATGGGCATTTCCAACTTTGATTCTTCATGTGGGCTATGTGCATCAAACTTTTACCATTAGCTTCTTTGATTCATATGTTTGTGGGTAGACTGCCATGTTGTACTCTCATAGTCAAAACTTTCATCAAGATGATGCACATAGGGGTGCCCATGGTTAACCCATGAATAGGTCCTCATGTTCTTCAAGTGGGCTATGTGCTCCCTTCAATCCATTGAGGTGAGGCATTTGGGTTGCTCTTGGGGGCCCATTTCCTTCCTATTCCCCACTTGTCCATGTACATGTGTAAAAAGATGGAACATCTTAGATGAGAATCATGGCCTTGGTATAGAAAGTGGATCAATCCTTGGCCACATATGGACTTTGAAGAGGGACTTCTCATGTGAAGTAAGATCCTTATCCCTTGTTGATCTCATGGCACTTGAGTGCATTTGTTGTCCAAAGTGTGACCTTGGATGATGGACTTTCCTTGCCTACACTACAAGAAATTCCATTTTTACCGACGAATGATTTCGTCTGGAATCAGTAAAATTTCGTCGGGAAATCTTTTTCCCGACGAAATTTTTCGCGGCTAACGTCGTCGCAAAAAGGCCGTCGGTAAAGGTTTTCACCGACGAAACAAATTTTCATAGGTAATAATAAAACCATTACCGACGAAAAAATTCGTCGGGAAAACATATGAATTTTTGTCGGAAATAAAAATGATACGTCGGTAAAAAAAACTTTTACCGACGAAACTTTTACCGACGAAAATGTTCGTCGGTAAAGGTTTTGCCGACTGAAATATTTCGTCGGTAAAACCTTTCCGGGGTTATCACCGATGAAATATTTCGTCGACAAAACTTTTTCGGGTTTATCACCAACGAAATGTTTCGTCGGTAAAACTTTTCGTCTTTTATTGCCGACGAAAAATTTCGTCGGTAAATTTTTTTTATTTTTTTACCTACGAACAATTTCGTCGGTAATAGTATTTCCTGTCCCGGTTTCATTTGTTTTCAAAATTCAGGAAAATTCCTGATATACACCTATAAAGAAACCTATACATTTTTCTCCTATTCACATTCACATACATACGAATAAACAGAAACTACACCATCCATACACAAATAATCCATTCCACATCCACAAACAAACAATATTCATTAACACACAAATACATACAAGTTAAAAGTCGTATAGTAAAAAAAATAATCAGGAAGATGAAGGCGGAGGTGGCGGGGCATCGGTGCCAAGGCGTGCAGCGAGAGCCTGAAACATCTCCTGCATCCGTCGCTCATGCTCCCGCCGCTCCTGCTGCAACTCCTCGATCCTCCTCTCCTGCTCCTCCCGTCGCCTCTGCTCCTCCTCCCTACGCCTCTGCTCCTCTCTCTGCCTCTCCAGCTGCTCTCGAATCTCATCGACGACGACCCGTAGCTGCTGAACCTCTCTCTCTGCGATATCAGCTCAGCGTTGAGCGCTCTCACCAGCTACGGATCGACTGGAGCCAGCTCTAGTTTGTGCTATGAGCTTGGCACCATGGCCAAGCCCACGCACATATCCAGAACGAGTGCCAAGCACCTCGCTGAAGATTTCTGGCTCACTCCGCTGACTACCATCGGGAGTGGGCTGACTGCGTATGGTGTCCATCGCCGCCTGTAATGAAAAGATATGAAATTTCATAAAAAATGACATGAATGACATTATTATCAATTAATGCGCAATTAAATTTTACAAAGTAAAGATTTTTACCCAATGCCCCAAGATCCCGTCGCCTGCCGACAGTGAGTCCCTCTGTAGAGGTCTACTGGTCCAGGCTCCTGGTCGGTGACGGAATCTCGCTGCGCAATCGAAAGGAAAAAAGACTTATAATAAATGCCAATCAAAATAATATATTAATTTAATAATCATCAATAATTTCTTACCATGTCGTAACGATGTCGTACAAATGACTTTGAACCAGCTACGTGGTTCACTTGTAACTTTTCCCTGTCCACAGAATTTATTCTACTCCTCTTCTGAACACATTATAAAAAATACATTTCTATTAATTGCGAATTTAATTGTTACCGTAAGATATCGTACATGTAAATATTACCTGAAAAGCCTTCGACGAAAATCTCTCTCAGAGTATCCGCCAGTCGTCTGTAGTAACGTGTGGCGGTGCGGACAGTACGGCCTCATCGCTGTGTCCTGCACCGCTTGTACTGCTGGTGTAACTCTCCGCGGTACTCCTTAAACCGCTCTCTAATCATGTCGTCGACGGCATGAGAAATGTAGGGAACATTCAAATCGAATTCAAATTTATCCTGTAGTTTTGTAAATAATAAATTAAGGCAATAAACTTATTAACAATAGGACTTAACCGTAAATGAACTTTCACAAAAGAAAATTTCAATTTACTAAACTTTACCTGAAGGCGCTGACGAATGAGCTGTCGCACATCATCTGTCACGTCAGTCCAACGGGGGGTGGTGGCGGGGATCAGAGATCGGCATAGGACACCGACCTCAGACGTAAACAGTCTGGCACTGTCCCCAACAGGTCTAAGGCAGTCCTGTGGGAACTCTACCTCCACCCTACCCTCACGCGTAAGTCGCTCTAAAACTAACCCACGCGTGGGTCCACGTCCTCGTCGGCTGGTAGAAGATGCTGCTGTGAAAAGATATATGTAAGTAACAATATAAACAGAAATCACTAAATATATGTGTAGACTTACATGCAGTGCCCGGTGTATGCTGAACCGAAGGATCAGATGATTGTAATGCACCGTACGACGTCGATGCTGTCTGCGTCGCATCACGGGTGGAAGGGGTAGATCCAGTGCGCGAACGACCTGATCTCCCACCTGGTGCCATGACTGAATATGTCTGAAATACAAACTTATAAATTTAAACAATGTCAATGCAAGTTTATGAACATCATTGTAGAGTGAATTTGTGCTTATGCTTAGAGAAATGATAAAAATATGATTAGACCATTACACTATAATGCAAGCAGAATATAATAAAACCGTAAACAGAAGATAAAAGTTGAAAAATCCATTACACATTGTCATTCTATATTAAATACATATATCTCATTGTAATACAAATCAACTTCGGATTAACTATCCGAAATACTCCCTGCGTAAGTTATCGTACGCTGCAGATGTATATGTCAAGCTGTATGAAGCACTCGACATTGTTACAGCCAACATGCCAGTCACAATAGGAGAAATCTTATCTCTCGGGACTCCATTCAGATGTGCAAGTGATAATGTCGCATCTTCCATACGAAGTTTTCCACGGTTATATTCCTCAATCAGGTCCGAAATTTCTTTGAGATTGTATAATCTTTCATCTGAGTCATCATCTTCCTCCCTACATTTCTCGACCAGACCGGGTATCTCTCTGGCCCTACCAGAAGAATATAGGGCCGGAAAGTCCATCCGCAACAGCTGATGAAGTATGCTGCGTGCTTCCGCTACGCTCCAGTTTGTGGAGGACATGATCAGAAAGTGACTTAACTGTAAATGTAGATTATAAACAAGTCAATTCAGGAAAAAAAATCATGACTTGTAAAACATATATACATGTAATAATCAAATTAATCGAATTGAAAATTACATGTAAATCTTGTATACATTTAATAATTGTCGTCTGAATCATTATCGCTTAGGACTCTTTCTTCTTCACCATCACTATCGCTGATCAGAATTTCCTCTTCATCGTCTGCAACGTTGTCATTGATGAAAGCGCTATCATCTCTAACAATGTCATTTATAATTGAGGCATCAACATGATCAGGTGGCACATCATCTCTATTCAATTGCACCACATCAATATCAACATTTGGATTATTCCCTCTATCCCAAGATGGCATGTCTTCTTGGTATGCTTGTTCAACTGACGACGTTCTATTACTCCCTTCATCGTTATCTTCAACGTCTACTTCGGGAACGTCAAATAT
Source organism: Liriodendron chinense (assembly GCA_003013855.2). Lineage (NCBI taxonomy): Eukaryota > Viridiplantae > Streptophyta > Magnoliopsida > Magnoliales > Magnoliaceae > Liriodendron > Liriodendron chinense. The sequence continues at coordinate 3,991,980 of ML058335.1, forward strand.
GTTCCTGGGCTTTATTTTCTACACCACGTGCCAAGAGCCACCTAACTTGGTGTCAGCGAGGTAGAATACTTGTTCGGTTTGGCCGGCTATGATAAATGGGTCATCTTTAAACCACTTCCGAGATAAATTTACGCTCGTGAAGTAATTATCAGTCTGTATTCCCAACTTTTTATTTCCAATGTCCCACCAATCGCATTTAAATAAGTACACTCGCTTTCTCATACAATAACTCAGCTCAATAATATCCGTCAAAACGCCATAAAAATCAATTTCGACCTCCTCATGTGTTCCCTTCACAACCACACCACTATTTTGTGTGGTCCTATATTTCTCACGCTCTTGAGTGTGGAACCAAATCCCGTTTACAATACAACCTGTATATCTAGATACACGTCTATCAGGGCCACACGCCAGTGAGTAGAGCTCATCAGATGCATCCGCAGAGTTGCTAGCGCGCAACATCTTCATCTATCATCACGTACAGAATATAAATGTACGTTTAGGCATTTAAAATTACGTGTAAATATTGTGCAATACAACAATATTGTAAGTGTGGTGAGATAGAAGGTAAATTAATCTTACACGTTTTGCAAACCATTCTGGAAATAAATCCTGATGCATTCGATCATAATTTGTAGGGTATTGGGACTTCATCTCCTCGATGTGTTCGCTATACACAATTGGTACGTTGTAAGAAAGAAATTTTGAGATTAAAACTGTCTGTAGATATACAATTATGTGCGAAGACTTACTCCAAGTACGACTCTATTTCTTCACAATTATGCAACACATACCACCGCGCCTTCGCTTAATCCCGAGGGTCCATATCCTGAAACGTCGGCGATCCTAAAGGACGGACGTTATGTGCGAATACAGATATGAGTCCTTGTTCATGTTCCTGCCCTGCATCGGCATTCTAATCTTCTCGGTTGAATCTAGTCTCTATGCCACGAAGATACATGGAACAAAATGTCAGGCACTCATTATCAATGTACGCCTCAGCAATGGATCCCTCTGGACGTGCCTTATTCCTCACATATTGTTTTAATGTGTGAAGGTATCTGTACACAAAATCAATATGTTTAGGACATGAAAACATGGATATACGTAGTTTATGGAATAAATAAAAATTTATGATCATTGTTCTATCATCTTTCGATCGGATACATCCAACGATATTGTACTGGGCCTGCAAGCTGCGCTTCGTGCGGTAAGTGAATCGCTAGGTGCACCATGACATCGAAAAACGTAGGTGGAAATATTCTTTCAAGTTTGCAAAGGATTACGACAATATCCTTCTCCAGTCATTTAATAACCTCTACATTCAAAGATTTCGAACACAAATCCTTAAAGAATATCCCCAACTCAATCAGCATAGCGCTGACATCCTTGTTAAGGAATCTACGAATCGCAACCGATAGTAGACGTTGTAGAAGGACGTGACAGTCATGACTTTTCATTCCTGTCACCTTACAGTCCGTAATGTTTACGTGCCGAGAGATATTCGATGCATACCCATCGAAAAATTTCACCTTGTTCAACCATTCACATACACGTTTTTTTCTCTAGTTTTGTCAATGTGTAGCAGGCTGCTGGTATAGTATATGAATTTTCATGTGGTTACAAGTGCAACTCTTTCCTTAAACCCATTGCTTGTAGATCCAATCGAGCCTTAAAATTGTCTTTTGTTTTCTTCTCTATGTTCATCAATGTTCCAAAGACATTGTCACATATATTCTTCTCAATATGCATGACATCCAAGTTGTGTTGTAATTTCAGATGACTCCAATAAGGCAACTAAAAAAATGCTCTTCTTCCTCCAGTTGTACTCCAATACTGTACGTTTTCTCTTCTTCAAGTGCGGTGCCTTACCAAATTTAACTTCTTCAATGTTACTCAGTTGTTGTAACACATCTTCTACAGATAGTTCTTTCGATGGTGGCCTATGATCTTGTTTGCCATTAAAGATTACCGTCTTCCTGCGCCAACTATGATCCCTCGGAAGGAAGTGACGATGGCCCATATAACACGTTTTCTTACCATGCTTCAATGACAATGAACAAGTCTCAGTACTACATGTAGGACAAGCCAACTTTCCCTTCGTGCTCCACCCAGACAAATTTTCATATGCAGGGAAGTCATTTATTGTCCACAAGACCGCTGCATGCAATCGAAACGTCTGTTCTGCAAAAGTGTCATACGTCTGGACACCTTGACTCCACAACTCGTTTAACTCATCTACTAACGGTCGGAGATACACATCAATGTCATTCCCCGGTGACTTGGGTCCAGGAATAAGCAACGACATCATAAAAAATGATTCCTTCATAAACAACCAAGGAGGTAAATTGTAGGGCATAAGTATCACTGGCCACATACTGTACGAGCTACTCATATTACCAAATGGATTAAAACCATCACTTGCAAGACCTAGCCGAACATTGCGAGAATCCTCTGCAAACCAGTCATATTGCTTATCAAAATGTTGCCAGGCTTCAGAGTCAGCGGGATGCCTCAATGTATTATCATCATGAACGCGTTTCTCCTTATGCCACCTCATATCTTCAGCCGTCTTGCTCGACGTAAACAATCTTTGTAATCTGGGTTTCAATGGAAAGTACCTTAACACCTTTTGTGGAATTTTCTTACGCTTAGCTTCGTCATATTTCCACCTAGACTCTCCACATTGTGGACACTCCTCAACATTTTCATGTTCTTTCCAATACAATACACAATCATTTATACATGCATGTATGATGATGTAACCAAGGCCCAAGTCTCGCATTAACGATTTTGCCTCGTAATGAGACTTAGGCAATGTCTCACCTTCAGGTAATACTTCTTTCAACAAGCCAAGCAACATGTCGAATGATTTGTTACTCCAATGCTTTATTGTCTTTAAATGAAGTAACCTTGTAAGGAAATTCAACTTGGAGAAGTTCCGACACTCCGGATAGAGTGGACTTTGCACATCCCTCAACAACCTACTAAACTTTTCTGATTCGGCATCACCCATAGGAGGAATATCCTGGCTAGTACTTGTCGCTGCAAAATTAGTATCCGCAATTGTTCCCCTTAACACATCCCTAATGATATCTTGCATATCGTCAACATCTTCATCCTCGTCATTACGCACAATTGGGTCAATAAGGACTTCAGTGGCCTCAACTCTTTGGTGGAAATCTTCACCATGATGAATCCACCAAGTGTAACCCTGGTTAATCCCAACTATGAACAAATCATCTTCCACTTTGTCCAATGTCTTGTGAATCATGTTCTTACATTTTCGGCATGGACACCTAATTCTATTACCTGAATCTACCCGATATCTCACAAATTCCATGAACTCCTTAACACCTTCTTTATACTCTGGGCCAAACCGATTCTTAGCTTGCATCCAACTCTTATCCATATCTACAATGCAAAGATTAGAGTCAGGTTTAGTTTAGGTGATTTGAGTTTAGGATTAGGTTTACTCATAGGTTGAGATTTTTGGGTTCGGGATCGGGTTTAAGGTTAGGTTTTCGAGTTTGGGTCTAGGTTTAGGTAAGGTGAATGTATTTAGGAATAGGTGTAGGTTTAGTTTAGGTGACATGAGTTTAGGATTAGGTTTAGGGCATAGGTTTAGATTTTCGGGTTCGGGATCGGGTTTCGGGTTTGGTTTTCGAGTTTGGGTCTACGTTTAGGTAAGGTGAATGTATTTAGGAATAAGTGTAGGTTTAGTTTAGGTGACATGAGTTTAGGATTAGGTTTAGGACATAAGTTGAGATTTTTGGGTTCGGGATCGGGTTTAGGGAAAGGTTCTCGTGTTTGGGTCAAGGTTTAGGTTAGGTGAATGTATTTAGGAATAGGTGTAGGTTTAGTTTAGGTGATTTGAGATTAGGATTAGGTTTCGGCTTAGGTTGAGATTTTCGGGTTCGGGATCGGGTTTCGGGTTTGGTTTTCGTGTTTGGGTCTAAGTTTAGGTTAGGTGAATGGATTTAGGAATAGGTGTAGGTTTAGGTTAGGTGACATGAGTTTAGGATTAGGTTTAGGGCATAAGTTGAGATTTTTGGATTCGGGATCGAGTTTCGGGTTTGGTTTTCGTGTTTGGATCAAGGTTTAGGCTAGGTGAATGGATTTAGGAATAGGTGTAGGTTTACTTTAGGTGACATGAGTTTAGGATTAGGTTTCGGGCATAGGTTTAGATTTTCGGGTTCGGGATCGGGTTTCGGGTTTGGTTTTCGTGTTTGGGTCTAGGTTTAGGTTAGGTGAATGGATTTAGGAATAGGTGTAGGTTTAGGTTAGGTGACATGAGTTTAGGATTAGGTTTCGGGCATAGGTTTAGATTTTCGGGTTCGGGATCGGGTTTCGGGTTTGGTTTTCGAGTTTGGGTCTAGGTTTAGGGTAGGTGAATGGATTTAGGAATAAGTGTAGGTTTACTTTAGGTGACATGAGTTTAGGATTAGGTTTCGGGCATAGGTTTGGATTTTCGGGTTCGGGATCGGGTTTCGGGTTTGGTTTTCGAGTTTGGGTCTAGGTTTAGGGTAGGTGAATGGATTTAGGAATAGGTGTAGGTTTACTTTAGGTGACATGAGTTTAGGATTAGGTTTCGGGCATAGGTTTAGATTTTTGGGTTCGGGATCAGGGTTTAGGGAAAGGTTCTCGTGTTTGGGTCAAGGTTTAGGTTAGGTGAATGTATTTAGGAATAGGTGTAGGTTTAGTTTAGGTGATTTGAGATTAGGATTAGGTTTCGGCATAGGTTTAGATTTTCGGGTTCGGGATCGGGTTTCGGGTTTGGTTTTCGTGTTTGGGTCTAGGTTTAGGTTAGGTGAATGGATTTAGGAATAGGTGTAGGTTTAGGTTAGGTGACATGAGTTTAGGATTAGGTTTAGGGCATAAGTTGAGATTTTTGGATTCGGGATCGGGTTTCGGGTTTGGTTTTCGTGTTTGAGTCAAGGTTTAGGCTAGGTGAATGGATTTAGAAATAGGTGTAGGTTTACTTTAGGTGACATGAGTTCAGGATTAGGTTTCGGGCATAGGTTTAGATTTTCGGGTTCGGGATCGGGTTTCGGGTTTGGTTTTCGTGTTTAGGTCTAGGTTTAGGTTAGGTGAATGGATTTAGGAATAGGTGTAGGTTTAGGTTAGGTGACATGAGTTTAGGATTAGGTTTCGGGCATAGGTTTAGATTTTCAGGTCCGGGATCAGGTTTCAGGTTTGGTTTTCGAGTTTGGGTCTAGGTTTAGGCTAGGTGAATGGATTTAGGAATAGGTGTAGGTTTACTTTAGGTGACATGAGTTTACGATTAGGTTTCGGGCATAGGTTTAGATTTTCGGGTTCGGGATCGGGTTTCGGGTTTGGTTTTCAAGTTTGGGTCTAGGTTTAGGGTAGGTGAATGGATTTAGGAATAGGTGTAGGTTTACTTTAGGTGACATGAGTTTAGGATTAGGTTTCGGGCATAGGTTTAGATTTTCGGGTTCGGGATCGGATTTTGGGTTTGGTTTTCGAGTTGGGGTCTAGGTTTAGGCTAGGTGAATGGATTTAGGAAATGGACAGCTTCATCATGGTCATAACAGCGGTTCCCACCTTCCAGGGACCCCCGCTCAACATCCGGATAGCTCCGACGCACATCCGGGTCTGCTCCATTAATTTCGAGCTAATACATAAACACGGGCCTGTCCAAATGGCCAGGCCACCCATATTGCTGTCCATAGGAAATGGACAGCTTCATCATCATGTTCATAATAGCGGTTCCCACCTTCCAGGGACCCCCGCTCAACACCCGGATAGCTCCGACGCACATCCGGGTTTACTCCATTAATTTCGAGCTAATATATAAACACGGGCCTGTCCAAATGGCCAGGCCACCCATATTGCTGTCCATAGGAAATGAACAGCTTCATCATCATGGTCATAACAGCGGTTCCCACCTTCCAGGGACCCCCGCTCAACACTCGGATAGCTTCGACGCACATCCGGGTTTGCTCCATTAATTTCGAGCTAATACATAAACACAGGCCTGTCCAAATGGCCAGGCCACCCATATTGCTGTCCATAGGAAATGGACAGCTTCATCATGGTCACAACAGCGGTTCCCACCTTCCAGGGACCCCCGCTCAACACCCGGATAGCTCCGACGCACATCCGGGTCTGCTCCATTAATTTTGAGCTAATACATAAACACGGGCCTGTCCAAATGGCCAGGCCACCCATATTGCTGTCCATAGGAACAGGACAGCTTCAGCATGGTCACAACAGCGGTTCCCACCTTCCAGGGACCCCCGCTCAACATCAACATCAATCAACTACTCTTAATCACAAGTATCATGTTCATCATCTAATTTGCCACTAAATGATAATATAATAAAATCAGTCGCCCATCCAAGGATGGATAGATTGAAATGCTATCATTATTTCCATTTACATGCCCAAGCCTAAATTTCGACAGCATCTCCCCCTATCTCTCCAGATATATTTATCTTACATTTCATTTCCACGTCAACTATCCACACATTGTGTGGATTAAATTGACAATGGAATTAAACATAAGAAACATATCCAGAGAGAATAGGAGAGTTACCGCACGAAACTAATCACCCTACGCATGTAAATGACAAACAACGATAACATTCCAATCTATCCAACCTTGGACTGTCCAACAGGACAATTTGGCAGATTTCAATACCTCCAAAACACACTTTATCTATGCTCGACAATATAGAAATCTCCAAATGGGCTAACTGATTCTATTATACTACCATTTGTGGACAAAAAATAATTATTAATAATAAGCCAAATACATCCACAACATACATATCCACATAAATCAACCATGGATAGCTTCGACGCACATCCGGGTTTGCTCCATCAATTCTAGATACACAAGCACATGAAAATGGCAGAATCATCAACACCATGAATCAAGTTTAATCAAATACCTAATGACTATTTTGTGAACAAATAAGTATGGGCGGCCCACCATGGGAATCGGATTGCGTGCGGAGTGTAGAGTAAACTCAGTTGGGCCCACCTACAATGTATGTGATTTATCTATTCCGTCCTTATGTTTTTCCACCTCATTTTAGTGGTTGAGCCCAAAATTTAAGCATATCCAACTCTCAAGTGGACCATGCCATGGGAAACAGTGGGAATAATGATTTCCACCATTCCCAGGCCCTACAGTGATCTTTATTTGTCATCCAACCTGTTCATAAGATCACATGGATATGGATGAGGGAAAATACAAATATCAGCTTCATCCAAAACTTCTGTGTCCTCCAAGAATTTTTCAATGATAGACATTCAGTTCACACTTGTGGTGTGGTCCACTTTAGATTTTGATATGCTTCATTTTTGGGCACCATACCTAAAATTTCCTGCTAAGATGGATGGACGGAGTGGATAAAATACGTAAATCACTGTGGGCCCCACAGAGTTTACTCCACACAAATAGATGCTTGATCCAAAATAGTGGACAGTGAGGGTGGGCCCCACGAGCAGTGGACAGCGACGGTGGGCCCCACATTTATTGTATATCATGATTTTTTTTAATTTGTAAATCATAAATTTGGAATTTAAATTTTAAAATCCCTAATTAAGGAAGGAATTAGGGGATTTTAATTTCGAAATCCCTAATTAGGGGATTTTAATTTCGAAATCCCTAATTACGGATTTACTAAATCAGTGGGCCCCACCAAATAATGGACAGCTAAGGCGGACCCCACGCACATGCAATGGACAACGATAGCGACGGTGGGACCCACATGCAATGGACAGCAACGGTGGGACCCACATGCACTGGACAGCGATGGTGCATGGGACCCACATGCTTTGGATTTTGGCAGTGGGCCCCACAATGAACAACGAGGAGAGAGAGAGAGAGAGAGAGAGAGAGAGAGAGAGAGGAAATGGAGGAAGAAGGAAGGGGGAGACGGTTACTGGCGGAGGCGGCGGCGTATGGTGGCTGGTGGAGGCGCGTGCCTACCGGCGTCGGTGGTCGGCTGGGGGGAGGTGGTCAGCTTACGCGGGTGGCCGCCGGTGACGGTGACGGCCGGTGGTCGGCAGTGAGGGAGATGACTAGAAGGGTGGGCCGTGAGAGACAGAGAGAGAGACAGAGAGAAAAGAGGGCCGATCGGGTAAGTTAAAAAATAGATTTTTACCGATGAAAATTTTCGTCGGTAAAAGTCTTTTTTAAAACTTTTACCGACGAAAATTTCGTCGGTAACAGTCATTATGAAAGTCATCTCTTTTCTTGGCGAGAATCACACATTACACATTATTACCGACAGGCAACAGTCGTCGGGAAAAGTTTCACTTTTACCGACGAAAAGTTTCGTCGGTAAAAGTAAAATTTTCTGTTTTAATTTTTAGCGACAGGTATCTTCGTCGGCAATAAGCTTTTTACCGACGAAATTATAATTTCGTCGGTAAAAGTGTATGGCGGGAACCAAATCCGGCATTGGCGGGAAGCTGGAGTGATTTTTACCGACGATTTCTATATTTCGTCGGGAAAAATGATTTTTCCCAACGAAAATAATTTCGTCGGTAATAGTTTCATCGGTAAAAAGCCGTTCTCTTGTAGTGCTAAGACATGACATGCAACCTTCTTTAAGGTGGGCCTTACTTTCTTCAATGGGCCCAACATATATCCTAAGTAACACATGGAGTCGGACTTTGGATTTTGCATTTGAATGTGAGTCCAATCCCATGGGTTTCCTGGATGATAATTTGGATTTTAACGGGTAAAGGATAGGGACTTACCTTGCCAAGCTTGTAGGATTCAATGGCGGACGGTACAAGAGGACGTCGGGTGATTGATGAGGATGATCCCGCTTTCATCATCCGCCGAGGGGCCCATATGTGTTCCTTGGCTCAGGAGCACCAACCTCTTCTCTTCATCAAGGGTCGAGGTACCAGAGATCATTGGGATAACTGGGTGAAACACCCACAGCCTTTGCTTGAACGAGTTCTGGCTGACACTCCTTTTGCTGGCCTCCTTACCTTACGCTTCCATAATAAAAGTGCCAACCGCATGTTGCTTGCGGCCCTGTGCGAGAGGTGGCGGGATGAGACCCACACCTTTCAACTCCCTTGTGACGAGTGGGGAATAACTGCCCTGGATATATATATATATATATATATATATATATATATATATATATATATATATATTTCATGGGGCAGTTGTTCCCCAAGTCAGCTCTCTTGCTCCCATCACTTCCACTGACTGGCTACGGCTTGTTGGTGATGTCCCGCCTGAAGATGAATTCCAGGGCCATCAAGTAAAAATGCGATGGTTCTACAACACCTTTGCTACCGTCACCCCTACTACCGAGCTAGAGGCCCTCCACAAAGCACGGGTCATGATTACTTATGCCTTCGGGTCCTTCCTTTTCTGTCACGCGAATGAGAGGGTCAATCCTAAATTTCTTCGCTTGGTTGAGGATCTTCATCATCCCTACAATTGGAACGGGGCTATCTTGACTCATGTTTTTCGGAGTTTGGATAAGACCTCTCGGAATAGCCGGTCCTTCACAAGTTTCTGGCCTGTCGTTGAGGTACTTCTTCTTTCACCTTCCTTGGAGACATTTGTCTTCTTTCTTTCTCTGATCGTTAGGTGTGCCCTTGCCCAGACTTGCTTTTACGACCATTTTGCCCACCTCGCGCCGAGGATACGGGATGACATTGAGCCACCTTTATATCGTCATATGTACTGGCATCAACAAAATCGTCGGCGAAACTCTCGAGTCTCTGGGGACAACTGGCGTGCTGACATAGACGGATTGACCATTGAAGATGTAAGTATCTTGCTTTCCTTATCCCTCGTGCTGCACTGTAACTGATCGTGATGACCTCCTTTGCTGTAGCTTGCTCGGATGCCGTACGCCAATTTTCCTCTCTACTACACCCCTCAGCGTGTGGAGGCCTATGATGCTTCATGCCTCTGAATCATGCTTTCTGACGCTGAATCATTTCAGTGGTATTTGGGTGAGAGGCTGCTTCGACAGATTACTGGGGTGGCTCGAGTCCCTTGTTCTGCACCTCCTCCAGCTGCTCAGATCCCAGCTGATGGGATAGCTGATGCTCTTGTGGGCCAGCCCGGGTTTCGTTTCACGATCCCGGATCGCGACTATGATGAGTAGTACTTGTTGTACGGCCAGGGGCCTCTGCTTCCTCCACTCTATATTCCTGGGGGCCGTCGCAGATACGCTGGAGGTTCAGTGACAGCTCCTTTGATGGATCTTCATCGTCGGGAGCGGGACGAGAGGAGGGATGATGACGACTATGTTGGTGACTTGTAGCCTGCTTTTGTATTCAGCTTAGTTGATGTATGACCTCCATCTTTTTGCTTTTACCCTCTTCTGTATCAAAATTTTCTGAATGAATATACAACCTTTGACTTGCCTCTAATTATTTGATGAGGCCTACATGTTCTGAATGATTTGTGGGAGATGAGACTTCTTAGCTGCTTGGATGATGACTTGAAAGGCTCAGATTGCTTGATTTGGCCCTGTGGGCCCACTTGATGATTAGATCTGGGATTCTAGCCCTCTTTTTGATGATTAAACCCTTGATCTTGCTATTTGATGACCCATGCGAGCTTTTCCATGGTTTAGATCATGATGATCTAGTCTTTGAATGGCTTGGATTGTGTTCGCTTCCCCAAGTGTAGGGTTGCGATGTAGTAATAAACTCGGTAATACCGAGGTCGATCCACAGGGACTTATGTAGGATGTCACAAATTCATCCACAAGTTTCTATTGAAGCTAACAATCAAAGTTTGAATAGAATGTGTATGATTAACAGTTTAAGCTAAATTGAATGTAAACAATTATAAGAAGGCACTAGGGGTTCGAGGATTCACTTGTAGTAATCCTCGATGTTCAATCCGCTGTGGTTTCCCATTCTCTCAACTAGAATTACCAGTCAGGTCTATCTAGTCGGATGATAGAACTGTTAAACCAGAAGTCTGTAACATGTAAGTTCTGTGCATAAAGTTCACTCAACTCTAGGCTGATCTGAGCATGCTCATTGCATAGGTCATTCACCTTTTCTATAGGTCCAATTCCCTACCATAACCATCCTCAAGTCTTCTCACAAGACAAGGCTAGATCATGATTTGAACTGGATTCAAATTATATGCACAGTCCATACATATTCCAGATAATCAACCAAAACTAGAACTTTGGCATGAAGCCCCTTTATGAAGAGCTTGGTACTAGAGCGCACTCCAATTCCTCGGATCATACAGGTCTAGACCGTTGCAAACAAATTAAGAAAATAAGTAATTCATCCAAACATCCATGAGTCATCACGAGACTAAGAGAAATTACTTAAAAACTTGTATAAACTTCAAACCTTAGTTCATAATCATGAATTCCAAACTGAAAACCACTTAACTACGAATTAAAACATCTTGGATACACTACAAGCTTCACCTCTTAGCCCTAGCTAAGAGGTTTAGCTGCTCATGATCCAAGGAAACATGAAACAACTCTTAAAAACATGAAAACAGCAAAGCAAACCAAAAAGGAGTTGTGAAACTCCAATCTTCACTTCCACAGCCTCCAACCTCGCTTGAACCCTTCTAGGATCCCCTAGGAACGATCCCTAGGTGTCCTTTTATAGTCTGGAAGCTCCACAACTTCGGAAGAATCGAGAACTTGCGTAACACTTACGCGGCGCAGAGAAAATCGGGATGAAATTAGAAATTTCTAACTCAGTACGCATGGCCGACCGGTCATGACCGGTCGGCCTCAAGTGAAAACACTCCAGCAGGTATGCCCGACCGGTCAAGACCGGTCGGGCCTAGTAGAACATCAGTCCAGCAAGCCTATCCGACCGGTCAAGACCGGTCGGATGTTTTCATCCTCCTTACAGCAGCAATGACCGACCGGTCTTGACCAGTCGGTCCTTTTCCATGAAGTTCCAGCATATGTCCGACCGGTCAAGACCGGTCGGACGTCTTCAGTAGGGGCCAAATCTGCATGGCTGACCGGTCACTGACCGGTCTGGCTTCCTTGGCCGACCGGTCACGACCGGTCAGCCCTCTTTTCTTCTTGCATTTTTCCTTTCTTTCTTCCTTCTGCTTTCTTTTCTTCTTTAGTTCTTTCTTTCTTTATTAGAATGGTTCCAAATGAGCTCATTATATCTTCAATTGAGTAGAGTCCACCCTCAATCCTGTAGTCACACAACATGCATTGAATTAGCTTCCAAACCATACAAACCTTGCACAATGAGTGATGAATTGGGGTTAGAATATGCATAATTAAGAGCTCAACACACCCCCCAACCAGCATTTTGCTAGTCCCGAGCAAAACATGCGTGAAGCTAATCTCATTCTTCTAAACTCAACTCTCTTTCAGAAACCATCCTTCTATACATTCCAGGGTTCATAAGTGTAAGATTCAGAAAGATTAGGCGTCAAAGGTTGGCACCATAAATCCTCAAGACATAATAGGCATTCATATGAGATTCCCACTAATTGGTTGATAAATAGAGGGAATTGAACAAATTCATCCTAGTGTGGGTAGTGAAAATTCATTCCACGAGTTTCTAGGATTATCTTCTTCATAGATTAACTAGACTATAGAACTCAAGGTACATAGAGCCACATCAAGCCAATGACAGGAAATTGCCTTACCGTCCTTCCGACGACTTTCACACTACGTCCCATTTCCGGCTTTGGTTACGGGTAGACCATCCCCCGGCTGGTAGTAGGTAGCCCTAATCGGAATTTTCCACCGTTTTTCCACATTCCCAATTTCATCCTTCCTTTTCCTTTTTCTTTTTAAATTAGATAGGATTTTTAGAAATCCATATCTTTCATTATTTTCCCATGGACAAGGATGGACAAAGTACCCCGGCCTGATTTCTCAATACCTTAATTCAAAGTCTAACTCATCCCTAAATCACATAATCCCTTCAACTCATGAAAATCGTGTAATGTGAACTAGGTGTAAAAGTGTTCAGATTTTCTATCAATCACAAAAATAGGGGAGTTCACATATAAAACCATTATGCAATGAGAGATTCCAGACATCCAGCCTTATACACTTCATATCTCCTCCTCTTATGCTCATATCAACTCGAATGCATAGAACCAATGTTTTCCAAAAGAGTTTCGAATTTTTGAAAAAAATCGAAAAATTTCCACATAATTGCTTGAGATGTTGCAAAATGCTGGATTCATCCAAGCGGTCCTACACCCCCCAACCAAATCGTGCATTGTCCTCAATGTAAAAGATGCGCAATGAGCAAAACATGAGAGCAATTTGAAATTAAAGGGAGTGAGGAATGATATTACCTGAGAGAGTGAACATTGGAAATCTTCCTCCTTCTAACAAACCTATGAAAACGAAAACAAAAAGCAGCAAAGTCCTAATCCTAACTACTCTATACATCCATCAGACTAGGAGATCAATCATCCTGATACACAGGATCATTCAGGGGTATGGACATACCTTCTGAAGGAAAATTCTCAAAGAACGGCTTTAATCGCTGCCCATTTGCTTTGAAAATGTTGCCGTTCCTCGGATTCAACAGCTCGACAGTCCCATAGGGATAGACAGTTTGCACAATGTAGGGACCGGTCCATCGAGATTTTAGTTTCCCGGAAATAGATGTAAGCGAGAATTATACATAAGGACTTTTTGGTTGATTGTGAATGTCTTGCGAAGAATATTCTTATCATGGAATATCTTCGTCTTGTCCTTGTAAATTCTCGCATTCTCATAAGCGTCATTCCGGATTTCTGCAAGTTCATTCAATTGTAGTTTGCGTAACGAGCTTGCCTTGTCAGAATTGAAATTCATCTTCTTAATAGCCCAATATGCCTTATGTTCCAATTCCACAGGTAGGTGACAAGCCTTCCCATAGACAAGTCTATAGGGAGACATTCCAATAGGGGTTTTAAAGGCAGTACGGTAAGCCCAAAGCGCATCGGTAAGTCGAAGTGACCAATCCTTGCGATCGGGATTCACCGTTTTCTCCAAAATGTGTTTAATCTCCCTATTGGATATCTCAGCTTGTCCACTAGTTTGTGGGTGATAGGGAGTGCTCACTTTGTGTGTAACGCCATATTTCTTCATTAAGGCTGCAAAAGGGCGATTGCAAAAGTGAGACCCTCCATCACTTATGATGACTCGAGGCGTTCCAAACCGGGAAAGAATATTTTCTTTTAAAAATCGAATGACCGTTTTATGGTCATTATTCCGGCAAGGAATGGCCTCGACCCATTTGGAGACATAATCAACAGCAAGTAAGATGTATAAATTTCCAAAAGAAGATGGGAATGGGCCCATGAAATCGATGCCCCAACAATCAAAAATTTCGATAATTAAAATGGGATTAAGTGGCATCATATTTCTACGGGAGATTCCTCCTAGTTTCTGACAAGGTTCACATGCTTTGCAAAACTCATGTGTGTCTTTGAACATGGTGGGCCAATAAAACCCACATTGCAGAATTTTCGCTGTGGTCTTTTTGGCTGAAAAATGGCCACCACATGCTTGAGAATGACAGAAGGAGATGATACTTTGTTGCTCATTATCTGGGACACATCTCCTTATGATTTGGTCGGGACAATACTTGAACAAGTATGGGTCGTCCCATAGAAATTTCCGTACCTCTGAGAAGAATCTATCCTTATCTTGCTTTTTCCAATATGTAGGAATTGTACCTGTAGCAAGATAATTAGCAATGTCCGCATACCATGGCAATTGGGAAACAGCAAAAAGTTGTTCATCAGGAAACATGTCATTGATTGCAGTCGTTTCAGGGGAATCAGTGAGGACAAGTCGAGAGAGGTGGTCAGCTACTACATTCTCTACTCCTTTCTTATCACGTATTTCTAAGTCGAATTCTTGGAGTAGGAGGATCCATCTTAATAACCGTGGTTTAGCATCCTTCTTAGAGAGAAGATACTTAAGCGCGGCATGGTCGGTGAATACGATGATCTTGGATCCAATCAAGTAGGATCTAAACTTTTCCAAGGCAAAAACTACTGCTAAAAGTTCCTTTTCAGTAGTGGTGTAGTTTGCCTGGGCTGAGTTTAGGGTTCTACTTGCATAGTAGATAACACATGGCTTTTTATCTTTTCTTTGGCCTAACACGGCCCCAATAGCATAGTCGCTAGCATCGCACATAATCTCAAAAGGAAGGCTCCAATCAGGTGGTTGCATTATTGGGGCGCATGTCAACATGCCTTTAAGGGTGGTAAAGGCCTTTTGACATTCTTCACTCCACTCAAATGAATTTTCCTTTTGAAGTAGGTTGCATAAAGGACGAGAGAGTGAACTGAAATCCTTTATGAACCGTCTATAAAATCCTGCGTGTCCTAAAAAGGACCGTATATCTCGTATGCTTTTGGGTGGTGGGAGGTTAGAGATAAGATCAATTTTCGCCTTGTCCACCTCAATTCCATTTTGTGAAACGATGTGACCAAGTACAATTCCCTTTTGAACCATGAAGTGACACTTTTCCCAATTGAGTACAAGGTTCTTTTCTTCACATCTTTTTAGCACAGATTTCAAGTGCTTGAGGCACTCATCAAAGTTACAACCAAATACAGAAAAATCATCCATGAAGACTTCAAGAATGGTCCCCACCATGTCAGAAAAGATGCTCATCATACAACGCTGAAAGGTGGCAGGGGCATTACATAGTCCAAACGGCATTCGTCGATAGGCGAAAGTACCGAATGGACATGTGAATGTAGTCTTTTCTTGATCTTCACGGGCAATTTCTATTTGGTTGTACCCTGAATAGCCATCAAGAAAGCAAAAGTGGGAATGACCCGCCAACCGTTCTAAAATCTGATCAACAAACGGTAGGGGGAAGTGGTCTTTCCTCGTGACAGTGTTTAGCTTCCTGTAGTCAATGCACATTCTCCAACCGGTAGTGACTCTAGTTGGTACGAGTTCATTATTGGCATTGGCTATGATGGTTATTCCGGATTTCTTTGGCACCACTTGAGTTGGGCTCACCCATTGGCTATCAGATATTGGGTAAATGATACCTACATCCAATAGTTTCACCACTTCGGCCTTAACCACATCCTTCATATTTGGATTTAGTCGTCTTTGTGGTTGCCGGGATGTCTTTGCATTTTCCTCAAGATGTATGCGGTGAGTGCAAATCAGTGGGTCTATGCCTTTGAGATCCGCAATTGTCCATCCGATGGCACTCTTGTGCTCTAATAGAGTGGCTATTAGCCTACTCTCTTGTTCCTCATCCAAGTGGGAAGAAATCACCACTGGATATGTCTCATCTCGACCTAAATAGACATATTTTAGCTCACTTGGCAATGGTTTTAGGTCGAGTTTTGGTGCCTTAATGTTGGATGGGAGGGCCTTGTTCTCATTTATAGGCAAAGGTTCAATTGGGGCCCTCCATCTTTTATTTTCACGCACCGGCATCACATCTAGAATGGCATCCATCTCTTGTGTTGTATTATCATTCATATCATGGAGATGGGCCACACATGCCTCTAAAGGGTCGGAAAATAGTGACAAGGGGATTGTATCTTCCACGAATGATTCGATCATGTTTAGTTCGTGGATATCATCATCAACTTCCCGCGGTTGTTTGCATAACTCAAATATATTAAGCTCAAGAGTCATATTTCCAAAGGACATTTGTACCAGTCCGTTTCTACAATTGATAATGGCGTTTGAGGTAGCTAGAAACGGCCTTCCAAGTATGACAGGAATTTGAGTACCGGTGCCTATCACGGGATGTGTGTCCAAGACAATAAAATCTACTGGATAGTAGAATTTATCAACTTGAACTAGAACATCCTCTACCATTCCTCTCGGTATCCGGATGGATCTATCAGCAAGTTGGAGTGTGGTTTTGGTGGGTTTCAATTCACCTAACCCAAGTTGTTCGTAGACCGAGTATGGAATGAGATTCACACTTGCCCCCAAGTCGAGTAGGGCTTGTTTAATCTGGTAGTCTCCTATGATGCATGATATGGTTGGACTACCCGGATCTTTGTATTTTTGGGGCACCTCTTGTTTGATGATGGCACTCAAATTCTCAGCCAAAAGCACTTTGTTTTGAACATTATGTTTCCTTTTGATTGTACACAATTCCTTTAAAAATTTGGCATAAGATGGTATTTGTTTTATTGCATCCAACAGCGGAATGTTGATCTTCACCTGCTTGAAAACTTCCAGAATCTCCAGATTTTTATCTAAAGGTTTAGGTGAAATCAACCTTTGTGGAAATGGGGCAACCGGCTTGTATTGTCTTTCCGGTTCTTTCTCTTGTGGAATATTGTTTGGGCTATCATCCTCTTTGGGAATTTCCGGATCCTTAGGCTTGGGGGCCTTCACCGGATTGGATTTATCAATTTCTTTCCCACTTCTCAAAGTGGTGATAGCTTGGACATGTTCCGTATGGTGGGAGGATGAGCTTGCATCTTGTATCTCATATTGGGTCCTTGGATTAGGAAGAGGTTGGGCAGGGAGTGTGCCCTTCTCTCTAACACTAAGGTGAGCTTCAACTCTAGCCAAAGATGTTTTCAATTCATTGATGGCTTGGTTTGAGTTTTGATTGAATTTCAATTGCTCTTGCATGAACCCATCTATTTTTAGAGAGTTTGTCTTGTTTTGCTCATTCTGGACTGATACAAATGCACCCAACATCTCTTCTAGTGATACTTTTGGAGTGTTGTTTGCATTTGCATTGGGCCCATTCTTCCAACTGAAGTTGGGATGGTTCTTCCAATTAGGATTATACGTGTTTGAGTTTGGAGCACCATATTGCTGCTGATAACTGTTTATGGCATTTGTTTGTTCTTGTAAGATGCCTTGGACTGCTGAAATTGTGGGACAATCGGGTGTAGCATGTTGATTTCCAGCACAAATTCCACAAACAGTTTCAACCTCAGTAGAGTTGATTGTTTCTCCTTTCCTTAATTCCATGGCTTCGACCTTTCTTGTAAGGCTAGCCAACCGTGCACTTATGCTATCTTCTTCTGATAGGACATACATTCCTCCCTTTTCCTTTTGTTGGCCAATCTTGGAATTTGTTGGTTTAGGTGTGTCCCAAGATTGTGCACTTTCAGCCAATTCTTCCAGATAATCCCATGCTTCATCAGCTTCCTTATTCATGAACTCCCCATTACACATCATCTCTATAAATTGGCGCATGGATGGAATCAGTCCTTCATAGAAAAAACTTATAATCCGCCAATTTTCATAGCCATGATGTGGGCATGCATTTAATAGGTCCTTGAATCTCTCCCAACATTGGGAAAAGGTTTCATCCTCCTTTTGGGCAAAGTTCATGATAAGGCGCTTAAGCATGTTCGTTTTGTGGGTAGGGAAGAATTTTTTTATAAATTCTCTGTGCATATCGTTCCATGACCCGATTGATCTTGGCCTTAATGCATACAGCCAACCCTTGGCTTTATCCTTAAGAGTGAAAGGGAAGAATTTAAGTCTTACTACATCTTCAGTCACATTTGCAAAGTGCATGGTGGTGATTACCTCATCAAACTCCCTAAAGTGTTGATAGGCACTTTCACTGTCTAAACCATGGAATTTAGGGAGAAGATTGATCACTCCCGGTTTCAAATCCACATTCCCTGCATTTGGTGGAAATACTATGCATGAGGGCGTGCTTGTTCTTGCAGGTTGCAAGAAATCACGTAAAGTCCTAGGTCGGGGAACATTCTCAACCACATTCTCCCCTGTTTCGGTTTGATTTTGAACTGGGTTAGGTTGATTTGTAGCCATACTTTCAGATAAAATTGGAGAATTTAGATGTCTCCTAGCACGTGGCTCTCTATCAATCCCTTCTACTACCCCCCCTTCACTTATGAGTCGGTTATTGGAATCCCGAGCCCAATGTGGCATGCAAAATCAAAAATAAGAAACAAAAGAAAGGAAAAAGAATTCTTCCTTCTTTTTCTTTACTCTTCTCTAAGACCGAAGCACAAGGTGTCTTGCAATGGCTAGGCCAAAAACAAAGATAGAGACCGATTTCTCCTGGTCAATAGGGGTTCAGAGAACACCCCACCCACTCTTTGAATCTTTTGAGAAAAGACACAGAAAAAGGAGAAAGAGAAGTAGAGATGAGAAAAGAAATCCCTGAGCACAAGGTGATCCAAGACGGCAGAGCCGACCAATAGGAATCCAGGTGGCAAAAAGGCCGACCTTTCAGAGATCCAAAAGGAGTCTCCACCCACTCTACAAGAGATGAATAAAATAAGAATGACTAGGAGAAGGAGAAGAGTAAGGTTTTAGAAGGATAGAACCTGATTCGCACTTGAAATCCTTGAATCTTCTTCAGCTTCCTAGAAATCCTTGAAAAAAAATCAAATAAACAAACTAAGTTAGTTCTAATAATCTAAAAGAGTCCTAAATAGATACTAATTTCATAAATTTGTGGAAACCGTCAAAATCCCCGGCAACGGCGCCAAAAACTTGTTCGCTTCCCCAAGTGTAGGGTTGCGATGTAGTAATAAACTCGGTAATACCGAGGTCGATCCACAGGGACTTATGTAGGATGTCACAAATTCATCCACAAGTTTCTATTGAAGCTAACAATCAAAGTTTGAATAGAATGTGTATGATTAACAGTTTAAGCTAAATTGAATGTAAACAATTATAAGAAGGCACTAGGGGTTCGAGGATTCACTTGTAGTAATCCTCGATGTTCAATCCGCTGTGGTTTCCCATTCTCTCAACTAGAATTACCAGTCAGGTCTATCTAGTCGGATGATAGAACTGTTAAACCAGAAGTCTGTAACATGTAAGTTCTGTGCATAAAGTTCACTCAACTCTAGGCTGATCTGAGCATGCTCATTGCATAGGTCATTCACCTTTTCTATAGGTCCAATTCCCTACCATAACCATCCTCAAGTCTTCTCACAAGACAAGGCTAGATCATGATTTGAACTGGATTCAAATTATATGCACAGTCCATACATATTCCAGATAATCAACCAAAACTAGAACTTTGGCATGAAGCCCCTTTATGAAGAGCTTGGTACTAGAGCGCACTCCAATTCCTCGGATCATACAGGTCTAGACCGTTGCAAACAAATTAAGAAAATAAGTAATTCATCCAAACATCCATGAGTCATCACGAGACTAAGAGAAATTACTTAAAAACTTGTATAAACTTCAAACCTTAGTTCATAATCATGAATTCCAAACTGAAAACCACTTAACTACGAATTAAAACATCTTGGATACACTACAAGCTTCACCTCTTAGCCCTAGCTAAGAGGTTTAGCTGCTCATGATCCAAGGAAACATGAAACAACTCTTAAAAACATGAAAACAGCAAAGCAAACCAAAAAGGAGTTGTGAAACTCCAATCTTCACTTCCACAGCCTCCAACCTCGCTTGAACCCTTCTAGGATCCCCTAGGAACGATCCCTAGGTGTCCTTTTATAGTCTGGAAGCTCCACAACTTCGGAAGAATCGAGAACTTGCGTAACACTTACGCGGCGCAGAGAAAATCGGGATGAAATTAGAAATTTCTAACTCAGTACGCATGGCCGACCGGTCATGACCGGTCGGCCTCAAGTGAAAACACTCCAGCAGGTATGCCCGACCGGTCAAGACCGGTCGGGCCTAGTAGAACATCAGTCCAGCAAGCCTATCCGACCGGTCAAGACCGGTCGGATGTTTTCATCCTCCTTACAGCAGCAATGACCGACCGGTCGGTCCTTTTCCATGAAGTTCCAGCATATGTCCGACCGGTCAAGACCGGTCGGACGTCTTCAGTAGGGGCCAAATCTGCATGGCTGACCGGTCACTGACCGGTCTGGCTTCCTTGGTCGACCGGTCACGACCGGTCAGCCCTCTTTTCTTCTTGCATTTTTCCTTTCTTTCTTCCTTCTGCTTTCTTTTCTTCTTTAGTTCTTTCTTTCTTTATTAGAATGGTTCCAAATGAGCTCATTATATCTTCAATTGAGTAGAGTCCACCCTCAATCCTGTAGTCACACAACATGCATTGAATTAGCTTCCAAACCATACAAACCTTGCACAATGAGTGATGAATTGGGGTTAGAATATGCATAATTAAGAGCTCAACAGATTGCTTGTGGGCTCCTCTTGATCAATTTCTCTTTTCCTTGACCTGATCAGACTCGTGTAGGCTGTAATACTTCATGATTGGACAGGTGGGGTACCTTCCAAATGATTCTGATCAACCTCAAACAAAATCTGGAGTGGATTGGGACCTTGGGCGGCCCTCAGAGTGCCATCTGCTGATGTGGATTGTCAGCCTCACCTACCAACGACCGTGGAGCTAATCCCGCCGAGAGAGAGGGAGTGCTTTCGTACGAGCGGCCCACAGCGGGCCGCCCAAGGCTCGCCTCTTGTGCGGTTTGGGCTGGCTCTGGTTCGGACATTCTCTTCTGTCCACTGCCCTTGTCCCCACCTGCTTTGTACTGGCGAGTTCGATTCCAGCCATGAATCCTTTCTTCTCTTTGTCTTTTCTCTTCATCTTGTCCTCTTCCTATTTTGTCTTTTCTTGGGTAGCCTTTGATGGTGATTTGGGGGCCATAGTGGGTCCCACACTCCAGCAATTGGTGAAGGCTTTAATGATGGAGGGATTCTTTTAATGGGTGGTGGAGATGGAGCATTGAATGGGGGCATTGATGGGGATTTAGGGGCGGTGGTTGGTGGAGCTTTGAATGGCCCCATTAATGGCAGCCATGCTGAAATTTCAGATTTGAATGGGTCATTGATTATGGGAGAAATGGATGGTATGGATGAGATGAGGAGATGAGACAAAGGTGAGGCTATGCATCCCTTGAATGTGGGCCACCTGGATGATGTGATTGATGGAGGTGATGGGAGTATGATGGACATAGATGGGCTGATCTCATGTCTGGATGGTATGGATGGTTCAGATGATACCTTTGATGGTTTGGATGCTCTTGATGATGGCCGAGATGTGCGGCATACTTGTTTGGGTGGACTTGATGTGATCATTGATGATGCCCCCCTGTTGATGGACGGTGTGGATGCCTTGATGACCCCTTTGATCGGTCAGGATGATGACTAGATTCACGACTTTATGTTGGAGAGGGTCGCAGGTCCAGATCCGACCGTTGATTCTTCGATCGGGGTTGCCAGGACACTTCTTGATGGTTCAGATGCATTTTTCGACGGTCAGATTGGTCAGGGTGCCACGATGTGTGGTGTGATCTTTGCTGATAGCCCTTTTGGTGGAGAGAATCGTCCTTCTCCTGATCGTCGGTCCTTTGCGCACTCTGTTCATGAGGTGGGTGAGTCCTCTCATGCGGCTGAGGTCGTGACCATTTCAGACAGCGATGCGACTATATCAGACATAGCCGTTACTGGGGGCAGGTCAGGGGCTGTTGAATCTGCAGAGGTTCCAGCTTTTTCTTCTCCTTCGCCCATTGATCTTCCGATCCTCGATGAGCTGTCATTGATTTCTGGGCCTTTTATTCTTGAGGGGGTATCCGTGAGGACTTGTCAGCTGCTTCCTCGTCCTTCTTGCTCGCCACGACTGCTTGCTTGGCTTGACAGCTTGTCAGCTTATGAGATTCGGGATTTGGAGTCCTATGGCTTCGGCAGTCTGATGCATATGGCTAGAGTTGACATTGATTGGAGGATGCTCGGGGCCGCACTGATTGACTGGGTCCCCTCGTTGAACTTATTCGCGTTCAACGACATGGAGATGGGACCCTCTTTGGAGGAGCTTGCGCGCTTGACCGGCCTTCCTTGGGATTATACTCAGTATTTTTCGCCGAAGACATTGCCGAAGACTGCCACACCGCAGAACTGTCTCGGGATCCCCTATCTTGTTCGGCCTGCAGCTGCTGGCCAGGATGCTGTAGTGTTTTCCTTGGACTTACTGTATGATCTTTTTTCGGGTCCTCGGAGTGTGGCTGGATCTATTCTTGCTCGGAACGCACTGATGTTCTTCTTGATAGTTGAGGTGCTATTCTCGGGATGGCGCATGTCCAAGACTCCTTTGCTTTTTGAGGTGATGAGCCGAGCTACCCGACGGCAGGGGATCATTTCTCTCATCCTGGCCGAGCTGTTTAATGGGCTGACTGACTGTGCATTGGGTCGCACTCGGGTCCTTCGAGGCTGCTGTGCATTTCTTTAGGTATCTTTTCTGCACCTTTCTCTTCTTGCTTTTTAGGAATTGCTTTGTTCTAGCTGAACTTCTTTTCCTTCTTGTGATCAGGTCTGGCTATGGGAGCGCCTTTCGCTGACTGTTCCTGTACCATTTCCTGACACCCGTCGCCCAGACCTTATGCGACACATCATGGAATTTCTTCCTCATACGGCTAGGATGAGTGAGCCCTTGTATCACAGGATGTTTGCTGATCTTCGTGACTGGAATGTTCGTTGGGAGTCATCTTGGCTTTCACTTCCTCCAGTGCTTTGCGATGCGCACCGCCTTCCTCTGATGTTGGTAGGCTTTCGATCTTACTTTTCTTACCATCCTATTCGGTTCCTGTGACAGTTTGGGTACGAGCAGGATGTTCCTCTTTTTGCTTTTGCGGGTATCGGGGGTCGAGCACTTCCATCTAGAACCTCAGACTTTAGGACTTGGGTTAATGGATCTTGGGTGAGTTACTTGACTGCCGATTTGCTTGGTTTTGAGCTGCGGACTTTTTCGATGGCGACCGCCCCATATTAGTACTGGGTTGCTGAGCAGTCTCTGTATCGACGTATCCCTTGCTGGCATCAGACTGCTGATGAGGATGAGCAGGATATCCTTGGAGATGCCGGCTCTTCATCTGGTTCATATGAACCCTTTGAGGAGCGCCCATTCATTGATTCTGGTTTCCTTTTGGCCACTCATGGCCATTTGTTGTCTGAGATTTCTACACTTCGGTGTCATTGTGAGATGATGTCGAGGAGATTGGCTGCCGATCAGAGGTTGTCTGATGAGGAGGCAGCGATCCGCAGCCTTGAGCGCGATGAGGTACATTACTTGCGTATGGAGGTGAGCAGGTTGAGAGCGAGACTATTTCATTATGAGTCAGAGGACTTACCTGATATGGCCGAGGAGGAGGGTAGAGATTGATTGTATTGGCCACCTGTACATTCCTTTTTGCATAGTATATGATTGATAATGATGCATTTTTTATATTTTTTGAAAAAGATGACATGATATGTGTAAAAGAAATATGATGCTTTTAATGAAAAAGAAGAAAACTTTTTTGAGAATCTATTGTGCCATGAGTTGTCTTGTGAGTTTGTGTCTGGATTTTGTGTCAGGATATAGGAATTAGAACTGGGGCTCGGCCAATGCTTTGACCGATGTCTCGATATTTGACTTGTGCGCTCCTTTGGTTCACTAAAGGTGTAGGTAATGGAAACTATTGCTTCCTGAGATTGTCAGAGTTTGTAGAGCTCTTCGCTCCTGACTGCACTTCTTCTTGTTCTTGAACTGTGACTGCTTGAACCGATCTGGACTGTCTGATTTCTTGGTACTTGCACTTTTCATTTTTTTCCATTTGAGCCATTTTTGCCTGCAGCGCTCTTTCGAGTTTTCACCACAGCCGGCCTTTTCCCGTCATTTTTGCCCGTGGCGCCCTTTTGGGTTTTCACCACGTCCCGGGTGTTTGATCTTGCCTACCCCTTGGCAGCTATGCTGTTTTTACCCTCGGTGCCCTTTCGGGTTTTCACCAAGTCCGCTGTATGCCCACTGTTTTTACTCGGAGCGCCCTTTTGGGTTTTCACTCCGCCCTCTTTGTTTAGGCACACATTTTTTTTTCTGGATCTTTGGATAACTGCGGCGGTTAGAGGTCGGGAATCCGTCGTTGCCGGCCGATAGCATTTTTTCAGCCCTTATCCTAAGTTACGATGATAGAGCTGTCGGTCTTAGCTACCGACCTTTCTGAGATGAATGGATGGATGACTGTGTTTCTTCTTGGGTTGATTCTTCTCGGGTGTTTTGTTTTGGCTTCCCATTTTCTTTCTCTTTTCTCTTTTTTTTGTATTCTTTTTTTCTCTTCTCTTTTTCTTTTTGTATTCTTTTATTTGAAACACTTGTTGGTGGACGGAAATGATTTCTCAGAGGTTTTAGCTTCGACCTCTTGACTTCAGCTCTATTAAAGTAACTCTTAATAAGGTCAGAATGGCTTACCCGTGAAAGATCTTCACTTTATCGGCGTTGATTGGCTTAGGAAGATCCACCCCTCTTATGCTGATGAGTCTGAGGGCGCCTCCGGGAAGTACTTCTCTGATGATCAGCGGTCTGTCCCACGAGGGTTTGAACTTTCCTCTGGGATCCGGAAGGTGCGACGGTAGAATCTTCTTCATGACCATGTCGCTTACCTTGAAGCTTCTTTTTCGGACTCTCTTGTTGTAAGCCCGAGCGATCCTTTTCTGATAACACTGAGAATGACTTAGCGCATGCATGCGCTTTTCATCTGCTAGTTGCAACTGATCGAATCTGGCCCGTTGCCATTCTCCTTCTTCAATTCCGCTTTCCAGTAACACCCGTAGTGATGGTATTTCCACCTCGACTGGTAGAACTGCTTCCATTCCGTAAGTAAGCTCGAAAGGAGTAAGGCCCGTAGCAGATCGTACAGATGTTCGATAGGCCCAAAGTGCATACGGGAGCATATCTGACCAATCTCAATAGGTCACGACCATCTTCTCGAGTATCCTAACGATTGTTTTGTTTGCGGCTTCTACCCCACCGTTCATCTGAGGACGGTAGGGGCTCGATTGATGACGTTGAATCTTAAATTTGCTGAGGAAGTCATACATCTTCTTGTTGACAAACGGGGTCCCATTATCTGTGATGATAGCATTGGGGATTCCATACTGGCATATGATGTTGTTCTTCATGAGTTTGATCACCTGGGATGTTGCAATCGTGGTGTAGGAGGCTGCTTCTACCCACTTAGTGAAGTAGTCGATTGCCACAAGTATGTACTCATGACCGTTTGATGCTTTGGGACTAATCTTGCCGATGATGTCGAGTCCCCACATGGAGAAGGGCCAGGGGGTGGTCAAGTTGTATAATTCTGATGAGGAGGCATGGATTTGATTCGCATGCTCCTGATACTTGAAGCATTTTCTGACGTGCTGGCAGCAGTCTGTCTCCATGGTGAGCCAATAGTAGCCGAGTCGTAGAATTTTCTTTGCCATCATGTGCCCATTCATGTGTGGGCCACAGATTCCTTCGTGTATTTCTTTCATGATCTTTGCAGCTTCTGTTTCATCGACGCATCGAAGGAGAATGTGATTATAGGATCGCTTGTACAGAACTTCGCCACTGATGGTGAATTGGCTGGCCAAACGCTAGATGGTTCGGCGATTTGTTACTGTTGTTGTCTCCGGATACTCCTGGGTTTTGAGATATTGCTTGATGTCAGCATACTAGGGTTTGTCAGGGACAGCTTCGGCTTCTTCTATTTGCAGGCAGAAAGCAGGTTCATCTTGAATTTCGACTGTGAGCTCCCATTCTGAAGCTCCTTTCGGGATCTCGAGCATTGACGCGAGTGTAGCGAGAGCATCTGCAAACTGATTCTTAGCTCTGGGCATGTATGAGAAGGTGATTTCTTTGAATTCTTTGATCAGATTTTTCAGATACACATGATATGGTATCAACTTCTCATCCTTGGTTTTCCATTCGTCATTGGTCTGATTGATGATAAGCTGTGAGTCTCCAAATACTCGTAGCTTCTTGACACCCAAGATTATGGCTTCCCTTAAGCCAGCGATGCATGCTTCGTAGTCTACCATGTTGTTGGTGCACTCGAATGCTATGCGCCTTGAGATAAGAATAGGGACATCGTCTGGAGAGTAGAGGATCGCTCCTATACCACTCCCTTTAGAATTTGATGCGCCGTCGAAGAATAATGTCCACTCATCTTTTTTCTTCCCCTTCGATAAGCAAGAGATCTTCATCCGGGAAGAATGTCTTTAGCGGTTGATAATCCAGGAGAGAGTGAGCGGCAGATGATCGGCGAGGGCCTGCCCCTTGATTGCCTTCCGAGTGACATAGGTGATGTCGAATTCAGACAGGAGTAGCTGCCATTTAACTATCCTTCCAGTGAGTGCCGGCTTCTCGAACAGGTATTTGAGCGGTTCCATGCGAGCGAGGAGGAGAATAGCGAATGCGATCATGTATTGACGGAGTCGTTGAGTTGCCCAGACTAGGGCGAGGCAAGTCTTCTCGATCGGGGAATACCTGGCCTCGTAGTCGGTGAACTTTCGGCTCAAATTATATATTGCTTGTTCCTTCTTCCCAGTCTCGTCGTGCTGGCAGAGGACATAGCCAATGGCTTCTGCTACTACCGAGATGTATAACAATAGTGGTCGTCTGGGAGTGGGTGGCACTAGAACTAGAGGATTCATGAGATACTTCTTGATGCGATTGAAGGTGACTTGGCAATCATCATTCCATTCTTTTGGAACGTTCTTCCGGAGGAGCTTGAATATGGGCTCACAGATAGGTGTGAGCTGTGCGATGAAGCGACTGATGTATTGAATTCTGCCAAGGAAGCCACGAATTTCTTTCTCTGTTCTAGGAGGGGGCATCTCGATGATTGCTCTGGTTTTGGTCTCGTCGACCTTGATGCCATCCTCACTCACCATAAAGCCGAGGAGCTTGCCTCCCATTGCACCGAAGACACATTTCTGAGGGTTGAGACGGAGCTTGTACTTTTCTAATCTGTTGAATAACTACTTTAGATCTTCAAAGTGTCCTTCAATTGTGAGAGATTTGACGATTATATCATCCACATATACTTCAAGCTCTTTGTTCATCATGTCGTGGAATAGTGCTGTCATTACTCGCTGATATGTTGCTCCTGCGTTCTTCAGACCAAACGGCATTACCCTGTAACAGAAAGTTCCCCAGGGAGTGATAAACGATGTCTTCTCGCGATCTTCGACGGCCATCTTGATCTGATTGTAACCTGAGAACCCGTCCATGAATGAGAAGATCCTATATCCAGCAGTGTTGTCGACCAGAGTGTCGATATGTGGCAAAGGGAAGTCATCTTTAGGACTAACCTTGTTGAGATCTCGGAAGTCGATGCACATTCGAACCTTGCCATCCTTCTTTGGTACTGGTACGATGTTGGCGAGCCATTCAGGGTAGTTGGAGACTACCAAGAATCCCGCATTGTACTGCTTGATGACTTCATCTCGGACTTTCAGAGCCCATTCTGGCTTCATTCTTTGAAGTTTCTGCTTCACTAGCTTTATGTCCGCCTTGGTTGGTAGATGGTGTACAACGAGCTCTTCATCGAGCCCTGGAATGTCTTCATATGAGAACGCGAAGTTGGACAATCTTGGAGCTAGGAACTCTATCATTCTCTACTTCATCTCTGGTGGCAACGATTTTCCAATGCGTACTTCCCTAGGGATTCAGGTGTTCCCAAGTTTACTATCTCGAAATCATCGGCTACAACATTGGCTTTAGATTCAAACTTTTTGAGGAGATCCTCTAGTTCGGGAGCTGCATCATCATCTTCCTCATCCCGAGCTTCGTCCAGACCCATGAGCTCGAAGTCTAATTCGATGTCAAAGTCGTATGATTCGACTTCAAACTCATGCGGACTTGGCACACTATTGAATGCAGGAAAAGAAATGTTTTTTGGTTTTTGAGAATTTTCTGAAATGGAAATGCTTGATGTTTTTGGCTTTTGAAAGTTTTCGATTTTTTTGGATTTTTAAAATTCACGGGACTTTGAACAAGCGAGCATTGCAGACCATGATTGATCCCAGCTTGTTCCAAAGTTTCGATCGCTGCTTAAACATGCTTTTTTTTGGAAACCAGAGCCCTCAGATGACTCTTTGGTTGATTCAAAAGTTAGGGGAACAGATAACCATTCAGGACCCCACACTTCCTCCCCTGAAGAGGTGGGGGTTGATGACTTGGGCGAAGAATCACAGTTTGGCCCAATGACCATGATTTCTCGCTGGTTGGGCTCGAGATCTGAATCGTATTCAGTCCCTCTTGGATCACTTACCTCGCATTGTAGTTCGTCTGGTTCCACAGTTAGACATGAGTTTGGAATCTGGACATCGGACCAATCCAAGGGCTGGCCATTTCCCTTTCTTGGTCCAATGGATGGGCTGCTTCTGCCCCTGGCTGATGATTGTCGATGTTGATTCTACAGAGATGGGTGGGTCGTGCCCTTTGCTGATTGATGCTGAGATGGGCAATTTATGCCCCTGGCTGGCTGGAATTGAAGCGGGCAGGTTGTGCCCCTGGTTGATTGATGCTGGAGTGGGCAGGTTGTGCCCCTGGTTGGGAGCAGGTATCAGAGTAACGTGGTCCTGAAGCTGCTGTATTTGACTTTCTTCTTCATCTTCATCCTTTCCTTCTTCTTCTAGAGACTTAGACGGTTCGAGAATCTGATCCCATCGAATGGGGGGCCACGTGGTCCACGCTAGGCTCATCGGGAGGCCTTTGTGTAGTGCAGTCGGTTGGTTCCCTCTTGGATCTTTGCAAGGTTCTCCTGGCTTGACGAATTGGATGGGTGAGCACCGAAATTTCTTCCTTCTTTCGTCCATGAAGATTGCCCTGTATCCAAGTCCCCATTTGCGTTGGTTATATACCAGCGGTATCTTTCTGGACTTGAAATGATTCTTCATTCGGTATTTGAGGCTCAGACGTTCTGCTGGTGAAAAGACATGGTCCACCCTTATTGGTTCCGTGTTGGCGATAGCGTTCATAGTCTCGAATTCGAAACTATGAAACGGGACATCCTCTTCAGAATGCTGGATATCGATGACAGGGATGTCTGGTTCAGTGGCAGCAGCATTGGAAGGAATGATGAGCTCCTTTTCTGCATGGATAGAGATCACTTGATTTCCACAGATGTACTTCACCTGTTGATGCAAGTTTGATGGCACAACTCCAACCCTGTGCAGCCAAGGTCGTCCGACTAACATGTTGAAAGAGGCTGATATATCCAGGATTTGGAATGTGATGGTGGAGACTTCCGGACCTATCTGTACCTCTATGTCGACCTCCCCTTCTACTGATCGACGGGTGTTGTCGAATGATCTGACGCATATGGTGCTGGGTCGAAATGAAGAGGGACTGATTCCCAAACGTTCCGCAGTCTTGAGCGGGCAGACATTTAAGCTTGAGCCATTATCGATAAGGACCAGCGGGACACAGAGGTCTTTGTATCGTAAGGCTATGTTGAGGGATTGCCTATGATCGCGTCCTTTTGGTGGCAACTCATTATCGGTGAAGGTGATGGCGCGTGGAGCCAGGAGTTGTCCAATCATCAATGCTATCATCTCTGGTGCCGTATCAGAGGAGATGTGAGCATCGCTCAAGGTTTTGGCAAACATTTCTCGGTGTATGCGAGATGTGCAGAGTAGCTCCCATACTGAGATTTGAGCAGGGATTGACTTGAGCTGAGTCGCCACATCGTATGAGGCTTCATTTTTGTTGCCGAGGCTTGAGAGAGCTCCTTTGGGATCTCCTCTGTTCTGATTATCTCTTCGGATGCACCGCCCATTGGGATTCATATTCCCTACTTCCGCACATTCTGGATAGTGCCATGGGATCTCTTTATAATTTTCCTCACCTTTGCCTTCTAGGACCACCGGTTCTTGTAACGGTGCTGGTGTGGGTACCAGATCCTCCTCATATGGAGCTTTTGCCTTGAGGACTACATTGTTACCTGTGCTGAAGGGAAAATATCGAGGCTTGTCTTCATAGATCACATAAGGTCGCGGTCCTGGCTTGACCGTTCCTGAAGCAGGAGGCTCCCATGGAATGAATACTGGTCCTTTTGATATGGCAGGGGGTTTCTCTGTTCATCCCAGCTGTCGTAGTGTGATTGATACGCCTCCAGGGTTTGCCCCTTGCAATATGACTGGCTCAACTGGAGGAGCTTCTTCCAAGACAATGGGCTCTTGCTGCTGACGAGTGTGGTTCCTCCCTTGTGGATTGTATTGTTCCTGTGCTGAAATTGCCCCTTACAAGATGAAAGGTTCGTGTGTGGGCTCGATGTATGATTGTGCTCCTTCTAGAATGACTGGTTCCCAACATGAAGGTCTGTAAGATGCTCTTAGAACAATTGGTATATCATATGGAGGTGCTCCTTCGAGTACTAATGGCTCAGAGACTGAAGAAGGAAGGGGATCTGCCCCTTGCAGGATCGGAGGAGGATTTGTTGGCTCATAAGTGTAGGCATGAATGGACTGGATAGGGGAGAAGAAGCGATCGAGGCGCTCTCCTTCTTCTATGTTGTTGACAGTGGGGCCACGAGATGAACTGGGATCCGTCGGATGTTGAGGCAGAGGATTCTGAAGAATGTTGGTGGAAGCTGCTGCAGGAGTTCCGGGGATCGGGATGACGATCTTTCGGTCGTCGATCAGATCTTGTATGGCATTCCTCAAAGTAAAGCATCGATAAGTCGTGTGGCCACGTCCTTGATGGTAGGCGCAATACTCATTTTCTTGGTAGTTTAGAGGTAGAGGATTTGGAGGAGGCCTAGGGTGTCATCGGAGTGAGTAACTACTTTTGTACCAGCATAGTCATGACTTGACTAAGTGGTTGAGTGAGTGGAGTGAATTTCCTGAGCTCCCTGTAATTCTGCCTATTCTGGTATGAGTATTGACCGTTCCCTCTGAACTGCTGCTGTTGTCGAGGTGGTTGTGGCTGTGGTTGCGGATTTGGTCGTGGTTGATACCTCTGAGGTTGGTGCTGAACCTGATTCTGCTAATGCTGTCGATGTCCCTGTGGGGGAGCATATTGATTACCCTGAGCAGTGGTGTTGATGTTGTTTACATCTGTCGGGCGGGGAGGAGAATCGCTGTGGTTTCCGTTCCCATATCCGATGGGTCTTCCCTCCACTCTGTTCCTCTTGACTGGAGTGGCTTGATGAGGCCATGGGGAGATTGTCCTGGCACGGCTTCCTGCTTCGACTTGCTCTCCAGCACGGATCAACTGTGAGAAATTCGCATATGGATGCGAGATGAGATATCCAGATATGCCAGGATATGTTGAATGAACAATCATGGAGATTTGTTCTTCATCGTCGATAGGTGTTCGCATTCTGGCTGCCATAGCTCGCCAACGTCCCACATAAGCTGATAGTGTTTCATCACTCCTTTGCCTGAGAGCCGCGAGGTCAGCTCTTCTGGGTGCCATGTTGAGATTGTATGCGAATCTGTCGACGAAAGCCTGGGAGAGTTGTTCCCAAGTCCTAATGCGGTGGCAGTCCAATGAGGTGTACCAATTTAGGGCATCGCCCTTCAGAGATTTTTGGAACAAACGAATGAGGGCCCCTTCATTTCCGGAGATTGTACTCAGCTCTCCACAAAAAGCCTTGAGATGTGCTGTGGGACAACCGCTGCCATCGTATCTTTTGAATTTTGGTACCTCAAAGTTTTAGGGTACTTGAGCATCTGGGAAAGGACATAAGTCTCTGAACTTGGTCGAAGGTAGATCGATTCCTTGTTGTCGCTGAAGCTGATTTTGCAAGATCTGAAACTGCTTCCGCAACTCGTCCAGTCCTGAGTGATCCGTTCGAGCGACTGGTGCCTCTTGGAGTAAGGCACGTTCTTCTTCGGCATAGTGGTCGATGTCTTCGACCCTATGGGTTTACTGAAAAGCAACCGCGGGTTGCTGAAGTTGATTTGATGATTGAACTGGATTCTGATGAACTTGTGCTTGAAAGGACTGTAATTGAACCGGGGATTGTATTGAAGGTTGAACTGGAACTTGCTGGAAATTGACTGGAGACTGCTGAATTGAAGATTGCTGGAAATTAACTGGAGTTTGCTGAATTGAAGATTGCTGGAAATTAACTGGAGTTTGCTGAATTGGAGATTGCTAGAAATTAACTGGAATCCCATCGGCGGGGATGTGCTGGAATTGAAAAGTGCTCCTATTTGCAGAAGGCTGAGATGCTGGGAAGTGACCCCCTTGTTGGGTATTCGCCACTATCCGTTGATTGATGTAGGCTTGACACTGACCCCCATTGTGGGCATTCGCTAGTGCTGTCCCTGTTGCTGGAAATTGAATTGAAATCCCATCGGCGAGGATGTGCTGAAATTGAAAAGGAGTCCCATCGGCGGGGACATGCTGAGATCTACTCAGACTGTTGTTTGCAAGATTGACTGGAAGCTGACTGGAAGTTCCTGTGATAGGAGTGCTCTGAGGCGGCCTTGTCGTCGAGGGAAGGTACTGAGGAGGATGCCCCATAGCGAAGGGCTGAGATGGCTGCTGTCGGTAGTCTTGGGCAGACTCCGATGGTTGTGCTTGATTTGAACGGGAGGCCGGAAGGACCCGGCATGGCTGCTGAGATTGCTGAACTGGGCCAACCTGATTGTTGGTTGTTGCGGTAGCTTGTGCTTGCATGAATTGCAATAGCATTTCTTGCATTGCTCTCATTCCTTGTGCCAATTCTTGCATGATTGACGTATTCTCAATTGGTTGTTGCACTGGAGGTTGCGCTTCGGTCATTTCAAGAGCAGGGAAGAGATGAGTTTCTTCTTCGTGGTCGGACATGGCTTGCTGAGCCCGAGTGCGGATTATGCTGCGGAAGGGAAGTTGTTTCCGAACACGTTGAGCCCGAGGAGGCGCAATGGTGAGGACTATACTCTACTCTTTTTGGGTTTTGGGATTTTCTATTTTTTTGTTTTGGGTAAAATGCTATGCAGATGAGATTGTATGAGGACTAATGACTTTCAAGTATAGGAGGGATTCCGTTTTTCAAGCTGGATCACTACTAGTGGGATTAGCTAATCCCCAGCGGAGTCGCCATTCTGTGGACCCTCGCCGTTCCGTGCTCCCGACGACGTTCTCCCTTTCCTTTCAGAAAAAGAAGAAGAGGATGCGTGCGTGCAAATCGCCGTTTGTGCCACTAGCTTGCCTCGTTCTCGAGGGCTTTGTTTGGTTGTCGTGTTAAGTTGGATGTGTCAGATGAGTTTATGTAAGACCAGAATCGCCACTAGCTAGTTACTTCGAATCTACAGTCAGCTAGACCCCGTAGAAACATTAGAGAAGGAGATCCAAAGATTCCTTCCTCTAAAATGACTCCTTTTGATCTGCGGCCAGAGATTCGAGGTAAGGGATCACGGTTACAGGGTGGGAAGAGGTTAAGCACCCCACACACTGCCCGTACCGAAGTACGGTCTCTACTTTATAGAATCGAACTAATACTTGAAAGTCTGTTCTAATCCTCGTACATTCTCATAGATGACATGATGCATGAATGAAGGTCTGAACAGTAAGAGTTTCTGATGGGCATGTTTCCATTAACAGGCAAGCCCAGGGCATACGCTCGAACTGACAGGTGCTTTATGCGAGATGCATGCTATGTGTTTGAATAATCAAAGTGCTTTTAGTGACTAATGTATGAATGCAGGCAGGTCTGAACAGTAAGAGTTTCTGATGGGCAGGTTTCCATTAACAGGCAAGCCCAGAGCATACGCTCAAACTGACAGGTGCTTTATGCGAGATGCATGTCGTGTGCTTGAACAATCAAAGTACTTGTAGTGAAGCAGGGGGGTTAGAAGAAAAGTAAATGTTGCACTTATGCTAGATGCAAATGAGATGATGCTGGAAAAGAGTAGCTGGATGGACGGAGGTGTCGCAAGGATTGGCTTCGAGTGGCTGGATCAAGACTTGGATGGCTTGAGAGACTTGGATCAGTGGTCAGGCTAGGCTGGACCAGGGCTAGGCTCTCCTCACTAGAGCTCTCCTTGGTGGAGAAGTGGGCTAAGGAGGGATGAAGGGAAACTCGGAACGGACGGGTCGCTCTGGACTGGATGGGATGCTGAAATGAGAAGGGGAGGGGGGTATTTATAGTAGCGGGCAGTGGCAGAACCCGTAAATAATTTTGGGCGGCCCCCAGGGGGCCGCTCGTACGGACGCTCCTCGGGTTCCAGCGCGTGGTACGGTCATGTCTCGGGGCTGCTGCTTGGGACTCAGTGAGTTGACTCGGTGGGTCGACTTAGCGGGTTAACTCGGTGATTTGACTCAGTGAGTTTGACTTTTTAAGGATTTTTTTGACTGATTTTTCTTATGGGGGTTTTTCAGGCTGATGTTTAGGGGTGAGTTGGGCTATGGATTGGGGCTTACAAGGGTGAGTTTGGTTGAGTTTGGACATGGGATTTGGGGGTATGGTCTTCCATTCATCCAGCTATCTCTACCAATAGTGTAGCCGAAGGTGGGGTGTCTACAGGTTTCCACGCCAATAGTCTCCCTACCCACGCACAACGAGTCCTTAAGCGACTCATATGATTCTAGAAGAGAATTCAATAGGATAAACGCTTGATCCTCGTCCTTCATCGGTTCACCTACATCTATCGACTTATAAATAAGCCTATTGACATTGCTGATGGGGCTCTTAAAATCGGCCCCCTTTTGCCATCCTCAAATTATACAACTGAACTTCAAATATATGTATTTTTAGAGATTTCTTTGTGTAAATATTCTCCAACTTTGCCCATGTTTCAGCCGCAGTTTTCTCTTTTATGACGTTATACATGACCTCATCTGCTAACACAATTGGATTGAGACATGGGCTTTTTCATCGATCTTCTTCCACTCTTCTTCTTTCATAGCCTCCGGTCGCTTTTCAAGGAGCACATTTTGCAACCCGTGCTGAACTAGAAAGCCTTTCATCTTCATCTTCCAAAATTGAAAATTATTTTTCCCGAAAACTTCTCTATATTCAACCTCATGCCTGATGTTATGCTCTTATCTCATATCTAAATTTCTGCTACACCTTAATGATCGCTCTGATACCAGTTGTTGGGATAAAAGGCCGGTAGCGGAAGCAAAGCCGAACACACAGCAACAAATAGAATTAAACAAGCAACACAATGCAATCATAATGCATACAATTAACCAACATAGACAATCCGAATTTAACGTGAAAAAACCCCTCACGGGTAAAAAAATCACGGCACAAAGCGACACCATTCCACTATAATAGCAGAAGTAACAAGAGATGGAACCTAAAACCCTGATCACAAGCCCACAAGAGAAATCCCAAGCTTCCTGAGAAGAAAACCCTCTTCTCAAGCTCTTTCTGTTACCTAGAACCTCTCTCAATCCCCTTTCCTGTCTTGGATACATCTAATCCCATAATACACTCCTTAAATAGGAGAAAATCGAGACTAGAAACTCCTTGCGCAAAACCGCGCAAGATACCCGATACAATAAGGAAACCTGTCGACCGGTCGACAATGCCCAAAAACAGTCCAATGTGTTGCTGTCTTGATCTCCATCATGATCGACCGGTCAGACGACCGGTCGATGGCCTTTGTGCATGGAGATTTGAGGCGTCCGTTTCCAACAATTTTCCTAGGCACACTATAAGAAATTAGTTTTTTACTGACGACCATATTCTTCGGTAATATTCATTTTTTCGTTCGAGAAATTAATTACCAACGAAATTTATCATTGCCAGAATTGTCGCAATAAAGCCGTTAATGAAGAGTATTATCGACGAATTACTTCATCGTCGGTAATTAATATGTCACTACCGACGAAAAACATCGTCAACGAAGTACGTGACTTTTAGTAGCCAAAAAGTAGAAATTTCGTCCCTAAAATTGAATAATACTAGCGATATATTTCATTGGTATAAGTATAGCCTATTTTATTGCCTACGATTGATTTCATCGGTATAAGTTTATTACCGACGAAATTGTTCATTGGTATAAGTCCACTGCATTTTATTACAGACGAACAATGTTGTCGGTATAAGTTTATTACCAACGAAAAATTTCGTCGGTATAAGTCCACAGCATTTTAATACAGACGAATAATATCGTTGGTATAAGTTTATTACTGATGAAATAATTCGTCGGTAAAGGTAGAATTCAGTGTTTACCTATGAACAATATCGTCGGTAATATACCCATTTTTCTATTACCGACGAAATATTTAGTCGGTAATAGATTCCTTCTTCCCAATTCCATTTATTTTCCGTATTCAAGAAAAAATTCCTGATATACACCTGTTAATATACACTTGTTACAGTATATTTTCATCCTATCTACATCCACACAAACCCACATTCATCCACACATCCATAAACACAAAATCCACACAATGAAAATATTAACAAATATAACAAAGTACATATAATACACAAAATCAAATAAATAGTACAAACTGAAATTACGTTGGGTAGTTTAACACGACACCTTACTCGTACGTGTGCGGAAGCTTAAGGAGCAACTAGAATTGTGACTAAGTCCTAGAGGGGGTGTAATACCCCAAAAATTTGAGCGCACGAGTAATTGCACGAGTGCGTGTTCACATGTGAGAAATTAAATTCTAAGCTGTGTTGTTCACACACATATACACACGTATACATTTTTATACGTATCCAGCCAACTTTTCAGGCCTCTGAAAAACTTAGTGTACTTAGTTAAGTTGATAGACCGACCGTTAGAATAATCTGTCATTACTAGACTAGAATATTTAACCGTCCACTTCAATTTCGAACTACGCGATCAACATAAATCCGCTGTACGATCTCCACACATCGTCCTGTACACATCTCTGTCCATAAATCCGATCCGTACATCTTGTCCGTCATCAAGCATTTACTTAGAACATTGATTTTCCAACCCCATGAACCTCCTCAGGCGTGTTTATAACACTCTAGGATTTTAGAATCATTTAAATTATAATTTAGTTAATTATTTAATAAATTAAACGATTCTTAATATTGATAAATTAATAATAAATCATCCATATGGAATTAGGGTAGGGTCCTTTTATTAAAGTTGCTCAAAATAAACCCTAGAACAGCATAGAAGTGACGGATTTTACAAAACTCACAAATTTACAATAATTACGAAAATGCCATTAGTTAAACTTAATTTAAACTAACAATTTTAAGTGTACCAGTTTCTGACAATCTGTTTCATACAAAACTTCATATAATAGTTTAAAGGCATATTTTAACCATACACGTAAAATTTCAGCCCTTCGATCATCTTACAAATACCCTAATAAGAAATCAGGCCATAAGTGGGCCATCTAACCTCGGATTTGCCTCATTTTTTGTGTCATGCCTTAAAATCAGGTGGCCTACCTGATGGTCAGAGTAGATTTATTACATACAACACGGTGGGACCCACGTGCACTACGTACACATTTTGCACGCCGTCAAACGCACGTTTGACCGCGTCTTGCGAAGACACGTTTCTTCGTCCGATGCCGCAACAGCGACGTTCGCTGTCCGCCGGAACGCTCCTCACCGTTCATCACGGTGGACCCCATCTGGAAATCCATTCCGTCCATTATGTAGCCCCCTCTTGGGACTACTAAGGTAAGAATTTGTTTTTGTAATTAGAAGCTCAAGTGGAC
This sequence comes from Liriodendron chinense, assembly GCA_003013855.2. Classification (NCBI taxonomy): domain Eukaryota; kingdom Viridiplantae; phylum Streptophyta; class Magnoliopsida; order Magnoliales; family Magnoliaceae; genus Liriodendron; species Liriodendron chinense. The sequence continues at coordinate 4,030,248 of ML058335.1, forward strand.
CGCATAATCCTTCTATTTCTGGAACTTAACAAAATAAAAAGCTCAAGATCGGGACCGATCCTACGCATGGGATCCTGATATTTTAAGGGATTGTTTTTGTGGACCCTACCTACCGTTTTAATGGTTCACATGATGCCAAGTGCTGATGTAGAGGGAGATCTGAAATCTTGATCTTTTCCTTCTCCCACTCAAACTCAACCGATCCAACTTGTGTTCACACGCAGCCTATCTGACTGACCTGGGGAGTTTATTTAAACTCCTCTGGTGCCTTTTCAGTTCCAGAAACTCAGAGAGAGAGAGGGAGACGTTGGAAAGAAAGAAGGGAGAGAGAGAGAGAGAGAGAGAGAGAGAGAGAGAGAGAGAGAGTGAGACACTAGAGAGAGAGAGGTCAAGGGAGGGTGGTTCGGCTGCTGTTGCTGTTGCTATTATTGCACCGTTGTCCTATTGGACCTTGCTCCAGATCAGAAGAAAGAAGAAAGAAGAAAGAGAAAGGAAAGAAGAAGAAAGAAGAAAGAAGAAGAAGAGAAGGAAGAAGAAGAAGAAAAGAAGAAGAAGAAGAAAAGAAGAAGAGAAAGAAGAAGGAAAGAAAGAGAAGAAGAAAGAAGAAGAAGAAAGGAAGAAGAGAAGAGAAGAAGAAGAAGAAGAGAAGAAGAAAGAAGAAGAAGAAGAAAGAGAAGAAGAAGAAGAAGAAGAAAAGAAGAAAGAAAGAAGAAAGAAGAAAGAAGAAAAAAAGGAAAAAGGAAAGAAGGAGAAAGAAAAAAAAAGGAGGAGGAAGGAGGAGGGAGAGAGAGAGAGTCGATCCGACCTGCTGAGTCAACTCAGACTTGAACCGGGACTATTTTAGAAGCATGAAACACGTTGTCATATGCTGTGAGTGATTCATCTTACGTATATTCCTTTTGATATACTTTCCTTGGTCCTCTTCCTAGTTTTATCCTCAAATTTGAATTCTTCTTTCTTTACAAGCTCATGTGGTTGATTCTGTCTCTCCATACTCTGTTCTAATTAGTTTTTTTTAGGCATGCTTATTTATTTATTTATTTATTTATTTAATTAGTTATTCATGATTATAAAATCCTAGGTAAACAGTTCATCCCTCCTAATCCCTTCTTATTTAAGTCTTGGAATTCTTCCTTAATTGAGTTTTTAAATTCCATATATATGATGTTACCCTCACATTCCTTGGTAAACAATAAACTAAGGTTTAAATAAAGAAACACCTTAATGGAGATAACTCATGCACATATCGGAATTCCACAACAATTCAACTTAGGATTTCATACATGTGATGTCGCCAACATGCACCCCTAGATATATGTAGTATTCTCAAGATTCCACGTGACATTATTCTTAAACTTCCTGATAAACAACAACTTAGGATTTGATAATATACAATACATAACTCTTAGAACAATCTTAGCTCGTCAACACACTAAACCTTACACGACGACCTTCTCAAATTCTTCGATTGACAATAAGTAAAGCAAGATAAAGAATTACCTAAGTGAAGATAACACATGCATGGTGTGATTGTGCTTGAGTTTGATATGCATTGTATGCTTGAAGAAGTGCTTCCATAACTCATGACATGCACATACATTTATACACTGCGACAGAACATGAGCATGGTTGATTTGACTCTGGCGTGCATGGTTGATTTGCCGCCTCGCTGTACCAGTTAGGTGAGTATGGTTGATTTGCGACAGGTTCCTAATGTTCAGTGGCAGCGAGTTCTGGTCGTTTCACTTATTGAGCATGGTTGATTTGCGACAGGTTCCTAATGTTCAGTGGCAGCGAGTTCCTAGACGTTTATTGCTCTCACACGTACCATAACATACATGACATCATGATAATCATGTTCCATTTATAATAAATCATAAAGTGTATCAATCATAATCTCATCTTTGTATATTTCATATGATTCTATCCGTTGATGATTCGCATCCTATCTCTTATTAACTGGAATATTACCTGTGATGGAAATGACCTCATTGGGCTTTTAGCTCACCAAAATCACCACAGTTCTTGCAGGTCTTCAGGAAGAAAAAGACGCAGATGGAGCAAAATATTTAGATAGTCACGTGTTACTCAAGCGCCAACCATAGTCGATTTATTTTGTAAAATTCAATGTAATAAGACATTAGTGGAAAATAAACTTTATATTTGGGATTTATTTTAGTTATGCGATGTGTGGAATGGAATCTCATGGAATTTATGCTCGAATTTTCAATTCACACCCTGGAACTCGGGCTTTGGGTTGTTGTACTCGAGTCTCGAATTTCGAGGCATGACAGGGGGGGTGATTAGGACCTTTTAAAATCTTTTTGCCTACTTAACAGTATTAGCAAATTAAACTAAGTGAGCGATTAACACTTTCGCTTCCAAGCCTAAGTGGGTCCAATCAATAGACTAGCATATGATAAAAATAATTAGCATCCTAATCTAAGCATGCATAGATTAATTTATGATAAAACTAAACTAGCTCCTAATCTATGCAACCTCAAGTAGACTTAAATGAGGATAGATTAATTAGGCTTAAGTCTACTCAATGGGTGAAGGTACATCTTGTGTGTGTGGATGTGCCTATCAAGTGCTTAACATACATTCCTAACTAAGTATTCATAATTAATTAATTAAACACAATGCATAATGAGAAATGAGCTCAAGTACAAACACAAACAAAAGCATGTATAGTGGTTCGACTACTTGTCTACTCCACTCCTAGTTCAAGTACTCAACCCCTTTGAGCACACTGGCATTCACTAGGGAGTTTAAATCTGGTTCCTCCCAACCAATGTGTTTTAACTCGGATCCACCCAATCGGGTTTATAGGTTCCTCCCAACCTACACGTTTACACCCGTGTTGGTGGCTCCCCTTGGAGACTTAGTTTAGGCCCGACAAACATGCCAAGGAATGGCAAACGTCCCTGAATTTAGGCCCGACAAATGAGCGAAGGAGTGCCTAACAACCCCTAGTCTTTAGGCCGAAAAACAGGCGAAGGAACGGCTAACGTCCCTAGACTATAGGTCGACAAGCAGGCCAAGGATCGACAAACGACCCTAGTTTGAGTTTGTCAAACAAACTCTACATTCAACTCCCATAGGGAATTGAGTGGATGGACTCCAAACAAAGACAACCTTACTTGTCGGATTGAGCCCCTTTATAGCGCCGCTTTAGGTTGCTTCTTCTTGCTCTCCCGTGCTTGAATTAGCTCCCCTTGTGCTCCCCCGATCTTTTGATGTCGCTACTTTACCAAGGCTTGAGCTCCAAGATTAGTTACCTTGCATGTGATGCTCCATTGGAGATGCCCAATGTGCTAGGGAATGGTGAATCCTCTACAAATGGTAGAAAATAGGTTTCCTAGAGGAATACACCTATTTGGACTCCTAGGTGGTGTTTAGATAAGGGATTTAACTATAATCAAGGTGTTTAAAACTCTAGGAATCAAGAGGGAACAAGTCCATTCTCAATATGCCATTGAATGGCCTAAGCTTGTCATAAAAACACAAGGAGACCGACTCACTATGGGTTTGGAATAGAGCTTCTAATGGTCTTTAGCAATGGTGGCTTCTATCTCCTCAAAATCTCCTCTCTTAACCCTAGAAACGAATCCCCCCGCTTTTATAAACTTTCTCCAGCAGTCAAATAACGGGCATATTCGCACAGGGTCGGGCGCCCGAAATCCGTTCCAATTTAAAAATTTAAATGCTGGACTATTTTTGAGTTGGTTAGGCGCCCAGTCAAGGTGTGGTCGGGCTCCCGATGACCATACCTTTCACTGGTCAAGCACCCGGTGGTCACTTTGGTCGGGGGTCCGATATTCAGTCTAGAATGGGTCTTGTGCTACTGAACATTTTTTGCACTGGTCAGGCGCCTGGTCAGATTGTGGTCGGGCGTCCGATGACCATCTGGTTTTCTAGCCAACTTACTGGATGGATTCTTCTAAGGTAGGGCGCCCGGCCAGGCATAATTTTCTGTTGTTTTGCAGCAGATCATGCAACCTCTTGGCCGTTCTTTTGGTGGTCTTTTGGGACACCTAAGGCCAATCTAAGATGACTAATGGTATGCCTATTAGTCATGTTCATCTAGAGGTTTTATGGTTTTTGGGTAGGTATTAGGTTAAAGCTCACCAAGGCATCACTTTTATCTGTTTCTTCTTTCTTGATGCAGCTAGTCCATCTTGAGTCTTTGGTCTTTGTCTTCATTAAGCTCAACCGACACTAGACTCACTGACCTAAGTAATTGACAAACAAGGTGCACTAGTATGCCACAGAAAAGTGCACTAACACAAACTTCTAACTATCAATATGAAGTAAAATAAATAAAAAAATCACGAAGATGAAGGCAGAGGAGGTGGGGCATCGATGCGAAAGTGTGCAGCAAGAGCCTGAAACATCTCCTGCATCCATCGCTCATGCTCCACCCTCATCTCCTTGATCCTCCTCTCTTGCTTCTCCCATCGCCTCTCCTCCTCCTCTCCGCCTTTGCTCCTCCTCCTCCCTACACTTCTGCTCCTCCTCCCTCTGCCTCTCCAGTTGCTCTTTGATCTCATCAACGATGACTTGTAGCTGTTGAACCTCTCTCTCTGCGATATTAGCTCGGCGTAGGGCGCTCTCCCCAGCGATGGATCGGCTGGAGGCAGATCTAGTAGGTGCTATGAGCTTGGCAAGATGGCTAAGCCCACGCACATATCCAGAATGGGTGCTAAGCACCTTGCTCAGGATATCTGGCTCACTCTACTAACTACCATCGGGAGTGGGCTAACTGCGTATGGTGTCCATCACCGCCTGTAATGAAAACATAGGAATTTTCATAATGAATGACATTATTATAAATCAATGCAATTAAATTTTATAATGTAAGGATTTTTACCCAATGCTCGCTAGCTCTAGGATGAACCCAAGATCCCGCCGCTTGCCGACAGTGAGTCCCTCTGTAGAGGTCTACTGGTCCAGGCTCCTGGCCGGTGATGGAATCTCGCTGTGCAATCGAAAGGATAATAGATTTAGTATAAATGTATGTAAAGAATATATCAACTTAATAATTACCAGTAATTTCTTACCACGTCGTAACGATGTCATACAAATGACTTTGAACCAGCTACGTGGTTCACTTGTAACTTTTTCCTGTTTGCAGAATTTATTTTGCTCCTCTTCTGAACACATTATTTATAATACATTATTATTAATTGTGAATTTAATTTTACCTTAAGATATCATAAATATTTAAATATTACCTGAAAAGCCTCAGATGAAAATCGATCGCAGAGCATCCGCCAGTCGTTTGTAGTCACGTGTGGCGGTGCGGATAGTACGGCCTCATCGTGGGTCCTGCACCGCTTGTACCGCTGGTGTAACTCTCCGCTGTACTCCTTAAACTGCTTCCTGACCATGTCGTCAAGGGCGTGAGAAATGTAAGGAACACTCAATTCTAAGACAAATTTATCCTACAGTTTCATAAAGAATAGATTAAGGCAATAAGCTTATTAACAAAATAACTTAACCATAAATAACTTTCATAAAAGAATATTTAATTTACTAAAATTTACCTAAAGGCGTTGACGGATGAGCTGCCGCATATCATCTGTCACGTCTGTCCAACGAGGGGTGGTTGCGGGGATCAGAGATCGGCATAGGACACCGACCTCCGACGTAAACAACCTCGCATTGTCCTCAATGGGTCTAAGGCAGTCCTGTGAGAACTCTATTGTCACCCTACCCTCACGCGTAAGTCATTCTAAAACTAACCCACGCGTGGGTCCACGTCTTCGTCGACTGGTCGATGATGCTGTCGCAAAAGAAATATATAAGTCTAAATATAAACAGAAGTCACTAAAAAATATATGTCTAAACTTACATGCAGTGTTCGGTGTATGCTCAATCGAAGGATCAGATGCCTGTGATGTAGCATGCGACGTCGATGCTGTTTGCGTCGCATCATGGGTGGAAGGGGTATATCTAGTGCACAAACGACTTGATCTCTCACCTGATGCCATGACTGAATATGTGCGAAATACGAACTTATAAATTTAAACTATGTCAATACATGTGTATGAACATCAATATAATAAACACATTAAACTTTACAGTGCAAGTGGAATATACTAAAACAGTATACAAGTAATGTTAATGGTAGAATGAATTTGTGTTTATGCTTAGAGAGATGATTAAAATATGATTAGACCATTATCCTATAATGCAAGCAGAATATAATGAAACTGTAAACATTCTAGTTAAATTTTAAAATTCCATTACACATTGTCATTCTATATTAAATACAAGTATTTCATTGCAGTACGAAACAACTTCCGATCAATTATCCGAAGTACTCCTTGTGTAAGTTATCGTACGCTGCAAAAGCATATGTCAAGCTGTGTAAAGCACTTGACATTGTTACAGCTAACATGCCAGTTACAATAGGAGAAATCTGGTCTCTCGGGACTCCATTCAGATATGCAAGTGAGAAAACCGCATCTTTCATATGAAGTTTTCCGTGGTTATATTCCTCCATCGGGTTCGAAATTTCTTTAAGATGTATAATGTTTCATCTGAGTCATCGTTGATATATTCTTCCCTACACTCATCGATCAGATCGGGTATTTCTTTGGCCCTACCAGAAGAAGATAGGGCCGGAAAGTCCATTGGCAACAACTGATGAAGTATGCTGCGTGCTTCCGCTACGCTCTGGTTTGAGGAGGACATGATCAGAAATTGACTCAACTGCTAATGTGGATAATAAATAAGTCAATTAAATGAATAAATCATGACTTGTAAAATATGTATACGTGTAATAATCAAATTATTCAAATAAATAAATGATATGTAAATCATGTGTACATTTAATAATCGTCGTTTGTATCACTATTGTTTAGGAGTATTTCTTTTTCACCATCACTATCGCTGATCAGTATTTTCTCTTCATTGTCTATAACATCGTCATCAATGAAACCGCTATCATCTCGAACAATGTCATGTATGATTGAGGCATCAACATGATCAGGTGGCGCATCATCTTTATCCAATTGCACCACATCAATATCGACATCTGGATCATTCCCTCTATCCCCAGATGGCATGCCTTCTTGATATACTTGTTCAACCTTAGACGTTTCACTTTTCCCATCTTTGTTATCTTCAACGTCTGGTTCGGGAACGTCAAATATGTTCCTGAGCTCTATTTTCTACACCACGTGCCAAGATCCGCCTAACTTGGTATCAGCGAGGTAAAATACTAGTTTGGCTTGGCTAGCTAGGACAAATGGGTCGTCCTTAAACCACTTCCGAGATAAATTTACACTCGTAAAGTAGTCGTCAGTCTGTATTCTCAACTTCTTATTTCCAATGTCCCACCAATAACATTTAAATATGTACACCCACTTTCTCATACAATAACTCAGCTCAATAATATCCGTCAAAATGCCATAAAAGTCAATTTTTACCTCATCGTGTATTCCCTTTACAACCAACCCACTATTTTGCGTGGTCCTATACTTCTCACGCTCTTCAATGTGAAATCGAATCCCATTTACAATATAACCTATATAGCTACATACACATCTATCAGGGCCACACAAAAGTGAGTAGAGTGCATCAGACGCATCCGTAGAGTTGCTAGCGTACTACGTCTTCATCTATTATCACGTACAGAATAGAATTGTTTAGGTTTTTTCTTAGGTTTAAATATTGTTCAATACAACAAACAACCATAGTGTGGTAAGATATAAGGTGAAATCTTACACGTTTTGCAAACCATTCTGGAAACTGATCCTGATGCATTCGATCATAATTTGTAGGGTATTGGGACTTCATCTCCTCGATGTGTTCGCTACACATAATTAGCATGTCATCAGTAAGAAACATTAAGATCATCGTATGTAATTATCATTATCGAGGGAAGACTTACTCTAAGTACGACTCTATTTCTTTACAATTATGCAACACATACTACTGCGCCTTTGCTTGATCCACAAGGTCCATATCTTGAAATGTCAGGGATCCTAAAGGATGGACGTTATGTGTGAATACGGATATGAGTCCCTGTTCATGCTCCTGCCCTTCATCGGCATTCTAATCTTCTCGGTTGAATCTAGTCTATATGCCATAAAGATACATAGAGCAAAATGTCAGGCACTCATTATTAATGTACGCCTTAGCAATAGATTCCTCTGGACATGCCTTATTCCTCACAAATCGTTTTAGTGTGTGAAGGTATTTGTACACAAAACGACTATGTTTTACATATGAAAACATGGATATACATAATTTATGTGTAGGTTTAAAATTTTTAATAGGTTCTACTACCTTTCGATTGGATACGTACAACGATATTGTACTGGGCCTACAAGCTTCGCCTCATGCGATAAGTGAATTGCTAGGTGTACCATGACATTGAAAAATGCAGGTAAAAATATTCTTTCAAGTTTGTAAAGGATTATGACAATGTCCCTCTCCAGTTGTTTAATAACCTCTACATTTAATGATTTCGAACACAAATCCTTAAAGAATATCCCTAACTCAATCAGCGGCGCACTGATATCCTTGCTCAGTAATCCACGAATCGCAATCGGTAGTAGACGTTACAAAAGGACGTGACTGTCATAACTTTTTATTCCTGTTACCTTACAGTCCTTAATACTTACGCGACGAGAGATATTTGACACATATCCATTGAAAAACTTGACCGATCTTAACCATTCACATAAACGCTTTTTCTCTACTTTTGTCAATGTGTAGCAGGCTGCTGGTATAATATATAAATTTTCATGTGGTTGCAAGTGCAACTCTTTCCTTAAACTCATTGCTTGTAGATCCAATCGAGCCTTAAAACTGTCCTTTGTTTTCTTCTCTATGTTCATCAATGTTCCGAAGACATTATTACATATATTCTTCTTAATATGCATGATATTCAAGTTGTGTCACAATTTCAGATCACTCCAATATGGTAACTAAAAAATGCTCTTCTTCCTCCAGTTATACTCCAGTATTGTACGTTTCTTCTTCTTCAAGTGCGGTGCCTTACCAAATCTAACTTCTCCAATATTATTCAATTGTTATATCACATCTTCTCCAAATAGCTCTTTGGGTGGTGGCCTATGATCTTATTTGCCATCAAAGATTATTGTCTTCCTGCGCCAACTATGATCGCTCGGAAGGAAGCGACGATGGCCCATATAACACTTTTTTTTACCATGCTTCAATAACAATGAACAAGTCTCAATACTACATGTAGGACAAGCCAACTTTCCCTTCGTACTCCACCCAAACAAATTGCCATACGTGGGGAAGTCATTTATTGTCCACAAGACCACTACATGCAATCGAAATGTCTATCCTACAAATGTGTCATACGTCTGTACACCTTGACTCCCCAATTTGTTTAGCTCATCTATTAACGGTCGCAAATACACATCAATGTCATTCCCGGGTGACTTGGGTACAGGAATAAGCAATGACATCATGAAAAATGACTCCTTCATATGCAACTAAGGAGGTAAATTGTAGGGCATAAGTACCACTGACCACATATTGTATGAGGTACTCATAATACCAAATTGATTAAAACCATCACTTGCAAGACCTAGTCAAACATTGCGAGAATCCTCTGTAAACCAGTCATATTGCTTATCAAAATTTTGCTAGGCTTTAGAGTCCGCAGGGTGCCTAAGTGTACTATGATCATGAATATGTTTCTTCTTATGCCACCTCATATCTTTAGCCGTCTTGCTCGACGTAAACAATCTTTGCAATTTGGGTTTCAATGGGAAGTACCTTAACACCTTTTACGAAATTTTCTTACACTTGGCTTCGTCATACTTCCACCTAGACTCTTCACATTCTGGACACTCTTTAACATTTTCATGCTCTTTCCAATATAATACACAATCATTTATATATGCACGTATGGGGATGTAACTAAGGCCCAAGTCTCGCATTAAAGATTTTGCCTCGTAATGAGACTTAGGCAATGTCTTACCGTCCGGTAATGCTTCTTTCAATAAGTCAAGCAATATGTCGAATGATTTGTTACTCCAACGATTTATTGTCTTCAAATGAAGTAACCTTGTAAGAAAATTCAACTTGGAGAAGTTCTCACACCCCGGATAAAGTGGACATTGCACATCCCTTAACAGCCTACTAAACTTTTTTGATTCGACATCACCCATAGGAGGAATGTCCTGGCTACTACATGTCACTGCAAAATCAGTATCCGCAAGTATTCCCTTGAACACATCCCCTATGATATCTTGCATTTCGTCAACGTCTTCATCCTCGTCATCCAGTACAATTGGGTCAGCAAGGACTTCAGTGGCCTCAACTCTTTGGTGAAACTCTTCACCATGATGGATCCACCAAGTGTAACCCTGGTCAATCCCAACTATGAACAAATCATCTTCTACTTTGTTTAAAGTCTTGTGAACCATGTTCTTTCATTTTCGACATGGACACCTAATCCTATTACCTGAATCTGCCCGATATCGTACAAATTCCATGAACTCTTTAACCCCTTGTTTATCCTCTAGGCCAAACCTGTTCTTAGCTTGCATCCAACTCTTATCCATCTCTACAATGCAAAGATTAGAGTCAGTTTACAGAAATAGGTTTAAGATTAGGTTAGGGTTATAGGTTTAGATTTAGGTGTAGGTTTAGGTTTAGAGATTTGAGATTAGGTTTAGGTTTAGGTTTAGAGTTTAGGGATTCGGGTTCGGTTCGGGATTGGGTTTAGGTTTAGGTTTTTAAGTTTAGGTTTAGGTTTAGGTTAGGGTTATATGTTTAGGATTAGGTATAGGTATAGGTTTAGGGATTTGAGTTTAGGTTTATGTTTATGTTTATGTTTAGGTTTAGGTTTAGGAATTCGGGTTCGGGATCGGGTTTATGTTTATGTTAGGATTATAGGTTTAGGTTTAGGGATTTGAGTTTAGGTTTAGGTTTAGGTTTAAGTTTAGGAATTCGAGTTTGGGATCGGGTTTAGGTTTAGGTTAGGGTTATAGCTTTAGGTTTAGGTGTAGGTTTAGGTTAAGTGAATTGCGTTTAGGTTTAGGTTTAGGTTTATGTTTAGGAATTCGGGTTCGGGTTCTGGATCGGGTTTAGGTTTAGCTTTTCAAGTTTAGGTTAGGGTTGTAGGTTTAGGTTTAGGTGTATGTTTAAGTTATGTTTAGGTTTAGGAATTCGGGTTCAAGTTCGGGTTCGGGTTTAGGTTTGGGTTATTAAGTTTAGGTTTAGGTTTAGGCTAGGGTTATGGGTTTAGGTTTAGGTGTAAGTTTAGGTTTAGGTTTAGAAATTCAGGTTTGGGATTAGGTTTAGGTTTAGGTTTTCGAGTTTAGATTTAGGTTTAGGTTAGGGTTATAGGTTTAGGTTTAGGTGTAGGTTTAGGTTAAGTGAATTGAGTTTAGGTTTAAGTTTAGGAATTCGGGTTCGGGTTTGGGTTTGGGATCGGGTTTAGGTTTAGGTTTAGGTTTATAGGTTTAGGTTTAGGTGTAGTTTTAGATTCAGGGAATTGGGTTTAGGTTTAGGTGTAGGTTTAGGTTAAGAGTTTCGGGTTTGGGTTTGGGTTCGGGATTGGGTTTTCGGGTTTAAGTTTAGGTTTAGGTTAGGGTTATAGGTTTAGGTTTAGGTTTAGGCATTTAAGTTTAAGTTTAGGTGTAGGTTTAGGTTTAGGCTTTCGGGTTCAGGTTTGGGATTAGGTTTAGGTTTTCGGGTTTAGGTTTATGTTTAGGTTAGGGTTATAAGTTTAGGTTTAGGTGTAGGTTTAGGTTTAGGCATTTGAGTTTAGGTTTAGGTATATGTTTAGGTTAAGGGTTTCGGGTTCGGGTTTGGGTTTTTGGGTTTAGGTTAGGGTTACAGGTTTAGGTTTAGGTGTAGGTTTAGGTTTAGGCATTTGAGTTCAGGTTTAGGTTTAGGCTTTCGGGTTCGGGTTCAGGTTTAGGTTTAGGTTTTCGGGTTTAGGTTTAGGTTTAGGTTAGGGTTTAGGTTTATGTGTAGGTTTAGGTTTAGTTAATTGAGTTTAGGTTTAGGTTTAGGGAATTGAGTTTATGTTTATGTTTAGGGTTTCGGGTTCGGGTTCAGGTTCAAGATTATGTTTAGGTTTTCGGGTTTAGGTTTAGGTTTAGGCTAGGGTTATAGGTGTATGATCTTTTGACCTTATTAACATATTTGATGCCAAATAAACATTATAGTGGGCCCTATGAAGTTTTTAACGTTGGGCGTTCAATCACCATTGTTTTCCTGTGATGTGATCTACACTTGATCTTTGGATGTGCCTCAATTTGGGACATCCTCTAAAATTAGCTGTTGCAAATGCAGATGGACGTTGTAGATGTACAACACATAGATCGAGTTGGGTCCCACAGTTAAAGCCTAACCCACTATGCTAGTTACGCCTGAAATCGGATTGCGTCTTGAGTTACTCAGTACGCTCAGTTGGGCCCACTGTAAATATATGTAGTTTATCTACACCGTCCATCCACTTTTTCATATCATTTTCGGGGTTGAAACCAAATTGAATCATATCCAAAACTCAAGTGGACCATACCACAAGAAACAGTGGGTATAATGATTTCCATCGTTGAAACCTTTCTAGGGCATACAGTGATGTTTATTTGTCATCCAACCTATTCACAAGATCACACATACATTGATGAAGGGAAAAAATAAATATCAGCTTAATCTAAAACTTCCGCGATCCCCCAATAATTTTTTAACGGAACAAGTTCAATTCACATTCTTTCATATATGTGTGGTCCATTTAAGATTTTTATATATATATACTTCATTTATTGTCTCAAGACATAAAATTATCTGTTAAAATCAATGAACAGAGTGGATGAAATATATACATCACGATGGACCATTGTTTACTGTATTATGGTTCACCTGAGATTTGGATCCCACCATGATGTATATGTTGTTTCCAACCGTCCATCCATTTGGAGAGATCATTTTAGGGCATGAGCTGAAGAATGAGGTAGATCTAAAGCTCAAGTGGACCTCACCAAAGAAAATAGTGGGGACTAATCTCTTACCCTTAAAAACTAATTGGGGCCACAAAAGTTTCTGATCAAGCTGATATTTGTGTTCTCCCTTCTTCCGGTTTAGGTCTGTGTGAACTTATCAACAGGTTGGATCTCAAATAACCATCATGGTGGGTCCCAGGACGGAATCAACGGTCGGGGGCACTATCCCCACCATGATGTTTAGTTTTAGGTTTAGGGTTTAGGTCTTGGAGGCTCAACCAACTCATGGATAGCTCCGACGCACATCTCGGTCTGCTCCACACAAACACGGGCCTGTCTAAATGGCTAGGCCACCCATATTACAGTCCATAAGAAATGGACAATTTCATCATGGTCATAACAGCAGTTCCCACCTTCCAGGGACCCTCGCTCAACATTCGGATAGCTCCAATGCACATCCGGGTCTGCTCCATCAATTTCAAGCTAATACACAAATATGGGCCTGTCCAAATGGCCAGGCCACCCATATTGCTGTCCATAGGAAATGGACAGCTTCATCATGGTCATAACAGCGGTTCCTACCTTCCAGGGACCCCCGCTCAACATCTGGATAGCTCTGACGCACATCCGGGTCTGCTCCATCAATTCCTACCTAATACATAAACACGAGCCTATCCAAATGTCCAGGCCACCCATATTGTTGTCCATAGGAAATGGACAGCTTCATCATGGTCATAGCAGCAGTTCCCACCTTCCAGGGACCCCTGCTCAACATCCAGATAGTTCCAATGCACATTCGGGTCTGCTCCATTAATTTCGAGCTAATACTAAACAATGGCCTGTCTAAATGGCCAGGCCATCCATATTGCTGTCCGTAGGAAATGGACAGCTTCATCATGATCATAACAGTGGTTCCCACCTTCCAGGGACCCCCGCTCAACATCTGTTTGTATCAACCACTCTTAATCACAAGTATCATGTTCATCATCTAATTTACCACTAAATGATAATATAATACAATCAGTCGTCCATCCAAGGATGGATAGATTGAAATCCTTTCATTATTTCTATTTAAATGCCTAAGCCTAAATTTCGGCAGTATCTCCCCCTATGTCTCTAGATATATTTATCTTACATTTAATTTTCACGTTAAGTACCCACACATTATGTGGATTATTGACAATGGAAATAAACATAAGAAACATATCCAGAGAGAATAGGGGAGATGCCACATGAAACTAATGACAAAGTATGCAAATGACAAACAACGAAAACATTCCAATCTATCCAACCTTGGACCTTCCAACAGGACAATTTGACAGATTTTTATACCTCCAAAACACACTTTATCTATGCTCGGCAATATAGAAATCTCTAAATGGACTAACTGATTGTATTATACTACCATTCGTGGACGAAAAATAACTATTAATAATAAGCCAAATACATCCACACATACATCCACAGAAATCAACCACGGATAGCTCCGACGCACATCCGGGTCTGCTCCATCAATTCCAAATACACAAGCACATGAAAATGGGATAATCGTCAAGATCATAAATCAAGTCTAATCACTTACCTAATTAGCTGTTTGTAAGCTTGAGAGATTATATTGTGAACAATTAAGTGTGGGCCCCACCATGATGTATTTTCCTTACATCAACGCCCGTTTCAACAGCTCATTGTAGGTCATGGTCCCAAAAAATGAAGCATATCTAAATCCTAGGTGGACCACACCACAGGAATCAGAGGTGATTGAAAACTCACCATTAAAAACTCCTTAGGGTCCACTGGAATGTTTATTTACCATCCAACCTGTTGATACTTAGATGAAGGGACCAAACAAATATAAGCTTGATCCAAAACTTTGGTGGCCCACAAGAAGTTTTTAATGGTCAATAACCTCTGTTTTTTATGGTATGGTACACTGCCTAAGATGTGGATTTGCTTAAGTTTTGGGACCATGGCCTAAAATGATCTCTCAAAATGGATGGACAAATTCGGGTTGTTTTGTGCACCCCATCATGGCTCATGCCCTGTAATGAGATGGTAAAGTGGAAGGTGTATAACACATACGTACATCACTGTACGACCCACAAATTAACTAAAACAGTGGGCCCCACCAAATAGTGGACAAAGACGGTGGACCCCACAAGCAGTGAACATTGGTGGGCCCCACACGCAGTGGACAGCAACGGTGGGCCTCACAATTAGTGATTTTAATTGAAAATCCCAAATTAGGGATTTTAATTTCAAAAAATTGGAAACCCTTAATTAGGGATTTATAAAACAGTAGGCCCTACCAAATAGTGGACAACGATGGTGGGCCCCACGAGTAGTGTACATCGACGGTGGGCCTCATAAGCAATGGACAGCGACGATGGGCCCCACAATTAGGGATTTTAATTAAAAATCCTAAATTATGAATTTTAATTTCTAAAAATTTGAAACCCCTAATTAGGGATTTTCAAAACTAGTGGGCCCCACCAAACAATGGACAGCGACGGTGGGCCTCATAAGCAGTGGACATCAATGGCGGGCCCCACAGGCAGTGGACAGCGACGGTGGACCCGACAATTAGGTATTTGAGCCCTTTAAATTGAAAATCCCAAATTAGGAATTAGGGATTTTAATTTTGAAATCCTTAATTAAGGATTAATTTACTAAATCAGTGGGCCCCACCAAATAGTGGACAGCTACGGCGGGCCCCACTAACATTGCACATCGATAGTGGGCCCCACAAGCACTGGACATCGACGGTGGGCCTCACAAGCAATGGACAACGACAGTGGGACCCACAGGCAATGGATTTCAATGGTGGGCCCCACAAGCAATGGACAGTGAGAGAGAGAGAGAGGGGGGGGGGGGGGGGGGGGGGGGGGTTACCTGAGGTGATGATGGCTGGACGAGTGGCGTGCGGTGTACGACGTAAGGCATTGACGGCCGGACTTGACTTGGGTGGCGGCTTGACGGCGTAGGGTGGTGACGGCCGGACGGCGGTGATGACAGGAGAGAGAGAGAGAGAGAGAGAGAGAGAGAGAGAGATGGATGGGCACTGGAGTTGTTTCGACTTAAAACATAACAGTATTACTGATGAAATTTTTCATCGATGATAGTTTTGACAACTCATCGGTAAACAGATTCAAAAATATTTGGGCCCACCGTGCTCTATCAGCTCCATCCACTCCGTACATATGTTTTTAAATATACTTATTAGCTACACCAAAAACAAAAATTATAAATGAACATCCATGATCAACCACACAAAGTGAAATAATATGTCCACCATTCATTTTGTCCGATGATGTATCTATTTCGTCGGTAAAAACTTTCTTTACTGACAATTTTTTTCATCGGCAAACGACTTTTTACCAACGATATTGTATAACGTCGGTAAAAATAGCCTCTCTGTCATTGCAAAGGACACCAAGGGACCTTTTGCTGACAAACTATTTGGTTCGTCGGGGAAAATTAACTTCACCGATGAAATAATCGTTGGGAAAATAGTTTTCACCGACGACACATAATATCGTTAGGAAAAGTATCATGACCGTCATTGTAAATGGTCGCGGGAACATATTTTGTGATGGCGGGAAGGATGCGTATCTTTTGCCCGACGAAATATTTATTTCGTCGGGGAAAATCATATTTATCGACGAAATCAATTTCGTCAGTAAATAACCAATTTCTTGTAGTAGCCATCTTGTTTCGCATGGTGGAAATACAAGCATGTGGGTTTGGTAAAACTCATAAACTTCTACATTTCTTTTTTTTTAAAGGTTAAAAAAGATAGTTGAATGAAAGCACATTTATCATCATTTTATTATGTAATTAATGGTAGTGGGCTCCTTTCTTTAGCCTATAAATGTTTGTTAGAACAGAAAATGCTATAGGGACATTTTCTGTGTATTGTTACTTTGAGGTTCTGAGTAATGGAAACATTCATAGACAATCACAAGCATTCACAAAAGGTACATACGAAGAGATATTGCAAGGCAAATTTTATTCCAGAGATTCTGAGATCTTGTACATTCCAAGCAATGATTTGGCACAAGCCCTTAATTATATCGAATGATCGATGACCCTTGATTGAAAGATAGAAGACTAGTTAGCAGGAACTATGGTCTTAGAGTTTATGGTTGTAGGGACCTGTGTTTGTTTTGTTATAGACTGGGCCATCTTTGTATGAGTCAGATGTTTATGTCCCATGTTTTAGCCGGAGATTTGAGCTGAGACTATCAGGGTTTCTAACTGAGAGGGTATGACTCTAGGCCAACGCCTATCATGTCTGGACATGTGACCTCGAGAAGACCGATCTGCAGTTGTATGTACCTGAGTAGCCCAACCGAGGATGCCGTTTAAATGGGTAGGGCGTCAACTATTGTATTGTGGCAATTCATAGCAATTTGTTTTGTAAAGAATTGGAACTCTTTGATATGGTTTATTGTGGTAACCATAATCCCGTTTGTCTAGTTTTTCAACATTAATCGGATCATATCTTACAGTATATATGAATAATGATATGTTTGTACAGTTCTGGGCACTAGCGACTTCTTTTCGAGAAGTCATTTCACTCATCGCGTTGAGTTGGATTAAACTTCGAAGGCATGTATTCTGCTAATTGGGTGTCCCAAAATGATTATTTGACTATTTCGTGACGTCCGGAATGCTCAAAATACCCAAAATAGGCTAAAATATGGCCTGAAAACACTTAAAATTAGGTTCAATGCATCCTTAAATGTTTTCTGAAATTGACTGATTTTATGGGTGCATGGGACGAATTTTCGGGTGTGTGAGAGTCCAATGCACCCTTAAAATCCTTGTCCGAATTATGTTGAATTTTCGGGTGCGTAGACCATTTTTCGGGTGCGTGGGAGTCCAATGCGCCCTTAAAATACTTGTCCGAATTATGTTGAATTTTCGAGTGCGAGGCCACACTTGTGAATTTTAGGATTCGGACCTGCGGTGGTTGGAGTGAGCTTCCAATGAGGGATGTCGATGATCAAAAAAGGATTCTGATGACCGAGAAAGGTTTCTAGTGATCGGAATGGGATTCCGACGAGGGTTTTCCGACAGGAATATCAATTACCCAAAGGATAATAGCTCTCTCTCTCTCTCTCTCTCTCTCTCTCTCTCTCTCTCTCTCTTGGAACGTACAAATGAACAGTCGGACGGGTTATACCCAAAAATACCGAAAGCTAACCAACAAGGGGCTGCCACGTGCCACGCACCCCAAAAATACATCCAACGCACCCTTAAAATGGGTGCGTGGGGTTTTATGCATCCGAAAATGGTATTATGAAATTGGTTAATTTTTTTGATGTGTGACACTATTTTTCAGGTGCGTGGACCATCAATGCACCCTCAAATGGTTTTTTGAAATGTGCTGTATTTATGGATGCGTTAAAGTGAATTTTCGGATGCGTGGGACTTCAATGCACCCTTAAATCCTTTTCTGATTTCTATTGAATTTATGGGTGCGTTGGCCCGATTTTACGGATGCGTGGGACATCAATGCACCCTTAAATTCATTATCCATTTCATGTCGATTTTATGGGTGCGTGGGCTGATTTTTCGGGTGCTGGACCATCACTGCACCCTTAAATCATTTTCTGATTTCTGCTGAATTTATGGGTGTGTGGACCTTGAATTTATGGGTGCGTTGACGGACTTTTTTGTATGTTCCGATTGAGTTATAGAAAATGACGGGTTTGCGGGGCCTGTTTGATGAGGAAAGGTTATGCACTGCTTATAATAATTCATGATGATGTTGGCTTGATTTTGGACGGTTCCGATCACGGTGATTCGTGGGGCCTGCCGGAGATTTTAGCCAAAATGGTTACGGGGACCTCAACCTTATGAATTTCAATTTTACGTGTACCGACGGATGTTTTATTGGATATTTTTAGAGGCTCCGTGACCATTCTGTTCGTTTTTGAGGACCCCAATATTTTGGGACCCCAAGAATATTCACATACAATACTTCCTTTTCGCTGATGTGTCACTCACGTGGAACATCTGAGCCATGGAAAAGGTTGGGCACACCTTAAGGGTCAGTTGGGAAAAAAATTCAGACCAATCTGATCATTAGGTTGGCCATCCGCATCCATAAGTTGAGGCGCACATTGGATGTCCATTCATCTGAACCATCTAGCCTACTTGGTGCGTTGATCATCCTAATTTTTGTCTCACGTGATCTTTATCATACTGCTTAGCTTTTGCACGGCATGGATGTTCTACACAAGTGAGACATTGGTGGGAAAGAAACCATCATAGGTGAGAGAAAGTTCACATGAAACCATGCATATGCCAACAATACTTCTTCATAGAGCTGCACATGAGCCGAGCTCGAGCCGAGCTTGGCCCTACTATGTGGGGTTGAGTAGGGAAAGAGAAGGAGTGAAAATGAAATGAAAAGGGATGAGTGGGGTCGAGTAGGGTTAGGTTTTGTTTTATTTTAATGTGTGTGTGTACCTTTTGCGCTCGACTTCATGGGAAGTTCCCATGAGGTAGAGCTGTGTGGGCCCCATTGGGATGTGTGATGGGCATCCACACCATGCATTTGGTGGGTCCCCTATTGGTTATGGGATATACCAAAAAATCAGCTGTATTTGAAACTCTAGTGGGCCACCCAACTAAAAGAGTGTAAAATCATGCCTACAACATCTAAAGGCACTTGTTGGGGCCCACTTGAGTTTTAGATACAGTTCATCTTGTTTAAGTGGGCGATGGACAATGGATGGGCTGGATTTCTCAACCACGTCTTAGTTGATCCTATAAATGGTCATAAAGGTTTCAATGGGTGGATATCCACTCTTGACCGTTGTCTACAGTGTGGGCCACCAAGTCATGGATTGGCCTGATTTTTTGGCCTATGGCCCACCACGGAATTTTGCATCTGACTAATGGTGTGGATGCCCATCACATCATAGTGGGGCCCACAAAGCTTGACCTCATGGGAACTTCCCATGAGGTTGAGCGCATAGTGCTTTTTCCTTTTATATATATATATATATATATATATAGCTAGTTCGGCTTGTGTGGAGCCCTACAGTTCTTGCTTGATTATTCACGTGAAGTTTAATAGTTTCCCCATGGATGGAGGAGGCGACTTCGGTGGATCCCCCAATCCCTGACTATAGGCCCCCAATCCATGCCGTCCATCTGTTTCGCCAGATCATTTAATGGTGTAAACTGAAAAATGCTGAAGGTCCAAATCTTAGGTGGACCACGCCACAAGAAGCAGTGGTGATTGATCGCCTACAATTAAAAACTTCTTGGGGTGCCAACGGAATGTTTATTTGCCATCCAACCTGTTGATAAGGTCGTAAAGACCTATATGAAAGGACCAAACAAATATCAGCTTGATCCAAAACTTATTGTGGCCCAAGAAGTTTTAAATTGTCAATCACCGCTTTTTTCCTGTGGTGTGGTCCAGCTGAGATTTGGATTTTCTGCATTTTTAGATCATAACCTAAAATGATCTAGCAAAGTGGATGGACGGCGTGGATATAAGAAACATGAATCATGGCGGGTCCATAGGGATCCACCAAACCTATCCAATCCATACGTCCATATGCGCTGTACGTATGGTGGACGTGCCAAAACATGAGAGAAGGTGGCCGTGCCACATCTTTCTTATAGGATTGGCACATCAAATGGATAGGTGGGCAGGTATTAATGTGTGATCCCAATCAAATCACTTCAAGGAAAAACACATCAGGGTAGTGTCATAGTCCTTGCCTATGTGTACAAGCTCTACACGTCCATATGTCTGGCTCTTCTACCGATGATTGAAACCAGTTGATCGTATGTCCTTATCATGAAGATAGAGAAGTGGGATTCGGTAGTGACCCCTATGGCACCGACTCCAGTACTGGTCGGTGCTGGCAAAAGCTCTGTGGGCCCCTATATGATGTACGTGTTTCATCGGCTCTGTCCGTCCATTTTTCCAGATCATTTTATGATATGAGCCCGAAAATGAGACAGATCCAAATCATAAGTGGACCACATCATTAGACAGTGGTAATTGAACGGCCACCATTAAAAACTTATTTGGGGCCACAAAATTTTTTTGATCAAGATGATATTTAGTTTTCCCTTCATCCAGGTATATGTGACCTAATCAACAGGTTGGATGGCAAATAAACATTACAGAGAGCCCTATGAATTTTTTAATGGTGGCCGTTCAATCACCACTGTTTCCTATGGTGTGGTCCATCTGTGATTTGAATCTACGTCATTTTTTGGCTCTTTTACTAAATTGAGATGGAAAAATGAATGGACGGCGTGGATAATATACAACATATAGAATATCTGAGAACATGCATATGAATGAATGTTTTGGCTGTAACTCCATGACTTATACATCATCGATTGTTACCCCATGACTTCAATGGAATCGAATGTGAATGTGTTACACATTTTCATTAGCTTTAAGATTTAAAGAATTCCCTTTATCAATTGAAACAACTAAGCCAAGCAAGCAACTTATAAGGCTCAAATAAGTACAAGGTTTCATCTCTCTATCACTAGCTTTCAGTTCTTATCATATTGATAGAAATGCAATTGGTTTTATTCAGTTTGGCTGGCCCTTGCTTCATTTCACAAGTTGATTGCTAAGACAAGTTATGAAATCAGTCTCCAAATTGTATTTGGAAACCCTTCTCAAAATCAGCTCTATAGCAAAGTGGGAAGATAAGATAGGATCTAATATATAAGGAGAAAGCTCTTCATTAGACCATAATTCAAAATTGCAAAACATAGATGGACTCGATGTCGGGCCGAGTCAGGTTGACTTGGGAACGCACCAAGATTCATGACATCTAATCTAACCATCATGAACATCCCATTGTATTTTTTCATATGCCAAAAAATCAAGCCAATCCAAAACTCAGGTGAGCTACACCGAAAGGAACAGATTGGTGTGGGATGCCCACCATTAGTTGCGCTAGGTCCCATAAGGGTTGATTTTTGAGATGTCTCTTCATCTCCTAGGGTATGTCAGATTAATGGATTGGATGGAATAATAAATGAAAATGAAAAGGCACGGCAATGGCCACCATATGACATTGCCTCTGCAAACAATCATATAGTGGCCGTCGGCGGGCATCCACCATACAACCATGAGCAACCGTCCCACCTGTCATCACCACGACCTCCCGATGCGTCGGCGATATACCCCACGCCCGGGCGCGACTTAGGTGAGACCCCGGAACCAGCGAAGTCGGTGGGATCCTGACGTGGCGGAGCCGCATTGGTCCACCAAGCGGCATATATGCTAGGCATTTACACGTGAGAGAAGGCATCGTTTAACGGCCGTTTTCTCCGTTTTCTCTCTCCATGCGTCTCTTCCTCTCCCTCGCAAAGGAAGCGGATTGTGTACGAACTCAATACCCTTGCATTAAACTAGATGTGGTCCACCGTGATTTATATATTTTATCTAAGCTGTTCATCCCCTTTAAAAGATAATTTTATGGCTTGAGATAAAAAATGAAGCATTTAAATTTCTTAAGCGGACCACACCACAGGAAAAAGTGTGAATTGAATGTGTACCATTGAAAAATTCTTGAGGGCCACGGAAGTTTTGGATCCAGCTGATATTTGTTTTTTGCCATCATCAATGTTTCCGTGATCTTGTGAACAGATTGGATGACAAAGAAACATCACTACGGGCCCTCGAAAGGTTTCAACGGTGGGAATCATTATACCCATTGTTTCCTGTGATATGGTCCACCTGAAATTTCGATATGCTTGAATTTTGGTTTCAACTCCTTATATGAGCTGGAAAAACAGATGGACGGTGTAGATAAACCACATGCATTTACAGTGGGCCCAGTTAATCTGAAAAAAAAAAAAAGGGTTGGGGTGCTACCGCTGCCATTATTGGAGAGAGAGAGGACAAGATGGACGCGGATTAGCTACTGACACGTTGAGTTGAGTAGCTATCCGGCTACTGAAGTGACGTCACCAACTACTGTGGGGCCCACCATGATGTATGTGTTGTATCCACACCGTCCATTCATTTGGAGAGATCATTTTAAGGCATGAGCTAAAGAATGAGACAGATCCAAAGCTCAAGTGGACCCCACTAAAGAAAACTGTGGGGACAGTACATGACCGTTGAAACCTTCCTAGGGCCCACCATGATGTTTATTTGAGATCCAACCTGTTCAAAAGTTCACATAGACATTGAAGAAGGGAAAACATAAATATCAGCTTGATCGAAAACTTCTGTGTCCCCAAGAAGATTTTAATGGTAGGAGATCAAGCCCCACTGTTTTCTTTGGTGGGGTCCACTTGAGTGTTGGATCTGACTAATTCTTTATCTCATGTCCTAAAATAAACTCTCCAAATGTATGGATGGTATGGATACAACATATACATCATGGTGGGGCCCACAGAAGTTGGTGACTTCACTTCAGTAGCTAGATCGCTACTCAACCTGTCAGTAGCTAATCCGCGTCCGGACAGGATCTCTCCACTCTCACGAGAGGTACGTGGAGAGCGAGAGGAAGAGGCGGCCAACGAGCGGAGATAAAAATAAGAGGGAGAGGCGGAGCCAGGTAACGGCCGTTAATTGATGCCGTCCCTCACGTGTGGCTCTCTCACACGCGCCCGCCCAAAGTGGACTAATCCTAATACGCCACGTCAGGGTCCCACCCACTTCGCTGGTTCCGGGGTCTCACCTAAGTCGCGCCCCCCCACGCCCTATCCACGCCGCGTAACTGTTCGAATTCGGCGAGTAATTATGGGAATCGCCACGCGTCCATTTATACGCACGAGAAATCGACAAATCGCCGCGCTCAGGGAAGCGGATTGCGTAATGAGTAACACCGCACGCTAGCGTGCGGAGTAAACTCTGTGGGTCCACAGTGATTCATGTATTTTATCCACTCCGTCCATCCATCTTAACAGAAAAGTTTAGGTATGGTGTCAAAAAATGAAGCTTATCAAAATCTAAAGTGGACCACACCACAAGAAATGTGTGAACTGAATGTCTACCATTGAAAGTTTCTCAGAGGACACGAAAGTTTTGGATCAAGCTGATATTTGTGTTTTCCCTTCATCCATATCCACTTGGTCTTATGAACAGGTTGGATGACAAATAAACATCACTGTAGGGCCTGGGAAGGTTTCAACGGTGGAAATCATTATTCCCACGGTTTCCCGTGGCATGGTCCACTTGAGATTTGGATATGCTTAAATTTTGGGCTCAACCACTAAAATGAGCTGGAAAAACATATGGACGGAATAGATAAAGCACATAGATTCTAGGTGGGCCCAACTGTGTTTACTCCGCACGCAATCCGATTCCCGCGCTCATTACCTCTCGCCCGTCTATTTAACCGGGACCCAATGAACGGACGGGTCAGAGACAACAGAGGTATGAGAGGATGGATCTAAAGAACCAACGAGCGGATGGAGAGAAAAAGTTCCGAAGGTGCAGGGGACGATGATAAAAAAAACTTCAGCGAGGCTCCGTCGAATCCTTGCCTCACAGGGGAGCGGCAAATCCGAGGCAGTCGAAGTTCTGCCCCACTGCTCAACCGTTTAACACTGGCAGGGCGAGCTTCTTGCTTCTACAACTATACACCAATGATGGATGCTCTCTCTCTCTCTCTCTCTCTCTCTCTCTCTCTCTCTATTAAGAAGTCAAAAGCAACATCGAGTAGGGTCAGAATTGTGGACGTTTGATCATCCTCTGTCTTTTTCCATAAAGAATGGGCGTCGGATTTTTCCTTTTCCCTCTCACATCTTGAAGTACTCGCCCTCCGTCAATAAGTCAAAAACACCCTCCTTAAAGCCAAAATCAATGAGTAGGGTTGGAATCGGGCACGTCCGATCATCCTTTATCTTTATCACAAAAGGGTGTCTGACATCCCATTTTTCCTCTCACCTCTCGAAATCAAACTGTATTCCACCCAGCACATTCCACACTTGCACACATTTACTTTTGCTTTCTGTCTTTGCCAAACAGGTCCTTAAAAAGCCTGTGAAGTTTGGCCTAACCCTATTATCTTGCTGCTGTGTTTCTGTTATTTTGCCTGCTCGAACCCTAAAAAGCCTATGAATTATGGCCTAACCCTGTAGGTTTGGATGCTCTTCAGAATCCCTCAAAATCGTTACGCCCCGCAAAGTAGAGATCGTGTATTACACGGGCGATAAGGGGGTGCTTAACACCTTCCCCTTTTATAACCACGGCCGTTACCCATAATCAACGTTTCAAACCAACTTATCCAAATAGGAGTCATTTAAAAGACCAGGGGTTCTTCGGAATACCTTTGTCATTCTAGCGTTTTCATGGGTTCTGGCCGACTGTGGATTCTGAAGCCTCTTTTCGTCTGGTGGCGACTCCATAAACATACCGAGTCCACGAACATCATTATGTCATTCTAGGAAAGGTTCTGAACAACCAACGCAAATCAAAGTCAAGTGAACAAATCATTGCAAGTGTGCGCCCCACTCTAAATACAGTCCAAAGAACAAACCAATAAAAAAATAGTGGGCACACACATGCGTGAGCACGATCCGGCGTCTATAGAATGCGACTCTACTAGGGATATACTAGCAACTAGCAAAGGCCCGACTCGAAACGCGGAGCTTTATGATTTTTCAGGAATTCTCAGCACTAACATTACTAACTTACTAACCTGCTAACTATTCTAGTATTTCTTGGACCTTTTACTTTCCTATGAGCATCTTGCATTCTAGTATTTACTGGCCCTTTTACTTTCCTGTGAGCATCTTGCATTTCAGTATCTACTGGTTCCTTTACTTTCCTACAAGCATCTTGCATTCCAATATCCACTAGTCACTTTAGTTTCCTACGAGCATTCTGCATTCTAGTTTATACTGGTCCCATTTACTTTCCTGCGAGCATCCTGCCTTTTTACTTTCCTGCAAGCATCGTACATTCTAATTTATACTAGTCCCTTCTACTTTCCTGTGTTTATTTTACATTATGTAAATTTTCTCTGCCTAAAAAAAATAAAAGAACAAAAAATATATAAAAAAATAAAAAAAGGAAAAAAGAAAAGGAAAAAAATCATAACAAAACCAAGTGAGTGGACAGTGAATCAATTTGTTGTCATTGCATAAAAAACTCGACCGCGAATCCGTCACATAGTCAAACCCGTGCACAACTAGCGATGTCGGCTTAGGAAGACAACTTGTCAGCTTAGCCCAACTCACCGAGGCAATCTACTGCACAACCCGAGGTTATGTCATCTCCGACCGAGCTAGCCTAGGACATTAGTCGAATAAAAGACATGCTCACAAGCCTCCTCCAAGGGAGGACCGTCCTTGTCAATCACATCACTCAACCGCCCATCACCCAGGTGGGTCAACTTGACCCAACCACCAGTCAGCTTTAGCCCATTCCCTATGAAGGAAACCGGGTACATTTTCACGATCCCTCAACCACAGTACAACAAGTCCCAACATTTCCTCCCCCTAACAGGAGCTAGTCAGTGCCACAATCGGCACATTCCAGTCAATTTCTAGCCAATCAATTCCAGCAAACTCCTTCTAATGGGAGTCAATTAGTGTCGCAACTGGCACCTTCCAGCCAATTTCCAGCCAATCAATTCTAGCAAACTCACCCTAATGGGAGCCAATCAATGCCGCAACCGGTAGTTTTCAATCGATTTTTTTATTCTAGTTATTAAATTCCAGCAAACTCCCCCTAATAGGAGCGCATTTCAATTCCACCCAGAACCATCTTGGTATATGCCACAACTGTAGCCCTAGTGAAACCCCCTCATGCAATTCCCCTACATCCCGACAACCAACTTCACACCGCAATGGGGACCCACCTCTCATCCATCCCTCTGACCGCTCTCCCCCAACCAAGCCCCATGTTTAGGGATTCCATGAATGTTGAGGAGATTGACCATTATGAAGAAGAGGTTAGCCGCCTCCCGCAAGGGGCATGACCATCCCTTTAACAAACATAAAAAATCAATCAACTCTGAGGACATTTTGATGAGCAACTAACAGCCATGAGAAACGAACTCTAGAAGCAACACGTAGTGGAACTCCCCTCAATAAGATTTCGGGACCTTTGTCCCTTTCCGGACGCATGGGTACCAGCAAACTTTGAGGTACCCAAGTTTCAAAAGTATGACTGTACATGATGTCTTACCACCCACCTAAAAGCCTTTTGCGGAGAACTCGATGATGTGGTAGGGGACGACGGGGCTCTGATACAGCTACCAAGCTTTCGTTGATCATTTTGCGTACAACTTGAACGCAACACCTTGAAGGGTAGACATGGCCACCCTTTGGCAAAGGAGCGACGAAACATTATTGGCATATGTTGGGTGATAGAGGGCCATGGCCGCACACATGAAAATGCTAATCGATAATGAAGAACAGATTTCCATGATCCTACGTTCGACCAACCCCAACATATCAGGATACCTGATTTCCTTCCCCTACGTCAACTTTGCACAATTGATTCGTGTAGGAGAACAGGTAGAGGCCGGCATCAGAGATGTCATGATCACACCATGACCTCACCAGTAGTCCTCCACTGCAAAAAAGTTCAGGACTGAAGAGAAGGTGGGCATGTATGTCCCCAAGAACAAGGATACACTTACCCCCCGCCCAATGAAACCATCCTCGTCATTGCAGCACAGGGTGGATCAACCATCCCTACAGTCGAGCATCAGTTGCAATCGCAATCGCAACCTCAGCAACCCAGGTTGAACCCGCGATACCCCAATCAGGGCAGGCAGGTGGGTTCGGCTAAGCCGCCTAGGCAATTCACTCCACTGGCGCAGTCATACACTGACATTCTAGCCACACTAATTCAAAGGCAACTCTTGACTTCATTGTAGCCTAGGCCACCTCCAAACCCCCTGCCGCCTAACTACAATGAAAATGAATACTGCGCATTCCACCAGTGAAGGGGTCATACAACCGAATGTTAATTTTTATTAAAGCACGCTGTGCAGAACCTAATTGATCAAAACAAGATTTTCGCTGCGACGACCGATGCTAGTGCCACCACTAGTAACAGCATACTTTAGAATTCCCTGCTAACACATCAGGCATGCTCCAATGTGCTGAAAACCCCCCACAGTCAATGTTATTCAAGGAGATTATCCTCCCCATGTCTTCCACACAAACACGACCATGAGTCACACCTAGGAATTTTCGCCCCTCGTCTTGCAAGGGGCACCGCTCACCCGTCTGAAGGGTGTCGAGTCAGCCTACATTTTGGTACCCATCAATCACCAGCCACAGAACCAGTCAGTAATTCTCCAGGGGAGAGCCTCGACGGCCAAGTCGGTCACCCTACACAACCCGTCCTAGGATCCCTCACTATTAGTTCTCATGGGAAGAGCCTACACACCACCACCCGCCTACAACCCGGCATCCAACATCCATCAAGCTCCACCAACAATTCAGCAACTAGTGGTGCTTTTAGGAAAAGCACCATCCCCACCGCCTGAAGTCATCTATCCGATGCTAACCCTACAAGGGGCATATTCTTCACCATTCCCCCTGCCACATGAGCTGGCTAGATTAGGCCATACCGCCAACACACTGTCACAATCACCGCCAATGCAACCTCTGGTCCTACTAGGGGCAAGTCCTGCTCCATCTCAACCACCACTAGCTCAACCTCTAATGCTACTAGGGGAAGCCCCACACCTCAGCCAGATCATCAGGGACCCATATTTGTCCCGTCAACGGCCTCTCAATCTCCCCTAGTACTTCAAGAAAAGCGGTCCCAATCTTTGACAACAAAGCAGTCTCGTGGCACTACTCGGAGTGCTCAAAAGTGGGAAACATGAACCCGAATGGGTGGTGTTTCCGCATAGATACAGTCTAAGGAGACCCCAAGGGGCATTTGGCAGGAACGTCTAAGTCCGAAACCGTATACGATGTAGCAGCCCAACTCAAGAACATCCTTGCTCAAATATCTGTTTGGGAACTCCTCTACACGTCACAGGCCCATCGAGAAATGTTCGTCAAAAATTTAAATGACACACACATCTCTCGAGAAGCACCACTTGTGATGGTCACCCACATGATTGGACAGCTCCTCGCCTCGCGGGCCATCATATTTTCAGATGATGAGCTACCTCCGGAAGGGCATGATCATGTGTTCCAATTAAACATAGTTGTCAGTCACAAGGATTGTAGTATACCACTGGTGCTCATTGACAACGGTTCAAGCTTGAATGTATGCCTATCTAGGACTGAAACCGTCCTTATTCAAACCCAACAATATGAATGTTAGAGCATTCGACAATTCTCGAAGACAATTCTCTCGAGAAGCATTTGACAATTCAAACCGTCCTTCTCGCCCGCCCCTGGCTACACCAGGTAGGGGTAGTGCCCTTGACTCTACACCAAAGAGTTAAATATGTCATTTGAGATAGAATACTCACCATTCTAGATGATTATGAATAGCTTCTCCCTGTAGGAGAAACCCTCTCAGAAGAACGTAATGCTCCGGTGGTTAACATTTGGAAGCCAGACATGCCTTATCAAAGCTTTCAATTCGAAGCAGTCAACCATGTGCCGTCAGCCCATGCCCCCAACCAGACAACATCTTCTCACCCGCTGAACGGAAGATCCTAAACTACTGAATCAAACACCAATACACCACAAAGATAATTGAAGTTTGAGAAATGGTAAGAAGGACCAGACTGGGATGTTAGTTCCTCCTGGAAGGTGAAATGGAAGAAATAGGGACAGATAGGAGAGATAGTTCTTCGGAGACGAGTCACTTTTTGCTCTTCCCACCAGTTCACTTTGTTAGTGTCAGAATCATCCTCCTAGGCGAAAGCCTGAATTTCGTCATTCCAAACTGCCAACCCAGCCTCACCTTAATAGAGCTGCCCCAGGAACATGAGGGAAAGGGGCATGAGTTGCCCCATCTTGATTGGACGACAGTCATCATCTCGCTAGAACTGCAACAGCTACCGGAGTGTCAGGACCTCGGGGATGCGAAGGGTTCATCTTTATTAGACATCGAATCAGAACCGAGCCCTCGCTTCATCATGATGATTGGCCATGGTGAATCAGATCAATCCACTACCCGCACAAGCCCTATCTCCCGACGGGAGGGACCACAGGGTGTAAATTGGTTCATAACCCCCATGACAATTGAATCGACTGACTAAATGCCCATCAATGCTGGCCTGGAAAAAAAAATGTTCACATAAATAGCCAGTGGCGTCTGTTCGCTCGTCTCAAGTGCATAGCTACGATGTAGTAATAATTCTAGGTAAGATCGAGGTCGATCCACAGGGAATTAGGGTAAACAAACTCCAACCATTCTAATAGCTTCAATCTCAGCAAATTTAGAATTCAGTTTTAAAAAACTAAGTAAAACAGTAACTTTAAGAAAAATTCGATTATTAATGAAACTAAGGCCTTAAGGATCCACTTGTAGTAGCCAATGTGAATTCATTCATCCAAGCATAAACACAATTAGATTCAAAGTTCTATCTCTCATCTAGTTGGAAGATATGACATTCAATCACAAACAATCCCACTTAAGTTAGAAAATCATATTCTAGTTCTAATGAAACACATAGAATTCAAACTTATAGCCTTTGAAGTAACAGCCATGCTAAGAGACTATGTCATGCTTTAGGGTTATTACAATTCAAATCTAACAAATCCAAACATGGCAATCTCAGAGAATTGCAAGGAACTCATGTCCGAAGTATATGAACCCTCATAAAACATCCAAAAAATACCAATCTTATTCAAACTAGAACTTAAAAATTCAAACACTAAATAAAGTTACTTGAATTAAACAAATCCTACATTAGAACTAACTACAAGCTTCACCTCTTAGCCCTAGTTAAGAAGTTCTAGCCGAATACCATCATAGTTCAATTAGAAACAATGAAAAACTACTAAAAAGCATAAAAAATCGAAATTGAAAGAATTGCAAATGCTCCATGATGATCCTCTTCACCTCCCACGACTTTTCAAGCCTTCTATGATGACTTTAGATTGAAACCTAGGTGTTCTTTTATAACATTGAAGCTCTATCGCCTCAGAATCTTCCAAAATTGCGTAAGAGGTTACGCAGCCCATGAAATTTCAGAGCTTCCTAGAGAAGCTGTGGGAAAAACTAATTTTTTTTGGAGAATTGTCAATGGCCAACCGATTATGGTCTTGGTCCAGCAAGCTCCAACACTTGCTGGAGTTAATGTGCAGAGGGTGGCCAACCAGTCTTGACCAGTCTAGCCCATTGAAATGCTGATTTTTCACTTCTTCCCTCTCTCTTCTTTACTTACTTCATTCTTCTTTGGCCCACCTTCAACCATCATCAAATAATTTCTAAACATGTCCTTTTACCCATCAAATAGGTGAAGTCTTTCTCTCATTCCTTCAATCACAAAACATGCATTAGATGTATACTTTAAACATGGGAATCATGCATAAAATGTGATACAATGGGGTTAGAATATGTATAAATTAAGAGCTCAACATCGTCCTATGCCGAATCAGGTTAACCCCTAGTTCAAAATGTCATCCTCCTCGGGAATTGTCAAAGTAAAGAACCCAAAAAAATCAGAAAACACTCAAAATCCAAAAAATCAGAAAATGTACAAAAATCGAAAACAACAAAAATATTGAAAAAAAAAAAGAAGAATGTGAAAAAGAAAAAAAACAGAAAACTCTGAAAATTCTATACATACTTAAGCAATAAAAATACAGATCTAGTTACTGGACAACATGGGATCAAAGTCGACGACTATAACTTCAGCGTGGAGTTAGATTTTGAACTTATGGGTTTAGAAGAGTTCCAAGAAAAGGGAAGCAATGACCCAGCTAGTGAACTCGAGGACCTCTTCGAAAAGTTCGATTCCAAAGCCAACGTCACGCCCATCGACTTTGAAGTCATTAATCTCGGGACCTCTGAGGATCCTCGAGAGGTGCTCCTTGAGAAGAATCTGTCCCCTGAAAATTGACAGAAAATGATCGAGTTCCTGAAACCATGGTTATCAAACTTTGCCTTCTCATACGAAACATGTCGTGGCTCGACGAAAACCTGGTTATACATCATCTGCCCATGAAGCCAGAAGTCAAGTCGGTCAAGCAGAAGCTGAGAAGAACGCGGCTAGAATGGATCCTAAAAATTAGAGAAGTAATCAAGCAATACAACACGAGCTTTCTAGTGATTTCTAATTACCCAGAATGGCTCACCAACATCGTCCCAGTCCCAAAGATAGATAGTAAAGTCCAGATGTGCATCGACTTCCTGGACCTTAACAAGGCCAGCCTAAAGGATGACTTTCCGCTTCCTCACATCGATACTCTGGTCAACAACACAGCAGGGCAAAAGATTATCTCCTTCATGGACGACTTCTCTGGTTATAACCAAATCAAAATGGCCACGGGAGACTGAGAGAAGACGTCATTCATCACGTCTTGGGGAACCTTTTGCTACCAGGTTATGCCCTTTGGACTAAAAAATGTGTGGGCAACATATCAACGAGTTATGACGGTGTACTTTTAAGACATGATGAACAAAGAGCTCAAAGTCTGTGGACAATATGATTATCAAATCTCGAAGCATCAAGAGGCACTTCAAAGATCTGGAGAAGCTCTTTGACCAGTTGGCAAAATTCAAGCTCCAACTCAATCCACAAAAAATTATCTTCGGGGCAATTGGAGGCAAGTTACTTAGATTCATTGTCAGCGAAGATGACATCCGTAGACGAGTCGAAAGCCAAGGCGATCATTGAAATGCCAACCTCGAGAACTAAGAAAGAGATTCGAGGTTTCTTAGGAAGAATCCAGTATATCAGTTGGTTCATCGCCCAGCTCACGCTCGTATGTGAGCCCATATAAAGCTGCTCTAGAAAAACATGCCTAGTACTGGGAATGCCACTACTACTCTACATCTCAATGGCCGCAAATGCAATCGAATGCATCCTCGGTCAGCACGACGGGATGAAAGGAGTGGACCATTTATTATCTCAGCCGTTGGTTGACAGATTATGAGTCCAAGTACTCCCCGATCGAGAAAACATGCCTCACCCTCGTATGGGCCACTCAGCACCTGTGCCAATACATGATTGCATACCTAATCCTCCATGCTCGTATGGATCCCCTGAAGTATTATTCGAGAAACCGACACTAATAGGAAGAATCACAAAGTGGCAGCTGTTGCTTTTTGAGTTTGAGATCATGTATGTCACTCAGAAGGCAATTAAGGGGCAAACACCGGTCGATCATCTAGTGACACATTCATACCAGATTACCAGCCCCTAAAGATGTTCTTCCCCGACGAGGATATCTTATTCCTCGAAGGAAAAGAAGGACCAGAGGCAGACGAATGGACTTTGTACTTCGACAATGCATCCAACAGCAAAGGCAATGGAGTAGGGGCAATCCTCCATTTCTCTGATGACATCCCCATGACCATATCAAGAAGAATGGCATTCACCTGCATAAACAACATAACAGAGTATGAGTCATGTATAGCGGGCCTCGACTACGCAATCATTCTAGGTGCAAATAAGCTGCGAGTCTTCGGCGATTTGCAGCTCATCATTAATCAAATCAACGATGACTGGAGAACAAGGGACGAAAATCTCATCGAGGAATTTCATAGAGTCACCTTCACATACATGCCTCGCGCTAAGAATCAATTTGCCGATGCCCTGGCTAGTTGGCATCAATGCTAGAGATTTCTCATGGAGCAGCTCAATGAGTGCTCATTGTAGAGCTTCAGAAAGAGCCAACATTTTACTTATAAATTGAAGAAGCAGAAATGCCACCCAAAAAGCAGCCATGGTACACCAATATCAGAAGGTACATAGAGGATCGAACGTATCTAATCGATGCCACTCCAATAGACCGTTACACCATTCAGTGCCTAGCTACACAGTTCACAATCAATGGCGATGTTCTTTATAAATGGTTCTTTAACCAGATCCTATTATGGTGTGTGGACGAGACCGAAGATACAAATATCATGTCAGAAATTGACGAAGGAACTTGCGGTCCACACATGAATGGCCATATGATGGCCAAAAAGATTCTTCGACAAGGGTACTATTGGATGAACATGGAAACTGATTGTTGTTAGCATGTCAAAGTGTGCTTCAAGTGTCAGGAGCACATAAATCGAATCCACACCCTGACATCTGAGCTATACAATATGACAACACCCTGACCCTTCTCAATGTGGGGCATTAACATCATCGGTAAAATCAGCCCTAGAGCATTAAACAACCACGAATACATCTTGGTTGTAGTCGATTACTTCAAGAAGTGGGTGGAGGTAGCATCCTACACCACCATAGCGGCCTCGCACATGATACGGTTCCTAAAGAACAACATTATCAACCACTATAGGGTCTCGCAAACCATGATCACTAACAATGGGACACCCTTCATGAATCAAAAGGTGGAACGCATGCTTGATAGTTCATGATCAAAAGACATTGATCTAGCCCCTACCGACT
Organism: Liriodendron chinense; assembly: GCA_003013855.2. Classification (NCBI taxonomy): domain Eukaryota; kingdom Viridiplantae; phylum Streptophyta; class Magnoliopsida; order Magnoliales; family Magnoliaceae; genus Liriodendron; species Liriodendron chinense. The sequence continues at coordinate 4,064,659 of ML058335.1, forward strand.
ACAAATGAATGGGGGTGTGGAAGCCGACAACAAGACACTCATGCGCATCCTCAAGAAAATTGTGAAGACGTATCACGACTGGGTCGAACATCTACCATATGCATTATGGGCATACCAAACATCCATACGCATTGTGACAGGTTCTACTCCATATGAGCTCACATATGGAATAGAGGCCATTCTACCCGTCGAAGTGGAAATTCACTCACTGCACATATTGCTCGAAAGTAAATTTGAAGAGGGAGAGTGGCTGCAGGCTTGGTACGATTAATTACACCTGGCGGACGAAAAACGCATGCAATCCCTATGTCATTCCCAAACATACCAGAAAAGGATCGTGCAAGCATACAACAAACGAGTTCGCACAAAAGTCTTTAGTTATGAAGAAAATATTGCCTCCACACTTGCTTGATCTAAGGGAAAAATTCAAACCCACCTATGAAGGTCCACTCATCGTGCGAGAGGTGCTTCCAAGAGGCGCAATCTGCCTCACCAACATGGACGACGAAGATCTTCTTAAGCTAATCAACGCCGATCACATTAGAATTCACCATGGATAACACATAGGTTACGAAGCATCACCTGAGGTCAAAACTCATACCCTCCACCTAATATGACCTCCAAAAAAAGAAAAAAAAAGTGTGTATAGAGAAAACCCAAAAAAGAAAGAAAGAAAAAAGTGTGTATAGAGAAAACCTAAGAGAGAAGAAATCCTAGGAACCAATATGGGTATAAGAAAGAGAGAGAGAGAGAGAGAGAGAGAGAGAGAGAGAGAGAGAGAGAGAGAGAGAGAAGATAAAAATAAGGGCAGAAATCCCACCTTCCTCCCCTTCGAAAATCCCGACCTCAGGAGATGCACTTTGAAATCTTCATGCTATCCAGGGCATTTATCAACCAGCAATGATGGAAAACTCCAACAACAAATGACACCTTAAAGAACAAAGAGAAAGAAGTGTGTTCAAAGCAGAATGGGTGAGCGAAAACCCACATGGGTACCTCGAGTAAAAATAGCGGATGCATAATGAACCTAGTGAAAATCTGAAAGGGTGCTGGCATAAAAAGGCAAAGTGGCCAAGGGGTAGGCAATATCAAACACCTGAGACGTTGTGAAAATTCGAAAGGGCGTCACGGGCAAAAATGACTGGCAAGCCGGACGTAGTGAAAACCCGAAAGGGTGTTTCGGTAAAAATGAAAGAAATAAAAAGAAAAAATGAAGGAAAATGGGTGAACGAGTCAATGACTCGACCTTGACTGTGATACACGTCATGAAGATAAAGTAGGAAAACCGTGATGTTAAGCAACTCTCAAAATTAACCGTAGCTCAAGATAGAACTACCAATTCGTGCTCTCACGAGTCCCCCTCGGGAACCAATTCGATTAAATGAAAGACGGATGATGAGGCAATCGACAACTCAGTCCCTCTATCAAAAACCTCGGGTATAAACCATCTAGAAGCTAAGTCTAATACTGTAAAAAAAATCTCTTTTTTTTTTAAAAAATCATGTAATAAATCCATCTTTTGACCACCTGGACATAATCAGACTGTCCAGATTTGGGATGATGGTCTGGATCATTAAAAATCATCTAGCTCTTGACTAGTCTGGATCCGATCAGATCGTCCAGATTTGGAATGATGGAATGAGTCATCCAAATAATGTAATAAATCCATCTCTTGACCAATCTGGATCCGATCGAAATTGTCCCAGCTCGGGATAATGAATTGGATCATATGACACCAACCGCAACCATCCAAGTTGTACTCCATGGTCCGAGGACCTTAAACTACACTGGGAATAATTTCTCGGGGGCTTTACAAATCATTTTCGAACATGACTGACATTTGATTGTACGGGTGTCCGGAACTTATTGACAGTCAACTCAAGAGGGGACGAAAGTTTCACAATCCTGTTCATGTTGAACGCACCGTGATAGAGGACCTTGAGTGGAAGTCGCTGTTGAAACCGATGGATGTTCCCTATTCCTAGAAGTCATGAAGGGGTTTAAGGGAGCTAGGAGGTGAAGTACATGCACCCTCATCGCATAATGGGTAGCATAAGACTCCAAAACTGAATTGATCATGGAAAATGTAAGGATGTGGTCTATCTTATGGCCAAAGGAGTCCTTCGGATGATACATGGTCTATGTGCATTGTACAAAAGGAACATGCAACTTTGTGGGTGTGTTAATTGTAAACCCTCAATCAACTTTGTCTGAAGACATAAAAGTACAATACTTAATTGTGTGTGCTCATCTTGCTCGCTGACCTAAAATGGATCAGGTGTCTTATCAGCAGTAGAAGCTGAGAGTTGATGAAAAATCCACGCTTCCCCAGTAGAGAACCTCAAGATGGGACGATGAAATGTACCTTTCAACAACCATACAATAAGTCCAAATCTTGACCATCTAGACCTGATCAGGACAATTAAGACCGGGGATGACAGGTCTGATTATAAAAAATAAAAAAAAAGAGAAAAAACATAATGTGCAATGTAAACCAATGCACGCCACCCGATCTCGACCATGACCATGTGGCCAGGGGATGACATATCGGAATAAACGCATCCCTAAGTGGAGTAGTCTTTTTCTCATATCAGAATAGACACATTCAGGTGGAATCGTGTTATATATATAACTTATAATAAAATGACTTGCGCTACCCGATCTCGACCACGATCATCTGGTCAGGGGATGACAGGCTGGAAAAGTGCATCCCCAAGCGGAGTTATATTTCCCTTTAAAAAAAAAAAAAAGAGGTCAAATAAAAATTGACTGACAACGCCCACTCGTGAGATCGGACGAAGATTTTCAAAATAAAGGCCCAAAAAAATCTTTTCAAAAGCTTTTGCAATAAAAACCCCATGGATCCATGTTTTACAGGTGAGGATCATTTTAAAAAATCTAATTTTTTTTAAGACATTTAAAAAAATTTAAAAATATAATGCGCACGGCATCCAATGCACTAGGCAGTCTTTCATACTCCTCGGTGGGTGTTGACATAATAGAAATAATTGATTTTAGTTTTCGTAGACTTATCAGTTTGCTCTTAGATCATATGTGAAACAAGGGCCAGCCGGCCTGAACTCTCAGTTTTAGCTTGATCGTCTCGAAATACGGGATGATTACCCTTGGATTAGCGCAACCACACTTCAATTTGTGAAAAGCTCCGTTACGAACCAAGGTGACTAAATCGAAAAAGTTAGAATAACATAAAGAATAATAACTGTTTCATTTTTAATTAGAATAAATTCGTCTTTGATTCTAGTTGAGTCATAGTTGAATCAATGAATCAAATATTGTGAATTAATCAAGGGTGGATCCTTAATGCCTTAGCCTTTTCTTACTTTCGTTTATTATCACACACACATCTTTCTCCACTCATGTGGGTAAACCAAATTTTAGCTTGCCTCCAAACTAATTCCGTTAAGTGTTCTTATTACCCAAATTCTTCGTGATTCGACCTCGGACTCATTGAGTATTTACTACTTTGCTATCTGCACTTGGGTGTGTAATTTTCTTGTGTTTTGTTGTTCTAGGGAGTTTCTGAGTATAAAGACATTCATAGACAATCATAAGCAATCATAAAGTACGTAAGATGAGGTATCGCAAGATAAATTTTATTCTAGATATTCTGAATCCTTGTACATTCCAGACCGTGATCTGACATAAGCCCTTAATTACATCAATGGATGATCACCCTTGATTAAAAGGCAAAAGTAAATCTATGTAAACGTTATAGATAAATTAAACAAACCTAATGAGGAAGTATCAATATAAATCATGCACATCATAGAGAATATAAATATTTTTACGTAGAAACCCTTGCGGGAGAAAACCATGACACAAAGCGACAAAACTCCACTATGAATAATATTTGTACAATAGATAGAGTATTTGAGAAAAGGCCTTGATAGATCGAGCAGGTGACTAAGTCATTGGGGACTATGGTCTTTGAGTTTGCGGTCATAGAGACCTGTGTAGTTTTTGTTATAGATCGAGCCATTGTTTAAACAAGTCGGATGTTTCTGTCCCATGTTCTTTCGGATTGTCCGAGTTAAAAGATTTCAGGGGTTTTTTTAATTGATTCATGCATTGTTGGGTCGTCTTCCTGTATTTTTATGATGGGTGACCACTGGAGTACACAAACTATGACTGTTAGATAGCACAACTCAGAGTCATCACCTGCTTTATTTGCACCAATGACCGCGGGAAGGCACATCGCAACTATCTACCCAGTCCAACAAGCAGATCCTATTTTGGATGGGTGGTACATCGACTAACTCTAGCAATAGTAGTTCATAACAAGCATCTTAAGGTAATCTAGAATTCTTCGTTTATGGTTTCGAATGGTAACCACAGTCCCTTCTATTTAGTCTTAAGCCTCAATCCGGGCTAAACTCTAGTTGTGGAATGAACATAATCGATACAAAGTTCTTGTAATCAGTTGTCGAATCAAGCTGGGGTCTATTGGCTTGTCTTCATAAGCGATCCCGATCTTGCACCTTTGTTGATAGCTAATTCAAAATGAGAGATAAGTAGAGAACCTTGAAGATGAGAGTGTGGGTGCATATGTCCCTTTATCTGGGAGTGTGGGCGTATGTAGCAATGGGCGCATCTAGGAATGAGCATGAGAGAGTGAGCGCATGTGGGAATGGGAGGGAGGAGGCTGGCGCATGTGGAATTGAGAGGGAGGAGGTTGGCGCATGTGGAATTGAGAAGAGAAGGTGCCGGGTGCATGTGTCCTTGGTGCCGGGCGCATGTGTCCCTTGATGCTCTCTCTCTCTCTCTCTCTCTCTCTCTCTCTCTCCTTTCTTCAGTCTCTATGTTATGCCGATGTCAGGCTATTTATAGTCCAAGGTTGTGTATGGAACCAACCAAAATCGAGCAAGGGGTGACTCCGGGCGTATGTGGACATGCCCCGGGTGCATTTGCCTCTTAGAGATGGGGAAAAGGAGCTCCGAGTGCATGTAAGCATGCGTCGGGTGCATGTGCGCATGGCTCGGGCGCATGTCCCTCTTGGCAGCTTCCAGACTTAGAATTTTTCAGCATGTCAGGCCGAGCGCATGCACTTGCGCGTCTCCACGAAAATGACCATAACTCCTTCGTTACATATCCGATCTGAACGCTCTTATAGTCGTTGGAAAGCTATCTCGCTGATCAACGCAATGGAACTATCATGATAGCATTTAAAATCCTCTTTCATCTTCAAAAGTGGGCCATAAGTTATCAATGCCATTCATAATATACGGTCTTCAGTGAACAACTCATATCTTCTTCGTTACAACTCGAAATTAGATGATCTTGGACTTGTCGAAATTGTGACTTGGTAAAAATTCCCATGGTGTATCATTTTCTTCAAACGTATATTGTCTGCCCAATCATCCTCTGACTGGAAGTGATCTCTTCACTGATATCTGTCCTCAGACTTAGAAAAATTCAGGTTTTAGGCTCCGATTGTTCACTCCAATGGACAAGTTCCTTTTCAGATATCAAAGTCACTGACGCCAGAGCACTTTAGCCTTTAATTATGTTGCTGACACTACAACAAATTAGTTATTTACCGACGAAATTATTGGGGAAGAAATTTCTTTCATTGGTAAAAATCATTTTTACTGACGAAATCAATATTTCATCGGTAACGGCGGGATTCACTTATACCGACAACATTAACATATCGTCAGTAAAAAAAAATTTACCGATGAATATTTTCGTCGGTAAAGACATTTTATACCGACGAAATTGATACGTCGTCGATAACAATGATAGAGCACGGGTGTGGCTCACTTGAATTTTAAGAAGGGTTTTACCGACGAAAATTTTCATCGGTCATAATCATATATTTTAACTTCGAATCGACCCCAGTAAGCCCCCATCTCTCTCACTCTCTCTCAGTCCTCTCTCTCACCCCTCTCTCTCCGGACGTCACCGCCGCATGACGGCCGTCACCGTTGGACGCTGCACACCCTTCTCTCCGTTAACCTTCTCTCTCTCTCTCTCTCTCTCTCTCTCTCTCTCTCTTTATGGGGCCCACTGTTGCTGTCAATTGCTTGTGAGGAACACCGTCGGCGGTCCACTACTTGTGGGTCCCACCGTCCCATCGATTCCACTGTTTTGTGGGGCCCACTGTTTTAGTAAATCCCTAATTAGGGATTTATTTTGGAAATACCTAATTTGGGATTTTCAATTCCAAAAGAAAATAAAAAAATTATGGATATCCAAATATGAAGTGGACCACACCACTAGAAACGGTGTCCATTGGTTGTGGGGCCCACCATCGCTGTCCACTGCTTGTGGGGCCCACTTTTTTAGTAAATCCCTAATTAGGGATTTCTTAATTTAAATCCTTAATTTAGGATTTTCAATTCCAAATAAAATTTTTTTTATGGATATCCAAATCTCAAGTGGACCACACCACTAGAAACAGTGTGATTGAGTGCCCCACCATTAAAATTTCCAAAGGGCCTATCGTAAGGTTTTGGTAGTGTTTATTTGAAATCAAAGCTCTTTATAATGTCAATAAGGTCTTGATGAAGGTAAAATATAAATATCCACTTGATACAAATGTATTGTGGCCCACATAATAAATAGTGCACATCAAATAAGGTCACTCTCCTTTATGTGTTGATGTATGTGGCTTATTATTGATAGTTATTTTGTCCACGAATGGTTGTATAATACAATTAGTTAGCCCATTTGGAGATTTTTATATTGCCGAGCATAGATATAGTGTGCTTTGGAGGTATAGAAATCTGCCAAATTGTCCTGTTGGACAGTCTAAGGTTGGATAGATTGGAATGTTTTCGTTATTTTTCATTTATATGCTCTGCCATTAGTTTCGTGCGTTATCACCCCTATTTTCTCTGGATATATTTCTTATGTTTATTTCTATTGTCAATAATCCACACAATTTGTGGATTCTTCAAGTGAAAATTAAATGTAAGATAAATATATCTGGAGAGATAGGGGGAGATGCTGTCGAAATTTAGGCTTAGGCATTTAAATAAAAATAATGAAAGCATTTTAATCTATCTATCCTTGGATGGGCGACTGATTGTATTATATTATCATTTAGTGGCAAATTAAATGATGAACATGATACTTGTGATTAAGAGTGATTGATCCAAACAGATGTTGAGCCGGGGTCCCTAGAAGGTGGGAACCGCTGTTATGATCATGATGAAGCTGTCTATTTCCTATAGACAACAATATGGGTTGCCTGGCCATTTGGACAGGCCCGTGTTTATGTATTAACTCGGAATTGATGGATCAGACCTGAATGTGCGTCGAAGCTATCCAGATGTTGAGTAGGGGTCCCTGGAAGGTGGGAACCGCTGTTACGACCATGATAAAACTGTCCATTTTCTATAGACAGCAATATAGGAGACTTGACCATTTGGACAGGCCCGTGTTTGTGTGGAGCAGACCCGGATGTGCGTCGGAGCTATCCGTGAGTTGGTTAAGTCTCCAAGACCTAAACCTTAAACCCTAAACACTAATCCTAAACCATAAACCCTAAGAACTAATCCTAAACCTATAACCCTAACCTAAACCTAAACCTAAACCTATACTCAATTCACTTAACCTAACCTACACCTAATCCTAAACCTAAAACCCTAAACCTAAACCCTAACCAGAACCCGAACCCGATTTTCTAAACCTAAACCTAAACTCAATTCACTTAACCTAAACCTACACCTAATCATAAACCTATAACCCTAACCTAAACCTACACCTAATCATAAACCTATAACCCTAACCTAAACCTAAACCTAAACCTAAACTTGAAAGCCTAAACCTAAACCCGATCTCGAACCCGAACCTGATTTCCTAAACCTAAACCTAAACCTAAACCTAAACTCAATTCACATAACCTATAAACCTAAACTAAACCTATAACCTAAACCTAAACTCAATTCACTAAACCTAAACCTATAACGTAAACCTAAAGCTAAACCTAAACTTGAAATCCTAAACCTAAACCTGATTCTGAACCCGAACCCGATTTCCTAAACCTAAACCTATAACCTAAAGTTAAACTCAATTCATCTAACATAAACCTACACCTAATCCTAAACCTATAACCCTAACCTAAACCTAAACTTGAAATCCTAAACCTAAGCCCGATCCCGAACCCGAACCCGAACCCTAAACCTAAACTTAAACTTGATTCACCTAACCTAAACCTACACCTAATCCTAAACCTATAACCCTAACCTAAACCTAACCCTAAATTTGAAATCCTAAACCTAAACCTGATCCTGAACCTGAATCCTAAACCTGAACCTATCACCTAAGCCTAAACTCAATTCACCTAACCTGAACCTACACCTAACCTAAACCTAAACCTAAACTTGAAATCCTAAACCTAAACCTAAACCTAAACTTGAAATCCTAAACCTAAACTCGATCATGAACACAAACCCGAACCCGATTTTCTAAACCTAAACCTAAACTCAATTCACCTAACCTAAACCTACACCTAATCCTAAACCTACAACCCTAACCTAAACCTAAACCTAAACCCTAAATCTTAAACCTAAACCCTATCCTGAACCCGAATCCTAATCCTAAACCTATAACCTAAACTTAAAGTCAATTCACCTAATCTAAACCTACACCTAATCCTAAACCTACAACCCTGACCTAAACCTAAACCTAAACTCGAAATCCTAAACCTAAACCCGATCCCGAACCCAAACCCGAACTCAATTTCTTAAATCTAAACTTAAACTCAATTCACCTAACCTGAACCTACACCTAATCCTAAACCTACAACACTAACCTAAACCTAAACCTAAACTCGAAATCCTAAACCTAAACCTGATCATGAACCCAAACCTGAACCCGATTTCCTAAACCTAAACTCAATTCACCCAACCTAAACCTATACTTAATTCTAAACCTACAACCTTAAGCTAAACTTGAAATCTTAGACCTAAATCCGATCCCGAACCTGAACCCTGAACCTAAACCTATCAGCTAAACCTAAACTCAATTCACCTTACTTAAACCTACACCTAATACTAAACCTATAACCCTAACCTAAACCTAAATCTAAACTCGAAATCCTAAACCTACAACCCTAACCTAAACCTAAACCTAAACTTGAAATCTTAAACCTAAACATAATCCCGAACCCAAATCTTAAACCTAAACCTATAACCTAAACTTAAAGTCAATTCACCTAACCTAAACCTACACCAAATCCTAAACCTACAACCCTAACCTAAACCTAAACCTAAACGTGAAATCCTAAACCTAAACTCAATCCCAAACCTAAACCCGAACCCAATTTCCTAAACTTAAACTTAAACTCAATTCACCTAACCTAAACCTACACCTAATCCTAAACCTACAACCCTACCTAAACTTAAACCTAAACTTGAAATCTTAAACCTAAAGTCGATCCCGAACCCGAATCCTAAACGTAAACCTATAACCTAAACTTAAAGTCAATTCACCTAACCTAAACCTACACCTAATCATAAACCTACAACCCTAACCTAAACCTAAACCTAAACTCGAAATCCTAAACCTAAACCCGATCCCGAACCCAAACCCGATTTCCTAAACCTAAACCTAAACTCAATTCACCTAACCTAAACCTACACCTAATCCTAAACCTATAAATCTAACTTAAACCTAAACCTAAACTCGAAATCCTAAACCTAAACCCGATCCCGAACCTAAACCCGAACCCGATTTTCTAAACCTAAACCTAAACCTAAACTCAATTCACCTAACCTAAACCTACACCTAATCCTAAACCTACAACTTTAACCTAAACCTAAACCTAAACTCGAAATCCTAAACTTAAACCCGATCCCGAACCCGAACCCGATTTCCTAAACCTAAACCTAAACTCAATTCACCTAACCTAAACTCAAAATCCTAAACCTAAACCCGATCCCGAACCCAAACCCGAACCCGATTTCCTAAACCTGAACTTAAACTCAATTCACCTAACCTAAACCTACACCTAATCCTAAACCAACAACCCTAACCTAAACCTAAACCTAGACTTGAAATCTTAAACCTAAACCCGAACCCGAACCCGAACCCAAATCCTAAACCTAAACCTATAACTTAAACTTAAAGTCAATTCACCTAACCTAAACCTACACCTAATCCTAAACCTACAACCCTAACCTGAACCTGAACCGAAACCCGATCCCAAACCCAAACCTGAACCCGATTTCCTAAACCTAAACCTAAACTCAATTTACCTAACCTAAGCCTACACCTAATCCTAAACCTACAACTCTAACATAAATCTAAACCTAAACTTGAAATCCTAAACCTAAACCCGATCCCGAACCCAAATCCGATTTCCTAAACCTAAACCTAAACTCAATTCACCTAACCTAAACCTACACCTAATCCTAAACCTACAACTCTAACCTAAACCTAAACCTAAACTCAAAATCCTAAACCTAAACCCGACCCCGAACCCGAACCCGATTTCTTAAACCCAAACCTAAACTCAATTCACCTAACCTAAACCTAAACCTAAACTCGAAATCATAAACCTAAACCCGATCATGAACCCAAACCCGAACCCGATTTTCTAAACCTAAACCTAAACTCAATTCACCTAACCTAAATCTACACCTAATCCTAAACCTACAACCCTCACCTAAACCTACACCTATACTTCAAAACCTAAACCTAAACCCGATCCCAAATCCAAACCCAAATTTCAAAACCTAAACCTAAACCTAAACCTACACGTAAGCCTAAACCCATAACCCTAACCTAATCCTAAACCTAAAATCGAAAACCTAAGCCGAAACCCGATCCCGAACCTGAAACCCGAATCCGAATCCCTAACCTTAAACCTAAACCTAAACTCAATTCACTTTACCTAAACCTACACCTATTCCTAAAGCTAAAATCCTAACCTAAACCTAAACCTAAACTTGAAAACCTAAACCTAAACCCGATCCCGAATCAGAATTCCTAAACCTAAACCTACACCTAAACCTAAACCCATAACCTTAACCTAAACCTAAACCTAAACTTGAAAACTTAAACCTAAACCCGATCCTGAACCCGAATTCCTAAACCCATGCCTAAACCTAAACCTAAACTCAATTCACTTAACCTAAACCTACAGTCATTCTTATCTTAATTCACCTAACCTAAACCTAAACCTAAACCTAAACTTGAAAACCTAAACCTAAACCCGATCCCGAACCCGAATTCCTAAACCTAAACTTAAACCTAAACCTAAACTCAATTCACTTAACCTAAACGTAAACTGACTCTAATCTTTGCATTGTAGATATAGATAAGAGTTGGATGCGAGCTAAGAATAGGTTTGGCCCAGAGTATAAACAAGGTATTAAAGAGTTTATGAAATTTGCGCGATATCAGGCAGATTCAGGTAATAGGATTAGGTGTCTATGCCGAAAATGCAAGAACATGGTTCACAAGACTTTAGACAAAGTAGAAGATGATTTTTTCATAGTTGGGATTGACTAGGGTTACACTTGGTGGATCCATTATGGTGAAGACTTCCACCAAAGAGTTGAGGCCACTGAAGTCCTTGCTGACCCAATTATGCCGGATGACGAGAATGAAGACGTTGACGAAATGCAAGAAATCATAGGGAATGTGTTAAGGAGAACAGTTGTGAATACTGATTTTGCAACGACAAGTAGTAGCCAGGATATTCCTCCTATAGGTGATGTCGAATCAGAAAAGTTTAATAGGTTGTTGAGGAATGCGCAACGTTCACTCTATCTGGGGTGTGCGAACTTCTCCAAGTTGAATTTCCTTACAAGGTTACTTTATTTGAAGACAATAAATCGTTGGAGTAACAAATCGTTCGACATGTTACTTGGCTTGTTGAAAGAAGTATTATCGGATAGTGAGACATTGCTTAAGTCTCATTATGAGGCAAAATCATTAATGCGAGACTTGGGCTTTGGTTACATCCTCATGCATGCATGTATAAATGATTGTGTATTGTATTGGAAAGAACATGAAAATGTTGAAGAGTGTCCAGAATGTGGAGAGTCTAGGTGGAAGTATGACGAAGCCAAGTGTAAGAAAATTTCGCAAAAGATGTTAAGGTACTTTCCATTAAAACCCAGATTGTAAAGATTGTTTACGTCAAGCAAGACGGCTGAAGATATGAGGTGGCATAAGGAGAAACGCGTTCATGATGATAATACATTGAGGCACCCTGCTGACTTTGAAGCCTGGCAAAATTTTAACAAGAACTATGACTGGTTTGCAGAGGATTCTCACAATATTTGACTAGGTCTTGCAAGTGTTGGTTTTAATTCATTTGGTAATATGAGTAGCTCGTACAGTATGTGTTCAGTGGTACTTATGCCCTACAATTTACCTCCTTGGTTGTGTATGAAGGAGTCATTTTTCATGATGTCGTTACTTATTCTTGGACCTGGGTCACTGGAGAATGACATTGATGTGTATTTGCAACCGTTAGTAGATGAGTTAAACGAGTTCTGGAGTCGAGGTGTCCAGACGTATGACACATTTGCAGGAAAGACATTTCGATTGCATGCAGGATAATAAATGACTTCCCTGTGTATGAAAATTTGTCTGGGTGGAGCACGAAGGGAAAATTGGCTTGTCCTACATGTAGTATTGAGACTTGTTCATTGTCATTGAAGCATGGTAAAAAAAATGTTATATGGGCCATCGTTGCTTCCTTCGGGGCGATCATAGTTGGCATAGGAAGACGACGATCTTTGATGACAAACAAGATCATAGGCCACTACCGAAAGAACTATCTGGAGAAGATGTGATACAACAACTGAGTAACATTGGAGAAGTTAGATTTGGTAAGGCACTGCACTTGAAGAAGAGAAAACGTACAGTATTGGAGTATAATCGGAGGAAGAAGAGCATTTTTTTTAGTTGCCTTATTGGAGTGATATGAAATTGCAACATAACTTGGATGTCATGCATATTGAGATGAATATATGTGACAATGTCTTCGGAACATTGATGAACATAGAGAAGAAAATAAAAGACAATTTTAAAGCTCGATTGGATCTACAAGCAATAGGTTTAGGGAAAGAGTTGCACTTGCAACCACATGAAAATTCATATACTATACCAGCAACCTGCCACACATTGACAAAACTAGAGAAAAAGCGTTTATGTGAATGGTTGAGATCGGTGAAGTTTCCTAATGGGTATGCGTCAAATATCTCTCGGCGCATAAACATTACGGACTATAAGGTAACAGGAATGAAAAATCGTGACTGTCACGTCCTTCTACGATGTCTACTACCGGTTGCGATTCGTGGATTCCTGAGCAAGGATATCAATGCGACGTTGATTGAGTTAAGGATATTCTTTAAGGATTTGTATTCGAAATCATTGAATGTAGAGGTTATTAAACGACTAGAAAGGGACATTGTCGTAATCCTTTGCAAACTTGAAAGAATATTTTCACCTGCATTTTTCGATGTCATGGTACACCTAGCGATTCACTTACCGCACGAAGTGAAGCTTGCAGGCCCAGTACAATATTGTTGGATGTATCCTATCGAAAGGTGATAGAACCTATTAAATTTTTTATTCATTCCATAAACTACATATATTCATATTTTCATATGTATAACGTAGTGGTTTTATGTACAGATACCTTCACACACTAAAACGATATGTGAGGAAATAAGGAACGTCCAGAGGGATCCATTGCTGAGGCGTACATTGATAATGAGTGCATGACATTTCGCTCCATGTATCTTCGTGGCATAGAGACTAGATTTAACCGAGAAGATTAGAATGCCGATGAAAGGCAAGACCATAAACAAGGACTCATATCTGTATTCATACATAACGTCCATCCTTTAGAATCGCCAACGTTTCAGGATATGGACCTTGGGGATCAAACAAAGGCGAGGTGGTACGCGTTGCATAATTGTGAAGAAATATAGTACTTAGAGTAAGTCTTCACTCGATAATTGTATATCTACATACGATGATCTTAATATTTCTTGCTGATGATGTGTCAATTACGTGTTTTGAACATATCGATGAGATGAAGTCCCAATACCCTACAAATTATGATTGAATACATCAGGGTCAGTTTTCAGAATGGTTCGCAAAACGTGTAAGATTAATTCACCTTGTATCTCACCACACTTACAATTTTGTTGTATTGCACAATATTTAAACCTAATCTCAAATCCATAAATAATTATATTTTGTACGTGATAATAGATGAAGACGTTGCGCGGTAGCAACTCTGCGGATGTGTTTGATGCACTCTACTCACTGATGTGTGACCTTGATAGACGTGCATCTAGATATACAAGTTGTATTGTAAACGGAATTCGATTCCACACTAAAGAGCATGAGAAGTATAGGACCACACAAAATAGTGGGGTGGTTGTGAAGGAAACGCATGAGGATGTAGAAATTGACTTTTATTGCGTTTTGACGGATATTATTGAGCTGGGTTATTGTTTGAGAAAGCGGGTGTACTTATTTAAATGTGATTAGTGGGACATTGAAAATAAGAAGTTGGGAATACAGACTGACGACTACTTTATGAGCATAAATTTATCTCGGAAGTGGTTTAAGGACGACCCATTTGTCATAGCCAGCCAAGCCGAACAAGTATTCTACCTCACCGATACCAAGTTAGGTGGCTCTTGGCACGTGGTGCAAAAAATAAAGCTCAAGAACATATTTAACGTTTCCGAACTAGGCGTTGAAGATAGTGAAAATAGGAGAAATGAAACGTCTAGGGTTGAACAAGTATATCAAGAAGACATGCCATATTAAGATAGAGAGAATGATGCAAATATTGCTATTGATGTGGTGCAATTGAATAGAGATGATGTGCCACCTGATCATGTTGATGCCTCAATCATACATGACATTGTTAGAGATGATAGCGCTTTCATTGATGACGACGTTGCAGACGATGAGGAGGAAGTACTGATCAGCGATAGTAATGCTGAAAAAGAAAGTCCTAAGCGATAATGATATAGATGACAATTATTACATGTACACAGGATTTACATGTCATTTTTCAATTCGAATAATTTGATTATTACATGTATATATATTTTATAAGTCATGATTTATTCCTTGAATTGACTTGTTTATAATCCACATTTGCAGTTGAGTCACTTTTTGATCATGTCCTCCTTAAACCGGAGCATAGCGGAAGCACGCAGCATACTTCATCATCTGTTGCGGATGAACTTTTCGGCCCTATCTTCTTCTGGTAGTGCCAAAGAGATACCCGATCTGATCGATGAGTGTAGGGAGGAATATATCGATGATGACTCAGATGAAAGATTATACAATCTCAAAGAAATTTCGGATCTGATGGAGGAATATAACTGCGGAAAACTTCTTATGGAAGATGCAACATTGTTACTTGCACATCTGAATGGAATCCCGAGAGATCAGTTTTCTCCTATTATGACTGGCATGTTGACTGTAACAATGTCGAGTGCTACATACAACTTTACATATACTTCTGCGAGGTACGATAACTTATGTAGGGAGTAGTTTGGTGATCTAAAGTTGTTTCGTATTACAATGAAATATATGTATTTAATATAGAATGACATTATGTAATGAAATTTTCAACTTTTACTAGAATGTTTACGATTTTATTATATTCTGCTTACATTATAGTGTAATGGTCTAATCATATTTTAATCATCTCTCTAAACATAAGCACAAATTTATTCTACCATGAACACTACTTGTATAATGTTTTAGTATATTCCACTTGGACTGTAAAGTTTAATGTGTTTATTATATTGATGTTCATAAACTTGTATTGACATTGTTTAAATTTATAAGTTTGTATTTCGGACATATTCAGTCATGGCACCAGGTGGGAAAATCAGGTCACTCGCGCACTGGATCTACCCCTTCCACCCGTAATGCGACGTAGACAGTATCGACGTCTCATGGTGCATCATAGGCGTCTGATCCTTCGGTTGAGCATATACCGGGCACTGCATGTAAGTCTAGACATATATTTATCTAGTGACTTTTATTTATGTTGTTACTTACATATTTCTTTTGAGACAGCATCTTCGACCAGCTGACGAGGATGAGGACCCACACGTGGGTTAGTTTTAGAGCAACTTACGCGTGAAGGTAGAGTGACGGTAGAGTTCCCATAGGACTGCCTTAGACCTAGTGGGGAAAATGTTAGGTTTTTTACATTTGAGGTCGGTGTCCTATGCCAATATTTGATCCCCGCCACCACCCCCCATTGGACAGACGTGACAGATGATGTGCGGCAGCTCATCCGTCAGCGCCTTCAGGTAAATTTTAGTAAATTAAAATTTTCTTTTGTGAAAGTTCAATTACAGTCAAGTGATTTTCTTAATAAGTTTATTGCTTTAATCTATTATTTACGAAACTGCATGATAAATTTGTCTTAAATTTGAGTGTTCTTTACATTTCCCACGTCGTTGACGACATGGTCAGGGAGCGGTTCAAGTAGTACCGCGGAGAGTTACACCAACAGTACAAGCGGTACAGGACGCACGATGAGGCCATATTGTTCGCACCGCCGCACGTGACTATAGACGACTGGCTGATACTCCACGAGAGATTTTCGTCTGAGGCTTTTCAAGGTAATATTTACATATTTATGATATCTTAATGTAACAATTAAATTCACAATTAATAACAATATATTATGAATAATGTGTTCAGATGAGGAGCAGAATAAATTCTACGAACAGGGAAAAGTTACAAGTGAATCACGTAGCTGGTTCAAAGTCATTTGTATGACATCGTTACGACATGGTAAGAAATTACTGATGATTATTAAGTTGATATATTATTTCCATGCATTTATAATAAGTCTACTTTCCTTTCAATTGCGCAGCGAGATTCCTTCATCGGCCAGGAGCCTAGACCAGTAGACCTCTATAGAGGGACTCACTGTTGACAGGCGACGGGATCTTAGGTTCATCTTAGAGCCAGGGAGCATTGGGTAAAAATCATTACATTGTAAAATTTAATTGCATTGATTTATAATAATGTCATTCATGTCATTCGTTATGAAAATTCATATGTTTTCATTACAGGCGGCGATGGACACCATACGCAGTCAGCCCACTCCCGATGGTAGTCAGCGGAGTGAGTTAGAAATCCTGAGCGAGGTACTTGGCACCCGTTCTGGATATGTACGTGGGTTTGGCCATGGTGCCAAGCTCATGGCACCTGCTAGAGCTGGCTCCGGCCGATCCGTCGCTGGTGAGAGCGCCTTATGCCGAGCTAATATCGCAGAGAGAGAGGTTCAGCAGCTACGGGTCGTCGTCGATGATATCAAAGAGCAGCTGGAAAGGCAAAGTGAGGAGGAGCAAAAGCGTAGGGAGGAGGAGGAGCAGAGGCAGAGAGAGGAGGAGGAGAGGCGAAGGGAGGAGCAGGAGAGAAGAATCGAGGAGTTGCGGGTGGAGTATGAGCGACGGATGCAGGAGATGTTTCAGGCTCTCGCTACACGCTTTGGCACCGATGCCCCGCCACCTCCGCCTTCATCTTCATGATTTTTTTATTTTATGTACGAATGTTAAACTTATATATATTTGTGCGTGGATGAATGTGGGCTGTATGTGGATGTGGATAGGATTATTTGTGTATAGATGGATGTGGTTTGTATTTGTTTGGATGTAGTTTGTGTTTGTTTGGATGGATGTGGATGTGAATAGGATGAAAATGTATTGTAGCAGGTGTATATCAGGAATTTTTTCCTAAATTTTGAAAACAAATGGAACCAGGAAGGAAAAGACTATTATAGAAGAAATATTTCGTCGATAATAGGAGGATTAAACCTTATACCAATGAAAATTTAGTAGGTAATAGAAGAGTAAAATTTTTACCGACGAAATATTTTGTAGAAAAAGACTATTTCCAATGAAATATTTCGTTGATAATAATAGGATTAAATCTTATACCGACAAAATATTTAATAGGTAATATAAGAGCAAAAAGTTTTACCAACAGAATATTTCGTAGAAAAAGACTATTACCGACGAAATATTTTGTTGGTAATCGTTGGTAATAGTAGGATTAAATCTTATATCGACGAAATATTTAGTAGGTAATAGAAGAGCCAAATGTTTTACCGACAGAATATTTCGTAGGTAATAGGTTTTATCGACGAAATATTTCGTAGGTAATAGATTTTACCAATGAAATATTTCGTTGGTAAAACTTATACCGATAAAAGAAATCGTCAGTAAAATCTGTGTTTACCAAGGAAACACATGTTTTTTCCTACCAAAACTAAAATGTTTTGCCGATGATTTTAATCGTCAATATTTATTTTATCATTGCCGACTAAGTGAACTTTCATCATGAAAAGCCTTTAGCCACGCACTTTTTGCGACAATATTGGCGGCGACATATTTTGTCGGTAATAATAATTACTGACGAAATATTATCAAATACCGACGAATTATGTCGTCGGTAAAAGATCAATTTCTTGTAGTGTGAATGAACGGGTTGGCTGGCGAATGGTCAAATGTTGTTAATTTCGGTAGTTCCTTCTCAATTTGGATCTTCAGTCGGCTCTTAGCAAGGAAAAACGTACTTCGGAGTGCGCAGGTGGGAATATGCATCGCACGACATCTAAATTTGAAGGTTGGGGGTTTTGGGGCATTCTGAATCATTGGTGGCAATACGTATGTCCAGATCAACTCCGAAATGATAGATTTCAGTTCTAGGTGTGATTACGTGAGCTGCTCGAGCCAAGATCGCACCGGTGCTCTACTACTTTTCTGACTGCTTCTAGGTCTGTTGCTGACTTTGACTAATATAATCGAGTCGTCGCTTCCTCTTTTATCACTGGTGATATTTTGAGCCCCAACAGCAAGGAACATGGGCAATAAAAGGTCAACTTTCAGTTATTCATTTATATTAGAGCAATCAGTTGGATATCGAAACTTTACTCTGTGATTGCTCTTTCCACAACAGAAGCTGAGTATATAGCGGTGACAGAGGTTTTCAAGAAAGTTATTTAGTTGAGGGGAATGATGAATGAATTGCGCTTTGCATGAGGTTTTCTGATTAATTGTGACAGTAAAAGTGCAATCAAGTTGGCGAAGAATTCAGTTTACCATTCTCATACTAAAGATATTGATGTTCGTCGTCATTTTATCAGACAGTTGCTTGAGGAAGGCAGCATTACTCTCAAGAAGATCCACACGAGCGTGAATCCGACGAATATGCTTACGAAGATGGTTCTTGAAGAGAAGTTTAGGTTTTGTTCTACTTCTGTAGGTCTTGCATTGATGGAATGAAGACAGAGTGTACATGAAAAGTGACGATGGCAGGTGAAGTTATGATAGAGATGATTAGAGATGGAGGAAGCAATTTGAAGTAGTGGAAGATTGATGGAAGATTAAAGCCTTTATGGAAATGGTTGATTAGAGTATTCAATCTACAGTTTTAGGGGTCATCGATTGATCGACAGTTGTGGTCGATTGATCGAAAATACCCTAAATTATACAAATTGATTTTTGGACAATTTTGGACAAGTTTGGTTGATCGAACTTGGAAGCTCGATCAATTGAAAATAGTTGATTTATGTCGCAAACTCTCTGGACAGTTTTAGGCATGTTCAGTTGATCAAACATGGGGTTGTCGAGCAATCGAGGAGTCGTCAATCGGTGTCAATCGATCAACTGATCAATCGATAGTTTACGCAGTTTTGCATAAGTGCGCGATTTTGTTTCCTATTCCGGATGTAACACTATATAATGTGGGAATAGGGAATGACAAGGAGAGCTAAGACATTTATAGGGATTGCAAAGGGAGGAGGGTAGGGTGTTATTTTACATCCGTAAGCTTGATTTCTATCTCTTGTAATTCATTTTCATAGTGAATTGTTGCCGCTTTATGCCGTGATTTTTTCTCGCAACGGTTTTTACATGTAAAATCATGTGTTCTCTATGGTTACTTTGTTGCATTTGTTCATTGCTTGTTTGATTCTACTTTATGATAGCTTCCGCAGCACCCCAACACACATGTGTGGGTTCCACCTATCTAGATGGCTCTCATCGCACCCTATTGTTTTATTATTAAAAATGAGTTCTTCCAAGTAGTTCGAGTTAATGGAAACTGGTTTCAAGTACCCTGCTAGGCAATCCCATATTAGCCTTGTTTCAATACCTATAATTGTCGTGAAATTAAAGAAACAAGGAGAAAACATAGTTAAACAGGGAGAAAGCATAGTTAAAGAAGGGAGAATTGTAGCATAAATTGTCTTTTTCACCTAATATCCTTATTAGCAGCCACAGTTCTGAGCTCAATAGCATATTGGGTGCCTTTACGCATCTTTAACTCAAATCTTCTCTTAGTTCTTTGTATCTCTCTTGATGTACCTATCCTTAAATATATTTGTATCTCTCATGTTATATAGGGCTTGAAGTAGTCACTTCACTTGTAAGTAATGGCAGTTGTAACTGAAAGTGGTGATTGAGAAAATGGTTGGTGATGGAAGAGAAAATGATGGTGATTAAGGTGAAAATAGTGGAGAACCTGTTCACATTCTCCCCAACTGTCTGAGCAAGATGACACCACGTCATTTAATGCATTGACCCGATCAAAATTGGGTCATCATTAGTTGCGAATATCTTGGTCCCTAACGTGCCACCTTGCAATCATGATTGAGAGGGCTAAATGGCATAAAAAAAAAAACTCATGTAATTTGTATCATTTGAAAGCTTATTAAATTAACTTTTTAATGAGTTCAAAATTATACAATTTAGACTCTAGACAAGAGAATTATAGCCATTTTAGTGAAAGATTGTTAGGCTGGATGGTTTAGAATGCATACTTGTCCATCATGGGAACACATTGACAGGAGAACATGATATAATTCCTTAAAAGCAACCACTCCACGCTTAAGTCAAGGGTATCAATAGTCTTGTCACCATCAATGGAATGGAATTTAGGGTCGTTAGGTAGCCATTGTTACACACAGGCCATATGGCCCATAGCAAAGTGAAATGCTCATAATAATGTGGAACCCTTTATTCCCTTGGGTTAGAAGCTTTCTAGTGTGGAAAAAGAAAGGACAAAGAGGTTCTCCTTTCTCAGGAGGGGACTTATTTGATACTCTGGCAGCGTATGACACCTAATATACAGGCACTCACAGATTGGAAACATGTCATATATTAACTAATATACAACTGACTAAACTATGGAACCCACCATCGCTAATTCACATTCTGAAAAATTAGATTGATTGAACTAGTTTTTGTTGAATATTTATACATTTTTAACTGTCCAATAAATGTCCATAATTTGACAGTCAGATAATTAAATAAGCATAATTTTTTTTTCATGATCCATTTTAAATGGGACCCATTATTTGGACAGTTTAATTTAAATAACTTGTACGCCATTTAAAATGGGGACCATTTTAAGTGCCTGACTATCAACCATCACAATCTGTCAGAGTATTGAATTTTTTTCCTGCAACCACTTGCAAAGATGGGAGAGAGTACACATCCCAAACGGGAGAGAGAGAGAGAGAAAACCAAAGCAAAGGGGTGGTGAATGGGATAAAGCAAGCAATGGTAGCTGGTCTGCGGTTGGATTGTACGGGGGAACGTGCCATTCAATCACAAGATGCCAGGTGGACCCCCATGGTTTATGGGCCGTGGCCCAATAATTGA
The DNA here is from genome assembly GCA_003013855.2 of Liriodendron chinense. NCBI lineage: Eukaryota > Viridiplantae > Streptophyta > Magnoliopsida > Magnoliales > Magnoliaceae > Liriodendron > Liriodendron chinense. The sequence goes on from ML058335.1 coordinate 4,086,312, forward strand.
GGTAATGATGATGGATGGAGCGTGGGGAGAGAGAGAGTCAAACCATTGGGATATGTGATTGCCTTGTAAGCATAGTCTCACGTGCAATTAATTATAGATTTTAAAAAATAAACGTGCTTATGTCGGACCCACATATGTATGTCATCCAATCCATCCAACAAGGTTGCCCCATCATGAAAATAAGATTGGAGTGGAATAAAGTCGCTTCAATTATCACGTGACCCAAATGAGAAAAAATAATAGACGACCGCTCGAAATTCTCATGACGGCCCACTCAACGGGTGGTTTAGAATGATTTTTGAGGTATCCCACTTTCATTATGGAGCTATCGTGTTGTGTTATATGGGTTGGATGGAAGTGGGCCCACTTCTCAACTAGTTGGAGAGACAGAGAGAGTGTTGGAGAGATTTATCTGAGAGATTGAGAGATGATGCTGCCGTTGGTTGGATGTGTGAGTTTGAAGAAAGGAATGTGAGCAAAGCAGCCTGGAATGACGGGTGTTTTCCAGCGGTAAATTCGCTGAGGACATGGACAAGCTAGATTCCCGGAACCCATGTGAGACAAAGATGTGGTCACATGACCCACTTCTCCAATCACAGCCTACTGCCTGTTTGCCACCATATCCAGCCATTACACACGTGGCATAACGTAAATAAATCCACACCACCCAAATATCCACTTCCTTGAAATCTCACCACTGATGGATAAAATTGGATGGTCGGGATCATCATTAATGTAAACTAGTTCAATTTTCAAGCCATGCTCCATCTGCAACTCGCCCCACAAGTTGAACGGTCTTGATCAACCATCTAAAGCTGGGTGGTGGTGAAACCAAAACCAGTCTTGTCTAATCAAGAGAAAACCATGCACATATATTCTGATATACGTATCATATATTATCTATCAATGCCATATGCTTATATCTATAATATAAGAGCTTTGCTAAGTCCACACGCGTGTACAAGTCATCTAATACACGTGCCAGCAAATATCCCAGCACCAGTGACATGTGTGATATATAAGCCGTCCATCAGAACGGTACCACTATCTAGATAATCAAACCTAAAAAATCAGGTCCGTACACTAGTTAGGTAGGCCATAATTAAGTAAACAAATCAACGGCTGTGAAGAAAAAATCAGCTGAGGTTTTCTAACCGTCAACTTATTTCTATTATCTTGGCAAGTCTACTGAATGGGTCACCTTTATGTTTGGGCAGAAATATATCAACGGTGAGATCTACCTGATGGATGGCTTGGATGTTTCACGTGTCTGACAGGATGGCACGTGAGTGACATGGAGATTGGCTGATTTGTACACGTATGTGGGCTTAGCAATGGTCAGAATATAATACACACCGTTTTGTAAACCCTTTAACTGTATCCTTCGGAAACCAGCAAGCAAACACATCTCAAGAATATATGGGAGAATGAAAAGCTCCGTCGATTCTGCCTGCTCTTTTAGACTCTTTTCTCTCTCTATCTGGTGCTGCAACATTCGAAGTGGGCCCACCCAACATCCAGGGTCTCAAGAGGGAGGGAATAAACGGTCCAGATGCATTGGCTACGATGCATACAGTCATGTGGTGCCTTTGGGGTGCATGGTGTCCCAATGAGCCTCTTTAGTCAAAGGTGGAGCCCATGGTTTGGCAATCTTGACTGTTGGTCTGATTTGGACCATCGTTGATTGGTGACATCTCTATTATCATCCTTTTTCTCTGTTTGTTGATGTATTCTTTTTTCTGAATAGTCTATTTTAGGCCACTGATCAAAGGGTTAATGCCACCCAATGGGGAACGACCATATCCATTCGAATGTATGGTAATCATCATATATTCGACTTGTGTGTGGCCAATCCACAGTGTTTATGTGGAATCCAAACCGTGAATCTGGTGAGATTACTCATTTTGGCTATACATACCAAGAATCATCACGATCCAAAACTCAAGTGGGACACAGGACAAGGATGTAAAGTAATGCTTAAATCCTATATCTTCGAGAGGTGTGGCGTATCTGAGTTTTGGATTGGTCTGATTTTTGATGAGTCACTTCATCCTGGTGAGGCTCACCTGATGAATGGGTTGGATGGATTATACACAAGACAGTAGACCCCACATTCTAGATGTTTCTATGGTGGGTGTCCTGTTTCAACAATGTCCTCCACTATTCCCTTTGATGTGGCCCACCTTATATATTGAATAAGGCTGATTTTTTGGATTTAGACCTAACAAAGGGTCTCATGTAATGGACAGGTTGGATGGCACTCGTGGTCTACACGAAGCTCGAGCGTCTGGTAAGTACCGTGAGTTCGAACGTATGTATAGTCATTTCCCAATCTTCAATAAATTTTGAGAATTCCCTATCCACAACGTGTACCTTCGAATTAACGGTCTGGATCACTGAACCATGGTCCCCATATAAATAGACTGAGGTAATCAGAGCATTAAGTGTCCAAGTACATCAGGACCATCCATAGGTCTCATAGGTGGTACGTGAGTTGCCTCTGCCTGAAGTTCCTGTGGTTTGAAGCTGTGTGGAGCCCACAGAGATGCCTGTGATAAATCCACTCCGTCCATCAGTTTCTAAACATCACAATAAGACAGGAATCCAAAACTCAGGTGGGCCACGACACACAAAAAAACGGAGATTGAACGACCACCATTGGAAACTTTGTGGGGGCCACAGAATTTTTTATCAGGAAGATACTTGTTTCTATGGATTATCTGAGTGGTAATAACCCTATGAATGGTTTGGATGGCATATAAACATTATAGTTGTCTTCAGGAAGGTTTCAACGGTGTACATTTCTTTTATCACTATTTCATGTTGTGTGGCCCACCTAATTTTTGGATTCTGTGTTATTTTTGGATTGTTTCCTTAGTATGATGTTTATAAACTGATGGACGGAGTGGATTTATCACAGAATCTCTGTGGGTCCCACAAAGCTTCCAACCACAGAAACTTACTGTGCCCGGGGCGCAAGCAACTCTCGTCCGGTCCAGATTTGTGAGCTTTTCTCTCATGGGTCTTATTCCATTCTTTAATTAAAAGAAAGAAAGAAAGAAAGAAATTAAAAAAAAAAAAAAAAAAAAAAGGTCCTCTGTAAGCTTTGGGAGTGGCTTTTTTTCCGGTGATTGAATGACAGAGGGCAATGTCTTCATTTTTTTGGTGGGCCCCACCATGTTTGGGCTATTGACCATCAATCCAACAATTCCACTTACCCAATTAGTTAGATCAGTGGCCATCATCTAAGCTCGCGTCTAAAAGTAAAGAAGAAAATCCATCGACGGTTGTGATTGTCTGGTCAGTGCAATTCTTGTACCCTGGCCCATCCTTAGTGGGGCCAGATCATGGTGACCAAAGCGTGTAACAGTATCCTGCTCCCATGCTGTCGTTGTCCGTTATAACAGCTACAAAGCTGCCCAACAGAATCACAGCCGTCAAAATGAAAAAAAAGAGATCAAAATTATGAAAATTTCTGTGGGCATAGTATGCACAAGGAGTGGTTGATAGAATGTGGGGCCCATCTCACGGCTACCATGTGAGCCATTTCCTATCGTTGATGGCATGGAAGTGGTTGATCTGGGCCATTCATTAGGTAGTGTGTACTATGAACATGAACATACTACGTACCAAAAAATCATGAGAGTGCACTGATCAAGTGAGCCACACTTTCACCTTGAATTTGGACCGTTGGATTCTTCTATCTAAGCATCCGTTTGTCTTATATGCGTGGGGCCTGCTGATTAGCCAATCAATAACTTTTTTTTTTTTTCAGAACATGTTCGCATTGTATACTACCTGATGAATGGTCCGGATCTCTGACATCTGTGATATCTAATGGTGAGAAACAGGCCACGCATGGTAGCTGTGCCAAGCATGTGTAGTAATCGGGACTGTTGATCTGGTCGGTCACTAATATAGATAGGCCATGTCTCGAAAGAAAATGACATGGAATCCCATTGTGGCCATATGTAAAATGATCTTGTGATCAGAGCCATCCATATTTTTAGATCCTACCCTAGATGGGCCACATTAACAACCTGAAGCTAATGGAATGGTTCTGACCATCACCACGTATGACCGAACGTGCACAACCGAAAGAAACTTTTCAGCAGTACACACGTTCAACTCCACTGAGCAATGATCATGACCACCCTTTCAAAGTGCTTTCTAGACCATAGTCCATTAAAAAATATTGACCAGAGGGTGGACAGTTCCGATCATCTGACCCACTACATGTTGGCCCTGTGCTACCAAACATTCCAAATGAGCTGGTACACTAGCCTCTTGTGTGAAAAAAATGCAGATGTGTGCGAGATCAAGGCCCTTCATCAGGTAATCCACACCATCTACATTCAATACATAAAAACATTAGCCCAATATAACCATTAGTTTGGTCAAACGGTACAGATCAAACGAAAGTTTACTAGGTCTCGACCAACCAACGAACCAAATTCTACATACAAATGTGGCCATACGATGATCAGATCAGCATGGTTTTTTTCAGATGGAATCTACACGGCGATGATAACATGATAAAGGGCCACGATCTCACACGCGTGGGCCTTGTTTCCACATGTGGAAGAGCACACATGCTCTCTATCCAATACACAGCATTATATATGTCTATCTCTTATCTTGCCTTCTTTCTAAGTGGGGCCCACATGATGAATGGCTTTACCGGCTCCCAAAACGCGAAATGGGTTTTTTGGAAGGTACATGTTTGGCTTCCATTTCGTGACATGTACCAATGAGGTGGGGGATAGGGGGCTTTTCCTTTCTTAAAGGCCACGACACTGCATGCAAAAGCATATCCAAGATCACTTTCCCCTCATAAAGCGATACGACCCTTGCATTGCGTTGCATGGGGGAATATTTCCAATCCCTGTCTTTTCTACCGCTCCAAAAGCTCCACCCACGTGAAGAAAAGTGCCAACTAGTATACACCTCGTGTGCACCTCAAATTCTGCTCCCATTGTATTGTTCTAATGTGACCATGATCGGTAACGGTTGAGATGTAAGCCCCACTCTTGGATTAACCATTGACCAAAAATCACCTGGTTTCGATGATCAAACGGTTACGATTATCCAATATGTGTGAGTTTTGGCCTGTTGGATGGGACCCAATTATTTTGATCGGCTCGGATTGATGACCATATATGTGGTCCCAGATCCGATTGTGTGCTCATGCGGTGTACCTTTCTTTTTTGGTATATAATACTCTGGTGGATCATGATAGATCATACACATGCATAATTTTTTATTTTTTTTCCATTAGTACATTGTACACACCCAATTGTTAGTACACCCACCTACCCTGTCCGGCAGTATTAGCCACCCCCACTTTGGAAATCGACACCATGACCTCAGTGTTAAGACGTGGCTACCTTCACTCAATTTACCTTGAGCTATCCATACATGCACAACTATCTATTACCTAACTATCCTATCCAAGAAAAAAAATGGATTCATACATGGGATTATTTACTGATCAAGTTAAAAGTTTTACCCCATTACGTAAGTATAATTGGGTCAGATGTGATTTTCGGTGTACCTATCGACATCTACGGTCATCCAATGACATTTTTTAATTTATCTAATTAATAATATTTTAACTAAAATATTAACTAATAATGAAAATCACTTGAATGGATGGATTTAGATAATTTGAAATATACGTGGCCCATTATATCAACCATCTAGATTTATCTAAACATTGGATTTGGATATGGGGTGTTTTTACTGATTATTGGACCTGTTTAATTACAACCATGCATGTAACTCAAATCAAACCATCGAAATTGAGTTGCTGTTGTCGGTGGAACATACCAAAATGGATTATAATAAAAGATTAAAGCGAGAATATTGATCATAAATTACCACTTGGTGGACATCAAATGGATGGTAAAAAACAAAACATAGCAATCTTTCAAATCCTATAAACAAAATGTCCACTAATGAAGTTAGGATTGTCTAATCATTCTGATTTCAGGGATTTGGAAAATCTGTAGCCGGTCCCACTATTTGAGTGGCTCAGATTGGATGTACATGCCACGTGTACTGTTGTTGACGTGTAATGGCAGCACCTTATTATTCCTCCAAAAGATAGAAGACAAAAGCACTTTCTCTTGAAAACTATTTTCTTTTTTGGTGATTAAAAAGTTGGGATTAGACTTGGTATCATTTTCATGACCTACTTTTGGAATGCCTTTGGATTAAAACTTTGGTACTCTTAAAAATTGTGATGGTTCATACTCATGCACTAAGAAATCCTATGAGTGCATATATGTAACACAAGAAAACCGTTAAATCCGTCAGGTCCACTTTATATTAGTCAGAAACCGACAATAATGATGAATCGATGTCTTTACCAGGTGATTGGTGGACTTTTAATGGGTGGTTAACATGTAATAGTTGCTGGTACAAGTTTAACAAACAAATGCCCATCAATTAGGGGTTAGGATCTTCTAGTCAATTTAGTTTTAGGACTTTGACCTGTGTACGGTGGGTCCCGCAAATTAGAAAATTTTATTTTCATGGATGACAGGCGATAAAATGTTGCAATTGCTGAAAGAAAAAATGTAAATTATTTGTCATGACACTGATTGTGTCTAAAAATAGTATATATGCACACGTTTATATAATGATGTACTGTCAATGAAAAAGTATAATATGTGTGTATCAAACATTAAAATTAGGATAAAAAATAAAAATTCTCTATTGCAAAATAATGATTTTATCATTTTTCATCATAGACGCCATATGCATGATGTTTTTTCATTAGTGGAATGTTATTATCAGACTGAATGCTTGCTAGCCATGTTGAAAATAATTCCAAGCCCATTTGTGAGGAAAACTATATTTTGAAATATGGTTTTTACATGAATGCTCATGTGCTCTTAGAGCACTATAAGAAGTGCTACTATTTGCAATTGGATACTAAGACAGTCGAATCCATTGATCTAGACTATTCATTACATCCAACGAACGTTTCATGGGCCACCACCATCATTTAACAAACATTAACCATTTGATCAATGGCCCTAAATATAAACGATGAAGTTCATTTGCATAAACATGGGTCTAATTAAGCAAGAATTTGATCCATTTATTTGTTAGAGACTATCATTAATATTGCCTATGATTGTAAGGAACCACCTTTGTTAGGCAATGGTAGCCATCCCATCCATGACTTGGAAAAAGGATGGTTGTAGAAAATAAGTCGAAATCAAAGATGGATTGGATCATTACATAAATAGTTCAGATTGTTCAATTGGACTGTCCAAATGAACTGACGTAACTAGAAGCAATGTAGCATTTCTGGGGTTTTATTAACTATTTCAATAATCATGTCATACGATAATCATGGGACAGGGTGATATATCAGATAGGAACCATCTATCTAGTGAGACATATCATAGATGTCTCATGTTTCGAAAAATCACACCTATCTTTTGAGTATTTTAACAACCTTGCAATAAGAAAACCGGGTGGCAGGGTTCTGTATCAAATAGGTGCCGTCCATCTAGTGGAACCTATCATAGATGGCCCATGTTTCAAAAATCGCACCTGTTAGATAATTCTTTCTGTTATTTCTCTTCACTCTCCTGTTTTGCGTCGACCAATAACCATCTTTTGTTTTCTACAATTGCTTTATAGCCAATGATCAGATGGCTGCGATCTTCTGATCTATGACTATCTCGCCACTTTTTTTTTTTTTTTTTTCATGCACAGGAGGAACTGCTAGATGGACGGTCCTGAATGATAAATAACCCTGCCGCTTGTACGGTGAGAGATTGATCTACCATGTAGCTGTTCGGCAGTGCACTACGGTATCATCTCCCTAGGAGATTCCCGGAAGCGGATTGCCTATGGCACAACGTGGCCCATGCTTTGTGGGGCCCAGTGTGATGTAAGTGTTTTATCCATGCCGTCCGTTCATTCTTTCAGCTCATTTTAGGGTATGATCCCAAAAATGATACAGATCCAAAATTCAAGTGGATCACACCACAAAAAACAGTGGGGATTAAATTCCAACCGTTGAAAACTCTCTATAGCCCACCGCGATGTTTTATTTTCCATCCAACCTGTTAATAAGATCACACAGACCTGGATGAAGGGAAAACATAAATATAAGCTTCATCCGAAACTTCCGTAGGCCCCAAGAAGATTTCAACGGTGGGTGTTCAATCCCAATTTGTTTCTGTGGTGTGGATCCACTTAACCTTTGAATCTGCATCATTTTTGGGCTCACGCCATAAAATAATCTGGCGAAATGGATGAACTGCGTGGATAAAACACATACATCAAGGTGGGGTCCACAGAGCTTGAGCCACGTAATGCCAAGGGAGATCCCTGTGGCCGGTGCCACACACAATCCGCTTCCAAGATTCTCTGAACCTGACATTGGATATGGTGCACACATATCATCTGGACTGTTCACTAGGCAGGAACGGTTGAATATGAGCCCTAGCCCAACAAATACACTGATCAGACAATCATAGCCATTGGATTGAAGGACTAGCAAAAGCTGTAAATGGACAGTTGAGAACAAAAGTAACCTAGAGTAGACAAACGCCACTTGGATAAACAGTTAGATCATCCAATCAATTTGATTGATGGACATGACCCATATACAGTGGGTCCTGACAGATTGCACTGTTTTAAGTTCTCATAAGCACGTGCCACACGTATGGAGAATACTGGTGAACTTGATGTCTTGCCAAAGTGCACCCAAACAGCGAAGGTTTGCTAATCCCACCCGTCCACACGCGGCACACGTGCAAACAAGAAAAAGTGTGCGAGATCTGATCTTTCCATAAGTTTAGAAATAATTCTTAGATCTTACACCTAAAAAATCAGACAATTACGCTCTTCAGGTGGGCCACAAAATTCAAAGTAAATAGATAGTTAAATTTTTTTAGCCGTTCATGTGCATGCCGGAAGATGTAAACAGTGTAGCCACCTGATGGAAGGGGCAGATGTCATACACGTGTCACATAGTGACACGTGTGCCTGCTTGTGGATGTCTGTGGGTCCAACACGCGTTTGGAACTCAGGTCACAAGCGTGTAGATGGGCTGTGATCCACACTCGACCATACGTGCCAATGTGACATGCATGTGTGAGATCTAAGTCGTCTATCTGGTTACCCACAACTTCAGAAGGGGACGAATCATCAAATGAACAACATGGTACTTACAGAAAAATGGACGGCTAGGAAAGTTTGGTCTATACTCAACTACACATGTGACCATTTGTTTCATGCACTGTGGACCACCTGATAAATGGTTCGTCTGTTTTATAGCTGCTGCATCTTTGATACATGTGGGACCCACTCTGACCATGCCAGCCTGATTTCTCAACAGTGCCCCTACGTGGTGAGGCCCACAAAATGAATGACCCAGATCTAGCACACGAGATGGGGTGCTACCCGGGTAACACCATAGTGGGTTTTTCTCTGACCATGGGCCCCACCTTGATGTATCTTTAATATATCCACGCCGTCCATCAGTTTTAACATCTCATTTTAGGGCATGATTCCAAAATTGAAGCAGATCCAAATCTCAAGTGGACCATATCACAGGAAACAGTTGTCATTGACCATTAAAAACTTCTCGTGCGCCAAATAAGTTTTGGGTCAAGCTAATATTTGTGTTTTTCCATTCGATCAGACCTGTGTGACCTTATCAACAGGTTAGATGGTAAATAAACATTATGGTGGGGCCTGGAAAGTTTTTAATGGTGCGATTTCAACGAAAAATGTTTCCTATGGTGTGGTCCACTTGATATTTAGATCTACTTCAATTTTGGGATCTTGACCTAAAATGAGCTCGAAAAACTGATGAACGGACTAAATATACAACAAATACATTAAGGTGGGCCCCACTGTCCGGGAAATACTAGATCCGCTCCCCAAGAGATGAGGGAACTAGAGAAAGCTGGACAGAGGATGTCGGTAAGCACGTGGGGAGAGACAGCTTCCGAAACGTAGTTTGGATGTATGTTTCGCGTTACATTCCCGATATGATACATGATGCGAAGCATTCCGGAGGGCCAGAAGTGCGATGACTGATTGCTACATGGAACAAATATACATTAGATCCACCCCGTCCATCACGTACACCGTCATATTTTCAATATTAATCCTAAAATTTACTCAATAATTATACTTAGGTGGGCCATAAAATAGGGAATTCTATAAATTCATGCCTAAAAATCTAATTTCACTAGGTGTGACTAACATTAGTCTTTGAATATCCTTATTTTCAGGGAATCCATTCATCCTGGTGTGTCTCTCCTGGTGAGTGGATTGGATGTCATGTTCACATGATGGTGGACCCTACCCATATTTAGACGATTTTAGTGGTAGCACTTCCCATCTCAATTTTTTTTTCCACAGTATGGCTCATCTAAGTGCTTCTTCAGCCTCACTTTTCGGACTCGACTCCAAAACAGGGTGGCACACCTGATGGACGGGTTGGATCTTATTCAAATGACGTATTTCCGTCCATGTCAGCGAAAGTAACGGCCCTCGTGTCCTACGAAAATCACGCAAGCGGTTTCGATTTTTTTTTTTTTTTTTTTTCTGTTCTTTTTCGATTTTGTAACAGCGAGAGAAAGTTACTAAACGGTACTTTCTGATATTTTACATGTGTGGAGAGAAAATACTCTGGCAGACTGCGACGATGATACACAGGCACTCATAAATTATAGTCGTGGCATACAGTAACTCAATGTAAACCGACTAAATTGTAAGTCCCACTATTTATAGACACTTGTTTGTTGAAATAGTATGGTTGAAAATTCTTGTTTTAAACCGTCCAATAAATGTCCACCAATCAGATTGTTAGATAATAAATTAGACCTAATTTTTTGTTTATAATATACCTAAACTGAGATACATAATTTGGACGGTTGATTTCACTTGAATGCCACGTATGGAATTTATAAGTGGTCGCGTATCATCTGTCACGCTCTACCTCAGTATCAAAGATTTTCTCTTCACGTGGATCATTTTCTTACATGTCATTAATATAAGACCAAAAAACATTTAACGTAAGAATGTTATATTATGATAGAAATGATCCGGTGCTCTCAAAGCCCTACAAGTTACAGTGCTCCTAGTTGTATCGGGACACTTAGGCATTTCAAACAATTGATCTAGACCGTCTATTAAGTCGGTCACACGTTTGACTGGCCACCATGAAAAAATCACACGGATTGAGGAATAGAATCCATCTGTAAGATGGCTTCTTTGATATAGCCGTCCCTTTTAGTATCACTTTATCAAAGTGATGCTTTAGTACCATAAGCATTAGGGCCGTAAATGGTCGGGTTTCGAGGCGGGTTTAGCCAAAACCAAACCCGCCCATTTACTAAATGGGCTGGGTCCAAATTTTAGACCTAGACCCTTTTACTAAATTAGCGGGTCTGGGTCGAGTCCGAGTCAACCCATCAAACCCATTTATAAATGGGTCGGGTTTAATGGGTCTGAGCCAGATCTAGTATGCAAACATTTTAACAAGGCTTAAAATCGGGTTTGGACAAGTCTAGGCTAGATGGGTCCCTTGAAACATAGACCAAACCTGCCCACTTACTAAACGGGTTCGGTCAAGTCAAGCCTAATATAAAGGAAATCAGACCTAGACCCGTTTAACAAATGGGTCTGTTCTTAGACCCAGACCCGTACCATTTAACAAATGAGTCGGGTCTAAATGGGTTGGGTTTGGGTAACCATCGGTCGGCTGACCCATTTACAGCCCTAATAAGCAATCCATTATGTGTGTTGATTAGACCTTTTTTATATATATGCTCTTGACCATTCAATTCATAGGTGACTAAACAGATGGTTAGAACTTCCGTATCAGTTTAAATTCTGATTTCTGGGCCATGAAATGTTACCTCAAACTAATGGACGGATTGGATTAATCGTTCGGACTGTCCAGATTGTCTGATGCAACTAGGAGCACTGAATCATCAAATCCTGGTTGCTTTGTTTTAGCGCATTGTCTTCATAAATCATTTTCGTGTACGTTCTAGAGACCCTACATCTGGGCCTAACTTTGAAAACAACGGAAGAGATTGCTTGCTTGAGTACAAAACATCCCCAACCGTTGATATACTATGGGGCGGGAATCCCTATGCACTTTTGCTGTCACATTTTCAAAAAGTTGGTCGGAACTGAACCACCAAATAATGTACGGTGGATGCTGGTGGGCCACTCGTGAATGAAAAGATTTGGACTATTGAAAAGGATTGGTCAACTATAAAGACACATTAATAATGGGACCAATGGGTGATGGCCCAAATCTCACTCTCTTGAAATTTTGGCCATTCATCAAAGGTGGGATAAACGCATGATCATTCACTGCATCAAAGGCCACCATCTGTGATCGGACCATTCCACTGGAGGGCCAACCATCATAGGCCCGTATCTACCTATTTGAACAATGTAAAGGTCCAATTAACAAATCCTTTTAATTCTAACCGCTCATTTGCAAGAGATGTGGTCCAGTGGTGGTGTTGTCGATGGGCTAGTGGACACAAAGGCTTTTCAGCCAAGTCAAGCCCATTGGTACAAGTTTGAGCCTAAATTCAAGGCCCAACATTAGGAAGGATTTGTCTTACTTGAGTTAGAATAGTTCTATTCTATCTGAAAATCTCACCGGCTTCTAGAGCATCTTTGGATGGAAGCCGGTTCTCGTATTTCGTCCATAATTTTATGGCCAATGGGAGATGTCTGCCTCTCCTGATTGCTTGAAGATGCACAAGATAAGATAAAGAGCCACCCCACGAGGAGTCAATAAAAAGCCAAGGTAGAGCCTCGAAACCTGCCCAAGCGAAGATCGGTACTATGCCATGCTCAGACCGGAATTTCATAACAACAATCTAGCCATTCGTTCAGATGTTTTAGCCCAATATATCAATGGACCACGATTGGGTTTGGCTCCATGGCTTGGTGGTAGACAGACTCTGTTTCAACACTGAGATCAGGGATCGAGTGCCCATGTGGTATGGGTGTGGGTGTAAAAAAAATATATCAATGGACCATGGTTCGTTTACCTAGGAGAGATCATTGACAACCTTATTTACTAGACTGGGTGGGATTTTACACCATTGGTATTCAAGGTGAGGCAATATAACTAAGGCTCTTAGCTAGCAAAAATGCTTTCAATAAGCTACCCTATTAATTCAAGTAATTATCATCAGAATACCTTTTATTTGATTTCTTAATGGAAGCTGGGGTCCGCTATTTGATGAAAGAGATTAGTGGCTTGGGTGGGCTTGATGTAGACACCCCACTATAGGATCCTGCTAATCCGCCAAGCCGCTGGTTTTCACAAAACCACATCCAAGGCCAATTGACCACTGTTACTATGACAAACACCTCATCTCCTCACTATACTTATATGCACACAATGCAAACTATAGCACTGTAGCGTTGTAGTTTTCTGAAAATAGTGTCGCACTCTTCACTATAGCTCTGTGCACACAGTGCAAAACTGTAGCATTGTGAAAATAGCATCACACCGACGATTTTCATCTATAAAATCCACATTTGCTTGGCGAACTAGAGAGTAGACAGCTGAGTTGAGAGAGCGGATGACTGAGAGTGTAAACAGAGGGTGCGAAGAGAAGCCTAAGAAAGACAGTGAGGATTTTCTCAACCAGAGATTTTCGGCCAGAGAAGTGATTCAGATCACTGGTCGTGAATAAAAAACAATCCGAAGACTTGCTGAAATCCTCGCTGCTCTCGAGGGCAATCCGATCGTCCATCAAGAGGCTTTAACAAAATCCAGTGGTGTTATGTCCCTAATCAACTTTTCAGATGAAAAATTACCATAGCTCAAGTGAAGAGTAAGGGATATAGTTGGGGACGTCTGATCATCTCTTCTGTATAAGAAGAGTATTTGATTTTCTCTTCCTCCCCGCCTTTTCAGAACTACTCCATTTCAAGTTCCACACATTCCATACAATCTTCTCCATCTCATCTCTAATCTTTTTTTTCCTTTTCTTTTTATAAGTTATCATAAAATCTCCCAAAGAAATCATTAAAACTCCGTAAAGTAGAGACCGTGCATTGCACAAGTGGAAAATGGGTGCCTAATCCTTTCTCATTTCCATAATCGAGGCCCTTACCTTGAGTAAACGGTGTAGATCAATGCAGTAGTCACTTCAGATTCCTCATCTTTTTCATCATTTTGCATTTCTACGGCTCTCCTCATCCTTTTCATCATTTGGCATTTCTACAGTTCGTAGCCAACCACAGAGATCAAAGCTATTTTCCTGGCTAGTGATGACTCCATATGGACCATCGGTCATCGTTACAGCCCTGAAAAAGGCATTGCATGACGCAAGCAGCCAAATTTGCCTTAATCAAATCATATACACCTTTGCATGCTACACCTAAAAATTATGACGGTCGCATGTGGACATCCTATTCCTTTCTCGCCTCGTACTAGGACAGGAAGAAATTTGAGGCGTGCACCACATGTCTAGAGGGCGTTCACACTTGACCCTGATGTTTATGTGAAGTCCCTCCTCAACAACTAGGTGAGTCACTCTATGCTAGGCCCAGGGCCTAAAACTCAGCTCCATCATTGGTTCAAGTGAATGACATGATTAGAAACAATGTAAAAGTCTAACCTCATCTTCTAAACTATTTCATTTCCTGTGGCTCATGTTAATCATGGATGGGCCTAATGTTTCAACCCCAGGGCTAAATTTTGGTGTTATACTATTGATTAGAATGACTTTCATATAATCATCGCGATGGGCCTTGTAAAAATCAAGGGTGGACATCTCTCCTAACTATTTCCTTTGGTGTGACTCACCTAAATCAAACGTGAGCCTGATTTTTTAACCCTAAGCCTAGGATTACACATCTAATTGTCAGAGTAAATTTCATATACACATCACGGTGGGCCATGAAAAAATCATGGTGGTACCTCTCCAGCAACTATTCCAAAAAAAAAAAAAAGGCTTAAAGGACGTGCACCCTTGGTTTTTTATGGTCCACCATGATGCGTATGTGAGGTCCACTTGATCCTTAGATGTGTAATCGCATGGTAAGTCCAGAAAGAAAAAAATCAAGCTAACTTATAATTCAAATGGGCAAAACACGTAGGAGATCGAGAGATGCCCTTCCTTGACTTTTATAGGGCTCACCATAATTATTATATGAAATCAACTCTAATCATTAACTGCCACATCAAAATTTAGTCATGGAGTCCAAAGATCAGGTCCATTCGTGGTGATGAAGATGGGTCATATGAAAGAAATAATTTGGAGGTTGAGGATAACCTGTATATTGTTTCCCAATCTGGATGTGGCTGATTTTTTATCCCTAGGCTTAACATGGGTGCTGCACCTAGTTGTCCGGTAGATTTCTTGTAAACATCATAGTGGGGGTTCCATCCACTATGATTTTTTGCTGTCCAAACATGGTAAACATCTTATCATGAAAAAGTATTTTCCTTTTCCTTCCTTTTCTTCAGTTCTCCTCAATCCAAACACTACCACCTCTCACTTTTCAATCGTGGGATTTTAGTAATCATGTAAAAAACAACACTCCAACCGAATAACTATTAGATTCCAATCCTCCCAAGATAGTGCGGCCCTTGCTGTGGATGTATTCTATATCTATTGTATGTATAACTATTAGATTATACAACCGAATAACTATTGTATGTATTCTATATCCACACCATCTATCCATTTTTCCAGACTATTTTAGGACATGTGCCCAAAAATGAAACAGATCCAATTGTCAGGTGGACCATACCATAAGAAAAAGAAGTAATTGACCATTAATAGGCCACAAAAGTTTTGGATCAAGCTAATATTTATTTTTTTCCTTCATCTATGTTTATGTGACCTTATCAACAAGTTGGATGGCAAATAAAAATTCTAGAAACATTACATGGGCCTCAGGAAGTTCTTAATGGCACGCGTTCAATCACCACTGTTTCCTACAGTATTATCAACCTGAAACTTAGATCTTCTTCATTTTGAACTAATGGACGGCGTGGATATAGAATACATATATCAAGGTGGGCCCCACGGCAAGGGCCGTACCTAATCCGCTCCAGGACTTCCTATGTCCATAGATTCTCCCTGTCCAAACAGGGACAATGAAAGTATCTCTCATGCCTCAGTTAAAAGGGCAATGGGGTTTTCAAGGCCATGATATGTTCACAGATGCCCCCACCTTCTGAGTGGTCCAGATCAAGAACACGTGTACCACATATGTGAAATGGCCGCGAATAACCTCTGTAATTTATCACCGCGCGAATAGCCCTAGCACTTTTGTGTAATTTTAGTGGTCCGATGAGGTTGAAAGTAAACGGCATAAGATTCCAAACTTGCTCTGAGCGTTTCTTACGAACGGATGTTGCGGTCTTGTTACGTTGGAATTATCTGTCCTTGTAAAAAGTTGAAGCCTAAGGGTATTCGCATGCGCTTGACATGGATGGTGGACTTCACGGCATAGGTGAAAAATCTGCACATATAGTTCAGATCCAGACCATTCATCAGCCATCCATGACATTGAAAGTTTCCTATATAGGAAATCATTTCGGTCCACACATTATCTAGGCCATAATTGTACGGTGCATATGGACTGTTCGTCGTTATTCTTAAGAGTGTAGACTTTTTTATGAATGGATAGGTATGAAATTTGGGTCAGCCCATGGTCACAGTCAGACCTACATGATGAAAAGACAGGATCTGTCACACGTATAGCGTTCGTCAGATACTAGGAGTAATTTCTAAAATCTACCAGGAGAATGGGTGAAAAAGGCTGAGCAAAGGAAAGAAGAAAAGAAAAAGAAAGTGTGATTCGATACTCTGGATGTGTATGATGCTCAATACACTGTGACTAGAAACTTGTACAAATGGAAAATATTAACTCAAATTAAACCGACTAAATTGTGGAAACCATAGTTCATAAGATGAAATCCAAAAAATGGATTGGATTATTATTCCTAGCCTCTGATTTGTGGACACTTGTTTCTTGAAATAAGACCACTGGATAATAGTCCAAGAAGTGTCCTCAAATCTGATATGAGACAATCAAATAAGATTAATTTTTTTTGTTCATAACACATAGTATACATAAATTTGAATATTTTAATTTGAATTAGAATATGCCACGTACAATATGAGTGCCTGTGTATCATCTATCACACTTTGCCAGAGTATCAAACTTTTTTAAATAAAAAAAGAGGAAGGTGGGAGACAGAGTGACAGGCATAATTTAACTGTGACAGACATGTCCTTTTTATGTAAATAATTAAATGATGATTAATCTATCATTTCTATTCTATGACTTGGTCTGACTCTCATCACAGCCATTGACTCCCATCATCTCTCTCTCTCTCTCTCTCTCTCTCTCTCTACATCCAGGAGGTGGCCAATTGACTTTCCCATTTCCCTCTCTAATTATGGTCCATCCAAGAGGTGGTCCTCTCTCTCTCTCTCTCTCTCTCTCTCTATGGTCCATCCAAGAGGTGGCCCATCGATTCTCCTCTCTCTCTCTCTCTCTCTCTCTCTCTCTCTCTCTCTCTCTATGGTCCATCCAAGAGGTGGCCCATCGATTCTCCTCTCTCTCTCTCTCTCTCTCTCTCTCATTCATATTGGTCCATCCAAGAGGTGGCCCATTAGTTGAAGATCTTGAACGAGAGGCATCATTGCATGATCAAACTTAAGTGAACATGTTACATATAGGTTCATCTTACAACTTACACATATACGATCATTTTACTAGTGCTGGAGAAACCTACTAAGGGCTCATGTCTCTCCAGGCCGTTCATCAGAAATGGGCCACACGCCCTTAGTTCTTTCTCCCAACAGAAGTTCCACCACCAGCTACTCACCAAACACAACCTTCCACTTTGACTCAGGCTTTGAAATCCCACAAGCCGTTCATCAGGTGGGCCCCATCATCATGCATGTATCATCAACCGAAAAATCCGGTGTGACACTACACACAGACTCCTTCAGTCTCTCTTCTAACCATCCATCATCTCATTCACCTGTGGCCACGATCGGACAACACCATGCATGGACACAGCTGTGGGCCTAACCCTATGAACAGCTCGGATGTCACAAAAACACATACAACTCGTGAGGATCACATTGAGAATTATTCCATGCCTTGATGTGATTACTCATTAGTAAGGTCCAAACTCCAATGATAAAAAAAACAAAAAAAAAACAAAAAAACAAAACATTTGGACGGTCAAGATGGCATGTTGTGTGATGTACACGAGTCCTATCCACACTACACAGGAATCTATGAAATTCGATGCACCCAACAAAGAAGAAAAAAAAAGGGGGAATGGTACAGGTACAACTATTGCAGGCGTCATAAAACACGAAAAAAGGAGTGGAAAAGGGTCTGTCCTTCGTTCATGTGCATGCATTGCAGTATACACATCTCTTAAGTCCACGTCCTTGGAAGGTAGCTTCATACACAGGTATTTAATGCCACTGCCTTTTCATCTATTTCCAGGACCAAAAGGAATTTCTGACCCTTACGAATGCAAATGCATTGCATTTTATGGTTTGAGAGAGAATGGGACTCTTAAGATAGTACACGGTAATTAGTAGGATTGGGCCAGAGTCAGCTCATCAGCGAATGAGAGGGTCACACGTGTGCATTTGAGTGTACACCATGAAGTAGACGTTAGAGAAGAGGGTAGACGTTCAGCTATCTTTTCATGGGGAATTATAGCATGCTTGACCTGAGGTTCCGGAGAATAATGAGCTTATTCTGTAACTTCGTGTGTGGGGCCCACTTTGATGTGCTCATGACATCCCCTCCATCCATCACGTGCGCTACCTCATTTACCCTTTGCAGTCCAAAATTAGGCCGTACAAAACTCAAGTAGGCTGCACGTGGTGCGGCCAGTCTGAGTTTTGGAATGGCTTGGTTTTTTTGGGTGTCCGTCCATCCTGGTGGGTGCGTCTTAATTAATGGATGTGATGGCACATAAAGCATGAGGGTGGGCCCAACACACAATTTGGATGGTTTCATTGGTGGGTCGTCCCCACCTGAATTGTCCCTTGTAATGTGGCCTACGATGCTTTGAATCTGCTGATTTTTGGGCAACCCAGTGTACTTCAAGGGGGCACTTTATGGACGTGGATGTGGGCCATATAACAAGGTGGGCCATATACAATCAGTTGGAAAATAAGCTTATTCTGCATACATTGTAGAGGAATTGCCATTGGTCCTAATAAATGGGGCCCATTTCTGGTAATCAGCGCCATTGATCAGTTGTTTTTTTTACGAAAGGGGATTGGGTACTACCGTGATGTATGGGTTTTATCGACACCGTCCATCCATTTTTCCATAATATTTTAGATACACTCCAAAAAATGAGGCACTTCGATGGTTCAAGTGGACCGCACAGTGGAGATTAAACACTTACCGTTGAAAACTTTTAAGGGGGAACGGATATTTGTGTTTTCCCACCTTGATGGCAGTTAACCATAACGGTGGGCCCTAAGAAGGTTTCAACAGTGGGTGTCATTATCACTACTATTTCGTGCAGTGTGGTCCATTTGAGCCTCGGATCTACCTCATTATTGGGCTTGGACTCTAAAATGATATGAAAAAATGGATGGAAGGTGTGGATAAAGCTCATAATGCACCACGGTAGCTTGAGTAGTGAACAAAATCAATGGCAAGATCCTGATTGTCCTCACTTGTGCTCCATCTACAATCATACCAAAGCATCTAGGGCTGTCAATGGGTTAGATATGGATTGGATCCAGTTGGATATGACTCCAAGTCTGAAAGTCTTTAGACATTTAAATTGGATTCGGACCCAAAGGTGATATCCATATCTGATCCATTTATAAATAGCCAGGTTCCTTTTCGATCCAAAATCCATATAACCATCGGATTCAGGTCGGATCTAGGTTTGAATCCTCACTATCACAAATCTAATAAAATATATAATATAATATATACAGTAAGGTGAGAATGAGTTGGATCTGGATCGGATTTAGTTAAATCCGACTCCAAGTTTGAAAATCTATAAATGAATTCAAATCGATTTCAAATTTATTTCTATAAATCCAAATTTGATCTATTTAATTAATCGAACCTATTTTAAGATTCAAAATCCACATTATACGAATCCGAAGTGAATCGATCTATGATATAAATCGCTCCATTAAGAGCCCTCAAAGCATCCCCAAATCCTACGGTCATCTCATCTCCTTAAAAAGCGGGCCCCACCAAGAGGTGGGTCCCAGCGTTTACACGCAAAGGGAGTGGTGGGGTCCGGTAGATTTGACTTTTTAAAAATTCATGTGAAGGTTGGGGGAGTGGCGTAGCCCTATAAGGCCCTAGGATCGAGACAGGTTGGCGGGAAAAGGAGAGCATTAAATGCCTCTGCCGGAAGCTAGCAGGATTTTCTTTTCTTTCATGACAGCCATAAAAGAACAAGAGAGAGAAAATGAGGAGAAAGAAAGAAAGGGACAGTAGAGAGAGAGAGCTTGAAATCATTTTGTAATCCATTGCTTTATGATTGACGGTCTCTTTTGCTTTTCTGACACTAGTAGTAGATGGCTATGATGGCCTTATGATGGGCACAATCTCCCCCGTCTGCTTTCTCCTTCTGGGCCCCACCAAACGCTGCCCGAGGTTACCGGCGGGCAGCGGTCAGGTCACATCACCAGGACAGACTCCCCCTTTTTTTTTCAAACGCTACTCGGGCACCCCGCTAGAGGCTGCCCGAGTCGGTGAGTGGATCGAGACAGTCCACTGACATGTCCTCCACGAACGTCGCTGCCCTGCCCGGCATTTAAAGCGGGCTGGAAGGAATTACACTAGTGGCCAGAAGGACTCCATGTCCCTACATCTGTCCTTGCCCCTCACCTCCAAAACTGTACACGTGGCACGTGGGAGGTCGATGTTGACCGTTCATCTGGTGGCCCCCCCTCACACAGGAATGATACCACCAGACCCGACGAGCGTCTACAGTTGCTGACCCAGCCCAGCATGCTGATGCTGTGGACCCTCCCCCCCGCCGTTGACGTGCCCTGGCTCGTGCATCTGGACAGGTCCTTTTTTTTGGGTTAGGGTACATCAATTGTGGGGCCCACCTGATGCACTGGCCTCTGAAAAGTGGCATTCCCCTGACCCTAATAAATCGGAATTAGTGGATGATTCTAATTACCCGATTTAGACGGCTTTTGCCGTTTTCAATGTCATCGTGTGGACGGCTGCGATCTACTGATGAATGTGACGTTCTAGAAATTGAACCTTCTGAACAATGACCACCTGATGAACGGTCTGGATCTCGCTACTTTTCAGAAGCTATGTGCGGCCCTAGCGAATCCCACCTTGGATGGGCCACACAAACCAAATCACTGTGAGGACTGCAACATTGCAACGGTCGGATTGGATTTTTAGCTTGCAGGCCATCCATATGGAGTCGAACTGAACCAATGGCTCCGATTACGAAGGATGGGTCCCATGAAAGAACAACACCCACAAACTACAAGTGGGCCACACCTGAATCACCAGCAATGGGAAATCGGATTGCGTCGTGCCTGTAGAGCTGTGCTCGTTCTTGCTCAACCTTCGATCTGGATTGACATAAGTTGGCTTGACTAAGCTTTCAAGCTGAGTTCGAGCCCAATTCGATCTAAGTTCGAGCCTTAAAAAATAAAATTTAAAATAGGCCCATTCCAAAGCCTATACTGAAACAATTAAGAATTGGGCCCAAAAGCAGCCTAAAGCCTATTTACATCCCTCCATTTGCTTTTATAGAGAATTTCACTTCTCATTTCCTTGCTCACTTCTGATGTGGGACTAAAAAACATAATTTTCCAACTGAGTTAGCTGAGTTAAGCTGAATCAAGCTTTGATCGAGCCAAACTTCAAGTTGAGCCGATTCGAGCTTGGGTTAGCTCGAGCTTGACCCAAGAATCATTTCAAGCTTGGAAAAATGGCTCAGCTTGCTTCGAACCCAACCTTCGAATCAAGCTGAATGGAGCTAGTTCGAGCTAAGTCGAGCGATCTAACCGAGCTAGCTTGGCTCGTGAATAGCTCTAGTCCTGAGTTACTCAATACGCTTTTAGCATACTGAGTTACTCACTGTGAATGTATGCGGTTTATCCACACCATCCATCTATTTTTTCATATCATTTTAGTGGTTGAGACCAAAATGAAAGCATATTGAAAGCTCAAGTGGACCATACTACAGGAACTAATGGGAGTAATGACTTCCATTGTTGAAACCTTTCTAGAGCCCACAATGATGTTTATTTGCCATCCAACCTGTTCGTAAGATCACACAAACATGGATGAAGTGAAAACACAAATATCAGCTTGATCTAGAGCTTCTATGGTTCCCAAGAAATTTTCAACAGTAGATGTTCAATTCATATTATTTCCTATGGTGTGGTCCACTTGAGCTTTTGATATACTTCTTTTTTCATTTTTGGGCCCACGCCCTAAAATTATATGGTAAATTGGATGGTTAGAGTGGATAAAAGACATAAATCAAGGTGGACCCCATAGATTTTGTGATGTAGAACGGGTCGCTGATTATTTCATGGCCCAAATGGACCAAAAGAAGACCGGTCAGGGTCGAAAGTGATCCGAATCATCAAGACCTTAAACCGGCCGTATCTCGCAATATGGAATGAGTTTCAGGACATATAATATATCATTTTGGGGTAGCTCGAGCTACTTTAGCCAACCAACCCCGCTATGTCGGGTTGCCTATGCTGGAATCGGGAGATTCGACCGTATCGATGATCATTAAGCTAGTTTATTTTCAGTTTTACTATTTATAGTAAGTTTTAATTCGATCATAACTTTGGATCTATAGGATTTTAGAGTTAGTGCCCAACATGAAAAAGGCTTAGAATATTTAGTAGAACAACATGGTTGGGCCCGTTTGATAACTTTCTATTTTTGGCCAAAAACCAAGAATTCTAGTAGGATTGAACGACTTCTATAAAGAGTAAGTTTACTATTTATAGTTAGATTTGTTTTCTAGGAGTTTGAGTTTGAGTTGGAGTCTGATACTTTACCTAGGGTTTAGTTTCCTATTCATATGCATTGTAATTTCGTTTATTATTCATTCAATTATCAAAAAATAATTATTCGGAATTAATTTCCTCTTTTTATCTTTTTTATTTCTTCTCGTGGATTGGAGAAACAATCGGTTAGGGAGACGGTGATCGACCTACCACGTCCTCCCTGCGTCAGTTTGTTGGAAATCCAGTCAACGGAAGCACCAAAGAGAATCAAACAATCACCACACAACCACACAAGCAATCAATGCAAGACAAACGATTTTTACGTGGAAAACCCTTACGGAAAAAAACCACGGCACAAAGCGACACCTCTACTATGAATCTTAGACAATTACAGAGCTAATCTACCCACAAGTAGATCCCAAAGATGAACAAAACTCACTCAAACCTCACAAATACTCCCACAAACCCTAAACTCGTGTTTGGATTCCTTGGACGTAATTAGGATACCTCTAAATCGGGTTAGGAGGTGTTTGGTGTTTATATAGACCTCCGACCGAAAATAGAAACAAATTACGCGAAACCGCGTAAGAACATTTCACACCGCACGTCGGCTGACCGGTCGTCGACCGACTAAAACAGCCCAGCGAGTTTATGCGAAAAAACGTCCTACTGCCTTACAATTCGATCGATTGGGTGACCGGTCGGAGTCTCCTGTAGACTGTTCGGCCGACTTGTCTGAGACCCCCAGAATTTGTACAAAGTCTTGCTGTACAAGACTGTCCACTGACCGACCGGTCGGTGGACACAAAAATTTCATAGTTTTGTAAACTCTCCAACAAACTCCACCGAGGCTTTGAAACTTCGAACCAATCTTCTCTTCTCTTCATAAATTAGCTACTCATCAAACATAGTGTCGTCACTTCTCATGCACCACTGCGTCTTCATTAAGCCTTCGCCAATCTCAGAGAAGTTACGCAAAACTTGAACTTCTCTGTTGGGACCACCTTGGTTAGCATGTTCGTCGGATTCAGGCTAGTGTGAATCTTGTCCATAGTCACATCTCCTTCCTCAAGCACCTGTCGAATAAAATGTTGACGCAGATCAATGTGTTTAGTACGAGAGTGATAAACAGAATTTTTAACCAAATTGATAGCACTAGAGTTGTCACAATTAACCAGCACGGCTTCCTGCTGAAGCCCCAACTAATTTATCATTCCTTTTAACCAAAAAGCCTCCTTGAAAGCTTCTATCGCCGTCATATACTCAGCTTCAGTAGTGGAAGGAGCCACCATAGACTAAAGCTTAGACATCCAACTAATCGCTCACCTGCTAACACAAACAAGTACCCTGAAGTCGATCTCCTACTATTCACACTACCTGCGTAATCGAAATCGACATAACCAACCCACTTATCCTTGGACTTTTCAAACATCAAAACGTAGTCCTGCGTACCCCGAATATATCGAAGTAGCCATTTCACAGCTTTCCGATGTTGTCTGCCCGAGTTAGACATGAATCTGCTAACAACACCGATAGCCTGTGAAATATCTGGTCTTATACAGACCATGACATACATGAAACTAGCCCACAACACTTGAATAAGGCACTTGAGACATAATATGCTTTTCTTCATTTGTCTTAAGACAATGTTCAGAAGAAAGTTTGAAGTGAGCCCCGTGGGGAACACTGACCGGTTTAGACTTGTCCATCTCATACTTTTTCAACACCTTCTCTAAGTATTCTACCTGAGATAACCACAACATGTTCATCTTCCTATCTCTATGAATATTTATGCCAAGAACCCTTTTTGCAGCCCCCATATCCCTCATCTCGAATGTCCTTGAAAGCCGAGTCTTCAACACATTGATGTCAGACATGCTATGATTGGCAATAAGCATATCATCGACGTACAACACCAGTATGAGAAACTTCTCATCATTCAGTGTCTTGAAATAAACACAATGATCGTACTCGCTCTTGGAAAAGCCCTGACTCATCATGAATGAATCAAATTTCTTGTACCACTACCTAGGCGACTGTTTGAGATCGTACAACGATCTCCTCAACCTGCAAACTTTGTTCTTAGCCCCTTACACTGTATAACCTTCGGCTACACCATGTAAATCTGCTCTTCCAATTCCCCATGCAGGAAGGCAGTTTTTACATCCATCTGTTCGAGCTCAAGGTCGTATTGGGCAACCAGCGTCAACACGAACCTGATAGATACTTGCTTCACAACCGGTGTAAAAATCTTATTGAAGTCCACGCCTTTAAGCTGAGCATACAATTTCGCTACCAACCTTACCTTATATCTATCATATTTCTTTCGAAAAATTCACTTGCATCTAATCACTTTTCGGCCCACTGGAAGCTCCACAAGCTCCCAAGTCTCATTCTTGTACAGAGAGTCCATCTTATCTTACATTGCCGTCTTCCACTTTTCAGCATCTGCATCTTGGAGTGCCTCCTCAAAGTTAGACAGATCACCCTCATCCGTAATGAGAGCGAATGCAATGTTCAAGCCATCCCTATACATTGTCGGTAACCTGCTATCCCTAGGTGGATTTCTTCACACAGGTGGCTGCTCCACCTGATTATGTACCTCTCTCTACGTCTCAGTATCGACTCGTGTCCCATCTCTGTCATCTTGTGTATCAACAATTTCTTATTTTTCTCGTTCCTTTGTAGCATCCTTTCGGAACAAAGAACCCTTATCAAACTTGACATCACTACTCAGGGTAATCTTCCGTGTGAAAGGATCATATATGCGATAACCCTTCACGCTATCACCATAGCCCACAAAGATCCATTTTCTGACCCTATGGTCTAGCTTATCTCTCTCAACTGACGGTACATGAGAGTAAGCCTCACAACCAAAGACTCGTAGACTTGAGTAGTCTAACGTACGACCACTTCACACTTCCTCAGGAATTTTACATTCAATTGTCATAAAGGGTGACCGATTTATCAAGCAACAAGCCATGTTAACGGCCTCAGTCCATAACTCTTTGCCCAACCTAACATTATTAATCATGGATCGGGCTCTCTCCAAGAGAGTCTGATTCATCCGCTCTATCATACCATTCTGCTCTGGCGTGTAGCGCATTGTATTGTGCCTCATGAACCCCTCATCCTTATAATATGTATTAAATTTTCTGAAAGTGAACTCACTTCCATTATCGATTCTCAAAACCTTCAATTTCTACCCTAACTGATTCTCCACCATCGCCTTCTAATACTTGAAGGTCACAAAGACATCAGATTTATTTTTCAGAAAATAAACTCAAACTTTCCCGCTATAGTCATTAATAACGACAAACCACGATAACCTCCCAACAAAAATAACGGGCGATAACCCCATACATCAGAATGAATATACTCAAGCACCCTTTTACATACATGTTTCCACCCTTTAAATGATAATCTAGACTGTTTCCCATACATGCAATGTTTACATATATTAGAGTCTACAAATTTAAAGGAAGCCTCGCTCGCTCATGTGGCCTAAGCGTGCATGCCACATATGTGCAGACGTAGAATCCGCTACGATCGTTGCAGCTCCACCTACTGAAGTGCTCCCAATCAGCCTATAAATGTTTCCATACCTCTGTCCCTTCATAATTACTAGGGGGCGCTTCGAAACTTTACAAAATCAGTTAAAACCGGTGAACTTGCACCCAAATGCCTTGAGTGCATCAAGGGAAATCAGATTCTTCCTCAACCTGGGAACGTGTCTCACTTCCATCAAGGTTTGATCGATCACATCGAACATCTTGATGCGCACAGTACCAATTCCCACAACATTGCAGGTGTAATCATCGCCTAGAAATACCGAGCCTCCCTTATACTCCCTGTAGGAAGTAAAGACACTCCTATCTAAGCACACGTGATACAAAGCCTCGGAGTCCATGATCCACTCATAGCTAAGAGATCCAATCTTTGACACCATCAAGACTTCGCACACATCACTACCACCTTCTTCAGCTTCAGCAGTATTGGCTTCCCTAGAGGAGTCTCCTAACTTCTCCTTTTTATTTTGAGGACTCTTGCAGTCCTTCTTCATGTGCCCAACTTGGCCACATCTCCAATACTTCAACTTCGCTTTGCCTTTGCCCTTTGACTTGGATCGAAAACGCAACGATCCTTCACCCAGCTCCGAATTCCTTCCTCTTATAATTAGTACATCGGAGGAAGAATTAGCGTCACCGCTCTTCTGTCTCATCGCCTTCGACTGAAGGGCTGAGATTACAGTCTCAACACTAATAGTGTCCCTACCCGCACACAACGAATCCCTGAGAGACTGATATGATATAGGAAGTGAGTTCAACAGGATCAACGTTTGATAATCGCCCTTCATCTATTCACCAAAATCAAGCAACTTGCAAATCAACTTGTTGAACATGCTAATGTGGTCCTCCACATTTGTCCCCTCCGCCATCTTCAAAGTGAAGAGTTACATCATTAGATACATGCGATTTTCTAGAGACTTCTTCACGTATACAATCTCTAGCTTGGTCCATGTCTCTATAGCGGTCTTCTCCTTCATGACGTTATAGAGCACCTCATCTACAAGGCACAATTGTATTGATGCCGTAGCCTTCTCATTTATCTTGGTCCACTCATCATCTTACATGTCCTTCGGTCACTTTCCAAGGGCGTTCACGGCCCCTTGCTGAGTTAGGATGGCCCTCATCTTCACCTTCCACAACTCAAAGTTGTTTTTACCCGAAAACTTCTCAATGTCAAATTTCGTACTTGAAGCCATGAGATTGTCTCAAAAAATTCCATTCTTCAACCTTCCAACGATAGCTCTGATACCACTTGTTGGAAATCCGGTCAGCGAAAGCACCAAAGAGAATCAAACAATCACCACACAGCTACGCAAGCAATCAACGCAAGACAAATGGTTTTTACATGGAAAACCCTTGCAGGTAAAAAACCACGGCACAAAGAGACACCTCTACTATGAATCTCGGACAATTACAAAGCTAATCTACCCACAAGTAGATCCTAAAGATGAACAAAACTCACTCAAACCTCACAAATCACTCCCCCAAACACTAAACTCGTGTTTGGACTCCTTGGACATGATTAGAATAGCTTTAAAACGGGTTAGGAGGTGTTTATATAGACCTCTGACCGAAAATAGAAACAACTAAGCGAAACCACATAAGAACAATTCACACTGCACGTCGACCGACCGGTCGTCGACCGACTAAAACAGTCTAGCGAGTTTATGCCAAAAAATGTCCTACTGCCTCATAATTTGACCAGTCAGAGTCTCCTGCAGACTAATCGGCTGATCGATCTGAGAACCCCAAAATTTGTACATAGTCTTACTATGCAGGACTGTCCACTGACCAACCGGTTGGCCGACGGGTTCTGTGGACACAAAAATTTCACAGTTCTGTAAACTCTCCAACAGAGTTTACTCAGTACGCAATCCGCTTCCCAGCAATGGTCCGTATAAACATAATATCTTCCGTTCCATTTCTACCGCTAAAATGGCGTTGTAGGCTATTATTGCTGGTGTTGCCATGTTGGCTTCTTTTTATCCATTCCTATGTATGTGCACCCACAGCTTCACATGCACCCTTGATTTGGCTCAACACGTACACACATCATAAGAAGGGAAATAGAGAGAGAGAGAGAGAGAGAGAGAGAGAGATCGTAGCCGCTCGTCAGGTGTTCTTCACTCTGTGGATGCCGTGTCCCGAAAATCAGGCCCCATATAATTATCAGGCAGGCCACAAAAGTAGATGCAATTTATACCGTTGGTTGATTAGTTATATGGATGTGTGGCCTACTCTATGAGCATGTCAGCCTAAGTTTTGAGATGTGGCATCTACGTATTGAGAGAGCATGATGACCGGCTCTGATCTGGTACACTTGGTTCTTGTTTACATGGATGGGGTGAGTGTGCTAGCTTCTCGAAGGGCACATGTGCAAGTGCACTTAGCATTCCTCAACAAAGAAATGTTATGGCTAGTCGCACGTGCATAGCAAAGTGGTACGTTAGTGAAAGCTTAAGGTCCATTGAGATCATGGCCAGTGGTAGACAGACTCTGTTTGAGATTCAGTGCCCATGTGGTGTGTTTGGGTGAGTGTGTGTGGCGTCAGTGGGTGTGCACTATCAAAGGAAATATATATATATATATATATATATATATATATATATATATATATATATATGTGTGTGTGTGTGTGTGTGTGTGTGTGTGTGTGTGTGTGTGACACACACACACACACCATAAACGCATGGTTCAAAAGCCAGATGAAAAATGGGCCCACACTTGTATGCCTCTATTAGCAGGCCCACATATGCATGACGAAAAAGATGTAGTAGTTAAAAAAGATTGACCAACAATCCACTTCAATATGGCCCATGTGATCACCGAAGGCTCTGCCTAATTTGAGAAGGATCACGTGTCTAAACACCATGCCAATTACCA
Source organism: Liriodendron chinense (assembly GCA_003013855.2). Taxonomy (NCBI): domain Eukaryota; kingdom Viridiplantae; phylum Streptophyta; class Magnoliopsida; order Magnoliales; family Magnoliaceae; genus Liriodendron; species Liriodendron chinense. The sequence goes on from ML058335.1 coordinate 4,115,776, forward strand.
TATAACATTAGGGCTGTGTGGGGCCATTATAAGGTGTTAAGGCGGTGGCATGAGGAAGAGGAGCCGTAGAGAAGACGTCTCCAACTTGCTCCTCTCGGATTATGTAATGTGTGTACCTTACAACTTAGTTTTTCTAATATCTTGTTTGTTTTACCAATTTATGATGGAAGGGGGTGTTTGTTTTTCAATTCCCTAGGGTAAATAAGTGAAAATGAGTAATGATTAATTACAAAGGTAATTTCAGCACTATTTTCTGTGTTGATGGTGATAGCTTGCTTTTTGGATACTAAAATAAAATAATATGCAAATTTCATGTGGTGCTCACTATGATATATGTAGCTTATCTATGCCATCCATCTAGTTTACAGGCTGATTTTATGGCATGATCTCAAAATTGAGGTAGATCCAAAGCTCAAGTGGACCACACCATGCAAAAGAGTGGGTTGAATGCTCATCGTTAAAAACTTTTTACGACCACGATTTCCTATGGTGTGAGCCACTTGAGCTTCATATTTGACTCATTTTTGGGTTCATGCCCTAGTATTTTCTATTACAATGAATGGACGGCACGAATATGTCACAGACATCACAGTGGGCCCCACGAATTTACATCAATCATTTCCAAAGGGTTTTTGCAAGGATGTAATTACCATCGCACCAAACATAGGCAAATGGTAATTATAACCAATTTGCATGTATTTACATAGAGAAATTGAAAAAACAAATACACATAAAGGAAATATACAATAAATATTTCAAATCGTTTTATCTATCCAAGGACAACTGACTTCAGTCTCATTTTACTGCAATAATGACACCAATTACATTATTTTAATTATCATGTTACAAATGTAAGTATGGTAATTTTATATTACTTCAATGTCACATCAACTTTAAAATAAATCAATGTTGGTGTTTTGATGGGAGTTTCCATTGTAATAAATAAGTAAATTTGTAATTATTATAAATTTCTTCACCGTCTCCTATTGCATCTGCATTTAACTCTTGAAATATATGTCATATTATTTGTTTAAGTAAACGTTGTGAAACAGTAATGATAACCCATTTATGTTACATTACCACGGAATTAACAAAACAAATGGGCCATTAAGATTATAGCAATGCTCTCTCACTATGTGAAAAAGTGGTAAAAACGACTACTAAATTCGACAGTTATAGACCAAATAGTTAAATTAAGCGTCCAATAAATTCGACGGTCCAGCATAATCGAATTAAGTGCCCAATAAACATGACGGATTTACTTAGAAGTTGAAGTAAGAATTCGACGGTTCTAAACAATTGAATTTAACGCCTCAAATGTCGACGGTTCAGGACCGTCAAATTTTTGTTAATACCGTAATCAACAAAACACCAATTCCCCCATTTCATCCTCTCTCTCTCTCTCTCTCTCTCTCTCTCTCTCTCTCTCTCGCTGGTTTTGCTCGTGGCACCGCTCCTCTCTCTCTCGCCGGTATCTCTCTCTCTCTCTCTCTCTCTCTCTCTCTCTCTCTGTTTCCATCTCTCTCTACTTTCTCTCTCTGTCTGTCTATTTTTTTACATCCACTTCAACCATCCGTTCATCCAGTGGGCCCCACCTTAATGTATGTGATGTAAATCTAGTGGGGCCCACGTTGATGTATGTGTGATTCAGTGGGGCCCACAGTGATGTATGTGTTGTACATCCACCCCATTCATACGTTCATCCTGTTAATGCATTTTTCTGTGGCATACTAGTGCACCTTGTTTGTCAATCACTTAGGTTAGCGAGCCTAGTGTCGATTGAGCTTAATGAAGACGAAGACCAAAGACTTAAGACGAACCAGCTGCATCAAGGAAGAAGAAACTGGTAAAAGAAATGCCTTGGTGTGCCTTGCCATGAACCGACCCAAAACCATAACCTCTTAGATGACTTGGACTAACTAGGTATACCCTTAGTCATCATCATTAATCTTAGAACTCCATGAAAAATATGATAAGTTAGACTAATTTAAGAGATGAAAGCTGTTGTAAACAAAATAACTCAAATAGCAGTTTTCGATTGGACTCTGATCAATCGGATAGGAGTTTCGATTGGACATCGAAGTCCCGATCAATCGAAATTTGTTCCAGCAAATTTTAAAATCCACTGGACAATTTTTTTATCAATCGGACAGACTTCCGATCCATCGTAAGGGGTCCGTCCGATCAATCAGAATATCTTCCAGAGATTTCACTGGACAGATTTTCGATCAATCGGACCTTTTTTCCAATCAATTGGAGATACGTGAATCTGTCCATTTTTTTTACTGTTGGAAGAAAACCTATTTAAAGAGGGGGATTCATTTTTTATCCAAGAAATGGGATTTTAAGGAGATAGAAGCCACCATTGTTGAAGATCATTAAGACTTCTATTCCTAACCCAAACAAGTGATCTTCCTTGTGATTCATCACAAGCATGGAGCATTCAAAGCTCAAGATGAAGATGCACTTGTCCCTCTTTTGATATCTAGAGATTGGATTGATCTTAATGGTCATATTTCTATCCAATACTCTATGATGAGATCTTTGTAGGTGAGACTCTCTAGGCAAACCATTCTCATAAGTTGTAGAGATCTCAAACCTACCCTCCTGTCACCTTGGGCATAATAAAGGCATCATTTGCAAGGTGGTTGATCAGGTGTAATTGAGGCATTAACGACGAAGCGACAACACGATCGGGGGAGCAAGGGAAGCTGATTGAAGCACGAGAAAGCGGAAATCAAGCAGCCCGAACCGGTGCTGAATAAGGGGCTCATCCGACAAGTAAGCTGGTCATTGTAGAGAGTCATTCCACTCAATTTCCTATGGGAGTTGAGTGTAGAGTTTGTTTGACAAACTTGAATTAGGATCGTTTGTCGATCATTGGTTTATTAGTTGGGCCTAAAACTCTAGGGATGCTGGTCATTCATTGGCGCGTTTGTCAGCCTAAAGACTATGGGCGGTGTGGCGATCCTTGGCTCATTTACCGAGCCTAAATAAAGTCTCCAAGGGAGAGCCGCCGACATGGGAGTAAACATGCATTGTCCTTGAGTAGAACTTAAAGTGACCTTGAGTAGGTCCCATAAGTTGGGAGGAACTTGTAAACTCCTCGGTTGGGTGGAGTCGATTTAAAACACCTTGATTGAGAGGAACCAGATTTAAACTCCCCAGTGAATGCCGGTGTGCTCAGAGGGATTGAGTACTTGAACCGGCAGTGAGGTAGACAAGTAGTCGAATCACTATACATGCTTGTGTTTGTGATTATATTTGAGCACATTGTTATCTTAGCATTGTATGTTTAATTGTTAATTCTAAATGCTTGATAGGAATGTATGCTAGGCACTAGATAGGCACATCCACACACAAGATGTACTTTCACTTAGTTGTGTAAACTTGAGCTTAATTGATCCATCCTCTATAGTCTACTTAGGTTGCATAGATTAAGAGCTTGATTTATTTAATCATTTGAGTATCTATGCATGCTTAAACTAGGTTGCTTATTGCTTACAATATGCTAGTCGTGTGATTGGACCCACTTAAGCTTGGAAGCCGAAGTGTTCTTGCTTACTTAGTTTAATTTGTTAAAACTGTTAAGTAGGCGAAAAGAATTTCAAAAGGTCTTAATCCCCCCCCTTAGGACTTAGCCATAATACTAGTTGCTCTCAAGGCTTCCGCACGCTTACGCCTTTACTCCAAAATGGTGTAATTTCACATCCAGTGGGCCCCACCTTAATGTATGTGATGTAGATCCAATGGGGGCCATCTTGATGTATGTGTTATCCAATGAGGCCCACGGTGATGTATGTGTTATACGTCCACACCATCCATCCATTCATCCAGTGGGCCCCACCTTGATGTATGTGATGTATATCCACACCCTACATCTATTTTTCAGTGGGACCCATCTTGATGTACGTGTTTTAGATACACTTGTACCCTCCATCTGTTATTCTAATGGGGCCCACATTGATGTATGTGTTATACATCCACACCATTCATCCGTTCATCCAGTGAGCCCCATCTTAATGTGATGTATATCCGCACCCTACATCTGTTTTCTAGTGGGCCCACCTTGATGTACGTGTTTTAGATACACTTCTACCATTCATCTGTTATTTCAGTGGGGCCCACAATGATGTATGTAAGCCCACAGTGATGTATGTGTTATACATCTACACCATCCATCCGTTCATCCAATGGGCCCCAACTTAATGTATGTGATGTAGATCCACACCCTACACCTTTTTTCCAATGGGGCCCACCATGATGTAGATAATACTAGTGGGGCCCACTTAATTTATATTTTTATAATCAAAATAGGTATCAAGGAAACCGGGTTGGTTACAAAATTACCACCTGTACGTTAGGTATGGCAATGGATAACACGTTGGATGAATTTTGTACTAAACACCAGGAGTAACCTACATGTACATACTAGATGTACTAGTTACCCCCGACCGGATAAAAATCCGAACTCGAGATTTGGGATTTGGATTGTGATTGGGGATTTTGGACTTGACATTTGGATATTTGGGATTGGGATTTGGATTAGGAAATTGGATTTGGATTTAGGATTTAGAATTTGACATTCGGATTTTGATTTGGGATTTTGGGATTGGGTTTTGGATTTGGATTTGAGATTTGGGAATTCGATAGTGATTTGGGTTTTTGGCCTCGGGCTTTGGCTTTTGTTGTTTTGCGCATTTGGGCTTTTGGCTTGGGCTTTGGGCTTTTGCTTTGGCCTTTTGGGCTTGGGCTTTGGGCTTTTCTTTGGGCTTTGGCTTGCGCTTTGCGCCTTGGCAAAAGTAAACGGAAAACCGGAGCCCTAAACTAAAAACCCTAAATCAAAAACCTAAACCCGAACCCGAAATAAACCTAGGAAACCCGTAACAGCCTAACCAAAACCTGAAACCGAACCTAAACCCTACTAAACCCTAACCCTAAACCGTAAAACGAATCACCTGAACACGTCTAAACTTAAATCCTAAACTCTAAACCCTAAACTCTAAAACTAAACCTTAAAATCCTAACCCAAAACCTAAACCCTAAACCCTAAACCATAACCCAAAACCTAAACCTAAACCCTAATCCCTAAAACCTAAAACTAATCCCTAAAACCTAAAACTAATCAAAAAACCTAAACCCTAAACCCTTAACCTAACAATAAACCCTAAAACTAATCTCTAAACCTAAAACTAATCCCTAAACCTTAATTAGTGTTACATATTAATATTAAATATTAATGTTATCTCATAATACTTAGTTTTATGCTTAGTCTCTTATTCGGTTTGCTTGTGAATTGTGATGTGATTAATTATAAGTTAGGCCATTTAGTGGTTTAGTTGTGTGTTTAACACCCCCGTTTAGAAATTCATTTAGGGGTTGTTTAATTTTTCATTTACGATGGTAAATATTAGCAAATAGGTAATTACTTTTTCAATCCGTTTGTTTGAGGTGGAAAATGTAAAAGATTTTCACCTCGAAAATTAGTCTAAAAGATGCATGTTGATATTGATTTAAATCTGTGAGCCCCGTAGTGATGTATACTGCTTATCTACAACGTTCATCTGTATTAATAGCACATTTTAGGGAATATACTTAAAAATGATGCAAATCTAAAGCTCAAGTAGACCACACCTAAAGAACAGTGATCTTCAAGACATCCACCATTGAAAGTTGTTTTCTCCACAGGGCTCACGGTGATGTTTATTTGTCATCCAACCCGTTCATAAGGTCATGCGGTCATGGATAAGGTCATGCGGTCAGGTTAAGGTCACAATTCAAGAGTTTAAGGACTTTCTTGAAATGTTATGGTGTTGATATACAGTTATTATATTAGATCGACGGCCGGATCATAATTTATTGCACGAGGGTGCAGGTGTAGAATATACCGCAACTACCGTGCCTTTTTAGTTTTGTAAACTAAGGATTATGTAGGGTTTTTTCTTGCATTATCTGGAATCTCTAAAAAAAAGTTCCAGACGTGTCCAAATTGAAATCTAAAGTGATAGAATTGTCGAGAAGTACCCATAGATCAAAGAGTGGGTTGTTACATGGTTTTCAAGTGAGTCACCTAATGTATATGATATAAAATCCTATGGATAGTGGATCTTATGAGTTAAGATCCTGAAATTGATGATGTATGGTTCAATTGGATCGACTAAGCGTTGTCTAAAATCTCATCACGATCAGGTTCTTAGAAATAGGCTTTCTGATATTTAGTGTCAGATATGAATGATTAAGATTGACTATATGTCTATTTAATAATAATATAAATGTATGGATTAAAATCAAGTGGTTGGATAACTTAATTGATCCATAGGAAATATTTTTAACGGTTTAGATCAAAGGTTAATCAAATATATGATGATACATAGTATTAGATGTGTCAAGGTATATGCATATACATATACTCGAGGGTAGGGTCATTAGATCGTGATTTCGACAATAGGTTAATGATATGCATGGGTATCGAATCAAATGAATTGTTCAAATTCTCCATTAGATTTAATGAAGTGGATATGATGATCTCATGATTCATTCATATGATCGGGTGGTCCAAAATCAAAGTAGGTGATCAGATGGCTTCAGCTAGTGATGATGGGTCATTTCAACGGTTTGATCGATATATGATCTGAGTATATAGGCTGATCTTGAGGTCGATTATATGAATGACCTAGAATCATGATTAAGTTGGAGGGTTGTTCATGTCAGTTTACAACAACAAAAATTGAGGAATTGATTCATCTTTGTAATTGGATTGATTTGAAGTGTTTATGTGTGATATCACATGTCTCAGTGGGTCAATTTAGATCATGGGTTGAATGATCATTAGTGATGTAAATCTACATCGAGAAATGAAGGGTCAATCAAAAGTGAATTAATCTCAAATTTTACAGATACATTGTAGGTTGTCATAACTCAAGATTAGACAGTTAAGATACGTGGATTGTAAATTATCGACCGATGATGTATAATGTAATCATACCTACTTATTCTCATATACTTATATATTAAATTAAATTTTCATGATAACATCCGAAAACTTTCAATACTCAAGTATTGGAAAACTTAGGGCATAACAATTTTATTCCGTCTCTAAAAAATTTTTACTTCTCACCTTAATTTTTAATAGGGATGGTTTTTGAGAGGTAAAATTCCCATGATGCATCTCACCTGATGAACCATTGAGATTCTACATAGACTTCACGAGTGTGCCCTACACAACTTGACATAGATTCGAGTGGCCTACGTCTGGTACTGCTCATGTGAGATTGGACAGTCACCAGATAACCTTTGATGGTCCGGACCCCCTCTTCCTACTCCTTTTCCACCGAATATATAAAAGGCGATGAGGGCCATGGAATGAAAGTGGCTTTACTACGTTGAAAAAGGCAAGACACCACCTTTTATCGAACCCTATAAATAGTATAGCGACAGCACTAGTGACAACTCAAAAATCTCTTCGGGAATGGCCTTGAATGGACCACATTTAAAGGAAAAGGACGATGTGGGTACCACCTATCAAGATTTTCCACATTGTTTCCTTTATGATCATGTCACATACGTTTATCATGGTCACTGATAGTGAAATGCTCTAGAGACAAAGCACTATTAAGTTGTGATGCTCCTAGTTACATCCGGACACTTGAACAGTTCAATCCACTGATCCAGACTGTTCATTACTTCCAACACACATCTGATGAAATACCATTCAAACATCACACCAATTTCATTAAAAAATAACCATTCGATCAATGGATTTTAATATGGACGGTCCTGATTGTTTACACAAAATAGGCCCAATCAACAATCCGATCCATCTATTCGTTAGGGCCCATCATGGAATTCTAATGATTCTAAAGAAATACTTTTCTTAGGCAATTATAATCATCCCATCCATGGCTCGGAAATGAACGGTTGTAGAAAATGAGACCAAATCAACGATGAGCTGGACCATCTGATAAGTGCGATTTTTGCATGGTACTCCATGAAATGTATTCTAGACCGTACAGATCAATCAATTGAACTGTCCAAGTAAACAAATGCAATTGGGAGCATTATAACTTATAGTGCTCTCGAGAGTACTGGACTATTTCTCTTAAATAAATATATGATAGTGATTACTACCTCCTTTTCCCGTACCGCATATGTGTATATACAATTCCCTCTATGTGCCGTGGAAGCTGACACATGTGCTCGACGTCGACATCTAAGCCGTCCATCATCTTGTATATACACTATACCTTAAATCAGGCATGTCCACTTATCAGGTCCGACACAGTGTATGAAATGAACGGACGATTACTGTGCGACTTGTACATTGTGGCCCACCTAATGAGTGGACCAGCGTAATTTTTGGGCCGGTAGATCTACATGGTGGGACCCAACAACACGCCTGTGAAATTACCAAACGTCTATCAACTTAGAAATCATGGAATCTTCAAAATCAAGGGATTGGCTTGAAATGTCACGACCCGGCGAATCAGGACCACATGATCTTGCTCTGGTTGATCGAGGGGCCCACTCTCACATTCATATCAACTTACAGACCACTTGCATAATCCAGAGTCATTGGCTGGCAACCTACCACAAGAATGATGGGACATTGCGTGGTGTGCCACACACCACCGACCTCAATGGTGAGCTTGACGTCACCAAGTTCTGTGGACCCCAATATGATGTATGTTTTATATCCAAACCGTCTATAAATTTGAAGAGATCATTTTATTGCATGATCCCAAAAATGAGATAGATCCAAATCTCAAGGGGACCAAACCACATAAATCAGTGTGGATTGAACATCTACCACTAAAAACTTCGTGGGGCACACAAGTTTTGGATAAAGATGATATTTTTTCCCTTCATTAAGGTCTTTGTGATCTCATAAACAGGTTGGATGAAAATAAACATCATGGTGGACCTTAAGAAGGTTTCAATGGTAGGCATCATTGTCCTCACTTCTTTTGTTGTGTGCTCCACTTGAGCTTTTTATCTGCCTCATTTTTTTTCCCTTGCAGCATGAAATGATCTCACAAAATATATGGATGGTGTGGATATAACGTATACATCATGTGGGGCCCATAGAGATTGGTGACATCAACACACCACCTACCTCGCTGGTGTGTGGCACATCACGTAATCGGCTGCCGCTCACCCACATTTTCACCTATTCAAAGCTAATTAAGTAAAATACCATCATCAATCAAATCTGTCCACAATAAAGGGAGCGGATTAGGTGTCACCCGGCTAACACCGTAGTGGGCGTTTCCCTGACTGTGGGGCCCACATTGATGTATGCTTTGCTTATTCACACCGTCCATCACTGTTTCCAGTTCATTTTAGGGCTTGGTCCCAAAAATGAAGCAGATTCAAATCTCAAGTGGACAACAAAATAGGAAACAGTGGTCATTGTTCATTAAAAATGTCTTGTGGGCCACAAAAGTCTTAGATCATGCTGATATTTCTGTTTTCCTTCATCCAGGTCTGTGTGACCTTGTTAACAGGTTGGATGACAAATAAACATTACGGTGGGCCTCATGAAGTTTTTAATGGTGAGCATTCAACGACCATTGTTTTCTAGTGTGGTTCACCTGAGATTTGGATCCACTTCATTTTTTGGCCCATGGCCTAAAATGAGATGGAAAACTGATGAACGGTGTGGATGTACAAGAAATACATCAAGGTGGGCTCCACCTTCCAGGAAACACCTACTCAGGTGTAACCCGGATAACACCTAATCCACTCCCCACAAGAAAATTGCGTCTGGATTCTTCTCTCTTTGATGCCTTTGTGCACTTTTAAATAAATCAAATGCCTTATTAAGAGAGCTGTACACTAGTCGAGTAATTAGCTCGAAAAGCTCGCTCAACTTAACTAAAAAATGCAACTTAGCTCGGATCGAAAGTGAGTTTGAGCTGAGTCAAGTGAATTTCGTGGTGCTCGAATAAGTTTGAGTCTCACTCTCTCTCTCTTTGCTTACCCACGGATCCCCCCCCCCCCCCCCCACTAGGTGTTGGCCACCTCTGCTTGTCCGCCTGACACCGGCCACCCCCTGTGTTGCCCAGCCTGCTTGTCCACTCGACGCCGATAATCCCCTTCCCCCAGCTCGAAAGAATCGAACTCAGACTCGGCTCGAACTCGAACTCGCTCGATTTATCAATCAAGCAAGTCCATGCTCGACTTAGCTGAGTCGAGTCGAACACCAAGCAAGGGCTGGGTGGTTCGAGCCGAGTATCGAGCAGGGCAAAACTTGGCTCGTGTAAAGCGATACTTATTAACCATACTTTCAAGCATGGCAACATTCACACAAGGATTCATATGTGCCAACATGGAGCACACGGATGAAATCTTCTGACCACAGGTATGATCAAACGTTTCTTTTTCATGCACCTGCGGCCCACCTAACCATCAACTGCCCTAATTTTTGTGCCCCGGCATCACTATAGTGGGCCCCACGTGATGAGTGGCTCGAGTCTCACACATGTGTGTGCTGCGTGTCCCAAGCTGAAACATGTGAGCCGCAAGTGCACCTATCAATCATTCAGATGAGATGATGGTCCCAACACTTGCATGGATGGCATTAATTGCAAAGTGGGCCTCTTTTCCATCTTTTGATCCCATGAAGTAGACCAATGTGAGAGAGAGAGAGAGAGAGAGAGAGAGCCTTTTTTTCCATCTTTTGATCCCATGAAGTAGACCATTGAGAGAGAAAGAGAGAGGAAACGTAGATAGGTAGCTACCTATGAAGGATGTTGGAAAAAGATGGAGCATATCAACAGTTTTGCTTGGGATTTTTCAATGGGCTACAATAATTGGATGGATGTGTGTATGTGACCATCTATATGTGTTGTTGGAAATAGAGGTGTCGGCAATGGCTGAACAACACTACAGCAGAAAATGAGATCAAACGAGAAACACAATGTAATCAAATTACACAAGCATTCAACCAAAAGAGACAATCCGATTTTATGTGGAAAAACCCCTTAACAGGTAAAAAAAACAACGGCACAAAGCGATCCACTATGATTAACAGAAGCTTACAGAGATTAACAACCCACAAGCAAGGAAAAACAGAGAAAACTCAAGCTCTCTCTCTCAAAACACTCTCCCATCTTCGAAACACACCTTGGAAACCTTGGACACCTTAGGATTCCATCTAAGTACGGATAAATGTTATATATGTAGTAAGAATTCCAAAAATAGAAGTATTTTATGCACAACTACGTAACTGCATAGGAAACCGTATGCACGCCCGACCGGTCGGAGCTGGCACAAAACAATCCAGAGGAAAATCAACAACGACTTCTCACGCTACCTCACCACCAACCGGTCTAGGTTAAGTGAAAACTGTCCAATGCCTTCTGTGCATCTGGGCCATAACGCACAGATCAATTGCCCGACCGGTCTGAGCACCCAAACCCTGCACCGTTGAAGGCTATCCAACATGTATGGTGTAAATCATTGGATTCCTTTTGGTACACGAGAGAGAAAGAGAGAGATTCTTAAAAGCACAAGACACAATTCCCAAGCACACATCTCATGGAAATGATATCACACCAGTTCTCACCCAACTTCATGTGCCTTTTTTTTTTTTTTTTTTTTTTTAAGGAATGATCACGTACGTCCGAATGCACGGTGATTACAATACGTTCTAGCTGTTTGGGGTCATCCTAATATGTGATTCCATCCAGCCCGTCCATTAGATGTGCCAATCAATGTTAGTCTTAGATACCAAAATCCAAGTTGATCCAAAACTCAGGTGGGACACACCAATGGGGAGGTAATGCCTGCCGTTGAAAATTTCAAATGGAATGTGGGTCCACATTGTTGTGTATATGTCATCCAAACCATTCATCAGGTTATTCATTTGACTTTTTGAGAATGATCACATGGTAACTCGCAATTACCATATGTTTGAGCTTTTTGGGCCCACCTTGATTTTTTAATTCCATCCAACCCGTTTATAAGATGCTCGGCTCAATGTTAGGTCTAGAAACCAAAATCCAGCGTGATGCATAACTCAGGTGGGCCACAACAAAAGGAACAATTGGGGATTTGGGGGAGGGGATGCTTCCCAAAGAAACTTCCAGATGGAATGTGGGGTCCACCGTCTTGTGTATATGTCACCATCCACTCGTCATATCTTCATTGCCTTTTTGGGAATGATCACATTAGTTTGAATGCACTGAATCACCATACGTTTGAGCTCTTTAGGGCCCACCTTGATGTGTGAGTTCCATCCAGCCCATCCATTAGATGCACCCATCAATGTCACGCCCGGATACCAAAATTTAGCCTGAGCCATAAGTCAGGTGGACCACACCAAAGGAAATGATGGGAGAAGTAGGGAGGGGATGCCCGCCATAGAAACTTCCATATGGAATGAGGGGTCCACCGTAGTGAAATATAGGCTGTAGGCATGATTGTATATTGCTCCCTATGGTGTGTCCCACCTGAGTTTTTGATAGGGGTAATTCTTTGGATGTTGGTCCGACGACGGTCCACGACTCCCATCAGATGCACAGCATTTATTCATCTTACACATCGCAGGTGGGGCCCACAAAGCTCAAACATAATGTAATTATCAAGCTTTCCAATGCATGTTATCGCACAATATTAACCGTCTGATCGAAGTATCTTGATATTTCAATGACCAGATGATCTCAACCATCCGATAGAAGGGTTAATTCCGTTGCTTGTCTTTAAAATAAAAAATAAAAAAATGCATCTGCATCGTTCAAATCTTGAATCCAGGAACTCTTATGATTTTTCATGAAGTTGGATTTACGGCCAAAAAGGGGGCCAGATGGGTCCGAACGATTGGACTGGATGGCCCACAAGAGCAGGCCTAGGTCCCGTACAGGTTCTGAAACAATGTTTTTGCCAGCTGATTATGGGTGGTTCCTTTTTCATCTATGTTTTAGCCGTTGATTTGAACAGTCGGTATGATATCTCAGCCACAAATAGTTCGAGGCTGGGCCCACCAGACGAACGGTTGGATTACCATTCATGTGCAAATATGCTTTTGAATCAAAGGACAAAAGCTACTACTGTTCAAAGGAAAATCGTAGTCCTGTCTGGCACACTTGGCCCTTGGGTGGCAATGGTCTGGGTTTGGGGTGGACCAGGCCCAGCCCGACCCAAAAACTAAGGAATATTGTTAGGGGCTGGGCCCAGCCCAAAAACTAATGAAATCCCTATTTGCCATGATGAGTGTTCTTAATCCATCCATTGAACAAGTGGGCCCCACATAAATAAAGAAATAGACCTGAAGAAAAATGGAAAACAAGGTCTGCACACAAGATGTAAAGTCAGCCCGGTCTAGCTAAAATGAATGAAAATTGATGGAGCCATATTGCTAGGCCCAAGAAGGGCCCAAATCCAGCCCGGATGGTCTACCGGACCATTGCCACCCTACAAGTGGGGTCCACTTTTTGATGATCAAAGCTGTTGATATGATGGACCGAGCATAGGTGGAGCTTGAAATAAAAATATCCACAATGGGACAAATCTAACTTTTTCTCATCTTCTACAAATAGACGGCTGAGCAAAGATTAGGCCAAACACAGAAGCAACTGCAGAATTGATTCTGACAATTGCTTACGTGAAAATAGCATGTTTGGTAAATATGCATAAGAAAAGCATTTTCCCTGAGAAGGTTTCAACCGTCAGTGTTGAATCTAAACCGTTCCCTATAACTCACTTTTGAAGTCATGCCCTAACATGACATGATATTAGATGTATAGAGTAAATGTCACACGATCATTACAGTGGGCCTCACAACACTGCAGGTGGGTGTATATGAAAAATGGAAATCCACCCGCATGTGCAATACAACTCATGTACATGGGACATGTTTGCAATCATGGCATGTAGGTCTGAGATCTAATCCGCCTATTAAAAAGGCACCTCTATCGCTGATGGACTTGATTTCGGACCCATGTACGATAATCAAGCATAAGCAAACCTTACAATAGTAGAGAGATGTTCCATTTTAAGAGTGCTTTTGCAAGTTTTTAAAAGCAGAAATGGAAAAAAGTGCAAACTAATTTTTGTTTAAATTAATTAATTAAGTAGCTAACTAAACACACATAAGGGTGTTTGAATCATAAGTTACTTTACATAAGCTACTTATGCCCTAAGTAGTTTATATTGGTTTATACTTTATACAGTACATAATATATTTGGCTTCCAACATGGCGTAAGTACTTGTCCCTCAAGTTTGTTTGGTCCACCCTTGATATCGATTGTTCATCTTGTGGACTCAACTTTAATGTGGATAGTTCATTATATTGGGCCTACCTAGGCCTAGTCTTCAATGGGAACCATTCATCACATGAAGCATACCTTCAATCTGAACCACCCACCTTGCAAGGCCCACCTTCGATGTGAGTTGTCCATCAAGCAGGGCCCACCTTGAATGTAGGCTATCCATTGTGCAGGGCCCAACTTCAAATTGGGTCATCCATCAAGCGGGACCCACCTCATGTGAGTCCTTCATCGTTAGGAGCTGACCTTCAATGTGAATGGTCTCATGTGGGGGCCACCTAGATATGGGTTATCTATCATGTGGGGCACACCTTTAATATCCACCACCCATTATGTGGAGCCCACCTTTGATGTCGACCATCCATCATGTGGGCCCCACCTTTGATGTGGGTGGTCGGCTCATCTTGGATGTGGGTCGTTCATCATCGTCACCTTTGACGTGGACCGTCTATCATGCAGGGCCCACCTTGATGTGGGTCATCCATCATGTGGGGCCCACCCTGATGTGGATCATCCATCATGCAGGGCCTACCTTCCATACCACCGCCCCTCATGTGGAGCCCACCTTTGATATGAACCATCCATCATGTGGGGAGACCTTCAATGTGGGTCGTCTATAATGCAGGGCATGCTTTGGATGTGGGCCATTCATCATTAAGAGCCTACCTATGCTGTGGACAGTCCATTATATGGGCTTACCTTGATGTGGGTCATCCATAACATGGGGCCTACCTTTAACGTGGACCGTCAATCATGTGGGCCCGCCTTTAATGTGGACAACCCATCATGTGGCCCTCCTTTGATATGGACTGATCATACCATCCATCAAATGAAAAGAGAGAGAGATGAGTAGAAAAGTAGCAAGTTAAAAAGCAAGGAAAACAAAACTTACAAAGATGAAGTAGCTTTCATAAGTTACTTTCGCAATGGCACTTACCCAAACAACTTAAGTTAAAATAAAGTAACTTATTAATCTAACATAAGTTGGAAGGTTACTTATTGGGTGGTATTTAAATGGACCCTTAAATTTTAGAATTTAAAAAAAAAACACTTTTTAACTAAGTCAAAGGCGGTAAATGTCAAGATGTCTTATTATTTGAAAATTGAATTTGTGAGATGGAAAACGGTAGGAAAGAATACTTCTAGCTTTGAATTATGGAGTGATCACTCTTCTTATGCGGGCCACGTGCTTTGTTGCAAGTAAAGTCAAAGCTACTAGCTAGCTTTTTATGGGTGAATTCTACATTGTAGATTGGTGAAAATTTATATTTTTCAGTTCTCTAAATACTCTCAGCTCATTAAAAATGTCTTTTCATATTATTTAAATATTAAAATATTTCACCTTAAAAAATACGTGAAGAGTGAGAAATGGCCAAACACTATCCACAGTATATATAAAAAACGAGGCTAGTTATTTTACAACCTAGACACTTCGAAGTAAATGTACCAAAATAATGAGCTCTTGCAATGGTTGTAATTTTCCATATCTTTCTTCGTTGTTATTATATATAAAGAGTTAGATGGCACACACACTTTAAGGTGCCTTTCTTTCCACTCTCTCCATTGGTGAATTGCACAAGTGTTGATCGCTATACTCCATACATTTTCATTTCATTGGAAATTACAATCATTTATTAAATTTCATCAAGTTGCACATACTCCTATTGTACTAAGGGCTTTGTTTCACCAATTATCTCAATAATGTAAAGGAAATATGTCATCATTACAATTTTATCTCCTTCAAACCAATTATAGGAATCATCAGTCCAATGCAAGAGACAAGTAGAGCAATTTATAATCTTTTGCACTTCTTCTCGGAATTGTAGTGAAAATCTCGAATCTAAACAATTACATGAACGTATTTTGATAATAAATTGACATTAAAATACTCTAAAAATGCCATCATTATGATTTTCCCACTAATAAATCAAACATGAGAATTTGATGTCGTTAGCAAACAGGTAAGATATTCATGTTGGGGTGTGGAGCAATCACACCATTCTGACCAGGAGATGGTTAGGTGCCCGGACGTTCTGAGGACCGGGTGCCCGATAATCATATATTTGAAACAGTAAGTCTCTGGACTATTCTGTAAATAGCCAGGCGCCTGACGGTCAAGTGGACCGGGCGCCCGATAATCGGGTGATTTTTACTGGACCTTGCTGGACGTTTTCTGAATTGGGCGGGCGCCCAACCAAGCCTGACTGGACGCCCGACTAGCCGCGACTTATAAGTGTAGAGTTTTCTATTTTGGGTTCTAATTTCGGGTTTTACTATATAAAGGGGTATAATCCGGGATTAGGCAATGGGATTGAGGTTTATATACGTCTAAGGTGAGAAAGGGGGAAGAGGTTAGCAAAAAGGGTCATATGCTTGGGAGCATTGGAGAAGGTGAGTATTATTCTTGTAACTTTGTCTTCTTTATAGTAGAGTTTTGGACTGTGATTTTTTATCCTTGTTTGGAATTTTTCCACGTAAAATTTGTTTTATGATTTGTTGGTTTGCTTAGATTTTACTTCTAGATTATATTTCTTCTTGTTTATCGTTTATGGGTGAGACCGGAGATTGGATCTCGTTTCATCAATGTTGTTGGCGTGCTGCGCAACAACTGATATCAAAGCTATTGGTTTAGTTCAAGTGGGAGCTATGACGGAAGAAATGAATATTAGAATTGAGAAGTTTAATGGTTCAAACTTTGCCTTCTGGAAGATACAGATGAAGGATTATCTGTATGAGAATAACCTCTATATTCCTCTAGAAGGAAAAAAGAAGAAACCAGAGAGGATGACAGATGATAAATGAGCTTTAGTGGATCGGAAGGCTTAGCTTTAGGAACAATCCAAATCTCTTTGTCTAAAAGCGTCGCCTTCAATATATCCAAAGTAAAGACCACAAAAAAATTAATGCAAGCTTTGGCTACGATGTATGAGAAACCCTCGGCGTCCAATAAGGTTCATCTTATGAAACAACTATTCAACATGAAGATGTCAGATGGTGGGGGGCGTGGCTGAACATCTAAACGAGTTCAATACAGTCATGAGCCAATTGGAATCCGTTGGCATCACTTTTGATGATGAGGTCAGGGCGTTATTGATCTTGTCCAGTTTGCCAAACAGTTGGGATGGTTTGGTGATTGTCGTAAGCAATTCTTTAGGGTTTACGAAGTTAAAATTCGATGATGTGGCCAGTCTAATTCTCAGCGAAGAATCTAAAAGGAAGGCATTGGGAGTTTTAGGGGACTCGGGGAAAGCTTTAAACGTTGAAGGAAGAGGAATATCTTCGAACAAAGGTGGCAATAAATACGGATGTTCTAAGTCGAGGAATAAGTCCAAGGGACCGAAAGACAAGGACGGGTGTTGGCATTGCGAGAAGAAGGGGCACATGAAGCACAATTGAAGGGCGCTTAAGAAATAAAAAATAAGCTCTCAAGGTGGAAATGATTCAGTGAATCTATCTGAGGAGAGTGACACAGAGGCGTTAATCTTGTCTCTTGATGCGTGGAATGAGTCATGAGTTATAGACTCGGGTGCTTCGTTTCATACCACTTTGTCAAAAAAAAATTCTTCGTAATTATGTGTCAGGTGACTTCGGAAGATTCTACCTGAGTGATGATGAGCCATGTAGTATTATTAACAAGGGAGACGTCACTTAAGTCAGAAAAGACAAAACGATCTTAAAGTTGAAGGATGTCAGACATGTACCGAGTTTGAGACGGAACTTGATCTCAGTAGGGCAGTTGGCTGATACCGGATATGTGACGACATTCACTAGTGATTCCTAGAAGGTCACAAAAGGTACATTAGTAATATCTTAAGGCAAGAAGGAGGGTACTTTGTACGTGACTTCTGGATCGTATAGTTTACTCGCAGTCGCATAAACTAGAATGAACGGGCAGTTATGGCATCAGAGGTTAGGACACATGAGTGAGAAAGGGATGAAAGTGTTATTGTCAAAGGGGAAGCTACCAAGGTTGAAGTCTATCGACCTGGAATTCTGTGAGGACTGCCAGTATGGAAAGAAGAAGAGAGTTAGCTTCAAGAAGATAGGATGCGCTCCAAAGACGCATTTATTGGAGCTTGTACACACTGATGTGTGGGGATTAGCACAAGTATCATCTCTTAGGTGAATCACGTTATTTTGTCTCTTTTATTGATGATGCTAGTAGAAAACTGTGGGTTTATTCCTTAAAGTACAAATCTTATGTATTCGATGTATTTAAGAAGTGAAAAATAATGGTAGAAAATGAGACAGGTAAAACAATAAAAAATCTCAGATCAGATAATGGGGGAGAGTACTGTGATAAGAGGTTTGAGCACTATTGTGCAACAAATGGAATCAAACATCAGAAAATGATTCCAGGGACACCGCAGCAGAACGGTGTGGTTGAGCGCAATAACAGGACAATTCCTGAGTGCGCCAGGAACATAAGACTACATGCAGGGTTGCCCAAGACCTTTTAGGTAGATGCTATGAATACTGTCGTATATCTTATCAATAGAAGTCCCTCAGCACCATTGGATGGTGGGCTACCAAAAGAAACATGGACTGCAAATGAAGTGAACATTTCACATCTCAAAGTATTTAATTGCACTTCATATGTTCACATTCATGCAGAGCACAGAAACAAGCTGGATGCGAAGTTTAGAAGATGCACGTTAATAGGCTACGGGCAGCATGATTTTGACTACCGATTTTGGGACACAAAAAACTGAAAAATCATCAGAAGCAATGCTGTAGTCTTCAATGAAAAAGTGATGCATAAAAACAGTTTGCAACAAAAGCATAATAAAGCCAATGAGAAGGAATTCGTAGAGTTAGAAGAGTTACCGGACACGGGTGTTACAGTGCCATAGGATGAGCATGCACAGGAGCATGATGAGGCGGAGCCGCAGACACCAATTGTGAGGAGGTCTACTCGGGAGAGGAGACCCAAGGTCCGATACTCACCCTCCTTACATTATCTACTGCTAACAGATAATGGTGAACCAAAATATTTTAAAGAGGCACTATAGTCAGATACACGGGTTAAGTGAGAGCAAGCCATGATGATGAGATGAACTCTCTTGAGTCCAATCGTACATGGGAGCTAGTCACTCTACCTAAGGGTAAGAAAGCTCTTCATAACAAGTGGGTTTACAGACTGAAGGAGGAGCACGATGGTTCGAAGCGATACAATACCAGACTGGTTGTGAAAGGTTTCCAACAAAAGGCAGGTATCGACTTCACTAAAATATTTTCACCAGTGATGAAGATGTCTACGATTCGCATGGTCTTGAGTATAGTGGCTACAGAGGATTTACATTTAGAGCAGCTAGATGTTAAGATAGTCTTTCTTCATGGAGACCTTGAAGAAGAGATATACATTCATCAGTCGATAGGATACGTGGCACCAGGAAAGGAGAACAAAGTGTGTAGACTAAAAAAGAGTCTATATGACCTAAAGCAGGCCCCGAGGCAGTGGTACAAGAAGTTCGACAGTTTCATGTCGGGAAACGGGTTTAAGAGATGTCATACAGACCACTGTTGCTACTTGAAGAAGTTTAATATGTCGTACATCATCATTCTTCTGTACGTTGATGATATGCTTATAGCTGGATTAAGCATGAAGGACATCTCAGATCTTAAAAGACAATTGTCTAGAGAATTTGCCATGAAGGATTTAGGAACTGCAAAACAAATCCTAGGCATCAGAATAAAGCGTAACAGGAAAGATAAGAAGCTAGTTTTGTAACAGGCAAAGTACATAACTAAGGTACTTGATCGATTCAGTATGGGGGTACTAAGCCGATTAGCACTCCATTAGCCAACCACTTCAAGCTTTCTAAGGAGCAAGGAGCTAAGACGCAGGAGGAAAGGAACTATATATTAAAGTCTCATACACGTCAGCTATAGGGAGCCTCATGTATGCTATAGTCAGCATGAGACCAAATATTGCTCAAGCAATGGGAATTGTTAGCAAGTTCATAAACAACCCCAGGAAGGAACATTGGAAAGCTGTGAAGTGGATCTTCAGATACTTGGTAGGTACTGTGGATGTAGGGTTGTATTATGGAGGATCGAAAATCAATTTACAAGGATACGTCAATTCAGATTTGGCAAGGGATATCAACAGCAGAAGGAGCACTACAGGGTATGTCTTTACCCTGGGCAGTGCTGCAGTCAGTTGGGTCTCTTAGTTACAGAAGATAGTGTCCATCAGTACAATGGAAGCAGAATATGTTGCAATTACAAAAGCGTGCAAAGAGATGGTGTGGATACAAGGTTTTATGAAGGAGTTGGGGAAGAAGCAAGCAGAGAGTGCAATACACTTGGCTAAGAATTCAGCCTTTCATTCAAGGACCAAGCATATTGACATCAGATATTACCTCATACGTTCGTTACTGGAAGATGGATCAATTGCTTTCGAGAAGATCCATACAAGTGAGAACCCTGCGGATATGTTGACAAAGACGATCACACGGGAGAAGTTGAAGCTCTGTTCAGCTTTCATTGATCTTCAGGCTTGAAGACAGGGAGGTGGTGCACTCCGGATGTAGAAGACGAAGGACTACAGTGATGTATCTCCAAATGAGAGATTGTTGGGGTGTGGAGTCCAATCACACCATTCTGACTAAGAGGTGGTCGGACGCCCAGATGGTCTGAGGACCAGGCACCCGATAATCAGATATTTGAGACAGTAAGTCTCTGGACTGTTCTGTGAACAGCCGGGTGCCCGATAATCGGGTGATTTTTGCTAAACCTTGCTGGACGTTTTCTGAAGTGGGCGGGCACTCGACCGGCCGCAACTCGTAAGTGCAGGGTTTCCTATTTTGGGTTTTAATTTCAGGTTTTACTATATAAGGGGGTGTAATCCGGGATTAGGCAATGGGATTAAGGTTTCTATACATCCAAGGTGAGAAAGAGAAAAGAGGTTAGCAAAAAGGGACATCTCTGTGCATGGGAGCATCGGAGAATGTGAGTATTATGCTTGTAACTTTGTCTTCTTTATAGTGGAGTTTTACACCGTGATTTTTTACCCTTATTTGGGGTTTTCCACATAAAATTTGTCTTATGGTTTGTTGATTTGCTTAGATTATATTTCTTTCTGTTTATCATTTGTGGGTGAGATCAAAGATTGGATCTCGGTTCACCGACGTTGTTGGCGTGTTGCGCAACAATTCATAATTACTGAACATTTCCTTTACATGGCCCTGGTAATTAGTGAAACAAAAAATCTTAAAGAAGAAATTAACTTTCTATTTCAAGGTGCGTTTGATTGTATCAAATTTCACCAAATCTCATGATTAACCAGTCTAGTTAAGTGCAAAAAATCATGAAATTTCAAGATTAATCGGTCTAATTTAGTGCAAAATACCGTAATATTTGGATTAGATAAACATGCCTAAACTATTTTGAAAACTAAAGTATTTCAGAGAAAAAAAAAAGGACTTTTCAAACTATGGCCTTCACTCCACATGGACTGTAAATCATAGCCATTGATTTGTTTCTACACTGTATCCAACCTCAGGAGTGAATTTTTAGGCCTGAAGATTCATATAGTGTGGTCCACCTGATGGAAATTTAGAATCTTTCATATGTATACTATATTGGCATGTGTGCACGTGTGGGCTTAGGAATTTAACGTATAAATTGCATCTTAAGAAAGTGAAAAGGCACATTTTTGGCAATTTTATGGACTACGTGTTTGTAAGCATGTATGCCAGCTCCAAGAACAATGACAAGAAATTGAAAACCACATTGATGTGGTTTTTGTTGGAGATTGATATCTACATCCAGCTTGATTGATTTTCGTACACCTAGTTTCAACTTTGGGAATTGAAGTAGCGCCTTTTACACCCATGAGTGCACATAGTACAACTTGTACTACTTTGATTCCCAAAAGCCAGCTGTAACTAGTGGAAGTATATTTATTAGTAATAATATTATTATTACTACTATTAAGGACATCGCATGTCGGAAAAACAAATTCATTATAGTAAGCAAAAGATGCATCCATTGTGATAATCCTTAATAGGAAGCCATGTCTAACGTCTACCAACTAGGATGAAACACACACACACTCTCTCTCTCTCTCTCTCTCTCTCTCTCTCTCTCTCTCTCTCTCGGGCCAAGCTGGGGTTGAACTATTTTGGCTTATTATGGATACAGGCTTGAATATAGACATACATTGAAAAAACTGGGCCAAGCTTGGATAAAGCTTGGCTTAGCTTGTTCACAGCCTTAACAACTAGAGTAATTCAACACATCACAACTATTCTAAGAACCTCTATACTATAAGAGTTATGTCTTTTAAAATATTATGCATGTAGAGTAAAGTTTAAGCATACCACCCTCTACATATCAAAATTAATCACAATTACTATGAGCCCTCAGTATGCTCAATTTAAATATCTAGTGATCAGATCCAAACCATTAATCATGTGGGGCCTACTTTGATAGATTCTTTCATGAAATAGGGATAGTTGATGGGTGTTGTAATGTTTAAAACCCATCAAAACAATGCAACCCCTGCTCCGCACAAATTTGGCTTTCTTAGTGTCCATGTCCAACTACAATACTGCCACAGGTAATGTAGATGCACGACCCCTCTCATTTCTGCTAGATCACTTATGTAGTAGGGTCCACTGATCAGTCTATATAAATCTTGACGCCTATTTTAGATCTAGGTCGTTAATCAATTGAGCCCACTATATAGAAAACTTACAAAAATATGTGTGATGAAGTGCAGGCAATGATGGATTGAGATGATGGGCATTGTGGTATAGAGCGAGCCAGGCTGTTGAATAGTCTCCAATTTCTACAACACATTCTGAATGTCGTGATGTGATCAACAATGATAAGTGAACAAATAGTTCCATACCATAATTTTAAATTTTTGAAATTTAAAAAATTTGCAAATAATATGCAAAAATTAGATACAGAAAATACAGATTCTTGGGATTTATTCCCCCATCGTTTTACTGGGCATGATAGACTCTTGCATGGAATGTGTGGTGAAGTGCAGGCAACACTGGATTGAGATGATGGGCATTATCGAATGGAGTGGGCCAGGCTTTCGAATATTGTCTCCTAACTCCACAACACATTGTGAATGTCACGATGGGATCGACTGTGATAAGTGAACGAATAGTTACAAAATTTTCTTAATATCTGATATTTTTATTTTTTTTAAATTGTAAATAATATGCAAATTTTTGGATTTATTTATTTACCACATGCCTGCCAAAGTATATAATAAATCATGATTTTACTGGTAATTTTTCAAAAAAAAAATTTGCAATTTTACTACTTGACGGTGATTTTTTCTCCAAATCCTGAAATTTTATGGTGCCCTAGCATATTAATATGGTTGGTGGTCCACTTCTAGGGATGCTACCCCAAAAATTCTAATAATTTTGTGCATATGTGAGAAATAGGGGTGTGATTTGCACCTGGTCCAGTTCTACCCAAGCCCAGATCTTTTACTTGTCAAAACATTGGCCCAGCCCATGGGCTGAAAGAAGACCCAAGCACTGCCATGATGGATCTAAGCAGGGAAAGGACCATGAGGATTGGTGGGCTGTGTTTGGTTCCATTATGGCTATGATTCTGATGAAGCTTATCTATAGAAAACCTATCAAAATGAAGCTTGGCCCATTTATTTCAACCTCGAACTCACGCTTGGATCTATCCTTTAGGCCTGATATTTGAGGCCCATTCTTGAATCTGATAGCCGTAAATTGACCTAAACATGGCTATCAAAATGAGGTCCATTGACAGTTGCATGGTTTCCCGGGCCCCTAAAGATGGACCTTATGTCCAAACCAAGTCTGCCAATGTTTGTCCAAGCTTGACGAGTCTTTGCTGGGCTGGCCCATTGATGGCTCTAGCACAACACATTGAAGGGGTACTTCAAAGGTATGAAAGCTAGGGCTGTCAATCGATCATGTACTACAGTACCTGCATCCGTGCCCGGGTTGCTCGGGTCTGGTTCTTGCCAAGTCTGGGGTCCTTTATGGTCCGGGTCTCATATTTTTAGCACCCGAATGTGATCGACTTAGGTAACCATTGGATTTTTGGACCTTGGTGCTACTTTGGCACATCCATAATGTGTAAATGGCTCTCTTACATGCATGTGGTTTAGCAAACCTAAACATATGGTGCGGTGGATACGGTCCGACCCACCAGACGTAATTGTTAACAGAGCCCAACGCGTTGGACCCGAACCCAACCCAATTTGTTACAGGTATGGAAAACTGGGCTGAGACCGGTTAAAATCGTGTTGGGTCCATCGGTATTGCGGGTTCGGGTACCCACAGACAGCCCTAATTATTAAGTGGACAAAATCCGGGCCCAGGGATGGCCTATTTAATAATTGGGCCTTTGAATTTAGGCCCAGGGTCATCCATTACCATCATAAATCGGCCTGTTCTTACAGTTGGACACAATCTAGGCCGGGCCCAACCTGTTTATTAATCAGTCTTAAAATTCAGGCCCATTCCCAACCTGTGGCCATCCTCAATGCTCGAGCCTGAACTCATATCAGACTGGGACCCGGACAGTCCAACCCCGGTCACTGATACCGCTAAATATACGACAGGCATGATTTAAAACCCACAGGGATCGTCCATCAGGGCTGTCAATGGGCTGGGCCTGGGGTTTACTAGGCCTATTAAACATTTTAATTTTTCTTGGCCAGGCCTGGGCCCAACTAATAATCAGGTCAGGTTTGAGCTGACCGGCTGATATCGTCGCAAATATAGACTGATACATATGATGTTGGATAGGGTTGCAGCTGGGATGGCTGCCCGAGCCCTTGTGGAACCATTGTGGTTTGGGTCAGCTTTCGGCTGTCTATAGGCCCATAATCTTGTTTTAGGGTCCAATGAATCATTGAGCTGGGTTTGGGTATTGGGCTAGTTCACCATCCTAAGACAGACCCATCTAAGCTTGTGGGTAGCAACGATCAGATCAGATCCTTCGCCCATGAGATTGGCCAAGCACCTCAGCCTAGCCCAGTTGAAATTTTACTGATGTGATTCAAGCAAACAACGGTAGTTCAAAAAAAAAAATCTTAAAAATTACCCATGTTGAATTGTCCTAATAGGTGGAATATTTGGATATATAATACTCAATAAATAAATAAAAAAGACCTCAAATGTATCCATGTCCATATATATTTCATCACAAAATTAATAAATAAATACATCATCAACACTAAATTAATAAAGAAAATTTTAATAATTACTGGCAAATCCAATATATCCATGTCCATGTATATTTCATAACAAAATTAATAAATAAAATTTTGTAATTACTCACGAATCCAATGCTCTCATAATCGGGTTTTGATAGAATCCAGGCCCCACATCACAGTTACCATGCTGATAGCCTCTTCCCCACCATTGAGTGACATATTTACGATCAATCTGGATCATTCATTAGGTGGTAGCCACTATGACCAAAAATCAGGATAACTTCTTTATCTAATCACAAAGTTCATTTACGAAGGCGAGGGCGCAAATCATATCTTCTTGAAAATGAAGTGGCTGTGATTGAATTCTCTGCAACTTCTTCCGGTGATCTAATGTCGTGATCGTCTTTATAATCTACAACAGACTCTGCTAGATCTGAGTTAATCCATGATGATAGGTGAGTATCATCCTCCATACTCAAGGATAAGAAATTTTTGCCTGGCCCATATACAGAAACCAACGGTTAGTAATATGGTTTTAGTTGCTTTTCTGTAAGCCTAATCATTATTCATAGAAAAATCTTAAGATCTGTACCTGTGTTTGCTTCCATTGCTTTGAACTTCTCTGTTAAAGTCAATAGCATCTGATGGTTTAAAACCTCATAATCCCTGGTTGATTTAAGCAATCAACATAGGTTAGTTCATTGCACCACACAAAATATAGGGTCCCACAAATGGAGCCCATGGTTTAACAATCTAGATGGTTGATCTAATGGGGTCCACTACCAAATTGATAATCTAAAAAGTATGTGGTCGAGGAATAAGTCATTTGGGATATCCATCCCTTCTGGTGCCCATCAGATCAACGGTCTGGATCACAGAATCATGGGTCCCAAAGTATGAATTGGGTTTTATCAAACAATATATGTAAGTAGCAATCACCTGTAAGTGAAAATCGGAGTATAGAATCTGAATAGAAGCAGCCAATAGAAATGAAGATCTAGTCCAAAATATTTTCGAATGTACTGCAAATTGCTGATCAAGATGGTTGGGCCCGAGCCGAACTTGTGCGAATTCGACCATGAACGTGAAGCATATGCCTGAAAATCAGATTCAATCATAGGTAGTTACATATAGTAATCAAAACCCAAGTTTATGAAAATTCTAATTATCTATGAAACACCAATTAAAAAATCATACTTAGATAAATGCGAGCTCTGGCAGCGGATGTTTGCTTTGCGCTTGTTAGCATATACACGCTAAAAATCACACAAGCATAAAAGAAGAACATCTTGATGAAACGCGACTCGAGCAAAATGGCATTGTGCAATATGAAGAGCTTTTCTAGAGCAGCAAAGATGGTAGCCTGCTTTGATTCGAATTCTTCCTACAAAATGAAAATGTAGAGTGTGTTAAGCAAGAATTTTGCTATTTTGCATCGGTGGGGTCTACCCGGCATAGATGGCCTGGCCTAAAAGGAAGGGTTGTCTTCTACATGAGAGGTCCACTTGATGATTTGCGCCTCCTGATTCTTTTGGCCGAGGTCATCTAACCTGGTGCGGTCCACTTGATGCATAGCACAGATACACCATGTGTGTGATCTTAGCAAATAACCATATGGGTTAATTTGACACCTGAGCTGCCAGTATCGACTGCGAATTTTGAATCAGATGATCATGAACTTGTTGAATCTGGTCTTGCCGCCGGAGAAGTTCCTCTTGTTGTTTTTTACCAAAATCAGCTAATTTCTGCAGGGTGGCCCTGCAATTCCAAAATCAATTAGCAAAGAAGATTACCATTCAATGGATGGGATTTTAGAGGATCCCTACTATGACTACTTCACATGATGATCAGCACGTATGTGTGGGAGATTATCAGACCATTTCGCTAGTGGACCACACCATGTGTATGCTGTGGCCTAAAACATCAGGGGAGTCCTGTTTTCAGGTCAACCACATGTAATTGAAAATGAAACACTGCTCAATTTCATGATGACCAACTTGAGTATTGGTCCACTTGACACACTTGGTCAGGCCCAGCAGATGAACAGCCTAGATCCCATGTGTGCATGCCACATCAGAGCATGTTGTGACTAGCTTTAGTAAGGGATTGATTTGAACTCTAACCTGCTTTCTTCCAGTGCTTGAGATTGGAATTTGGTTAGAAAATCAAGGCCTTCAAGAGCAACAGATTGTCCATCAAGAAGCTCTTTCTGTTTGTCCAATGACATTCCAGCTACACTCCCAATTTCATTTGCCTTGCTTTGTAAGCTCTGCATCTTCAATGCCATTGAATCTCCTACTTCATTTATCTCCCTCTCTATTTCCATAGCCTCCATCCTTAGTGTTTCAATCCCATGGTCCAGACTATCGTACGACTCACGAAGAAGCTCCATGCCTGCCTCCATTTTCGCCTTCATCTCTAACTGCCCTTGTTGTAGCTCAGATTGGGAAGCTTGGATTCCCTTCGATTGCTCAAAGATAGCCTTCGAATGCTCTAACACGTTGTGGATTCGCTCTCCGACGTCCTCCGATGTCTTGGCTACTTGTTGGGTTCGATGATCGATCGAAGTGAGTGAATTTTGGATATGGTCGGAGCTTTGTAACAACGACTCGGATTTCTCTTCGATGATTTCGAGCTTGTCCTCTGCAAACTGGGCCGATCGCTTCAAATCATTGACCAATCTCTCCGTTTCATACT
The DNA here is from genome assembly GCA_003013855.2 of Liriodendron chinense. Classification (NCBI taxonomy): domain Eukaryota; kingdom Viridiplantae; phylum Streptophyta; class Magnoliopsida; order Magnoliales; family Magnoliaceae; genus Liriodendron; species Liriodendron chinense. The sequence goes on from ML058335.1 coordinate 4,143,917, forward strand.
TGAATGCATCAGTCCTGCAAAACCCAAATCACAATTCACTCGTTTAGTGGAATGGAAAGGAAATCAATCTCCATTCTGATTAAAATTCGACTTCACTGTCTTTGAAATTGATTTGATGAGGCCCATGTTATGCAATCCAGACCATTGAATCTGAACCCATAATATGGCAGGTTTTTTGGGCATCCTACATACACGGTCGGCCCAATCAGATCGATGGTCCCGATTAACAAACCTTGAGCCCAAGTGTACCAAATTGAAAGCTTCGAAATATTTTGCTTACTGCAATTGATGGCAAATGGAATTCGTTTCGAGGAAGAACTCGAGATAGATTTTATGCGCAAACTCATCCAAATTTTCAAACATTTGATCATGGGAGTCTCCGGACCGCAAGCGGGGAAAGCGGGCCGCCCCGATTCCTTCTGAAAGCAGTCACTGAGGTACCAAGCAAGCCTAGATTGCTTCTCTTTGTTGGCGATGATCTCGGAGCAACCGGCGAAGAGACTCATGTAAGCGTTTTGCCAGCATGAATTAGGAGAAATCAATTTTCGCCTCGCATTTTCTACTAATTTTGTTCCCTTGGGATCGTTGAGAACTTCCATGGAGAATTCGGCCCCGTTAATCATCGGATGGTCCTGATTCGATTTGGGAGATGTCCAAAACCAACCCAGAGATAGGCTCTCATGGCAAAAAGAGATTAGAACTAATAACAACAGATTAAGATGGTGATTTGCCATTGGAGTTGTTTGAGTTTTGAACCTCTCACTCACCTGCATTTACCATTCAAATGTTAGTGTTTGGAAGAGAAAGTAACGGATATTTTAGTCTTCTTTTGAGAACAGAGAATAACTGAAATAACCGTTGTGATTTTGGAGCGCCACTTCGACCTTTACACGTGGCTGGAGGACTGGGGATTGGAACCGTTCACCTAGTGGGTCCTACTTTTTCACTTGAATGTCAACCGTTGTTTACTCCTTAAGCCTATCACCGTCCATCTGAAGGCTGCCAATTGGATGGCTAGGATAATTCAAATTGGAATCCAATCAACCCGGAAATTCTAGGATCCTACCCAAATCATGGTTAATAGTACAGACGGTAATAATAATGTACAACGCACCTTTGGAAGTGCCAACCGTGGCACATATATATCACATCTGATCCGTGTAAACAGATGGACCCCACTGTTTATATAATCTGAATGAAAAAAAAAATAATAATAAAAAGGCTAGTCAGCTAAGATATTGGCCATACATGGACGAAAACAATAGACGGACGAAAGAAACATGCTGGGTCCTTCATGACTGTTCTTTTTTTCCTCGTTCATGTCGGCTACGTGATAGTTGGTTGTCCTGAGTTTCTTATAGCCAGATGATCCACATGATGGTCCCCATCTGATACACGGATCGGATTTCATACACACTTGCCAGATTAGGGGAGCGGATTAGGTAAGAATGGGTCCCACCTTGATGTATGTATTCTGTATCCACACCGTCCATCCGTTTTTCCAAATCGTTTTACGAGTATTATCCCAAAAATGAAGCAGATCCAATTTTCAGGTGAACTATACCATAGGAAACATTAGTGATTGACCATTAATGGGTCACAAAAGTTTTGGATCACAAAAGAGGGCACACCTGACGAACGGATTGGATGGCACCGCATACAACCTACGGTTGGCTTCCCCTCTCCATCATTCCCTGTGGTGTGGCCCACCTAATTTTTTGGATCGCGCTGAATTTCGGCCACAGTGTGTAAAATCAACTTCTGTAAGATTTGGGTCACATTATTGTACGCTTTGCATACAACAGTTGATGTAAGATTTCGGTCCCTATTCCTAGCCTGCACAAAATCCGGCTGGTCCACTCACCAATTGGGCCACCAAATAAATGGACGGCTATAAAAAAAAAAAAAAAAAAAAGGACGTCTCAATTGTCCAGTTGTTTAATACACTCGTCCCACCTAATGAGTGGACCCACCAATTTTCAGGCCACACCCCACTTCATTATGCACAGTGCACCCCAATAAGTTCTAGTTCGCCAATCTATCACCATAACATCGGCTCGAATCCCAACACTCAATTCAAAACAAAAACTCAAATAGTCTCATTTAAAAACAAGTATCGGGATTGGAGCCCCTCTATCCATGGATGGTGAGAGATTATCATGCACGTACACTGTAAATAAAAACAGCATGCATACTTACCAGCTTCTCACTCGCACGCTTTCTCCAGACCGCACGAATTCTGTAAAAACGAGAGAGAGATGAGTATATATAGGCTTTCTTTCTTTCTTTTACTTGACGCGCAAGAAACGGTACTCGGAAGTGCCGATTTACATATACGAGCTTGAAAATGACAGATATGCCACAAGGGTAGTGGTGAAATGGACAATCGAGGCAGGAGGCGTCAAGGACAAGTTTGTCATTTTCACACATACGAATGGCTAAAATAAGAAAGTGGTATTTAATTCTGCACCTGATCGATCGAATCCAACGGTTCGTTTTTAGGAAGTGGGTCCCGAATTGCGATCCAGCTACTTCTAAATTGCCGAACATTCCAATCTCAGCCGGCTATTATTAGAATATGTATTTATGATACGACGCCAAAAGACACGTTGAAGAGGTGCAAGGGTGGCAGTTGTGGACGGATGTGGATTAGGTACTTCCCCTGCCCGCTAGGAACGGACAGGGGTTCTGTGGGGCCACCTTGATGTATGGATATGATCCACACCGTCCATCCATTTTTACATATCATTTTAGGATACAGTAATAAAAATTAGGTAGATTCAATGATCAAGTCGAACACACATTGGGGATTAATCATCTACCGTTGAAATGTTTTTGGCCCATTTTTATTGTTTCCTTTCATCCAGGCCTATATGACCTTATGAAGAGGTTGGATGGCAATTAACCATCGCGATGGGCCTTAAAGAGGTTTCAACGGTGAGTTTCATTATCACCGCTGCTTCCTGTGGTGTGGTCCACTTGAACCATGGATCTATCGTCTTTTTGGGCTTGTGGCATAAAATGATATGTAAAAATGGATGAACGGTGTGGATAACACCCATACCTCACGGTGGCCCTCAGAACCCTTGTCCGTTCCTGTTCTAGGAAGGGGTAGTAGCCTATCCGCGTCCGTGACAGTTGTGGACTTGGAGGGAGGCCGCGTAACGAAAAGATCTGTGGGCCCACCGTGATGTGCGGGTGACATCAATCCCGTCCATCATTTGCGCCAGCTCTGTGAGCCCACTGAAGGACATATTACCCAAAAATGAGGCCGATCGAAAGCTCAAGTGGGCCACACGACAAGTAACCTACGCCGACCATTGAAACTTTCTTGGTCCACATGATGTTTATATTCTATCCAATCCGTTCATAAGGTGAGTTTCACGACGTTGAAGGGATAAACTAATTATAGACCGAAACTTCAGTGGGTCCCAAGAAGGTTTCAATACTAGTCGTCCATATCCCACGTTTTCGTATGGTTTGGCCCACATGAATTTTAGATAAGTGTTAATCGGGCTAGCTGGTGCGACTAACAGACATCTGGTATTTGGGTTAGCTGCTTGCTAGAGGGTCCGGTGTGAGTTCGATGAAGAGTAAAGAGTAGTGAAGAAGGAGGAAGTGAGAGGAGGAGGAGGAGGTCCAGTCGTCGGGGAGCTCAAGAGAGGATGAGGAGGGAAAGAAAGATAGGATAGGATTCGGTTGGGGACCGGGTTGGGTGTACGGTGGAGTTGAGTAAAAGTATAAATGAATTAGGTTTTTTTTATACTTTATTACCCGGAGTTGGTTCGCATCTAGTCGGATAACGAATCGAGTCGAATCGGATTACTAATGGACCGGACTCAACTCGATCTGGATTCAAATACTATTCATAATACTTGATCCTGGACCGTCTACTACTACGAAACAGCTTGGGTCGAGTCTAATCGGTTTGGACGACACCCGTGCCCAGCTCTATTAATGGGAGATAAATACCAATCCCTTAGCCTCATATTCCATCCTTAAACCTGAGTCTGGTCATGCTGGCTCAAGCCCATTATAAGTAAATGGGCCAGGTTGGGTCAGGCTTGGGCGTGTTGAATTTTAAGTGGGTCAGTTTGGGACATAGGGCATTGGGTCATGAGTAGGTTGAGCCGGACCTGACCTTCGATTAAAATCAAGTTGTTCGGGCTGGTTCTGTCTTGGGCTTGATCAAATTTTAGTGCGTCAAATCAGGCCACACATTAATGGATCGCTTGGCCCGGCCAACTACAGCTAAACAAGTAAGGTCGGTCCTGCTGCGCTTGATGAATATTATTAGGGTCAGGTCAGCTAAAGGTTGTTGGTTCACAGGGCTGGTTGGTCAACCAATGGGACTACGAGTCAGCCAGAGGATCACAGGTTAGGTTGGTCGACCCAACCCGACTATCTCTGAATGAGTTAGGTCGGGTCCAGCTTGGGCTTGATGAATTTAAGTGGGTCAGGTCGGCAATAAAGGTTAATGGGTCACTGGTCAAGCTGGTTGAGTCCAGACCAATTACATATAAAACAGCTTGGGTTGGGTCCGGCTTGGGGTTGATGAATTTAAGTAGGTCAGATCCAGCAATAGAGTAATGGGTCGTGGATCAGGTTCCAGCCGGCCCGTTTTGTAGATGGGTCGAGGCTCATGACCCAACCAGAACCTAGGCCCATTGCACTTCACTGTACGGTGTACACAGTAAGTTCTAGGTGGCCAATCTACCACCGTCGATAAGCGTGGTCTAGAATCCCAACGCTCAATCCAAAACAAAAACTGAAAAATGCCATCATAAACAAGTAGTCGGATTGTAGGCCCCACAGCCGTAGATGGTGAGAGATTGGTATACACTAATTCTCAATGTGATAAAAGCCACTTACCAGCGTCTCCACACCCACTCTCACAGCCATCCAGACCATTCAAATTGAGGCTTGGGCTGCATTACAGCCATGTCATGCTGTATGGTAACATTTTTTAAAGAGTTTTTTACGTATATCATCCTTCCTTTTTACTATATGCTTAAAAAATCCTTTTTATTTTATTATTATTAAATAAGCCCTTCTCTTTTTCATATATGGACATCAAACACTATATGATTAACTTCCATCAAAATTTGCCATTAAAAAATTACAGTTGACCACATAAAATGACGCTTTTATCTTTAACTTCGCAGAGATGAAAGAGCTTTTTTATCTAAATCACTTGGTGTGTAAGCCCAACATGGCTATTTCATCCAAACCGTCCAATATTGGGACATCCATGGCATTTGATTAGAATGTTTATACGATGAATTAAAATCATCTAAATGTCGTGGATAACCTCTTCATATTTGCAAATGAGTAAAATGAAAATTTTCTCTCGTCATTTGTAAAGTTATGGACAAAAGCATTATTTTATGTGACAACAATCAAATTTAATGGTCAATAATTTCCTTTAACAGTAAATGTTAGTAGAAGTTAAGCATAGTAATTGTACGTGAAAAAGGAACACCCTGAACCTGAATAGACCCATCTTTGAACTAGGTTCAAAATGGTGGACCTAAACCCAACCTGAATTCTAAATGTGTCCCAAAAAACTTGGACCACGGACCCCCAAATTTTGGGTCAGGTCCGCCTGGTGATCATGGTCCGTTGAACCAGTTATTTCACTAGGGGAGCTGGGTGTTTATGGATCTTTTCTTCCAATTCTATCAAATTGGCCAGGCCGATCCGAAGCATGTTGTAGTCCAACCCATGAGCTGACCTGAGGGCAGGTCCAGCACTGCCCATGAGGTAAGGCTTACGGTTCAGGCCAGGGCCACTATCCAAACACCTGGCCCACAAGTTTTAAATGACCCACATCAAACGGGCCTGCTTTTGGGCCTTTGACAAATGCTGGAGTCTTGCCCATAACCATCAAACCCAATCCCAGGATGTATCTAACCCACGGCCTCGAGGCTCGACCCGAGCGGAAAGAGTTTGAGCCAACTATGGATCAGCCCAATTCCAACCCGTTTACTAAATGAGACAAGAATTATAGCCGAAACCCGACCGACTGCCCATTATCCTATCTCCATATCCATCCAGCTTAGACCACATCAACACAACCTAACTCATTTAGCTGTAATCAGATCAGATTCAAACCAATCCATCACGACCCAACTCGGGTTTAAAAATGGAACATGGGCTAAACATACAGCCACCTCGGCTGAATTAGTGGATGCATATATGCATACATCATATATGTTGTGAATATAGGATTTGGGTCAGGTCATCTGACCCAGTCCATTGATAACCTAATATGGGCCACTCGGGTCGGGTAGGGTTTACTTGCATGGGCTGCATTTTCTTACCCTACCCCAACCTGCAACCCATTTAGAAGTGGGTGTGTCGAACCGACCCATTGCCACCCCTATATGAAACATATGGCTGTATGGCTATGGGATTATGGACCATTCAACTTTTGGGCCCCACCGTGAATGGTCCATTGGCCCATGGTGCAAGAACCACTGTAATTGAACAATGATAGCATCTGTTAAATAGAACTTTGAACCACAGCAGGGCCTTTGGCACATCCACAGATCAGCAAAAACAGAAGAGAAGACATGCATGCAATGCAGCAAAATGGACACCAATAACTGCATTTCCTGTGCGTGTTGGGTCATACAGTGTGGCCCACCAGATGGAAAGTCAACCAAGTTTACTAGTCGAGTGGCCATTGAGGTCCCATCCAAAGATCCTGGGCTGACCCATCTACAAAAATTGTCCAGAAGTTAAGGGTGCGTTTGGATGCCCAAGTAGCCCTCAGAATTGAAATCACATTCCACTCCATTCGGGTCCAAATTGAAATCTACATAATCATGATTTAGAGCCGAGGCATTCGATGTGAATGCTAAGGCAAAAAATTGTAATTGGGATATTACCACCTTATAAGATTATCGCAATCGAATTTGATGGTTCAACCAAACACGTCCCGATGGAAAATAGAAAATCAACATTCATTAGCATTATAATCACCAGGTATCTTCCACCTTACAACAAGCAGAAACTACTATAAGCTAACACTGAAAACATTGAAATTAGCCCAAAAAAAAGCTCACATCCATAGCTCAATGTTCCCTCACATCTCTCCCGGTGAAAAATGCCATTGCCATGGCCCACTATCCACATGGCAAACACGTGGAGTGACGGGATTCGTCGATCTGGTAGGCCACCAAATGGGTGGGCTATATGAGCCAGTAGTGATTGGATAGCACCAATCATCCGATTTTTGTTGCTTTTTGCTCACTTATTGAGTCAATCATGTCCTTTCCAGCCACACCACTGATCGAGCGGCTCCTATAGTTTGGTCACTTGGGTTTTTGGGACATGATCCCTCTACATAGTGGCCCACAAAATCAACGGTCCTGATCACAACACACAAGTATGACATGGTGCGAGGGCATGTTACTGTACAGAAAATGATATGGCAACTACATTTATGAGAAGAAGGAAGAAAGAAACCTCTCAAAGTCTCAATGTAAGATCTGGGGTCGACAAATCCTCCTCTGTGGGTGGTGCAACGGCTACGAAATTCAAATTTGAATTCCCCGCGAGTTCAAAACTAGGACCCACGTTGGCCATCTGCCTAAAACTGCCCGGCCAAAACAATCCCATGTCCTCATCTTCGGCGAAAACTGGCAGCCCAAGAAACCCGTGTTCAAACCTTGCACCGCCTCTCATGTTAAGCCTCTCCAACGTACTATTGTGCACCATGGAATGAGCTTTTATGCCTAGAGACCGGCACACTGACCCATGCAGAGGGAGCGATGCCAGGTCGACGTACTTCTCTGAGAACATGTCAAGCCTCATGGCCCGCTTCGCCAGCGTCCGCTCCCTCTTATGCGCGTTCTGGTGGCCCCCCAAAGCCTGAGAGCTGAAGAATTTACGCTGGCAGTAGTTGCATGAGAAGACTCTTGGGACGGCTGAGGAAGGGCGGGCGTCGCTGCTGCTCTCACTCGTGCTCGATAATGAGAATCCTGCAGATTCCTTGTGGCCTGCTTCATTGTATTGGCTGTTGCAGCTGAGTGTCAAGTCGAGAGAGACTGTCTCGTGGGTGGGATGAAGGCCGATGAGATTTGTAGAGGTGATGGTGGGGCCTGCCGGGGGATCCGGGGACGTTTCTTGGGTAGAGATGTTGGAAGCGACTTGACTACTGATTTCAGATTCATCTTCGGATGCCGCACCTGCATCGAAATTAGAGTTGGATGGTTTCATGTTTGGGTAGGAAAGATTAAGAGATACCCAAGTGCCAGAACAAGGAGAAGAGCTGGTCCAGACAGCCGACTGCCGAGAACGGTCCTGCTCCCTACCTGCTTATGAGAGATCCACAGCAAAACAGAATTTGGGTGAGTTGGAAGTTCTGTAAAATGAAAAGACGCGGCACAATAGATTAACATCAAATAAATGGTGATGACAAAGAGTAGGTGGATTGGTCCCCATGGACCATTTGAGTGGAATCTGATGCCATTCTGTCCAATGTGCCTTCCCACTTAAAGAAAATTATGGACAGAAACAATCCAACAATTCAGGTCTTTCTTCATTGTATATACTGATGGCATTCTTATCTCTGATGTGGATATCCGCCCGCTTTCAAACACTGTAGAATTCAGGAAAATGACAAATGCACCTGATGCGTTTGGTAAATACACCCCATTATCCTACTTTGGTATTAGAATATTACTAAAAATCTAGTATTCTAATACCAAAGTAGACAAAAAAAAAAAAAGGGTGCTACTAATCAAAAGACATCAGCTATACATCTGTTCTTAAAATCAATTGTATAAAAAGATAGACTTAATTCACGAAGAAGTTGAGATGTTAGTCCAAAGATTGAAAATGGTTTCGTTTGGATGAAAAGCGAATTGAATTGCAATATTCAGTTTGATCAAAAGGAAATGACAAAGTTAATGATATTTGTTAGGACTCAAAATTGCATTTCTGGTTCTTTTGGGTCCAATTTGAATTTACAATTTGGTCATTTCCACTATTAGACTAATGATTGCAATTCAATTCCATACTGCATCCAAACACTACAATGTGTGAGTGTGAACAACCTCAAACTAAGATGCAACTTACCACCTAACTCACCCAACATTTGGCCAGACTAAACAAAATCTGGTGCAAGGGAGAAGAAAGATCAATTCAGATGCTGATGGACAACCCTCTTCTTTATCAAAAGGAAAAAAGTCAGAAGAGGAAACATGCCTAAAAACCATAAAACCAAGTTCTTTGCTAAGCCAACACAGACCTCCACGAGCAGTGTGGGACATCCGACCCATGCATCAGGCAGGCCCCACCATATAAAGATCCAAGCTGAAAACTGGATTAGTCAACCACTTGCAACTTATTTTAAACAGTCGACTTGTACAAATCCTTGAGACAGAGATACTTCTAAGGTCAATTGTGCCATCAGGTTAATGGTTTGGATCACAAAAAAGAGGGCCCACCTTGTGAAAATTCTTGATGTAGAGATGTATAAGATCTTTGGTTCCATCAGATCAATGGTTTGGATCGCCATAAACCTTGTACAAACTGAATACCTGAGGACTACTATACCCATGTTTGGGTTTAAGGATGTACCACCAGCTCAGTAACCAAGTTGGTAGTGTAATCACTCTCCCGAGCATGGCCCAAGATCAACTGTCCTTACAGTGGCATTTCGAAAGGCAGTGGCCCCACGCCCTATGGTAAAAGATGGTTGAGGAACATATAAGAGCTTCGACCATAGCATTTCACATCAAAATTGAAACTACAAACGACGATAACAGAGCAATGCCACGAATGTCATTTGCAGAATGATACATGGATGAAAACTCTCTTTGAATTTCTTTAAAGGTGAAAATTCACATTGATCAAACAGCATCGTAACAAACTCTCCAGCCACAATGGTTTCAATCAAACGGATATGTTTTGCATCTTATGTAGCACCAGGTCATGCACAGGTGGCGCCAACCTGATAAGTGGCCCGGATCTCAAACGCATCTTCTGGCAATGACACGCATTCCGCATATCACCGCTCATTCTCTTCTAATTTGAATCAATATAGCACTTCTCTTTTGTTCTCAGTAGTTATAGGAGATCAAGAAGATACAAACCCAAGAGTGGGAAATGCTGCAAAGTCAGCTGAAATTTGGTCTGAATATCATCCATACAATCATACATCAAAATTCCTAATGAAAATTTATTTCTCCCAAGAAATTATTGCAATCTAAAATCCCCATCCTTCCCAAACATGAGTCGAAGAAGAGGAAGCGTGCAAGATTTGGAATTCCAGACTGTTCATCAAGAGGGGCCCCACTGACGGAAGCCAAGCTGTTGGACAATCCTAACTGCCTGTTCATAGCAGGGCCCTAAATAGAATGTCGACATTTTCCCCCTCAAATTGATCAGTTATGACCATCGGACTGACCTAGTTTTCAGATCATGGCCCATACATGGTGGGGCCTGCTAGATGAGTGTTCCTCATCTCACACGCATTTGTGATCTGACCCCATATGCAATTACTTATCTTCTATGTTTAATCTTCACAAAAGCAAAGAAACATCCACATACAGATTATCAATTTCTTATGGCTAATCCATCAAAGACCACTAGAAAAGGAGCAAAAACACGCTTTGAATGCACCATGAAGGAACTGATCATACTACAAATACAAGAACAGAACAGCTTCACAGCATTCCAAACCACCCATGATAGAGAAGCACACAAGAAGAAAAACCCATAGAAAACAACATGTGATGCCTCATCCTTCAATCCCACCCGGATATCGAACAAAATTTCAACCATTGGCCTTCCTCTTCTCCCATTACTTTTCACATATTTCACCAAAACAAGAAGCATCTCAGTCAGAAAGTCTAAACACCAAACACTACAAATCAAAACCCAATATGCCCAAAAATAAGAAATAAAAGTAAAAATAAAAACACCAATAAAAAAATTCAGAACAAAAAACCGAATACCCCAACACTCCAAACACCATTAATACCTCAAGATGAAATAATCCAAAACCAAAATACGAAAAACCCAACGAAAATAATTCATGAATAACCTTTCAAATTATCATCATTGAAGAAGGGTAAAAGATGTAATAGATTAAAAAAAAAAAAACAGAAAAAATTCAAAATCAAAACCCAAACACCATTGATAACACAAGACAAAAAGGCAACAAAACCAAAATCACAAAAGACCCAATACAAGCTCATACAAGAGCAATCCAATCCACTCATCGTCACCATCATCAAACTAACAAAGCTCAGAGCATACATGCATAAAGAGGTAGAAAAAGAAAAGGAAGGAAACAGGGAAGATAATGAAGCTTGCATTTTTCATACCACTTTTGAATTGGAGGCATTGCAGTGGTACTTGTGGGGTTGTCTGTAATCAGAAGAGAAAACTGAGAAATGGGTTTTGTGGGGTGGTACTGTTTTTGGGTGAGAAAGCAAGTTAAGGGAGGTTGGTTGATAAAAGGAAGGAGAGAGAGAGAGAAAGGGAGCGAGTGATGTATAATTATGGGAAAGCAAAGGTAGGAGAAGATGGTGGGACGTCAGAAACGTCAGAAAAGGGTGTGGGCGAAAAACAACTGAGACAAAAAGAAAGAGAGAAAGAGAAGATGAGATAGTACTGTTTTGAAGAGAGAAAGTCAGTGAGTCATACAAAAAAGAGAGGGGTGGTGGGAAGAGGAATTACATGGTGCATGGCCCACACCTTTTATACAGGATACATGTGTTGCTTTTTACTACTGACAAGTGGGGTCCACTGACTGGGTAATCCTGACCATTGGTCCGTTGACTACCAGAGTGGTTGGAGAATTACCCACGAATTTACTAGATTTGAAGACCACACCGATTTCTCTTTTTTTTCTCTTGTTTTATTTGTTGTCATGGGTGGAACTTTTTTTTTGAGGGTGAATCCAATACAAATGTTTCTAACAAATTGAGGAGTGGGGCCTACTATTAAACATCTAATCCATTCATCATGTGTGCCCCTAGTATTCTTCTTCTGGGTCTCTCAAAATCACTAGATCAGAAACGTAGGTGGGCCACACCATATAAAATCATGCCACTAAATAATAAAATCAATGTCTTGAGGCGTGGGATCCACCAGTGATGTTTTACTAACATCTAATCCGCCAATCATGTGTGCCCCCTCGTATTCTTCTTCTGGTCCCTAAAACTGAGTAGATCCAAAATGTATGTGGGCCACAACACATAAGATCATGCCTCAAGACAATAAAATCATGTCTTGAGGCGTGGGGCCCACCATGATGTTTTAATAACAACTAATCTATTCATCATGTGTGCCCCTCGTGTTCTTCTTCTGAGTCCCTAAAACTGAGTAGATCTGAATCTAAAACGTATGCGGGCTACAACATATAAAATCATGCCTAATAACAATAAAATCATGTCATGAGGCGTAGGGTCCACCATGATGTTTTAATAACATCTAATCCGTCCATCATGTGTGCCGCTCGTGTTCTTCTTTTGGGTCGCTAAAACTCAGTAGATCAGAAACGTATGTGGACCTCAACATACAGAATCATGCCTCAAAATAATAAAATCACGTCTTGAGATGTGGGGCCCACCATGATGTTTTAATAACATCTAAACCGTCCATCATGCATATCCCTCATATTCTTCTCATGGGTTCTTAAAACTCAGTAGATCCGAAACGTACGTGGGCCACAACATATAAAACCATGCATAAACAATAAAATCATGTCTCAAGGTGTAGGCCCACCATGATGTTTTAACGAGATCTAATCCGGCATCATGTGTGCCCTCGTATTCTTCTACTGGGTCCCTAAAACTCAGTAGATCTGAAACGTATGCGGGCCACATCATATAAAATCATGCCTCAGAATAATAAGATCATGTCATGAGGTGTGGGCCCACCATGATGTTTTAACAACATCTTATCCGTCCATCATGTGTGCCCCTCGTATTCTTCTTTTGGGTTCCTAATATTCATTAGATCGGAAGCGTATGTGGGCCACAACATATAAATTCATACTTCAAAACAATAAAATCATGTCTCGCGTACCAGAGTTTTGAAATGACCTCATTTTTTTTTGTGCCCATCCATCCTAGTCAGATGCAACTTTCCAAGGGATTAGATGGAATATACAGACCACATTGGCCCCACATACAATCAGAAAGGTGTTTAATAGTGGCTATCCCCATCACAACTATTCCCTGTTGTGTGGCCCACCTGATTTTTGTATCTGTGGAAGCTAATTTCGTATAACTGAATTGCATCTTAGTGGTTGTCATTAAAATTTCACATGGGCCACTCACGTCGATTTCTACCAGTGGGAATGTTCGTATTGAATCGAGGCCTTTCTTTTAAAGTCGTACCCCATTTAATTTCTTTTATTAGCCGTCTGTTTGTAGGTTACAAATAGAAAGGGTGATATTGAGATATCAAGGAGATATTTAAGGAGTAGTGCATGTAATCTAGGATAAAATAGATCAATGGTCTGGATTATCTAGAAATGGGTCCCACTTGTCACAATTTAAATAATTGTCTACTTTAAATAGGTGCGGAGCACGTTATCAATAATTCCCGTGTAAGAACGATCCTCTCTTATCTTGAGTTTGTTTTGTCTCTGTAGCGGGGTAAAACTTCAGCGTGTGTCGCAGCCACTGGGGCCCACTTTCTGATTACTACAATGATCGTAACCGTCCAATTTGTCAAAATTACGCTGAAGGGGTAGTTTGATCTAATATTCGGAGATTAATTTAGAACACCGAAAGGAAATTTAACGGATAACATTCAACACTAAAAATCAAACGTTAATGAGTAAATTAAGGGTGGATGTAGGATTAAAATCTTATTTATGTAGTTGAAAGAATATGGACAGTCAAAATTATAGGATCATCGCAAGAATGTGGGGTCCAGCTGGTGGTGATAAACACTCTGGAATTTGAGTCGCGACGGAGGCAAAACGATCTCCTTATCTTTTTAACTTCGGAAGGATGAGGACAACTGCCTGGGGCAGATTCAGCCATCTTGCATGCCTCACATTACTGCTCTCTCGCATGCAATGTACCATGCATGTACGTCACATAATTCAAGTGGCCCCCCTTTATAGGATGATACTCTGGTGGACCATGGTGGATCATACTCATGCATGTATCCATCGCACCTATGCCGATCAGAGCCTTCAAATCTGTGGCCCCACTGTGGATCTATATACTTCAATCATAGGATCCCAACGGCTTGATCATTGCCCACAAAGTGGATGGTCAGAATTGGACGCTGCAGATTCAATAGGAAGTGTGCAATGTCCATTTATTGGATGGTTGGTATGCCTCACTTGCCCTTCGCTTAGTAGGAACTACGGAAACACAACGGTCCAGATTGATTATATCTGCCACCCAATAATAGGAAACGGACCAAGGCCTAGCAATTCGGCCCAAACCGGTTCTGTGATGAGTCAGGACCGGTTTACATAGGGGGTGCAATGGTTCTTGAAGCTATCCCGGTTTCTTTATCAGACCGGTCCAGTTGATTAGTTGCAGTCAGGAACGGTCGAACCGGCGGTCTAGTGCGAAGAACGATGTTGAAACACGCACGTCGATGCCTGCATGAGTACGATGCCGCCGTACTATGGTAGAGCAGCATATAACTCGTCCTTTTCGAGAGACCAAACTACCCAGCTTTTGTTAGAATATCTGACGAAGGATAGCAAGGGTATTTTGGTCATTTAAAAGCACGAATGGGCATGGGTATTGGGGTATGGATGCTCTGTGCGTTGCCAATTCCAATGCCTGAGATTTCCCAGTAAGGAGAAAACAAGGGTCGTCAAGCCCGGATTAGGTGCGGCCTTGGCGTAGCCCAACACGGTGCGTCCCTGACCGTGGGACCCATACTAATGTATGTTTACTATATCCACTCCATCCATAGGTTTTCTCAGATCATTTAAGGTCATGAGATAAAACATGAAGCAGATCCAAATCTCAGGTGGGTCACACTACAGGAAACTGTGGTGATTGAATGCCTATCATTAAAAACTTCCTAGGGACCAGAGTAATGTTTATTTTCCATCCAACCTGTTGATAAGGTCACACGGACCTGGATCCATCTAAAATTTTGATAAGGTTACACGGCCTATACAAAACTTTTGTGGGCCATAAGAAGTTTTAAATGGTTAATCACCATTGTTTCCTGTAGTGTAGTCCACTTGATGCTCGGATCTGCTTCAATTTTTAAGACAATGCCTAAAATAATCTGAAAAAACGGATGGACGGCGTGGATATATTGCACATACATCGAGGTTGAGCCCCACAGGTCAGGTCCGCAGCGTGTTAGGTGAGGCCGGGACTGCACCTAAGCTGCTCTCTAACGGACCCGGAATTAGTGTCAGTGACACGTAAGTACAGAACACGTGTCATAGATCGTGTCGTGATTTAGTGATCAGCCCCTCATGGGACGCGAATTGCCTGTCCCCCCGGCCACTGGAAGTTCCTGTAGTCGGAAGCTATGTGGGGCCCACAGAGATGTCCGTGACAAATCCACTCCGTCCATCCGTTTTTAAAGGCAACAATAGAACAGAATTCCAAAAATCAACCAGATTAAAACATCAAGTGGGCTACAACACACGAAACAGTGAGAACAGAAACGTCAGCCATTGAAACCTTCCTGCAGCCGACAATGATTTTTATGTGCCATCTAAACCGTTCATAGATCCAGACCATTTATCAGTTAGAGAATGCTATTAGCATAGAAATGCAGATGGTACACTCATCAAGTGAGCCAAATATGTGCCATTCGTTTGTCATAGAAGTTCGATCTTCCTCATTATCGGACCTTTTTTTTTTCTTTTTTTTTGTCCATGGAATCCTTATGTTGTATCCCATATGGTGAATGGTCCGGATCTCTGACACGTGCTTTGTATTGGTAGATATCTGACATGTACTATGCCCCTTCACATGGGTAGCCGCTCAATGAATCACGACCCTAGAAGGAGTCGGCCTCTGGCATATATCTCATATCCAAACCGTCAATTACGTGGGAATCCAGATAGCTGTAGCATAACCAGAAATTTATCCACGAATATGACTTAAAAATTAATAAAGGTAAACGATCAAAAATGACAAATAAATGTCTATAAATCCATAGTATATATTGTCTGCTCGAACCTATTTTGAGTATATGACCAATCTATAGTGTTTTGAGATATCTGATCGGTCTAGATTGAAAATATACGCCACGTGGACGGTACGGATCTCACGTGTACTCAAAGCTACAGTGCATCCCGCAGATCTGGAGCGAAGATAGAGACCGACTTTCGGCGCATGCACGGTTTTGTTGCGGAGTAGTTATTTGAAACTCTGGAAACGCGTGATGGTCCATACGCGTGCTCTCAGAAAAATGTACACCCGTAATTCATGCAGCTAAATCTAAACCGTCGAAATAGTAGGGCCCAGTATAAAAAGGCTGCATTTCAAAAATCCGATCAATTGGATGATCCTGGCCGTGGATAATAACATTTGTTTGTTAACTTCTAACCGTTGAAATACTTAAACGTCCGTCATACCAATCTGTGTCAGTCCAGCGTAATTATAGGATGACGGATACGACATCGTAGGCAACTATCACTTGCTATACGTTCAAGCTGTGTGTGGTCCACGTGATGAAGGAGTACCATCCAAACCGTCCATTAGATGATAACACTAATGTTAGGCCTAGATCCAAAAATACATCTTGATCCATAGCTCAGGTGGGCCATTCGTGAGGGTGACACCGACCATAGAAACTTCTAGATGGAATTTGGGCCCAACCGTACTGTGCATGTGACATCCAACCCGGTAATCAGGTGCGTCACACCGGAACGATATACACGTCAAAATGAAGCCGTTACAAAACTCCCTTTTTATTTAATCGTGACTCTACGTTGCTCACCGTAGTGTGTCCCTCATGAAATTTTGATCAGGATGATTCTCGGTATGTACGGTTAGATGATGAGTTTCACAACCTTTCACGGTGTGGATTCCACATACAACTCATGGTGGACCCCACACAGATGGAACACGTAGGGTAATTACCATACGGTCTGACGTATGCGATCGTTCCACATTTAAGTGGATCTCCACTGTCTGGACAGTTTAATTTCAGTTACTTGCATGCGACGTGTATAAAATTTCCCACTGCATGCGTGTGTGGCCCACCAAAAAGATTTCGTGTTGTCTAAGTCTCAGTTCAGGAGACTGGCCCACATACAGATATGTACGATGATTTGAACCGTCCATGTTCAGGACACTACCCTAGAGATGATACGGTGAGAAATTCTCGATGCATGGATGATTTCGACCGCTTGATATGTATAGATCAATGTTGACCGTTGAAAGGGAACCATCTGAAAAGAAAATTTCCGAAGGCTCGCTCTACAATTCAGTGGGACATGATCATCGTTTCAATGCGACTATTGCATCACAGGCCATTCACAGCCTTTTTTTTTCCGCCTAAAGAAGTGGAGCCCATGTTTATGCGATCCAAACGGTTGATAACACGGGCCACCTTAGGATGCCCATCACCCAAAAAATACCCAAGATAGGATGATCCTATCCGTCAAATAGGTATGAAATAAATAGATGGTTAACAAAGAAAACACAATGGCTCATATTCAACCAAAAAGAACAGAAAATTCTAAAGCTACAATCTCGCATTATGGGGGATTTTTGGACCATGGGCTTTCGACGGTAGGTCCCATCGTATCAACAGTTTGGATCACAAAAACATGGGTCCCACTCAGGAAAACTGAATAATCTATGGTACCGTACAGACTCTCCATGCGAGCACTGTATACTATCTCCTTTTAAATACCAGTAGCCTTCATCGGAAAGTAGAGAGAGATATGCATATGATACCTCTCGTGCATGCGCATTCTAACTTTTGAGAGGTTTTCTCCAATACATCCCTATGTATTGCAAGAACATACATCGGCACTCTATCCGTTGGATTCAAGTTCTATTTTCCAACGATCCAAACTGTTTAATTGATTGCACTCCCATTGGATGAAGTATTTCCTAACAATTTCCTAAGATCGACAAAGGCTCTAATGACCGTTCATATTCGAAGCCAAAAGCTAAATTATCAAAGGGTACGAATAATCGAATTTAGAGTTTTTTTTAAATGGTACATCATACAACGCGAGTCTCATCATATAAACGGTTTAGATCATTGGAATATGAACCAGATTCAAAGGCTATAGTCCCCACGTGCTTTATTGCAATACATGGGTTGTATGTACACACCCATTTTTTTCCTTATATACACCGAAAGTAGAATTTTGATGGATACAGTGCACACCACTTTTCAACATAAATATACAAAAGCAGAAAAATGAGAGGAGAGTGGTTTGCATGTGCCCGTGGCTTCGTGGGGCCTATAGAGATGTTGGTGACAAATCCACTCCGTCCATTTGTTTTGAAAGATCACAATAGGCAGGATTCTAAACATCAGGAAGATCCAAAATTCAGGTGGGCCACACCAATGAAACCGTTGGAACAGAAATGTCCACCATTGAAACCTTACTAGAGCTGACCATGATGTTTATATTCCATCCCCTCTGTTTTGTGTGGTATGGGCACATGAGTTTTGGACCTACCTGATTTTTATCCTCTCCCTATTGCCGACATGCAAAGCTGATGGACAGTGGATTTTTAACGGGCATCTCTGTGGGGCCCACAAAGCTTTCAACAACAGGGACACACCAATATCTCTGGGGCAATCCGCTTCTTGTACAGGAAGCGCGCCTTTTCTTTTCCACTTAGTACAATTTTTACGATCTTATCATCGAAAGTATACATTTTGGGCGCATTTTTCATTCAAAATGGGTATGATATAGTGTCTCAGGTAGACGTCATGGGAACTTCCCATGAAGTCGAGCTGTGTGGGTCCCACTGTGATGTGTGTTGGACATCAACACTACATTTGATGGGTCTACTTTAGGTTATGGGATATCCCAAATACCAGCTGTTTACGGAACTCATATGGGTCATACCATCTAAAACCATGTGAATACATGCCTAAAACATCTAAAAATGATTGGTGGGGCCCACCTGAGTTTTAGATGCAACTGAAACTTGGTCTAACCACTCATCCAAGTGGGGACAGACACAATGAATGGGCTGGATTTGTGAAACACATCTCGGTGGGCCCAATAAATGATCATAGGTGGGAAACCCCTCTTAAGTGTTGTTTATGTGGTGTGGCCCACTTAAGTTATGGATTTACCTAATGTTTATCTCTTGGCACATTCCTTGGTGCATCTAATTGATGGGGTAGATGTTTGACACACATCACTGTGAGGCCACACAGGTTGACCTGAAGGGAATTTCCCATGAGGCCGGCTTCATATATATTGTAATGGACAATTTTAACCACACAATTAGTCAAATGAAGAGTGAAAGCGTGTCTCCCGCTGGCCCAGCTAGAAGACCCCTAGACGTTTCAACAACAACAAGTCTCTTGTTTCGAATGCTAAGGAGATACACTAGCCCAGTTGAAAAAAATTAATAATAAATAAATAATAGTGAAAGCTATGAATTTTGAAAGGGCATAATGACGTCTGTAAGTCTTCAATTGGGGGTAAGGAGACACACTAGCCCTGTTGAAAAATAATAATAATAATAATAATAATAATAATAGTGAAAGCTTTGAATTTTGAAAGGACATTCTGACGTCTGTACGTCTTCAATTGGGGGTAAATCCGTCATTTTTTTTTTCCATCCAGGTAGGGTGTGCCAACCTGATTTTTGAGATCATTTCCTAACTCATTGGATGGAGTGGCCGTCACACGCACATTATGGTGGGTACAAGGGAAGCGGATTGCGTCCTGCCCCCTCCTGGACAATAATCCGTCCAGGCAGGGGCTATGTGAGTCCCACCGTGATGTACAGGTTTTATCCATGCTGTTCATCCATCTTTTCAGATCACTTTATGGTATGAGCTAAAAGTTGAGACAGATCTAAAGCTTAAGTGGACCACGAAACAGGAAGCAGTGGTGATAATGACATCCACAGTAGAAACCTTCCTAAGGGCCACTGTGATGTTTATTTGTCATCTAAGCTGTTCATATGGTCATATAGGCCTAGATGAAGGGGCAAGACAAATATAAGCTTGATCCAAAACTTTTGCAAATATAAGCTTGATCCAAAACTTTTGCGGCTCCCAAGGAGATTTCTAATAGTGGCCGATTAGTCCCCATTGTGTGGTCCACTTTAGCCTTGGATCTACCTCATTTTTGGATTCATACCATAAGATAATCTGTCAAAATGGATGGACAGCATAGATAAAACCCATACATCATCATAGGCCCCATAGATCCCTGACTGGACGGATGGACAGTGTGGATAAAACCCATACACCTCGTCCATGTAGCCCTCTATTTTTCTTTACATGTAGTCTACCAACACACTAACTACTTAGATGGTTCTCTATGGACCCTACAATGATGTATGTGTTTTATCCACTTATTCATCCATTTTGGATCATTAGTTTAGGACATGAGCTTAAGAGAGGTAGATCCAGATCTTAGGTGGACCACACCATAAGAAAACAATGGTAATTAAAGGATTGTCACTAAAAACATCCTAGGGACCACTCTCATGTTTATTTGCCATCCAACCTGTTGAATAGGTCGCGAAGGAAAAACCAAATATCAACTTATCCAAAAATTTTATAGCTCACAAGAAGTTTTTAATAGTGGGTGTTCAATCACCATTGTTTTTTGTGGTGTGATCTACATGAGATTTTAATCAAACTTATTTTTTGGATCATGCCCTAAGATGATCTAGCAAAAAAATAAATTACATAAATCATGGTGGGCCCAGAACACTATTCAGTAGGGAGTTGAGTTCTTCCTCTCCCTC
This sequence comes from Liriodendron chinense, assembly GCA_003013855.2. Classification (NCBI taxonomy): domain Eukaryota; kingdom Viridiplantae; phylum Streptophyta; class Magnoliopsida; order Magnoliales; family Magnoliaceae; genus Liriodendron; species Liriodendron chinense. The sequence goes on from ML058335.1 coordinate 4,164,802, forward strand.
TCTCTCTCTCTCTCTCTCTCTCAACGTGAGCTGCACGTGCCATGCCTACTAAAATTTTAAACTACATTAAAATAGGGATGTCGACAGTGGACCAAGGTGATTAGTCCTAGCCAGACCTGGATGACAAGACTTAAGCCCTAGCTTGACCTGGACCCAAGACAGGTTAAATAGAGAGCCCATCCCTGTAAGCTAATAACTCACCTAGCCCAAGCCAATGGCTCAGCCACGAACTTATTAATAGAGTTAGCGATAAACTAGCTAGCTTGATTAACTCACTCAGCTCAGCTCAGCTCAATTTAGCTCAACTGGAACTATGCTGATGGGACTTTATACACAATCTGAGCCCGACCTGATTGATAAATTGCTGCTTTACTTTTAAGTCCGAGCTCAGCCCTTGAGTCACACATGCCAACAGAGATTTAGCTTGAAGTGGGGCAAGCCAAGGAGTCCAATAGGCAAACCCGACTCATTAACAACCATACAAGGAGACTTGGCCTACATGTATATTAATCCAGACCATGTAAACCATTGTCCCTGTTGTGGATTGATCATAGCCCCAAAATTATGTCTACCAGACGGTCCTTGCTGTCATAGTTGGTGTCCATCAAATGTAGACTGAATTCAACGGTGTTCAATTGCTCGAATTCAACGCCTGATATTAGATGGTTAGATAATCCCATGCTCATGACATCTGAGATATGCTCCTTCCCTCAGGCGGGCCCACGATCAAGGTCTTGATTAACATGAACATATGACTAATTCTATTAGTTATTCATGTGCATGTGAAAATTTATTCATCTACTTACATGCTATTGCCTGTGTGACATTATCCTTATTGTATGTATGCCATCTGACCCATGCATTGAGTAATACATACCATGATGATGAGAATCTCCAAAAATTAGAACTCTATGATCATTAAGTGGGCCACACCATAGAAAACAAAGGACAACCATGCACCAGAGAGACATGGTGACCCACACGATGATTTAGATTGAGGGTGCATCGAAATTTTATAATGAGGTAGGATAGATAGGAGGGATCCCGTAAACATGGCGGGCCCACACGCGACCTTGTAGGATAAGCTTATTTATCATATAAAGACATGAGAAAAAGAGCCTCCAAATGAAATAAGTGGTGAACCACACCATCCATGATGTATGCCATCCATCCATTTTTCCAGGTCATTGTAGGACATTATTTAAAAAAATAGGCAGATCCAAATATCAGGTGGACAACACCATAAAAAAGAGTGGTGATTGAACGTCCACCATTAAAAACTTCTTGCGGGCTACAAAGTTTTTTGAACAAGCTGATTTTTGTGTTTTCCCTTCATCCCAGTCTTTCTGTCCTAATCAACAGTTTAGATGGAAAATCAACATTACATTGAGCCCTAGGAAGTTTTTAAATGTTTCCTGTGGTCTGGCCCACCTGAGATTTACATCTGCTTCATTTTTTGTCCTTTGTCCTAAAATATCTGAGTAAATGAATGGACGGCGTGGATAAGACACATACATCATGGTGGGCCCACATAGCTTTTCCAGCACCGACAAGTACTCGGGGTCGCTACCGAAGCCGAGTCGATGTTTACACCCACCCTTCTCGATAGTTACACCCATTCTTCCCACTTTTGGTAAGTGAATATTACAAAGTCATATACAATTTTATACCAATAGTACATAGGATAGATGCCACGGTCAATCAGACCCTTTTTTAAGGATGGATCACGTACCTTACCATTTCTCCCGCCCACACGACACTTTTGTAGGACATCAGAACCGTAAAAACGCTGGGCCCCACAATAAAGATCACCATTTATATAAAATCATACTCAGCCCTTCACTGGGTGGGCCACATCACGTGACCGTTGGTTGTCCATTGATTTCAACGTTGTCGCTTGGAAAGAACGTGGATTGTCTCCAGCTGAGAATGGGCAGGAGCTCCGAGTGGCCACCGTGATGTATGGCTTTTATCCATACCGTCCATCCATTTTTCCATATCATTTTAGGTCATAAGACCAAAACCGATGCAGATCCAAGGCACAGGTGGACCACACAATGGGGATTAAAAATTTTGCCGTTGAAATCTTCTTGGCAGTCATATAAGTTTTGCATCCAGCTGATATGAATGGGTTGGATGGAAAATAAACATCATGGTGGGCCCGAGAAAAGTTTCAACGGTGAGCATCATCATCACGTTGGGCCCCACAGAGTTTACTCAACACGCAACCCCTTCCGTACACTTGAAATGAGAAATACACTGACAGAGTATGATGGTTAATACACAGGGCAGTAATAAATTGTATATACCTGGAATGAAATTAACTCAAATTAAACCGTACAAATCATGCTCTCTACATGAGATGCCTTTTAGACCGAAAATGGTGCTGATTAGGGCTTCAATGTAGACGACTGGTGGACATCTAATGGACGGCTGAAATGAAAAAAACTCACCCCAATCTGAGTTCAACAAGAAAATGTCCATTAATCCGAACGTTAAATTGCGCCATAGCTACATCACGGCCGTTGATCAGATGGGTCCCACCATACATGTTTCGGGCCCCAGATAAACAGGTTCATCAAGTGGGCCATGCAGTACGGACCACTACTAGAAATTTGCAGCCATCCACTTCTTTTCATGAACTTGTGGCCCAACCATGAACCGGCAAGCACGATTCACGAGGCTGTAGACAGAAGCAGTGGGTCCCACAAAATGGACAGCACCGATCTTGAGTACACCTGCCACGTTGGCATGTCTAGAGTGGTACGCTTTTTCTTTAATTACATAGTACCGATACTATAACTGGGAAAAAGACGTGAAACGATCCCAACGGCTTCCCAGCGACCGGTACCCGATGATTCAGTGAGGGGTCCCTCATGTGAGTGTGTGGAACAAGTCTCGTATTTCTCTGCTGAAAGTACGCGTGTCATAGATCCAGACCATTCATAAGGTATGATACAGTTTTGAATTCTGTGGAACCTAATATCATGCTAGTCCACTTATTATATAGGTCAAAAACTTGGAAGAAAAATGGACCGTTAGAAGAAAACTCTCAAGAATTCAGCGCAATCTGTGGCTCAATGGATGATTGAACTTTACTAATTTTTTTAATATAGTATGTTTGTACTGATTGATATCTAATGAATCGTTCAGATCTGTTACACGTATGTCAAACGCCTGGATCTCTGACACGTGTTCCGCCCCTTCGCACTGAGGGGCCCTCATTGAATCACCCAAATAAAAGTTTTGTATACATCGTGATATATTACTGTAGGATTACATCTGGACTTTATTGTTTGGATCTGAAGCCATATTTCAGTGATCCAAACCGTTTAAATGATGGGCCTTACCTTGGATGAAGGATTAATACTCAAAAAATAAAAAATCGTAAATTAAAATATCTCAACTCACTAGCAGTTCGATCCTTTTCCATTAAATATGGACGGACTACTTAACATTTAAATAATCATATGATTGAAATACTTTAATCCAGGCGTTGATCATATAAAAGGTTTGGGTTGATGAAAATAACTCAGATCGAACGGCTGATGTGCCGACGTATACAATTGCAATACTTTGGATGTATTCTCACAAACCTCCGCGTCATAAACGCAAACTATTCGCCGGGGAAAGCGGACGAAACTCGCATGACTACTCCAAATGGTAGCTCACAGAACTTCAGCATACGTTTCGCCGTTCATCGCGGCTCGTAATCATGCACGCGTTTTTACCTCTTTGGACCCCTCATGCAAAATGGTTGGATGATCAGAACCGTCCAGATTTTGGGTGCCATGTTAAACATGTGTTTGTGTCACCTTACTGGGCCCCACATACAGAGATGGTTAATGATCAGAGCATTTGGGTGTTATACTAAACACGTGTCATCCCCAATGGGCCCCACATGCAGAGATGGCCGGATGATCTGAACCATTCACATTCGGTATATTATACAAACATATGTCACGCATCTGGAAACTGTTGGATGATCAAAACCGTCCATATTTGGGTGGTATCCATTGTGTAGTTATTGAATCATAGGCCATCGCATAGGTCATGAGGACTACAATTTCAGATGGACATTTTGGGTGGTATACCAGATTATAGTTATGGTAGTCATTGAATCACGGGCCATCAATTGTTCTGGGGACTACAATTTCAGATGGACCCTCGGAATACCAAAGTCCTCACGAATAAAAGCAGACCGGTTTTCCTGTTTTACATCACAAAAACCGTTTTCTCTTATTACACGAGAAAAGAAAAAAAAACTCTCGTACTCTGGCAGAGTTTGGTGATTGATACGCAGGCATTTTAAAATTACTTAGAAATTGCATACGTGGCATGAATCAATTCAAACTAAACTATGAAAACTATAGATCCAAGGTTAGATATATCACGAACCAAAAAAATTGCAATTATTTGGCAACGTGAGTATGGGAATGGTTAAGATTTATCCGACGGTTGAAAATAAAAACATCCAATGGTCCTACTGCAACAAACAAGTGTCCACAAATCAAAGCATCAGATTTTTAAAAAACATGATATTAGTTCTGTGATTTAGAGACAGTGAGTTTTACAAGTCCGTTTAACTGAGTTAATGCATCCTAGGTGTACAATTTCACAGTGCCGGCGTATCAAGTGTCATTCACTGTCCGAGTATCAAGTAACATGCCTTTCGTATGATACTATGGCAGCGGGACAAATGGAAATTACTTTAAATAGTAAGAATGTAATACAAGTAATTCAAATCAAACCGTCCAAATTATTTGTATCACTTTAGATGGATCATCAGTTAAAACGTACGGTTAATTGAATATCTAATTATCAGATTAATAGACATTTATTGAACGGTTAGAAATGAAAATAAATCCAATTGTCTTATTTCAACAAACAAGTGTCCAAGAATCAGAGGCTATGGTTGTTTAAACAATCGTATTTTTAGAAGGTATCTTAAAGAAAGTGGGACCTATAATTTAATCGGTTTAATTCGAGTTAATATATTCCAGGTGTAATATTTCCAAGTGCATGCGTATCAAGTACTACACGCAGCCAGAGTACGAAATAATCTTTTTTCTAGACTCTGTTAAGCACGCCACAAAGCTCGTGACAGAGCGCCGCTTCCGGACACGTGTCCGCTCCATCCTGCTCCTCCCCACCAGAGAACCGGCTTTACCCAGTTGCTTCCCACCAGCGACCTGAACGGCCTGGACAAAAGAATCCTTCCACGTGGCTAGATGTAGTCCTATGAATAGGTAGAGTGGTCCCCACTTAAGGCCCATTTCATTGATTGATGCGTTACCACCCACAAAAAGCTATTTTTTTGTATTCTCCACTTCATGTTTTTTATCCACGGAAACATGCTCAAGCTACTTGAGTCTGGACAGTCTGCAGTGGCCGTTCACATCACACGTACCATATTAGCACACATGTGCGTGATCTCAGCCGTTTATCAGATAGGAACTACCATGAACACGCCCTGACCCAAAAATCAGGAAGCCCCATTCATGAGATCAGCCACACACATGTTGGCACAAGCGTGCAGGATCTGTGCCAGTATAAACAGGTCCCCTGACCCAAAATCAAGACGGTCCATTCATCAGATTAGCCCCACATAAAAGTAGGATCTGGACCGTCCGTCATGCTTTTCTAACCGTCCATTTTTATCATCCAATAGTGGTCCATCTAACCAGTGGCTCAGCCTGACTTTTGTCGCTGACCATGTTCATCATAGCACTCAACTAAAAGATGGATGGACCCGATCTCGCATACTTTTTTCCATGTTGGCACGTACGTACGCCGACTTACCACTTTAATCTGTACTCCCGCGAATCACCATATTAGTAGGCCATTATCTTTGTTTAGAAGAGCATGGATTGCTTTGAGCGTTTAACCTTCTTATTATAGTTAGCACTCAGCAAAAGCATTTATGTTAATATTAAAATCAAATTATTAAATTCAAAGCAGTTTCTTGGAATCTTCATTAACATTACCAATTTAAAAATAATAATAGTAATAAATAAATAAAATAAAATAAGGATGGCCCACCAACGGCTGACATGTGGCAAAACAACAGCTCGGCCATTTTGGACTCTCCTTTTTGTGGGCCCCACTATTTGTGGATCACACCGTTAAATACGGCCCATTGTTACATTTACGGCCTCTCATCGGTTGCTTGAAAATGGAGGGCTAAGATCATACTATTCAGAATTGCCGAAGTGAAAAGTCGAGTCCCACGTGCCACGCGTGACAACATGGCTCACTCATCTTGTGAGCAACACCTGCACATTGAAGGCAGACGGTTGATTATGACTTCACCGTCTACTCTTCATTCACTGTGGGCCCACTGCCGTGAGAATGCATGCATATCAACCATCATACTCTTCCAGAGTATTAAAGCTCTTCTAATTGGTTAACACTAGGAACAACGAACTGGTGGGCCACATGAATGATGTGCAGCCTAGGGATGTGGTACACCTATTCTAGAATTAGTGGGAGATGTTGGAATTAGAGGCACTAATGTTCTCATGAGAAGTTCTTAAACAAATGCAAAGTGTTTGTGACAAGTGATTATTTTACCTCGACACGTGATTATTAAATATGCCACGTGCGATGCACATGGAGAGAGGAAAGGTGAGGGCGTTGTATAGAGTCCTTTTGTAGCTAAAAATATGGCATTTGGGGGCATTTTGTCCGTGAAATCCCAACCGTCCATTGGTGGCCAATCACAGTTCTAGGTCACCAAAATACCCTTTTCTTTCAAATTTATTTCCATTTCCTTTAAATAACCTTATTCTTGTAAAACTAATTTTAAGGGCAAAATTGTCACCCACTACTTGCATTGTATATAGCATGCATAATTAAGATTGTGATGATATTGCTTAGAGTTATTAACCGAAAATCTTGCTGGAATTCATACTATGTCAGTCTAATAAATTATATATATTTCTTTTATTAATACTCTTTTTTTTATTACTATTCTGTGAACATGGAATGAATATGATTAAAATGAATTTGATTAAGAGATATTTAGGTCTTAATATTCTTAGGGCGTCAAATAGTATCAGTTTGATATAAAATATATTATGAGACCTAACATGTCCAATTTTTATAAATCTTTGAATTGGGAACCTGTGAGTTCGGTTTACCAACACATGGACCATTTAAGTGGATCATGGTGAGTTGTTCATTGCATTCTTGTAGGAATAAAATTCTCAGCAAAAAAATTTATTTACTAAATTAACCTTATATTATAAATTAAAATGATTGATCAACATGACCGATCAAACTTAATAATAATTAAAAGTTAAAGCAATACATTTAATAATAAGATTTTACTAGATTAATACTTTTATTTTTAACAAGATTTTTTCAATAATATCATAAGAAAAATGTCACAATCGATCAAGAAAGAAATTCTCAAACTAAGGGTGAGTTTGGTAAAACTTAATTCCACGACTTATCACTTAAAAATGATATTTTTAGTGATTTTAGTAATTCAGACCGTTTGGTAACTAAAAAATTTTAAGTGCTTCATTAGAAAAATCACTTAAATTAAGTGGATTATTTTAAGTCATGCCAACTTGACTCAAAGCTTATAGCTAAATGCGGTAAAGTGGTTTTCTCTTTAAATTTTTAGATAAAAATTAACAAAAGTACTCCTATCAACATTTAAAAATGGCAAGATTACCCTTCTTTGTTTACTTTCCCATCTATGAAACCATCCCATGCAAGTACTTGAAGTCACCAAATTCTATAAGCCCCAACATAATGTATGTATTATATCTACATAGTTTATCCATTCGGAGAAATGATTTTAAGGCATGAGCCCAAAAATGAGATAGGTCCAAACCTCAGGTGGACCACACCACTGAAAGCAATGGGGACAATGATACCCACCATTGAAACCTTACTAGGGCCCACCATGATGTTTATTTACCATCAACCATGTTCATAAGAACACGAAGACCTGGATTAAGGAAAAACACAAATATTAGCTTGATCCGAAACTTTTGTGGCCGTGATAAGTTTTCAATGGTAGTTTTCAGATAAATTACCAAACGGATTTTTTAGTTCTTATAATTACTTAAATTCAGCACTTTAAGTTTCCAGCACTTAAATTAATTTTCAGGCTTAATTTTTCAATTTACCAAACAACACCTAAGCATGGCATGTAAAATGCACTTGGAGAGGAGGAGGGAAAAGAGTTCCAAGGGATAAAGCATAGGTTGGAGAGGGTGGGTGCAAGCTACACTGATAGAAAGGGAGAGGATGCAATTCCTGCATGGATGTATGTAATTGCGGACACTTGTGTGAACGTGGCACATCGTGCAAGATCAAGGCCGTGCACTAAGTTGACTCAACGAGAACTATATTTATGCCAAAATCAAGCCAATCCAGTCATCAGGTGGGTCAGACTTGTATGTCAATTACTTTGAAATTTTCTAACCATCCATCTTTGTCATCTGAGAGTGAACCAACTTTATGGGTCAGGGTTATGCTCACGGTGGCCCACCTAATTATTGGCCCAGATCTTGTACTCTCAATGGACCGAGGGGACCTGGGCCTAGCCCCCATGGGCGGGCTTTGGCTTTGGTTTATCACCTCTTCATTCTCCCCTCTACTGATGCGAACTCCAAAACCATATTTTTTTATCTGGACTACCTGTCTATCGTACAAGCACCTGAATGTTGGCATTGATAATTAATCAATTTGCTAACCGTCCATTTTCTCCTGCACTTATTGCCAAAATGATAAAGGGACCAGTTATATTTTTTGGACCAAGGAATATCCAAATGTGGGACCCTCCCAAATGCGCCACAATCGGCGAATCTGGAATGAGTTTTTAAACTGTCATTGAATATGATGGGATTATATCCGTTGGATCTGGACTAACCTCCTGTGATCCAAACCGTTGATCTGAACATTACACAACCATTGATGGTGGCTGCCTTGACTTTGATCAGTGATCCACAAAACAATGCATAAAGAGACGGTCCAATTCAAGGAAAAGAGTTAAAATGATCTGATGGTGGTTGTTGTTAATTAGGACCATCGTATAAATGCTTTGTAGCACTTGACCCATGATCCAAACCATGCTTTTGTCCTGTTTATGGATGGTCCATAGATGAAAAATCCTACCCATCCAATCAGTGGACTTCAAATGGATCGTAGAAAATGAAAATAGGTTCACAACGGCCTATATTGAACAGAGAAAAGCCAAGTGCCACGTGTAAGGTACTGAAACGCACTATCTTTTACACACCTCTACCACCAAAGCATGAAGTAGTTGAACCAGACCAAAGTCTGTCCACCTGATCCAACCAAGTTTACTTTAAGAGGGTTAGGTAAGCTTGGCCCACTATCCACTACATTTATTTAAAATAACTTAGATTATTTTACTAATTCTATGGTTGCTTGTGCAAGTAGAGCCCTGGTTCAATGATCCAAACCGTTAAAATAAAGGGACCCACCTGTATGGGCCCATGCACCAAAGATTTCCTAGATTGTACGATCCTAGCCTGAACCCAATGGTTGACTGACAAAGCTATTCGGATCATCTCATTCAATCCTGAGTCGAGATGGGACTCGCCCCAGCGGGGGCTGACTCATGTTATCAAAACCGGATCAGGTTGATCGATTCTACCGAGTCCTTGACTCGGAGTCTTGAAACCATGCCGGAACTATTGGTGCGTTTGCCACCCATTGAAAGAAGTTTTCCATCCTGGAGAATTTTGGTGCATATAACCATTCATCACCGTTGGATCCAAATATCAATGGTTCGGATCACAAAATAATAAGTACGGTATCCTTGCAATCTTTTGGGCAGGAACATTTTGCAACACCTAAAAATAAATATTAATGAAACCCATATTGAATACATGTAAAACTCTGCTCACTTCAAAACCCATACCAAATTCCAAGGGCCTGTTTGGCAGACACTCGCATTTTAGTTAATCATAGTTGTGCATTGAAGATGACAGTTGCCCGTCATGGTCATCGAGATTATTTTTAATACTTACCAAAGAGATACAATTTCTGATAAATAATTACAATTAACTAAAACGAGATGGAAGTCATTTTTAAGCGCCTGCCATATAGGCCCCAAGTAGGAACCACGGCTCTTTTAAAACTTGATGACAAAAGTCACTCGTGAGTGAAATGGAAGTCATCATTCAATTCAGAAACTAAGAAAACTAAAATCGGACATGAACCGAAACTCAATTCATCCACACCCCATTTGAATCTCATCTCCATTTAAGATTTGAACCTGTTGGCATTTTCTACTCTAAACAATCACACTACCAAATTGCAATAGATCGCTTTCAATTGTTGTAGGTTGTCATTGTAGAGAACCCTAATCTTTGTTTTTCCACTAGCTACTAATCTATACAATTTTTTTCTTCCTTTTTTAATCTTATGTAAATGAAACAAGGGTTTTGCTAACATTTCCAAACCTTTAAAATGCATATCCAAAACTTTAAAATGGCACACGGGGTTACCTATTGCCGATCCAAACTGTTCATTCATTCATACAACTAGGAGCAAGCCATGATGCAAAAATCATGCCAATTGGATGATCCTAAGCCTCCATTCAATAGCATGAAAATGGACAGCCAAGATTGACCGGAGAAACAAAACAGGTCCAATCATCATATTGAAAGTAAATGAGAGCGGATTAGGTGAGACCCCAGGCTCACCTAAGACGGTGCGGCCCTTACCGTGGGGCCCACCTTGATGTATGTATTATGTATCCACTCCGTCCATCCGTTTTTCCAGATCAACTTAGGGCATTATCCCAAAATTTAAGCAGAGATAATTATCAGGTGGACCATTCCATAAGAGACTGTGGTGATTGACCATTCTACCATTAAAAATTTCTTAGGACGCACCTTCATGTTTCCATCGTGTTTATTTACCATCCAATCTGTTGATAAGGTCACATCAGCCTGGATGAAGGGAAAATATAAATATCAGCTTCATCCAAAACTTCTGTGGCCCATTATGGTCAATCACCACTATTTCCTATTTCATGGTCCATCTGATGATTGGATCTGCTTCCCTTTAGGTATAATACCCTAAACTGATCTGTAAAAACAGATGGACGGCATGGATACATAATACATACATCAGGGTGGGCCCCACTGTAACCCCACGGTAAGGGCCGAACCATCTTGGGTGAGGCCAGGATCTCACCTAATCCGCTCTCAGAAAAAGACCCCACTTTGTATTTTATATTATTCCTAGAGTAATATTTTGATCTAATGATTCTAACCGTGGGATATATGGCTCATAAACAACGGAGGGTTGTAACGAATCGGCCCCATTCAAAGGGTTAGGATCATCCAATTGGCGTGACCCATGCACCAAGGCTTGCTGCTAGTTGTATGCACGTATGAATGGTTCAGATTGCTGATAGGTCACCTCATGCGCCATAAAAAAGGTAGGGAAGGTGAGTACATTAGCAAAACCCATAGAGAAATTATATTAAGGGGTCATCCTTTTGTGTTTTCAGGACGGGTAAATCTCATCTACTGGATTGTTGTACATTTCCATTAAACATGTGCACGTGTCTGGGCGGGTGGGCACACGCACATGCATCTGTGCACGTGCGCGGGTGTGTATGCATATGTATGAATGCATGAATGTATGCACAAACAACTTGTCGATAGTGTTCCTGACCAGCCATGGTCACACTTGCATTGCATTTGAGATTATTCTAACCAAACACTCAAGAGTTCAAAATCATACATATGCCACCTACCATTCATGCAGCATATGCATGCCTGTTGAAATGGCCCCAAACCATTGACCCCACCACAGCTAGGACAGTCGATGGGTACCCGAACTCGTGGGTACCTGATGGACCCAACCGTATTTTAACAGATCCAGTTGAGAAAGCAGCTAAATAGGGTATAGTTGGTCCAGTTAGTTTTAATAGTAAAATTATACATTTGTCATATATATATATATATATATATATATATATATATATATATATATATATATATATATATTGATTATTTTAGCAAAAGATTCGAGGTTTCCTAAGCCACACACATGTAAGAGAGCACGTTTACACACCATGCATGTGTTAAAGTGACACATACGTGTGTGATCTAATCCATCCATTAATCAACCCATATAAATGCTCTTTATAGGTCTCAAACTCAACTTGAAACCTAATCTAAAGAACTGATGGGCACCTGAACCCAAGCAGATCCAGATCCGGGTCTTTAAGAACAAGACCCAGACTTGGAAGGGCCCGGACCAGGCAACACCTGAACCCTGTTAACCCCGGTATGGGTACTATAGGACCCAACCTGACCCAACCCAACTAGTTGTCAGCCCTAACCCCAGGGAATCAGACAATCCCATCTGATCAGTAGGCACTAGCCATCAAATAGGTGACAAGAATGATGGGCCAAGCCAACTAACTCAATAGCCTTCAAGCAGATGCTCCTCGACATCACAAACATGAGGTCTCAAGATTGATCCCAGCTTGCCAAAAGAAAAGCAAAAAATGCTCAACAATTGGCCTCATCGATACGGGGATGCTTAACAATTAGAAAGTTGGCATCGTCACCATCTTTCAATTGGGCCCATGCCTTCGTCTGGATTGAATACATGTACGCCACATGTATGATGGGTGTTCACATACTCAAGTACTGCCAGGATATGTACCATAGTTAAAAAAACCCAAAAACTCGACTCAAAAGTCCAGCTAAGTTGGGTCAACTCGAAGACCAGAACGAGTTTCTTTTCTTTTGAATATCATTATTAAGATCCAAAGATCCGAAACACAAATCTAGAGACAACAGGAAAGATAAACCTGATAAATAGAACGATAGATGATATCCCTAGATCAATAAACTATTTTAATCAGGGGAAGGGATCCACATGCTACCCTATAGGTTGGATGGACCATTCGATTCCTATCTCGCAAACTGACTTTCCCACCAAATTTCGGAGACAACGCTACCCAATCAATAATTGACCATTTGATTTTTCTGAATTAAAGCAGCTGCAGATATCTGAGCTTCCTTGAAAATTCTATTGTTCCTCCCTTTCCAAATCTCCCAATGTAAAGCAAAAGGTACAAGAATCAAATGGATCTTCCTTGCCCCTTGGTTGGACGAGCACTCCGATACAAAAAAAAAAAAAAAAAAAATTCATCTTTTAAGAAAGCAATTCTGCACCAAGACGTCTTGAATTCAGCGAAGAAGCTGCAAACAGTGTATCAGGCAGCGGAGGAACAGATGTGGCCCATTTTCTTCATCGACTTTGGACAATACAAAACCCTTTTGAAGATGCAGCTTGTCCGCTGTCAACACTTTCTTCTGTTTGATCGCAAGCCTCAGAAGAAGACGACACTCTAGGGGGAACTGGGCATACTCCAGGAAGTTGCAGTAAACTGGACTTTCTCTTCCTGAGATAGACACCGGAAGAAAGATTTAGCTGAGATTTTGCCTGAAGCATCCTTTTCCACATGCTCTCGTCAGCCACTGTCGGAGACAAACAGACCTTATTGACCATGCTAAGGATGGTTTGGAAATCCTCCATTCCTTCAGGTTTCTTCTGAGTACAATATTCCAAGATATTTGAACAATTTTTCACAGAAATTTGTCTTTAACCAACCAAACCTATACAGAGAAGGGAACCCGATCACCAATGGCCAACTCCGAAACCATTAATCTTCCTAAAACAAGATAGACTCACCATTGGTAACTGAGAACATTAAGCCCTCCTAAGAGTTCCCCCCAGCCATTTTGATCAGCCACCCATATCAACTATATTCTTCCACATTCTAGACACCGGAGCTATGGGGGTGATTCTGTGGTCCCAACCTCTGTTAGCCGCACCATATGCTACTTTGCACCATAAAGCATCTCTTTCCTTTGCAAACTGCCACCAACATTTACAGAGGAGGCTCTCTTTTTTTTTCTCAATTTTGCCCAAACCCAACGCCACACTTGGTCATCCGTAGCCCCCAAGTGGAAACTCTTCCTATCCGAAGAGCCTCCCCATAGAATGTCTTTTTGATTATTTTTCAACTCTAGATGGCACCCTAATTGGGATTTTGAACAATGAACAATTGGGATCCGCTCTCTCCCTATCTTTTTTGTGGTTGTTGGCAAAGCCCTTAGCAGAATGCTCCATAGGGCCTAAGATTGCGGCCTAATTAATGGGTTCAGAATTTCCGAGGGTGGAATCCAGATTAGCCATCTTCAATATGCAAATCACACTATTTTATTTTGCAATGCACATCCAGTGGCTGTTGATAATATCAGAAAATTTTTGTTTGCTTTGAGGTGGTGCCAGGGCTCAAGATCAATGTTGCCAAAAGTGAGATGCTAGAAGCGCACGTTTCTAGTGAGGAGTTTACGTCTCTTGCCACGGTTTTTAGGAGTAAGACTAGTAAGTTCCCCTCTATATACTTGGGTCTTCCACTATGCATATGGGACAAAGTCATCAGGTGGATAGAGACGAAATTAGCAGGGTGGCAATGTCAATATCTTTCCTATGGAGGGAGGTTAACTCTCATCAAAGCGGCTTTTTCGAGCATTCCTTTGTACTCAATATTTTTATTTAAGTGCCCCAGTTCAGTGTTGGAAAGGATGGAAAGTTGAGAAGGAACTTCTTTTAGAATGGAAATATGAAAGATAAAAAGTTTCGTCTTTTCAGTTGGGGGGAGGTTTGCAAACCTATTTCTGAAGGGTGAGGTGGAATAAAAAAAATTGGGGCTCATGAATATCGTTCTTTTGGGGAAGTGGATCTGGAAGTATGGAACTGAAGAGGGCAGACTTTGGAGGGAAATTATTGCCAACAAGTATGGGTCTCAAGGGGAAGGTTGGTTTGTGAAAAGATCTTCTTTTTACCGAGCATCTTCTTTACGGAAAGCTATAGTGTCAATAGAACATTTGGTTTGCAGAAATATAGCCTTTCCTTGGGTAGGAATTCCCTAGAATTGTTGCCCTTACCCTAGATCGTGACATTAATGTTTCTCGATGCTTCTCTTTGAGGTGGCCAAATTGTGTGGTGTCCTCCTTGTCGTAGGAATCTTTATGACAAAGAGGCCTCGGAGTTCATCGTTTTGCTGGATCATCTCAAGCTTTTTATTCCTTCATCTCAATCTTTGTTTGCATTGCACGAAAGACGTGGAGTCGATTGATCACGTGTTCATTCATTGTTCTTTTACTCGTTTGATTTAGGAGTCATTTTTTGACGTGGCTCAGATTCCTTAGGTCATGCCTTAATCCGTGGGTATCCTCCTCTGGGAGTGGCATGGAGGAGGTGGTGGGAAAGACGAAAAAATAGTTTGGAGGCTCATCATTATAGCCTTATTTTGGGCAATTTGGAAGGAACGAAACGAGCGTTGCTTTCGAAATGGCGGCACTTCCGTGTAGAGAGTGATATGTGTTATCAACGATCTTGTTCAGAGTTGGGCTCCTTGTGTAGCCAAAGCTTAGTATGTTTCTTCCTTTTGGGGTCGTTAGTGCATTTGTTTTGCTGTATTCTTTTCCCTCCTTGTGGCGGACTTCTTAATAAAGTTATTGTTGCCTTTAAAAAAAAAAAAAAAACAGAAATGTTGGGGGATTCACCAAGGTTGATTTTGCAAGGGTTATCCTCCTTCCAAAGGACGAGTAACCATGCTTCCAAGATGCTAGCCTCTTTTTAATTCTCTGGATAATTGGATCCCAAGTCAAGGGAGAAAATGCTCCAAGAGGGAGGCCCAAATATGATGCCAGAAATCCCTGGGTTTCGCATCCCACCTGACCCACAAGGCGATTCAGTCAGTCTACGCCAATTTCAATCCTAGCCATTGAACTTTTACATAGGTTTACTTCAAGCCCCAAAACCATCTCAAAGCACCTGAGAATAAATTTGACATTGGCAATTTCTCTAGCAAAGGCTTTACAAAACACCATCGTGACGTCAGCAAACTGGAGGTGAGATAGATTGGCCACCCAAACATACTTTGTCAGATGACATCTTTCCCCTCTAGTGAAAAGGCTACTAGGGCCTTCTGCAACCAGGAGGAACAAGGGGAAGAGAGGGTCCCCTTGCCTAATACCTCCAAAACTCTTGAAACATGGGGAACCATTGATCAAAATATTGAACTGAGCTATAGAAAGGCATTCCATAGTCCATCCCTCCCATCTTTAGTTTAATAATCCATTTTGCATAACATGTAACTAAGGAATCCCCAATCAACTCTACCATACACCTTTTCCATGTCCACTTTGCAAAAAATTCCACGCTCTTTTGCTACCTTCTAGGATTGAATGCATTTGTTTGCGATTAAGATACCATCTAAAATTTGTCGCTCTTCAGCAAAAGTGCCTTGAAATGGGGATATGAGAAGGGGCAAGACATTTCTAATTCTACTAGTGAGAACCTTGGCCAAGATTTTGTGCACACTTCCAACCAAGCTAATTGGTCTGAAGTCTTGCAAATCTAACTGACCTTGCCCTTCAGAATGAGGCAAATAAGAGTTGTTTTAAGCTTTTGTTTAGTTTGCCTCTCTCGTGGAATTCCTCAAATACGGCGATCAAGTCTTGCTTTATGAAACCCCAATCTTCTTTGGAGTAGAGTTTCTGATAAACCTTGACAACCATGTTTTGGATCTCCTCCTTGGCATCCACCACCATCCCCTTCAATCCACAAGCCTTTGGTGGAGTTTTTTCTTCTTTTAGCATTAACCAAATTATGAAAGTACACCATGGTCTTGTCTCCTTTCAGCCACAGAACTCTTAATCATTGTTCCCAGGCTATTTCCTCCAATAGAATGATATACTTCCATTCTCTTTTCAGCTTCGATCTCTTCCCCCTCTCCTTAATGTCTATCCCTCCTAAGACTTCTTGTTTATTATTTCGAGACCATGGAGGATGAACTCAGATTTTGCAGCTTCTATACCCTTCAATTCCTTGGCCCACAGCTTTGCCTTGATAACCTATAACTTTTTGCTACATCTGAAATCAGCCCCATCCAACAACATTAGTATCCGACCACCATTCCTTCACCATGTTAATGAAACCAGGGACCCGAAGACATTTGTTTTCATGTTTAAATGGACTTGGCCCCCAATAAATGATGTCACTATCCAGGAGGACTGGGTTATGGTCCGATATTTGTTTAGAAAGGATGGTCTGAGAAGAATTGGGATTAAGCTTTCCCCAGTCCCCATCAACCAAGAAGCATTCCAATCTACACATTACAAATTGATCTTTAGGCCTAGCAATGGGTTGGGCCCAGGCCTGAATTTTGAATTGGTTTTCTCCAAAGGCCTGAATATGACCTCCTCCTCAATCCATCTGATGGCATATGATGGTAGAATTATGCTAAAGTTCCTTGGAATGTTTTCTCCAAAGGAATTGAGCAAATCGGGAACATTTCTACCATTGTTTGTGAAAAATCTAAGTTTGACAAGCCTACA
Source organism: Liriodendron chinense (assembly GCA_003013855.2). NCBI lineage: Eukaryota > Viridiplantae > Streptophyta > Magnoliopsida > Magnoliales > Magnoliaceae > Liriodendron > Liriodendron chinense. Next base: position 4,182,234 of record ML058335.1, read on the forward strand.
TTCTTCACCTCCTCTGTTGGTCCTCCTTGTTTAATGCCTCCTCTTGCATATCCTCCTTTTGCAGCTGCCCGCAGACGAATGAAACCCCATTAGCGAACCCTTCATCAAAGATAGATCCCCACAGACCCCACCTCACTTTGCAGTGAACATCTTGGGCATCCATAATAGAGGCTCGCCTGACTCTTTGTAGGGCTTTTAGAACACTAATGACCATCACAACTGTTCAATATAGGGTTGAGGTGAGATTGGCTCGTATCCGAACCGAAGCCAAGCAAGTCACTGTTGCTACCCAAGGTTGAGTCATCTCTTTGGGATTTGTCCAACTAAACAAATATCCTGACGAACAATTATTATTATTATTTAATTTCTTCAATGTGACATTCAAAGAATTGGGAAGAAATCACATTGCATGAGTATCTTTAAAGACGATATTGTCCTTGACGAATGATATTATCGCCCATTTTGATGACATGTGTATCCTTTTGTAGGTGAGTAGGTGAAAAAGGATTCCTTTGATCCACTCTAATTGAAGGAGGGAAGATTTTATCATTCTTCTCAAAGCAACCTCTGAAACCTTCACATGGGTGGTTTCCACTTCTCAAGCATCCAGGACCCAACAAACCCAGGACATCTGAAAATTAGTTGGAGAACTTGCCACGTCCTCGATCCTCCGACTCCCGCTGTCGCTCGTTTCCATCAATTCTACAACATGACGGTCTCTAGTGATTCCATCCATCAACGTACACCACTCCACAATTGCTTCAACCAGGAAGCAGTCATTAAAGAGGCATAGGCATAAAGATTTCTTAATCTTCTCTTCCTGGTCGAAATAAACCTTAATTCTTTTGTTATCTACCTTGCTTCTTGTAATGGAGAGGAGAACAACTTCTAATACTTTCCCAAGACACTCTCTAATCTCCATGAACGTCTCAAAAAAACAAACATGAAAAGAACCTCAATTTTGAAGCCAACAAACCCTACCATGAACAAAGATGTCCTTTAACCATGAAAGATAGGTAGCAATATAGCTAACAGGGAGGTGCTTTGTTCTTCCACCCTGCAGCGGCGCAGCCTCCTCCGTCAATTTGAACTTGAAAAGTATATACAGCTTGTGCATTTTGAGAACCTGTATATGAGACTCGTGCATTTCGAGAACCTGGACTTTTCCAATGCATAGAGAACTTGTCCATCCTTCCAACTCCAAGAGCATGTCATCACTATTTCCCCCCCAAATTATCCCAACCATTGAGGCTATAAGGAGCTCCTTCCTCTCTTCTGCCACTCACGGACAACCAAAGTCATGCCCCCTGTGATCTTCCCCTCACCCTTCTAATCTTAATACTTTGGAAATTGAGGAAGATCACTTTATATCCTCCTCCCTGAGTAATTTGAGATAAATAGGCGTACTTGTGGCTAATGGGTTCCTTGCTCCCCCCCTGCTAAAGACACTTCTACTATAGAAACCTTCTCCTTCTGCCAAAGACGCTTCTACTATAGAAACCTTCTCCTTGTGGATCCCTATTAGGATTTAGGCCCTGACTAGATAGTCATAGACCTTCCTGCTGCTTGCGGAATTCCCAATCATCCTCCACATTTGAAACCTCGACAGTTCTACACCATGATACCACACCACTGATGCTTTAAATCCCAAACATAGCTTCTTCCCTAGAGTTGAACTGAACAAAGCCAAAGCCCCAATGGCCTCATGTGACTTTATCTCTCGGAAGGACCTCTTGCTTTGTCGAATCCTCGAACAAGAATCTGATCTCCTTTGTGGTCGAGCAGAAGGGGATGTTGTATGCAAAGAATGTCATCACTCCCCATATAGAAATTTTTCCTTACTGCCATCCACACTTCGCATCTCAAAATCATATCCAATGCTTCGTGGCTAGGCTGCACTCTTTGGACTTTTCAAACTAAGCAAACTAAAACATCCGAGTAGCTAAAGGAAGGAAAATCAATCGAGATCCCATTAATAGCAGTGAGTGAGAGAAGATTCAGAGTTTGAAGATAAATAAACACGAAGCATGAAGGTGACAACCATCATGTCTTAGTTGACTCGACTCGACATTAAATAATTAAATAAGAATATATCGTGTAGGAAAATAATATTTGAGTAAAAATATGTATAATATAAAATAGCACTAAAAGTTATAAAAGAAAGTGGCAATGTGGACACACTGGTTAAACTCACTTCTTTCTATTTAGAAAGTCAGCTTGACCTAGTGAGTGACTCGTCTGAGTCATACTGAGTCACCATGAGTTGGCTGAGCCAACAAGCCAACTCAATGAGCCTGGCCGAGTTGAGTTCTGAGTACATCTTGTGACCAAGTGTCTCAGTGACTTGCCTCAAAATTGATGGGGTATTCCTCAGGAGTAGAGGAGAGAGTGCAGCTCGGGGATTGTCGCGACCGAAATTACCCTAGATGAGACTGTTGCTGGACTGTTTCAGACATTTTCAAGCGACCGATGGTTTGGTGATCGAGCGACCGAGCCCCATGTCGGGCGACTGAAGATGGAGTTTGAGCGACCGAAACTCGGAAGGTTTTTTTCTTTGGAGCTCTCTGGATGTTTTATGGCGTTCATCGAGGGCCCGACAGGGTCTGGGTCGGGCAACCAACGATGCGCACGGACTGCATTACGCAGTTTCCTAATTTGGCTCTAACTCTTTCAAAGTGTTGTATAAACAATTGCTAATCGGGACTAGGAATGGAATAGAGATTACCACGTCCAAAAAAAGAGAGATAAAAAAAAAAGAAGAGATTGTGAGGAAGAGTGAGGAAGATTGAAGAGAGAAGAAGTCGGGCTCGTGACGATTCATCCACAGTGCCGGCGTGTTCTAAGCCTTTTCTAAATCCTTGGATTAGTGAGATCTCTCGTGTCTCGGTTCTCTTTTGGTTGTTATTCGCCCTTGGGGTGAAGATTGATTGGATCCGAGCGTGTGTTGCTCGTGATCGCTGTGTAAACGATTATTACATAGTGGATTCGTTATCTGGACAAGGTCCCGTGGTTTTTACCTCTTTTGAGGGTTTTCCACGTAAAACTCTTGTGTTGCGGTGACTGATTGTTGATTGTGTTTTCTGCATTACTATATCCCATAATTCAAAGTAGTTGGGGTGCGAGATCCTAAACTTTTGTGCATCCGCCCCTACAAAAGTGGTATCAGAGCATCTAGGTTGTGTAGAAGGACAGTGGGATTGGTGTGAATTATGGAGGGTGGCTCATCAAGAATGATTAGCCTCAATAAGTCTAAATGGCCCATCTGGAAGGATCTACTTTATTATAAAGATATGTATGCGCCGATCACAGGTGTGAGTGCAAAACCATCAGATATGTCCGATGAAGATTGGAAGAAGTTGGACCGGAAGGCGATGGGGTTTATTAGACAGTGGCTGGATGATACGGTGTTCCACCACCTGTCTATGGAGACCTCAGCTGCTAGCCCATGGCAGAAACTAGAATTGTTGAATGAGACGAAGACAGTCGGTAATAAAATATTCTTGATAAGAAGACTTGTAAACCTAAAGTTCAAGGAAAATGATTATATGGCTGAACATATGAATGAAGTTAGCAACACTGTGAACCAGCTCTTCGCTATAAAGACGGTCCTGGACGATGAGCTACAGGCCCTACTATTGCTTAGCTCGTTGCCTGATAGCTGGGAGACATTGGTTATGTCTCTAAGCAACTCCGCGCCAGACAGAAAGGTGTCCATGGAACAGGTGACCAGTTGTCTCTTGAATGAGGAGACAAGGAGGAAGTCTCAGGGGTAATCTTAGCAACTGACCCTTGTGACAGAGGAACGAGGGAGAGGAAAGCAAAGGAAGGGCGATAATAACAGCGACAAATCCAGAGGCAAATCTAAGTCAAGAAAAGAAGTTGAACGTTGGAACTGTGTCAAGAAGGGTCATTATAAGAATGAATGTAGCAAGGAGAATAAGGACAAGAAAGGAAAAGGGAAGGAGAAGAATGATGAATCAGATTCTACTGCGGTCGCTTCCTATAGGCAACGTGGTGGTTATACTCTCAACAGACCACGATGTTTGTCGCACTGTTACGAGTCAAAACACAGATTCGGTGATAGACTTAGGAGCGTCGTATGATCATATCACGCTATTCCACACATAAAGTTCTTCACAAGTTACAAGTCAGGCGACTTCGGTACTGTGAAGATGGGAAATTCTAGTATATCAAGATAATAGGGGTTGGTGATATCCATATAAAGACCGATGTGGGATGCACATTGATGTTAAAAAATGTGAGGCATATTCCTAACCTTCGCCTCAACTTGATGTCGACGGGAAGGTTGGATGATGATGGCTATGAAAGCCGATTTGTTGATGGGCCCTAGAAGCTCATCAAGGGCTCTCTTATCGTCCACCCTGTACAAGACGTGTGAACGTTTGTAAGGGTGAATTGAACGCAACAGAAGATTTAGCAATGGACATGTAGCACAGGCGGCTTGGCCACATAAGCGAGAAAGGGCTTCAAATACTAGCAAAGAAGCATCTCTTCCCAAACCTTATAGGTATACCTCTTAAAATTTGTATTAACTGTTTATCAAAGAAACAATATAGGGTTTTATTTGTTAAAACTGTTTCTCATGTTAATAAAGTTAATGCATTAGATTTGGTTTATTCTAATGTATGTGGTCCAATGAGGATAAAAACCTTGGGTGGGGTTTTGTATTTTGTTACATTTATAAATGATGCATTTAGGAGGGTATGGGCATATGCATTGAAAACCAAAGACCAAGTCTTTGAGGTGTTTAAAACGTTTCATGCTATGGTCAAGAGAGAGACAGGAAGACCACTGAAGTGTATCCACATTGACAGTGGAAGTGAATACACCGAGGCATTTGACGAATATTGTAAGACCCTGGGTATAAGGCATGAACAGACGATGTCCAAGACCCTCCAGCACAATGGTGTAGCTGAGCGTATGAATCGCACCATTGTGGAGAGAATCAAGTGAATACTTTCCAATGCCAAGCTGCCCAAGACGTTTTGGGGAGAAGCAATGCACACAGCGGTGTATTTGATAAATAAGTTTCCATCAGCCCATTTGAATGGAGAAGTTCATGAGAACATATGGACTGGACATGATGTATTATACAGCCATCTGGGGGTGTTTGGATACCAAGCATTCATCCATGTTCTCAGAGATGAGAGGTCCAAGCTCGATATGAAGATCAGGCATTGTGTGTTTCTAGGGTACGGTGACGAGAAGTTCAGCTACAGGTTATAGGATCTAATTAAGAAGAAGCTCGTCAGGAGCAAAGATGTGATCTTTTTCGTTATCTTTTTTGAAGAACGATACTTTTTAGTCATTGAAAAAGCCGAGAAGACCCGAGCCCAAATCAGGTGAACTGGATGATACGGATCCGATCACTCCTCCCGTGGTGCTTAATGACAGAGGAGTGCAGAATGGTGCAAGGGACGAGGGTGTTCCTACAGCAGATGAACCGGGGGAGCAGCCTCCACTTGATCCACCTATTAAGTCATGAGTGAGGAGGTCATCTAGGAACAGACATCCGTCCAAGATGTACTCACCTCATGAGAACATTATGCTAACAGATGGGGGCGAGACAGAAGATTATCCTAAGGCTATATCTGATGTGCATAAGGGGGAGTGGTTGAAAGCTATGTAAGAGGAGATGGAATCCCTTACATAAGAACCACACCTATCATCTAGTGAAACTTCCTAAGGCCAAAAAGGCTTTAAACAACAAGTGGGTGTTTAGAAAGAAGATTTGAGCAGAAGAATTCACAGACGAGGTTTAAGGCCAAACTTGCAGTGAAAGGGTTTTTTCAAAAGAAAGGTATTGACTTCGACGAGATATTCTCACCAGTGGTGAAGATGACGTCCATTCGGATGTTGCTTGGATTAGTTGCGAGCATGGATTTGGAGATAGGGCAGTTAGATGCTAAAATTGCCTTCTCCATGATGACCTAAAAGAAGAAATCTATATACACCAGCCAGAGGGGTTTGAGGTCAACGGCAAGGCTTAGGAAGAGCTTATATGAGCTGAAGCAAGCTCTGGGGCAATGGTACTAGAAGTTCGACTTGTTCATGTTGAAGCATAAGTATGACAGAGCGGAGTTGGACCACTCTATTCACGCGCATGTTCTCATATGGTGATTTTCTTATTCTATTATTGTATGTTGATGACATGCTCATCATCGGTAAGGACATCAAAAGGATTGACAGGCTGAAACAGGAGTTGGGCAAGTCCTTTGCGATAAAGGACTTGGGCCTAGCCAGGCAAATTCTAGGTATGGAAATTACACGTGAGTCCGTGATCGAAGTAGTAAGAAGCTATGGTTGTCACATGAGAGATATGTCAAAAAGGTTCTGGAGATATTTAACATGAAGATAGCAAAGCCGGTCAGTTCTCCACTCGATGGTCACTTCAAATTGAGCGACAAGCAGTGTCCCATCACCAAGGAAGAGGTGGAAGAAATAAAAAAGGTGCCCTATGTTTCGGCAATGGTGAGTTTAATATATGCTATGGTGTGTACGCGCCCAGACATAGCATACGCAGTCGGCATGGTGAGCCCATATTTTGCCAATCCTGGTAAAGAACACTGGGTAGCAGTGAAGTAGATACTACGGTATATGACAGGCTCATCCAGGTTAAGCCTATGCTTTCGTGATGGTAAACCTATGTTGGAAAGCTACATAGATGCAGATATGGCAAGTGACATAGACTCCAGGAAGTCTACATCGGGGTACATGTTCACGTTTGCAGGAGGGAGAGGTCTATTGGTAGAGCAAGCTACAGAAGTATGTGGGGTTGTCTACGACAGAGGCCGAGTATATTGCAATCACAGAAGCATGTAAGGAGATGTTTTGGATGAAGAGGTTCCTACAAGAACTTAGCCTGAAGTGGGATATGCATGTGGTCTATTTTGATTGCCATAGTGCGATACACTTGGGTAAGAATCCAAGCCAACATTTCAAGTCGAAGCACATAGAAGTTCGGTATCACTGGATCAGGGATACGTTAGAGCAGAAGGTGCTAAAGCTTGAGAAGATCCATACATATGATAACGGGTCAAACATGATGACTTAGGCATTGCCTAAGGGCAAGTTCGAGGCTTGAACACATTGAAGCCCTCCTGAGTAGGAAGGGGGAGATTTAATGGGGTATTCCTCCTCAAGAGCAGAGGAGAGAGTGCAGCTCGGGGATCATCGGGCTGAAAATTCCCCAAATGAGACGATTGCTGGACTGTTTCAGACAATTTCGAGCGACCGATGGTTTGGTGATCGGGCAACCGAAGGTAGAGTTCGAGCAACCGAAACTCGGAAGGTTTTTCTCTAGAGCTCTCTGGACGTTTTTTGACGTCATTGGGCGACCGACAGAGTCGGGTTGGGCGACCGACGATGTGTGCGGACTGCATTACTTAGTTTCCTAATTTGGTTCTAACTCTTGCAAAGTGTTATATAAAAACTAGCTAATCGGGAATAGGGTATGGAATAAAGATTATCACGTCTAGAAAAAGAGAGAAAAAGAAGAAGAGATTGAGAGAAAGAGAGAGGAAGATTGAAGAGAGAAGAAGTCAGGCTCGTGACGATTCATCCACAACGCCGGCGTGTTCTAAGCCTTTTCTAAATCCTCGGATCGGTGAGATCTCTCTTGTTTCAGTTCTCTTTTGGTTGTTATCTGCCCTTGGGGTGAAGATTGATTAGATTCGAGCATGTGTTGCTCGTGATCGTTGTGTAAACGGTTATTATATAGTTGATTCGTTATCTAGACGATGTCTCGTGGTTTTTACCTCTTTTGAGGGTTTTCCATATAAAACTATTTTGTGTTGTGGTGACTGATTGTTGATTGTGTTTTCTGCATTACTAAGATCATGAACTTTTGTGCATCCGCCCCAAACAAAAATCCCATGAGGTCGAATTGAAGCCAAGTTTCAAGTCAAGGAGTGGTAAAACTATGGCATGTACAACATAGTTCCTCATTATTGCTCTTTTTCTTGGTATCTATGAAGGCAAGGGTTACCAAGGAAAAGAAAATGTATTATACTAAAAAGGGCCATCTCTCTCTATCTAAAACTTCATCAATAGATTTTTCATTCTAATAGTACAATGTCATTATTGGGGCATTTTGTTAGTATTTCCCCGTTACACCTAAGCCTTAAATGAGCCTTCTCTCTCTTTTCATGCACACTCTTTAGACATAGAAAGAAGAGTGTGGAGGAGAGAGGCTACATTAGCATCATCAGCACAAGCAGTCAGTTTCATGGATAATTAAAAGCTGCTTTTCCTATGTAGGGTGTGAGCTAAGACTACCTGCTTTCAGCATATCTCTTTTCATCAGGGCCTATTTACGCTTGCTGTTTAGGAATTGCGGTCAGGTTGGCCATGGATGTCATTTGCCGTTGACTCCTCTCGCTTCTGTTTCCCTAGCCTCTCCTGCACAGATCCCATGCCCAAGCATAAAGAAGGTTGAAGCTGTTCCAGTTCAAGATGAATAAGAAAAAGACAAATTGAACACAACGATTCAATACACTTAAGGCATTTTCAGGCAGTTCTGGTTTTCATATGGCGAATGGGATTGGCCCAAATTTCAATAGAGATTGTTGCGGAAAACAAGAAAGACAACAATCCTATTCAAGTCAGATTGCACTTTTCGCACCATCCCAAACATTGAAAGGATGGGCTGCTCTAACTGTGGAACAAACCCCAAGTTGAAAGTACTTTTTTTCATGCAGTCCCTTCAAGTACTTACAACAACCTCCAAAAGGGACTTTCATGAACTCGTGAGAAGGATATTGCTACAATATCCCAAAAATACAGAGTTTGGATGATCCCAAATGTCCAACCATTGCAGAGTTTAGCCCATAGAATGCAGAACACTGCCCATCTTTCTATCAACATTGTGTTAACAACCCAATCATCCATTTTCCGGGCCACTGATCAGATGGACAGGATTTGACAACAGTTCATAAAACTATGGCCCCCCAAATAAATGGTCTTGCTCACTGTTCACATACTCTGTGTGTATGGTAACTATGTTGTGGTCACATGCATTATTATAGTCGAACTGCTCTTCGGTAAAAATAAAAATAAGAAAATTGATGTGAAAACCAATCGAAGCAGTAGGAAGGAAGAACATACATTAAGAGAAGCATTTTCCGCTGCCAGTTTCTCGCATTCTCCCCGCATATGTTCCAATTCTTCTCTGAGCGAATTGTTCTCCTCTTTGAGAGTATCCACACGTTGGGCCAATTCTTCACACTCAGCCTGGCTCCAAAACATCAGTAATTCAAAAAAGTGAAAAGAGAAAAAGGCTATAACTGGAAGAAATCCAAGTAAGGAAAAACAGTTCAGCACCCATGAGTGCCTGTCTGATTTGCACAACTACAACGAAACCAGAGCAGTCACATGTGTATGCCAAATCTGGACTACCGGATTGCTTTTTAACATTTTTTTTTCATGAACCGCTACGTAAAGAATTGAACAGCCAGATTCCTCAGCCAGGGCTTCTGCATGATGAAGCCCACCAGATTCACAGATAAGATGTCCTACATTTGCCAGGTTGGCACATGTGACCCGAGTGTCAAGAGGACACAGGAACCAACATGTGACATTAAAAAACCTCCTTTCACCAAATGCTGTCCTGAGCTATTCAATAATTGTACCATTCATCATTAAAGACTTTCACTTTAACCATGGATTGCTTCTTCAGGTGAAGAGGCCAAGATGTCTACCCATGGTTTAGAGACTAGACTCCAAGATCCATCTGATTTGCTGGGACCACCAACCAGGGCTGGGCCGGGCCAAATAAAATACTGAATGGATCACACTACTGAATGGATCACACTCAAGAAGCCCTGTCCTACCAGTTCAAAGTCTAGCTGGAAACTAACAAGGACCATTGACTCATGATTTACATGTATTACCCAATTACAAAGAAATCCAAGCAATGTGGTCAAACATCCAGCAGAATAGCAATTTCTCTCCTGTCTCATTATTGTGACCACAATGAATGAGTACCAATTGACCTGACAATGACAATCAATAGGATCTTTCCGACAAATACACACTGATGTTATTACTGATCACCTATCAGTAACCTAAGTTGTTGATCTGGTGGACCCATCATGAGATGTGCAATTCCCTAATACCACCATATCTTCAGAATTTGATTCTAGCATGCATGAAGCAGAAGTGAACACTTACAGTTTGTACACTTCAACTAGTCTCCAATTCAAAGATAGGATCATCCAATGGGTAAGAATTTGGGGTATCTCTCACCCACCACTAGGCCCACCAAATGACCCGTTTGGATAACCAAAAGGTAGGCCCCATGGGCAAAGTTTGTTATGATGACAAGTAATGCTCAATTAAACATTGTATACTTCCTCTAATGCAACTGATACAATAGTGTATGTGTTCCTAACCTGCTTCCTCAGCCTGGAGCGACGTGCTGACTCCCTGTTAGACTGTTTTCTTCTTTGCCTCTTAAGCTCTCTTTCGTCCTGAGGTTTTGAAGGGAAGGAGTGTCAGAATTGTACCAAAGGAGGATGCAAACAAATCAGAGAGTGGGAAAACCTGTAGCCAGAGTTCCGAAGGAACACCATCACGGGGTCCCATGTGATTGCCAGGAACTATGGCCCCCGTAGCTGGGACAGCAGGGAGCTTGCCTCGCATTGCACCAATAGATGTAGGAGCATGGCCTCCCCAATAGTCCATGCCAATGTTCAGGTTCGTTGTGGGGCCAGAAACACCACCTGGCATGGCCATCATTGCCATAGTATGGTTGCCGATGGCTGGAGTCGGGGAAGCCCGCGTAACCCCACTAGGGACGCTGCAAGCAGTGCTTCCATTCTGGGCCTCTGCCACCACCAAACATGCAACATCCACATATTAACAATTTATAGCATAAAGAAAGAATTTAAGAGAAGGAAAACATCTTTGGCGCATTGCAACACAAGAAATTGTATTCCATAAATCTCCCTCAGCCACTTTCCAGGAAAATGGCAGGAACGCATTTCAAATGTGCACAGTGATTCCCAAGAACTTCCAATGGGCATTATTGGGAGTTTTCATAATACAATCTCCTGAGTAGGGCCCTTTAAGAAATCTATCGGCAGGAGGCAGGATATATTTCAGAGCAAACTGTTTTTCCCCTTGGCAACAGAAATTTTATTGCAAAAAAGAAGAGCCACAGAGACAAGAAAGAAAAGAGACAACAGAAGCAAATGGGCAGACGCTCTGTAAAAGCATACCATCAGCTGAACCTTTTTCGCCGCATGGCTTTTGCTGTGAATCCTGAAAAAATAATTTGATTTCAATTATAATATTCATGTATTTGCTAGAATGAAATGGTATCACGCATTTATATTCCTGCCCTTAAAATTCAAAGTTGCAGAGAGAGCATGTTTTCTCAAAGCAAGAAGAAATACATATTGTAGAGCACAATAGCAATACTTAAGCACACATAGAATACAAAACCTTTGCTCAAGCTTTTGTTTCTGTCTTTTAATTTTAAGTTCTGTATGGAGACCGCTTGACCAGAAAAGCCACAAAAGACTCAACAAATACATGCAATGCAAAAACTGATAAGCCAAAACATTTACTATAGTTACATGAACAAGGTTTGATGTTTGCTCACTTGGAGAAGAAAGACAAGCTCATCATGATTGGTCTGCCTAAGCAAAGCTGCATTCAGTATTGCCAAAACTACTCACACGCCTTGGTGGTCCTTTGCTTAGGTGGACCAATCATTGCAACCATGGGTTTATCTTTACCTAACACACAACTGTATGTGACAAACAAATGAAGACACAAACAGATGTGCTTACATAGGTCTAAACACAGTTCTGTCACTGTGCTTAAACAAGTACATTATAAGTTTGTGAGATGTAATCTTCAAAAAAAAACACAGTTCTGTCACAGTTTGTGAGATGTTACTGATCAATACACCTTATCGCCAAGTGTTCTCACAATGCACAGAAATCTAATAAGAAAATGCTTAAATATTGCAATATAGACGAGATAAAATAAATAGAAAAGGAGAAGGCAATATTGGACACTACATACATTTTGAGAATTGGCATCACTTCCCTCACTTGAACCTTCATTTCCACTCTCACCACTGCATATCACATTAGTTTAGGCATGAATATGGGGCCAGCATGCTGAAAAGATGGGCTGGAGAATCTATAAATCTGGTTTAGTTTACCTTTGTGACATGGTTCCATTGGCAGATGCTCCGGATGCTTTTTCCGCCTCATTACCCTTGCCTGTTAGCATACTCAGACTGCCTAAGCTCCCTTTGGATTTCTTTAGTAAACTCCCATTCTTCCCTTCAGCTGACTTACCCTCTGAGTCTGCACCACCAGCCACACCAGCCTGAAAAAATGCCACAAACTTTAAAACTTCCAATATCTAGATCACTTGCGCAATGAACTAGACAAGGCAGGAATTTTGCCTCGTCTTCAAGTAAAGGCCTGAATGATGGCTCTATATTACCTTTAAAAAATTGATGGTTCTAGAACAGTGTTTTTTTTTTAAAGACGACAGGGTGTTCCTGCCCCTTTTTAAGGCAAGACTATGCGGATGCACACGATTCTATAACAGTGTTTTGGTCAGCTTTAAAAACAAATGTGTCCAGAGGTCATTCTACAGGAGTGGTGTAGTCCTTGAAACTCAACAAAGGAATCCAACCTTTCTTCTTTTTTAAATGACAATTTTTGGCCAAAGATAGCAGCAGCTGCTAATCAAAGGAAGAAGCTTGCCCAATAGATAGCAATGATCTTAGCTACCCCATTTTTTGTCTCTCGGCAACCTAATAGCCTCGTGTTAAACATGATTGAATCATCAAACTTCCTTTTTTTTGGAGAGAGAGAGAGAGAGAGAGAGAGAGAGAGAGAACCATCCATTGTACAGTGAGCAAACAAGGGCACAATGAAATTCTTCAATCCTTCTAATATTACTGTCACCTCAGCTTCATTTGAGTCTCAACCCCAATAAAAAATAATAAAATATATAATAATAAAAAAAATCTCAAACCCAATAAGACCAGAAAGTGTTAGTTTTATTTCACCTCTTTCATCTTCAAAAACACTCCTATAACAGATGGGCCCAGAATATATTGAATTCCCATCAAAACTAAGCTTGATGGAACCACTGAGTGGTTGATTTCCAACTTACCATGGAAGGTTCACTATAGACACCCCCATATATTGTCCTATTTCTACTAGTATCTTGGAAACTCCTGAAACCTCCTGTTACCAATGACCAGACATCGGTTTCTCGGGCTTACTTGGGTAAGTCTGTTGGGGCATCATTCATTGGTCCCATCCCAAAGAAAGAAGTTGCCGAGGCTATGTCCAATTTCCGACCTATTAGTTTGATAGGCAGTACTTATAAGATCATTGCAAGAGTGCTGGCAGCCAGATTGAAAATGGTGATTGTGAAGGTGTTGTCATCTTACAAGAGTGCTTTTGTCCTGGTTAGGTGCATCTTGGATGGCCCATTTATGGCAAATGAACTGGTAGATACATACTGGAAAAGTGGATGTCCTGAATTCCTCTTTAAGCCAGACAGAGTGAGTGTGTGATTTTATCAATTGGGGTTCTTTAATCTTCTTGCTTAAGAGCATGTGATTTGGGGAAAGATAGCAAAAATGGATGAAAGCATGCATTTCATCCGCTTGGTTATTGGTTATTATCAATGACTCTTCGAAGGAAAATGTGGCCTGCCACAGGGTGATCCATTGTCCCTCCTTTGTTTGTGTTAGTGGATGAATCATCATTTTGGATGATAAGCAAAGACGGTTCAGGGTATGTGTCCAAATAATGGAGAGTTGGTGATTACACATGTGCTTTATGCTGATGACACTGTTGTAATGGGTCAACTGAGGAAGCGCTAATGTTCCAAGATATTTTGCTCCGTTTCTAAGTGATATTTGAATTAAGGGTAAATTTATCAAATATAGCATCTCTGGCATCTACCCTGATGCCAGTGTGGTGACCCAAATTGCAATAGGGGCGTGGTGTAACTAATCTTCCCATCAATCACTTGGGAGTTCATATCTGCTTAGGCAGACCTACAATGGTATTGTGGGACTCAGTTATAGAAAAGGTTCACAGAAGGCTGATGGCTTGGAAGGGGAGATTGCACTCTTTGGGTGGGAGAATCATTATGCTGAAAGCAATTATGGCCAGCATTCACGTAATCACCTTGTATCTTGGGATATGATATGTAGGCTGTTGCAGTCGGACAAGTTGGGTATGAAGTCTATCAGGATGATGAACATTGCTCTTCTTTGAAAATGTTGGTGGACGATTGGGTGTGGGGAAGCTGTCAAGGTGAAAAGGCTTGTTGTTCCCAAGTATGGTGTGGCTGAAAATGGATGGGACATTAACCCTGAGTCTTGAAGGGTGGGTCGTTCAATTGGCGTACAGTATCTTGGGCACAAAGGGTTTGCATGCAATTTTGCTTGGTTTAAAGTTGGCAATGGGGCTAGTGTTGGATTCTGGAAGGTAGAGTTTGACAACTTGTTTGGGATCACTCTAAATAGAGATGGGCTAGTGGCTCATATGTTTCAGAGTGGGTGATGATAATATGTTTGGTGTCCTACATTTAGGCAAGATATTACAGACTCAGAAACTGCTAACTTCATCAAGATGATGGAGATGTTGAACAGTGTTTTCCTCCACCAAAATGAGAGAGAGAGAGAGAGAGAGAGAGACAGGTGTGTGTGTTTGGAGCCTGCAAGATGATGGTATATTCCCAGTGAGGTCGCTAGCCTATCTCATGTCCAATAATCCATGCATCTCCCCCTTTCGCATTGGAAGTCTTTGGTCATCCAAGGCCCAATAAAAATCAAGGCATTTGTGTGCCTGCCTTGTTTAGGTTTTTTTTTTTTAATGGTTGAGCAGCTTCAGCATAATTAAATGCCCAACAGGTGAGTCATGTTTTGCAACGTTGAAGAATCAGCAACACCTCCTCATTCACCGTTATTTAGTCAGGGTAATTTAGACAGCAGTTCTAGCAAAATTTGGTATGTGTTGGGTGTTTCCGAAAGCAATTTCTCAGTTACTTGAGAATTGACGGACCAACCGTTGCTTGGGGCACGACAGGGAGGTGGCTTTTGCATGGAACCATCTTTGTGGTTCTCTGGTGCATATGCTTGAGAAAAATAAGAGAATATTCAGAGGGGAAACATCTTCTATCCAGGTTATTCTCGATAGAATTAGCAGATTACTGCTAGACCGGTGACAGTTAACCGCAAATTTAGGTCTTGATACAGGCCAAGTACTGCTTTCCTGTCTAGGGCTGCCTATCAAGTCTAGTGGGCTCGGCTGCATTTAGATGTAGTTATCCTTTCAGGTGGCTACTGCGGACATCTAGGTTGTCATAGTGGGATTCTGTTTAGGTCCCCTTACAATGTATGTTTTGCAGATTCTGCATAAAGATGTTGGTCGTGGTTGTCTGCTCTGTTGTACCTATACTATGGAGAGCATGCACATGAAAGTTGAAGTAGTGTCCACAGCAGTGCATGAGAGGGAGGCACGTGTGAGGGATGAGAATAGTCTACAACTCCTGCCATTCAGCGCATAAAACACCAAGCTTTGTGGGGCCCGCCATGTTTTATATGCAAAATACAAACCATCCATCAGGTGAGATCCTTTATCTCCGCTGTACATGCAAGAGATCAGCTGGATATATGGGGGGAAAAAAAAAACCTCATTTGAACCATGCCAATGGGAACAATGTAAAATTGTGCCTAATAGCTCTATGTGCACGTGGTGTGGCCTGTGTAAGTTTTGGATCAGTCTAATTTCGTATCCTCCCTTCATCCTCACAAGCCACACTGCATGTACGGGTTGATGAAAGATACGCATCGTCGTGGACCCACACACAACTCTATGGTTGGCATCCCATCACCACTGTTTCCTTCCATGTGGCCCACATGAGTTATCTATACTAATGATTTTGGTCCCATGGCATAAAATTGACAAACGCACCTGATGGACGGGTCATTCATTTGGCGTGGCTGAAAATGGATGGCACGTTAACCCTGAGTCTTGAAGGGTGGGTCGTTCATTTAGGGTACAGTATCTTGGGCGCAAAGGTTAGCATGCAATTTTGCTTGGTTTAAAGTTGGCAATGGGGCTAGTGTTGGATTCTGGAAGGTAGAGTTTGACAATTTGTTTGGGATCACTCTTAAATAGAGATGGGCTTGGGCTTGGGCTCGGGTGATAATATTGTTTGGTGGGCCCACCTGATGTCACACAAACAACATGGTGGGCCCACACAGCTCGGGTGTTATACATGTTGCATAAAACAGGTGTTGTAGATGATTCCGATCTATTTTTGCATAGAGCAACACATGTAAACACTGGTCCACATGGCAGCATAGCACAGGGCAGGCAATAGATCCAAACCCTTTGTCCCATGGTCCCCACCGTTTTCCTTGGCGGCAAAACAAATCATTCAGATCAACTCATCAAAGGGTCCATTCTTTTTTGTGACAAATGGCCTAGCGGAAACAGTCTGCTTAGATTCCCATGTTTGTCATGTGTGGACTCTCACTTTTCATGACCTTCAGCATCCATAAAGCGGGGCCTATGCAATGGTAGCTCATATCAAACCTATCGGTTATCCCTCGCCACATGGATCACAGAAGTATACAACAGCAGATGAGGTTATGCAAGCCATACATGCATACCAGACAAACATGTAAACGTGCAATCAGTAGTGTGGTAGAAGATGCAAGATCTAAACCGTTCATAATGTAGGTCCACTGTCCGAGAAATCTCTCGAAATAAATCAAGCTGGTCCACCCATCAGATGATGCAAACTGTGTAATCAACAGATGGATAGGAACAATCCGCTCAACTTCTTGTGTCTATCACACATGTTCCCTAAATTTCTTTGGAAGGATGTCCTTAAAAGTGCAGAAAACTCAATGAGAAGCTTAGATGACTCGCACATGTAGCCTCACATGTTGCGCGTAACAAAGTTCCGATAATGGCCAGGGAAAGTATACTCACAGGACACGGAGGGAATTTCACCAAAAGGTGAAACTCTCTCTTTTTTATGTAATATAGATAAAGGATCTTTTATCCACACCAAAAAAACGAAGCGAAGAAGATTTTGGTTTCTCTATTAGCTTTGATGTCATGATATGAAAGTATATGTGGCCATGCGGGCCCAAGAAACACACCCTACACCGATGACCGATGTTGTCAAATGCCATAAGCTATTTTGTGCTATCAGGGGTGGCTGATCGCTTATGCCATTTGCATAATCGCATAAGTGATCGCTCAACCCCTCTGCATTTTATTTTTCTTTTTCTTTTTTTGAAAGTTCTAAAAATGTTAAGAAATGGAAAATAATCCTAAAAAATTATGAAAAAAAATATGTATAATTATCACAAGTGTTTCAATTTCTTTCCCCCTTTAAGTCCTGAATGCAACTCCCGAACAATGAGCGCCCACAAAGAACTCCTAGGAAGACAGAGCCTCGTAGAATAGAAATTTGAGGGGCAACTTGAGCTAGGCTCAACCTAAGCCCAACTAACCCAACCCGCCCAAAAATTTTGGTCGATTAGGGGGTTGGGTTGGGTTGGTTTGAGGCCTGGTTGGGCTTTAGGTTGGAAATTCTCAACCCAGCCCAAGGTCAAGTTCAAGCCCAACCCTATATTAATATTACTCATATGGTACAAATTATTCTATGTAATGTATGTAATAAGATACTAAATAACTGATATATTAAAAGATACTAAATATTTGGCTCAATCCGAGATGAGTTAGGGTTGAGGACATGGTATGTCAGGTTGGGCTCGGGTTGGATCAAGCCATGTGTTAACCCAACCCACCCAAGTTGCACACCTAATACAAATGGCACCCATCATGAAGAACATATTATATATAGTTAGTACTTGGCCTAGTAGAGAAGACCGCAAAAATCTTGCCCCAATCATTGTCATTGTTGTAACCTCTATTGATTTTGATGAGGACATCCGAGCAACATACTAGAAGAGGAGGGTTGAGCTAGTGTCCTTATGGTTAGACGATCATTACATGGGGCCCACTTGGCCCAATTCGCATTCCTAGCCACATTGAAGACCCACGTGCATGTGCATGCACCTTTGTGGACCCCACACTAAGAAGATGCACATGGGCTACATATAGGAGCTTCATGGACACATCGAACCGTTGGATCGAGTGGACACGATGATCATATTGTTGGATCATCATCATCTGACATCTTGATCGTGGACCCCATGGGCCACAAAATAATTTAGTTGTTTAGTTTGTTTACACGTTTCATTATTTTTTGAATAGCTCATATTTGTGTTGAGATTAGGGAGTTAGGAACAACTTTTTAATTCATTAAGTGTCTTTATTTTGATAATCTTATCTGAGAGCGCCTTTTTGTAAAAGGTCTTTTATAAGACTATAAAGGGTTGGACGTCCCCACTCTAACCATTATGCATGTTATGAATGAAAGAAATTTATCTCCTTTTGCTTTGAGATTGAGCAAAATTTCATCCTATGATTGGATTGGTGGTGCAAAGCCACGGGGAACGATTCTCTTGTTATCTTTTCTACTTTTCTCTCTTCTCAACAAGGTATCATCTTCTCTTATCTTCTTCATCTCTTCCTTTCTTTTCTTCTTTGTTAACATCTAAAACCTAAATCGACCCAACCCTAACCCTAAAATTTCCAATTTCCAAACTCTCCAATTTCCAAAATCTCCAATTTTTCCAAATCCAAATCCCCAAAATTTGAAAATCTCTTAGCCAAATCATAAATCCCCAATTACCAGAACCTGAAAGCCATATTCCCAATTCTAGAAACCCTAAATCCTAAATCCTTTAAACCCAAAATCTGAAATCATAACCCAAAACCTCCCAAAAACTCAACCCTAATGTTCCAAACCCTAATTTCTCTAAACCTAGATACAACCCATTTCCCACATTCCCCAGCCTTTAAACAGCCCTAATACGTCAAAACTCTTACGAGACACATGATTTCCATTAAATTCATATTTAACATTGTAGCTAGGATGGGGGTTCTATCTCCCACAAGTCCCGGTTGATTAACAATTTATGAGATTCGCATTGCGGGACTGTCATAGGCTTGAATATAGACATGTCATGAATCTAAAATTTTTGAATTTATGGTAAATTAGCTTTATTTTGTTGTTCCCTTGCTCTAATTAATCTGTCTTTTAATTTCATGGCATCATATTAGGTTAAGATCACTCCATCCTGCATCATATTTCATCGCATCCTTCTACAAAAATTGATTCTTAATAACAAATGGTGCATCTGTTTCTTTACTCTCTACCATGCTTGATGTTTTAAATGGAATGTGAACTCTTCAATATTTACGCTCTATTTAACATTCCACGAACTTGATTTCTTTTAAAAGTTAAAAGTAACGAACGATGTCTTGATTGGAGTATAGCACTAACTCCCAATACATGAGGCACATATATGCTTCAACGCCTACACGAGTACCACATCTGAATTCAATATCAAAAAAGTAGAATACCTTTTCCAAACGTCATTGAACATTTCATACAAGAATGGGCATATTTAGTACACCAATGCCTACATGGGAGGGCATCACGAGCAACCTCGTACTTAGTACACCAATGCCTACATGGGAGGCATCACAAGCAACCTCAAACACCTTATCAAAGTCAAGAAGTATACACCAATGCCTACATGGGAGGCATCACAAGCAACCTCAAACACCTCATCAAAGTCAAGAAATTGGGATAAGAGATACAACCATCTTTATTTCGATGTCTTTAAAGCCTTGTCTGCCTCCATGATCCATTCAAAAGGACCAGATTTCACACACTCGATAATGGGTGCTATGATTTTACCAAAATTCCATATGAATCTCTATTGTACCTCACAAGGCTGTAGAAACTACACACCGCCTAAATACAACTCAAACCCCTTGACATTAAGAAAGTAGGATAAGAGCTACAACCATCTTTATTTCAATGTCTTGAAAGCCTTGGTCGCCTCCTTGCTCCATTCAAAAGGACAAGATTCCATGCACTCGACAGTCACCATGATCTTATTAAAACTCTAGATGAACCTTATGTTGTAACTCACAAGTCCATGGTGCACACCTCATAAACATTGGAAGGAATTGATCAATCGAGAATGGCTTGAATCCTATGGAACCTCTCATGGTCGACACAACAATTTCTAGCTTTCACTTAGAAGTTTTGCCTGCATGCATTATACCTACCCCTTTCTAAGAGAACGTTGATTTCAATCTCAACAAAGAAATCAAAAGAAAGCATAACTCTTAGCTTGTTGTCCTCATTTACATGTGATTGACTTTGTTCACTTTGTGCATGCTCGAGAATTCCAGCTTTTATGACCAGTGATGTACCTGTCTTTTTAATATATTCAAAAAACCATTACTGATGACTATTCCATTCCGAACATTTCCCGTAGTGTGTCCTCACCATTCCGAACTATTGTTGATAGGGATTTGAGCGTCGAGTGAGTAGGGCCTCCCCATGTCCGGGTGCAGAGGAGGTAGGGCAGACAAAACATGCTTCATATGCCAGCAGTCAAAGCTCGAGGAAAGTTGGTGTAGGCGGATGAGTGGCTAGGCCGCCTCTTCCCGCACTACAAAACAAAGGTGCCGGAATGAAGGTCACATACTTTGAAAATTGGACCACCACAACGATTACCGACTCGAACTCCCCCACCTTTGGCAAAGCGCAAGAAACAATCAATTGCTTGTTTCCTACGAAACATTATTTGCTTCCTTGGAAAGGGCAACTAGCTCAATCCAATAATCCCCCTATCAGCCTCCCATTCATACCTCATAGCCTGAATTTTTAAGCAAAGAACTGAAATGCACTATCACTTCCTAATGCTCGCTTGCCTTGCGAAGCGCTTTACTCAGGCTTCTCTCTCAGGGAAGCCCTACACTTCGCTTTCCAAATTTGAGCCTAGTCACAATTGACCTTGAAAAAGGCCTCCCAAACAATGCTAATAGTATCGGTCCAATCCATACACGAGTAGAAAGATTATGATAGAGTGCCATTGAAATGTTCGATCTGCCATGAATGTTGATATCCTTTTGTATTGTATCTTTGAGTCTTCTTTCATGGAGTCATTTTGTCTTTGATTCCCTTGTATATCTTGGAGTTGCTATGGAATAAGATCCTCTGGCTCTCCTTTTTCTTTGTTTCATACTAAGCACATAGAAGTGGATTGCCATAAAAGTGCACTTCTTTAAGTTGATTTAGAGCTTTTCTTAGCATAAAAATTGCATCGCTTTATGAATATGATTAAAATGTTCCTCGTTTGAAAGTCTATAGACAAGGATTCATCAAAACACACAAACAACAAATTTTTCCATAAAAAACAAGACTTGAGTCCTAATGTGCATAAATGTGGTTATGCCATCAGTTTTAATGGCATGGTCAACCACTCATACAATCCATCCTTTGTCCTAAAAATGGTCCTTCATTCATCAAATGGGCAGATAACAATCTAATGATAGTTGCTTCATGTTGCTCTTTGAGAAATATTGTCGATTAACACACACCCAACTTATCGTCCAATCTAGGGATAGGAAACCAATACTTCACAAGTAATTTGGATAATGGCTTCATAGTTGACATATCCTCTAGTTTCCATCTTTCTTCGAAGGATTCAAAAAGGTGCAAGACTAGGGCGCTCTCTATAAATGCTTTAATAGAATCACTCCACCCGATGCCGAAGCTCAGTGAACCTCGTAGGGTTCATATAATAGGCCTAAAAATTCGAGAAAGGGGCTAATGGCACCAAATCCATTGCATTTTGGATATCGTGCCTATTTGGAAGTTCATCTGGCAGTTCCTTGCAATTAAGGTCTTGGAATTGTGAAAGGAACTTGTGTTATAAGCTTATAGCAAGTCAACAACACAAGTTGTGCCCATCTCTCTTCAAAGAAACGAGTGCAAGAAAGGTGATAGACTAGGACTCTCTCCATTAATCCTTTAATAGAATCCTTCCACCTGATGTCGAAGCTTAGTGTGCCTTAAGTTTATATAATAGGCCGGAAATTTTGGGAAAGAAAATCATGGCACCAAATCTAATGCATTTTGGATATCATGCATGTCTAGAAGTTCACCTGCCATATTTCAAGGAAAGAAAAAAAAAGTCCATCTAGCAGTTTCCAACAAATAAGGCCTTGGAATTATGAAAGCATCTTGTGTTATAACAAGTCAACAACACAAGTTGTGCCCACCCTTTCCACCTACTAGAACTCCTTGTATCCCCTTCCGCTCCAACTCAAACAAGATATAAAGAGCATATGGCTCAATTTCTCCATAATCCCATCCAAGCATGCAATCCACGTCATCTTAATTTCAACCTACCAGGTCCAATCCCTTTCCTTTTCCACATCATCATTCATAACCTTTCACCTACTCCCTCCCTAGGAGGCCAATTACCCCTCCTCCAGCTTCCTACCTCAACCACAAGAAAAGATTTATCTTCTATTCTTTCCTCCTATAATTGAACCACAACTTGATGTAGACATCAAGCCCTTTAGGATTTATCAGCGTAGGAGGCGAGAGACACCTATATCTTTATGACTTGATGATGACGGGCCTGGATCGTTCGTGACAACTTGATGAGCATCGAAGGCCTTACACATGTAGTCCGAGACATTTGAGAAGATCCCACCATGTAAGTTGCTTGGAGGAGATGATTTGACCGTTGGATCGCGATGATGATGTGATCAAACCGTTGGTTCGTCGTGGCCCACTTTCATTACACCATCATCAGAGCCCATCGGGCATCTTAGATTTGAGTTTATTTTATGCACTTTTATTTATTTGAGTTTTGAATTATTGTGCGCACGTTTTTTTTTGTGCAAATGTCTTTTTTTTTTTTTTTAAATTTAGTAGGGGTATTTTGGTAATTATGCTAATTCCAAATTTTATAAGGGTGTTGCCTTAAACCTTTTTATTATGCTATTGATTTGATAAAAGAAGAAAAAGCTTTGGTGGCTTATCTCCCTCCTCCTCTCCTTCTCTCTGTGGATCTTCATCTTCTTCCCCAATCTCCTTCTTCTTTCTTCTTCCCTCCTTCCAACTTTTTTCTAAGGTAATTCATTTTCTTCCCTCTTTCTTCTAAACTTATTTTCTCCCATTATCCGCAACCCTAAAATTTGAGAATTGATCCCTAAACCGATTTCTCTCAAATTTTCATTCCCTAATCAGAGAAATCCCTTGATTCCCCGGACTAGTGAACTTTATTGAGCATTGAATCATAACCATGCAAGATCGGGAGGTTTTATCCTTCGCCAGATCCAATCCGTGAATGATTTGAAACCCTCATTGTGAGATTGTGATGATGGCCCCTTTTATTGCATGTTTCCTTTATATTTTTCTCGATTACGATGATAGTTGTTGAATGTTTAATTTAGATTGCTTGATTTATTCCGCTAAATTTTATGTCTCATACATGCATGAAAGTTTAGGCTGTCCTACATCACAACTCCTGACAACCTTTTTATTGCTTGACTATATTAGGCCAAGTTCAACCTCAACCCTTTTCCCCCTTCACAGTGATGCTAATGTCGATCTTCCACAAACAACTCGACCAGGAAGAAGGATCTCTTCCAAGAATATTGCAACAAGGCTTTCTCTTGATAATTATAAAATTTCCTTGGTTTTTAACCCAGGACATGATAACAACTATGCAACATAGAATTCTTTGTTGCATACTTGCATCTCAAGAGTGAAGTATGGAACTAGAAATTCTATCCCTTCTTTAAATCCTTAAGGAGAACTGGCATTAGTGTGTAAGATAAATACGAAGTTCCCACAGGTATTTACCTCTGCCCCTCAATATATGGATCGCCTCCTTTTAGATAAGAAGAAGAACAGAGGCAGACTGAGCCCATCTCAGGCCCAACCAACGTCCAAACTACATATCATAGGTATGCAACTATCCAGATTGACAATCTGGACCAGCCAACCATCAAGAATAGACCATATCAAGGTCCAGGTTGACCTGAATGGTCATCTGGATCAGAGCAAAGTCCTAATGGTTATGTTGGGCCAAATGAAGGGCCAAGATGACTGATTTGGATTGATCCAGCAGTCTGATTGGAATGTGGGGACTACATATCCATATGGAATGTTATAGATATGGATGATGAGATTCTTCATGAATGAAATTAGATTTTAGTTCACCCCTACAATGAGATTCAAATAACTAGAAGAGTGATGACTGATTTGGACTGATCCAGCAGTCTGATTGGAATGTGGGGACTATATATCCATATGGAATGTTATGGATATGGATGATGAGATTCTTCATGAATGAAATTAGATTTTTGTTCACTCCTACAATGAGATTCAAATAACTAGAAGAGTGGTTCTTCTAGAACCCTTTGTGTTCGACTCATTCACTCTTTGTGTGGAGCAAGTCCACATAGTTATCTCACTTTTTGTTATTTCTTCCTCTTTTTTAAGATATTGAATTGATTGTTAATGCAGACCCAATAGAACCAACCAAAGATGGAATCAATTATCAAAAAGCATATACACTTAGATCAACTGCTTCTAGTTTTATTTCATTTGTGTTGCATTACATCATTATCCCCACGGCAACTTCCAGTCCCCTTATAGGTGTGTTGGTTAAGCTGCTCTCTTCTTCTTTCTAGGCCTCCCTTTTACCAGAAATTTAGAAATGACACAATTCGATCCCCACTATTTGAGTACCCCCCACCCCCTCTCTTTCCAGGACACCCTTTTCCCAGAAATTGAACTTAGCAACTTGTCTTTGTCTTTCTCTTTCTCTTCCGTTGGACCATAATGTGCATGTGAACTTTCCATCTCCTACTTCCAATTTCCTCTCATTGAAATATTCCTGGCCTTGGTAGATCCTGCCTTTCGGGATGAAAATACCTACCACCTGATATCTTGTGAAATGAGCCACAGATCAGTGGCAAAAGACCTTGGTACCATGTGAGCAGATAGATTGTACAACTATCTCTACTTTCTGGAATTACTGCTTCGTATTCCATCATGACATTGCCTGAGATTCTTGTCTAAAATATTCACATAGCTGGACTACTTACGGCAGTGTTTTGTTCGTGGTGGGTGATTAAGCTTACGAAGGTAGTAGGCTCAGCATCTGAAACGTCTGAAATTAAAGAGCAAAGCTTCCAATCAAAGTAAGACCTTGAAATAAATGGTGTTAAAATTAAGCTAGAATGCCCAAGACTTCTTCAAGTTAAGCTTTTTGTAACGTCTGAAATTAAAGAGCAAAGCTTCCAATCAAAGTAAGACCTTGCAATAAATGGTGTTAAAATTAAGCTAGAACGCCCAAGACTTCTTCAAGTTAAGCTTTTCAGTTCCAATACAATTTGTTACAGCTGCCATATCAAAGTCTTGTAGGATATCATTTAACTATAGCAAGTTGTATGAGGTTCATTACTTAATAAACTCCTAGCAATTTCCTTGCTTTCTGTCAAGTAAAATATATATGAGGTTCATTACTTAATAAACTCCTAGCAATTTCCTTGCTTTCTGTCATGTAAAATATATATACAAGGAATTCCAAAAAGAACCTTACTACAAAATTTTAGTGAATATTAATAGTTATAGAAAATTAATAGCATGGTCTGAAAGTAATAGTTAGACAACTCAGATTCCATCAACAATGGTTTACATCTAAATCACTAAAATTAATAGAACAGTCTAAGAATCTTTCCTTTTTTTCTCTCTGAATGATAAAATCTTTCGAATTGTAACCATAACTGAATATGAATAGCAAGTCATGGATGACAAAACCATATATATAACCATGCCCTGGATTTAGCAAGAAGCGGGTTACATCCCTACTCCACATTTCTGTGTTCGCTTATCTTATCAAAGCATCATTAGTAATATCCCATTTCTGTGTAATTATTTTATCAGGCATCGTACATCAATAGTTCTAGAAGATACATGATGGTGGCCTAATCCAAAGTCTAGCCATGGGCATGTTTTGGAGAATCGAAGTATAGTGCAGCATGATTGTAAGTGTTTTGGAGAACAAAGAACCACAAGTGTTTTATTTCTTGGAAATTTAGAGAATTTCCCTCAATAAGAAGCTAACACTCACAGATGCTTCGGCAGTCCCATTCAAAGAAGGCATTGGATAAGGGCCATATGGATGAGATCCCTGACATAGATGCATGAAAAACACATATTAAATAATAATAATAAAAAAAATTCAAGTTAGCAAAGCTCATATACAGACATAAATACCAAATTAACACGTCCTATAAGCAAGCAAAAAGTAAACAAGATAGGCAGCGAAATACCGGAGGCATGGAAGGATGAGCATACAGTCCACCATGAGGATACATAGCAACATATGGAGGAGGTGTCCCGTATGGAGGGATCATATGCTGTAGGAAGAGAAATGTTAAGAGGCACTCCCAAATTATCAGTAAAAAGTATATCCCTTCAGGAGCTTAAAAAGGTCAACAAGTCAAGTTTTAAATGAACCCTGCCCAGGACCTCTCAGTATCAAGTTTGACTATATCAGAATTGCTGCCAGCTACAACTAAAATGTGTACTATGACTATAAAATCAAAAACAAAAACAGAATATGGAATACCTGTGCACCCCACATGTATGGATGAGCTTGAGGACTGGAGGGAACAGAAGAATGAAAAAACCCCGGAGGTGGCATAGGAGGGGTTCCAGCAGAGCTAAAATATGCCTGCATGTAAATATGCAAAAAGATATGTGTTTGTCCAAACCTTAAAAAGTTAGGGATGCAACTTCCCATGCAAGGAAAAATAAAATTGTTAGAACCTGATATGAAGCCCAATCAGGAAAAACTGTCGCAGGGCTGCTTGGAGGAGGCTGCTCCTGCTGCTGAGTGAAAATAATAATAATAATGGAACTTCTTAGAGAAAATTGAACCGAAAAAGTTATTTTGGATAAAGAAAAAACTTGGTGTACGTGCATGAACCTGTGCTGAAGATGACTTTGGAGCCTTTGTTGGAGTATCGACCTCTCCATTGCCCATGATTCAAACTTTGCTGCATGCCCTCAAACCTCCTCTAATCCATTACTAACATGGATGGAGCATGGAGCATATCTACATAACAAGGATAAGAGAAATGAACCCAAAACATATCTTAAGAACGAGATACCAGATACAGATATAGGCTTATAGCCAACATAAGGAGACAATTTTTTTTACCTTAAAAACCATTAAATAAAAAGTAAATCGCCATTTCAAATTGGTTGAGATTTATGTCAACACAAAAGAATTTGGTGATGAACAACAAAACCAGCTTCTTTTCTTTCCACTGTTAGCTAAAAGCTTTATAAATAAAAGAAGAAATGAGGACATAAAACAGAGCTGCAAGCTTCCATCAAAGAGCAACATCCACTACAGATTTATTATTCTTTTTGCGATCATCTTGTCGTTCTCTTTTAACTGTTTGCATGAATACCTGTCTCTGTCTGCGCCAAGGCTTAAAAACACGGAACTCAGTGACCTTAAGAAAGATCTTAGCCCAAGTTGACTCGGGAAGTTGATGACTCAAGCAACTCAGTTGAGTTCTCCAAGTTTCTGCCAGTGAAAGGGATACAATTAAGTACTCAGGAACTAATAAGAGAATAACACACTACGTATTCAGCAACTAAATCAAACATAAACATGAATGCAATACTGTCTGAAATTTAAGAGCAACACTTTCATATATCATTAACTCATTATCCTTAGTGCAACAAAAGTTATGGAAAACATGCAATAAATGCCAGAGTCTCAGAGATCATGAGATTCACAACTACTTAACTTGATAATCATAATCCGCAATCACAGTTCACAATTAACAAGACTCAGTTTTACAAGTATCATCAAAATGGAAACTGAATCACATTTAGCTACGTAAAATGCAGACATAATTAAACGAGGATGTAAAGAATTAGAACTCTAAATAAACGACTGGATATCATTAAATATCTAATTCATAGTCCACATTGCAGATCCACATACAACCACCCCTTGCTTTTTATGTAGAATCAAAGTGCTACAGAGAATAAGCCATCATCACATAGATTATTGGTATGATGGTATCATCGTTAACAGAATGTACATTAATTCACGAGTTGAATTTTTCATAAGAAATTTGCTTAAGCCATTCTCTCAGTCAAAATAGAAAGAAACCCATAAAGCCTATGGCCTAGAACATGAGAAGGATAAGCATCCGATTGCTAAAATAGGGAGGTAGATCTGAGTAGCCACTAAATGAAAAGCCTAAAGGGTGCAGTGGCTGATCGTGGAATCAAAAACTGAAATCTGAGCTAATGCATCAGGAAGGATGGATGTCAAGAAACAGTTCTTTGATTCCCAATTGGGTTCTCATTGCAACTTATTTCATTCTTGGCCAAAATGCATCTCATGTGAGACAGAACTCTGCCTCGAAGTTTGATTTTTATCATCAAGTACATATGGGTATCAATCTACTCAGTGTGACTTGCATGTTGGCGAAGTGATTTTCATAAAATCAAATTGCTGCCACAATATTTTTAGGCACTATTTGGCAGACGCATAAAATGAGTTGCTCTCATTTTAGTCATCTCAATCTCTAGCACATAACGAGTTCATGTTAACAGTGATTATGTATTAGAGATCAAGATCTCCAATACAAAATAAGTGTCAACTACAATGAGATGAATTCATTTTTAGGCATCTACCAAACAAGGCCTTTAGGTTTAATTTTAATGACATACTAGAAATAGAATCCTCAAAGAGATTTGTTTCAATTATCTTCGCTCTATAATTCAAGAAGATGATGCGGATGGGAGGTAGTAAGAAACAACTAGATAACCAATGGTCTAACTGAAAGTCTAGCCCTTGATAGAATGGAATGGCATAACAGGATTCATGTAGCCAACCCCAATTAATTGGGATAAGGCTTAGATGATGATATCTTGGCTCTATAATTCAAGAAGATGGAGATATAAATGAGGATGTTTCCAATAAAATTCTAACTAGGTGGATAAGGTAGACATGTTCCTCTAGAGTGTTGAGTGATTGCCACATGCTATAGGAAATTTTTACAAGACAGTTATTCGAACAGTTATGTCATATTGGCTAGAGTGTTGAGCAAGTAGGGGGCAACATAAGATGAGGATGAACATTACAATGATAAGAATATTGGGATGAATTTGTAGAAAGATAAAAGTATTGCTCCCAATATGGGGGAATGAGATGCGTTGGTATGGCAGGTTCATAAATCAGGCAGATTCTTGGTTCAATCATTCTACAAGCAGGTCAGAAAGCCAAGATCGGATGGAAAGTGGCCACATAACTATTTCTTTTTGCACTACGGTGCTCCTTCCAAAGTAGCAGCATTTGTTTGAATGGCAGGTAGGAAGAGGATGCTCACAATTGACAACCTCATTAAAAGAGCCATGGTCCTCCCCGACATATGCATTATGTGTATGGACAACTCTGAATCCGTTGATCATGTTTTTCTCCATTGCTTCTTTGCTAGGAAGGTGTGGGAAAGCTTCTTTTCCCTATTGAATACACAATGGGTTGCGCCAAGAACTGTTGATGTGTTCATTACTGCGTGGCACGGAGGTGGAGCCAAAAAGGATCGAAAGGTGGTTTGGCAGCTTGTATTGATGACAACTCTTCGAGCTATTTGGGGGAAATGGAATAGTCAATGCTTTAGAAGTAGAAGTGGTTTTCTGGGTGAGTTATAAGAAGGGTTACGACTTTTGTAGTCGAATGGGTTTCCGGCTTTAAGGCCGTGGATGCTTGTAATCTTATGCAGTTATGCCCTTAGTTGGGTTGTAATTTTTTCCCGGCTTAGTTGTAGTTTTTCCCATCTTAGTTTTGCCAAGTCAGGCTCTCTTAATAATCGTTACTTTTTTTTTCTTTTTTTGAAAGGCCTTGGAGAGAACCAAAGAGTAGCCCCAATATATAGGAGATAAAATGATCTAGAGCTAATTGAGATGGTTCGCCCATGTGCTACAAAAACCAGAGACAAACCTAATGAGGGACGCTTTTTTTTCTTTCTTTTTTTTAGAAGCAATGAAGGAGCTTCTATTTAGGTTGAAGGGGTTGAAATGATGATGAGGGGAATACCCAAAAGAACTTCTTTTTTTTTAGGAAAATGAGGGAACTTCTATTTAAGGTTGAAGGGCTTGAAATGAGGACGAGGTGAATACCCAAAAGAACTTCAATCATGATGGTCAACAAAAAAAAAAAAAGGATTTCAAGGGTTTGTTCACTTACCCACCCAAGTGGAATAACAAAGAAGGATGTGCAATGGGGACACATAGTTAGGACATGGGTACAATGATGATGATTAGTACATTTGAGATGTGAGTGGATGCGGCTGTGCACTTGTGTTTTATTGGTAACACAAATTTTTATTACAAAACTCCTAAGAGGGAAAGA
This sequence comes from Liriodendron chinense, assembly GCA_003013855.2. NCBI lineage: Eukaryota > Viridiplantae > Streptophyta > Magnoliopsida > Magnoliales > Magnoliaceae > Liriodendron > Liriodendron chinense. The sequence goes on from ML058335.1 coordinate 4,212,673, forward strand.
ATACAACCACAGAAGGCCAGCTCTCTCCCCCCCCCCCCCCCCCCCCCCCCCCCGGGTACATGATTATATCGACTAAACTCTTTGAGAGAGCATGACCAAGAGGAAACATAAAATTTAACATCTTCCAACACCTTTGGACACCGACTGCGAGTAGCTAAAGTATGACTATTCATTTCCTCCTAAGACCCTCAGAGGATCACCGAGAAACTAAGATTCCACAGTTTCCTCCCTTTACCATTTAAGGGGGCCCTCTCCATGCCATGAGAAGCAAAGATATAAATCCAAAAGTCCAGTCAATTTGGAACTGAGAAAACACCTATGACATACAGCTGATGCAAAAGAGCAATGGAGGAACAAGTGATCAACAGATTCTCCATCCCTTGAACACGATCAACATCCATTGGCAATAATTTTCTTCCCATTCCAAAGATGAATAACCATTAGGACCCTATCCAGGCCCACTAACAAAGCAAAAGCAATGATGCGTGGCAGGGAGTTTGTCCTCCATAACCACACCAAATGGGCAGGGGCAGCACTTATCATGTCTCCTCTCCCCCTTTCAAATGTGGTTGTAGTGCGATTTAACAAAGAAGATGCCATTCTTTACCCATTTCCATATTTGTTTACTTCTGGACTCTTCATTGATTTTGATTCCTTCAAGATGCTCAAGAAGTATAACCAAATCATCTGATTGTTCCTCATTTAGGTTCTGCCTGAACAAAGGGGACTGCACAATTTGACCGCCAATAGTCTCACAGCATTCCGCCACCTCAACCTATTATTGTGATGCCAAGTGAAAGAGAGAAGCAAAACTACTACAAGGGAGACCCTCAACACTCCAATCATCTTCCTAAAATCTGCTAATCTGCCCACAGTGGACTTTGAATTGCATCCTTTCAATGATTGGTTCCCATGAACTTTTTTATGGTTTTCCAATGCATAGCCTCCCCAACCTTAAATCCTTACACCCTTGCCAACTCTGCCACCTCACAATCCTCAGGATTGACACCCATAATCTTGCTTTTTGCTACATTAATTTTGAGACCTAAGACTGCCTCAAACCATCTTAAGACACATATCAGACTTAACTGCCTGTTGAGGATTTGCATTGACTATACATGTTGAGGAATTGTATTAAATTAATCAAAGTATCATCAACAAACAAAAGAGAAATATTGACTGTAATGACCCCGGGTTTTGATGCGCAGACATACACACGCATACATGTACACTAACATTCATCCAAGCACACATGCATAGTTCCATCCATTCATCCACGGCTTGAGAACAATCCGCCTTCACTTGACTCATGATTTCCACCATAGACTTGCATCATTAATGACCATTAAACCCATATTTCATATCAGCCCTTTGAGACATTGATAACGTGCCCAGACCATCCAAAACAATCCAACCAAAAAGGTAAACCAATCCCTTGATTTTCATCCTTAACCGGCATGTACAAACCCTTCAACTCCATTGATTTTCGGCCATTCATTCATCAACCTCAGTATCTGCTCGGATACTTGCTCATTCATCAAACCAACTGTAAAGACTAGAGACGCCCAATTAGCCTTAAATCTAGCAATCTAACCATCCACATCACCACCAGACCATTCCATCATAGCGAACTTGCCCTCGGACCATCTAAACCACATTTACACTCGTTCATCCAATGATTCTGAACCATTCACCTTATTCCTCGATCATTAATAAACATTTTCTACCATTGAATTCTAATTCTTTTTCATCCTTAACCGGCATGTACAAACCCTTCAACTCCATTGATTTTCGGCCATTCATTCATCAACCTCCGTATTTGCTCGTATACTTGCTCATTCATCAAACCAACCGTAAAGACTAGAGACGCCTAATTAGCCTTAAATCTAGCAATCTAACCGTCCACATCACCACCAGACCATTCCATCATAGCAAACTTGCCCTCGGACCATCTAAACCACATTTACACTCAGTTCATCCAATGATTCTGAACCGTTCACCTTATTCCCCGATCATTAATAAACATATTCTACCATTGAATTCTAATTCTAATGCCTATAGGTACATCTACCAACCATCTAAGGATTTCCAATGTACATAGTTCTACCCTTATACCATTCTCAAAAACCTACTTGTATGTGTCCGATCACAATGAAAATTTAACCAAAGGTTACTTGACCTAATTAAACAGCACATCCTCAATCTCCCCACCTAGGTCGCAATATGCGACCATCCATTAAAGACTTTTCATCATATCCGTCAGATGGCCCACCCAAATATCAGACAAAAACCATTAATACAATCCTAACATTTTTCCCAACAAATCTACCAGATCACCTTTTGCATTGGGCCAAGTTTGGGCCTGTTTCCAGAGTTCACAAGTCTTCCAAGAAGAATCCTTCAGTTCCATAAATTTCTAAAACTAAAAAAGGAATTCCATACACACATCCATAGCCTCCACTCTACATCCACCACCCTGTAGATCACAATGTGGTAATCAATTGGCAAAACTAACCGCACATTGACTTCTCTACACATTAATGGACCCCTTGGACAGTTCATCACCCATTTCTAAAATTTCTCAACCACCACCCGTTCAAAATACTTACTCGGAACCGTTCACTCATCGATCTGAACCACTCATTAGAAGAACCACTTGAGCACACGTCACGTGGATGATGTTCAAGCCCTGACTCAACCCTTTTGTACACGTAAACTTGGGTCAAAGCATCGGCCGGTTGTTGCATTAGTTGCTGCCACGAGACCAGTCCTTTGCGTCTTCTTTAGATGCACGTTGTTCATTCTTTTTTAGTTGCAGAAGCGTAACACCGCCCTGAACCACCGATCAAACCATCCTAACTGTGGGACCCATGCCACCTAGCAGCCCCCCCAAACCCAACTTCTTCTTCTCCATCCTCGACGACTTGCGGTAGGGAAAGAGTGTCATAGCAATAGATCCATAACCCATCAAACCAAACACTCTGAATCACATTCCGATCATCTCCAGCTCCATCTATCTCTCAATCCAAACAGTGTTATGATCGTCGCGTGCATTGCCATGAAACCTGTCTGCACATCTTCTTTGATCACGCGACCCAACCCCCCGACTTTCCTTCTTCTTCTTCGTGTTGCGTAGGCAATGTTGTTCAAATCATTATTGTATCACAAATCTTAACAGGGGTTGAATCGTATCGTAAATCATAAGATTCTTTATGATCTTCTTAAAAATATGAAAAATATAAATAAATCAGAAAAAATAAAAGCTCAGTAATCATCCTTTTGCCATCAATATGCACCAAGTAATACCATGTCACGACAATGTTAAAGGATTCTTATGTTTAAGTCTTTTTTTTCAAAGATGACAAAATCTTATAAAAAGCCAAATCAACTACAAGCAGAAGCAAAAGCAAAAACAAAAGGAAAAAAGAAAGAGAAAAAGGGAGACAGCAGCCCGACTAAGCCCCAAGAAAATCCATATTACAGCCCTTTAGGAAAGAAACAAAAGAAGCCCATTCAATAATTAAAAATCTAGCCCTTTGACACATGCCGTCGATCGATTTCTTGCTATTATCAAGGCATCTTGCATTTCTCTCTTCCCAGACTACCCACCAAATAGCATGCAACACCATTCTCCATAACATATTCTTGAATTTGCCAAGGCTCGCACCATGCCAAGCAAGCAAACATTGACTCACCGACCCTAGGAAGGACCAATTGATGCGAAAGCATTTCATAATGTCTGCCCAAATCGAGGTGAGAAAAGGAAAATGCATAAATGATGATCAACGGTCTCCTCATCCTACATGCACATACTACAAATGTTTGGTAAGATCATAGCCCTCTTCCGCAAATTGTCAATGGTGAGAACTCTCTTTCTACCAACAAGCCACCCAAAGACCTTCAAGAAATTTTTCTTAAAACATACAAAGATCCTTTAACAATTTATGTTCTTGTTGACTTTCTCGAATGTAGAATCACGTTGGAAAAGCGGCATTTGATTTTGTAAACCGACGAAATAGAATATTTTGATTTCTAACCATCATTTCGCAATAAAAATAAGTCAACATGATCATAACCATTCATAAAAACATTCCAGATGAGCCATACATCACTTTGGTGTTTTAACTAGTTAAGAAGTAAGAAATCATTTTTTTTTAAAAGCTCTACGATTTAATGTTAAAGAGAATGTATATCATTTAATCTCTTATAAAAAAAACAAAATAAAATAATTTACCATTTTCTAAACGATTTTTTTTTTTTTTTGGAAAAGGTTTTTTCTAAATGCGCACAACCCCCCCCCCCCCCCCCCCTTTCAAAACACAGAATGAAAGCCAAGTAAATCTTATAAAAAGGGATTCAAATCATTCTGCTACATATTCGACTCAAATCATAAATCGTAGGATTTTGACAACACTGGCGGTAGGAGACCTTTGTTGCAGAAACCGGTTTGCCATGTGAATCTAGACCGTCAAAACTTTGGCTCCTGGCCATCAGTCACCATCTAGTCGTGCAACCGAGCCTAGCATCTCCACCAAATTCAAATCCAACCGTCCAACCAACCAGCATTTTTTAAAGCATCCAACTAGCCACCTATTCAGAAAATCCGAACTACGTATCCCCTTGAAATTCAAATTTTGTAGGTTGTGAAAGCAAGTGTCATAACTATTTTGAAGAACCGACAGCAGCTTACTAATCAGGACTGTCCAATTTCTAAATTGTCCACCAATCTCCATAAAACAAGCCCGTTCACACTCTTCTTAGTCCAACCGTCAAATCATCCATGACGTTCTTCCATCCAACCCAACAAGTAACACACGTATGAACATGTACAGTGAAGACTAGGTGCGAGTGTAAGCTTGTTAGAGAGGAAAGGGTAGGAACGTGTACAGTGGACAAGTCCTAGTAGGTCAGGGAGTTGAGAGGCTTATTTCTCTTGGTGATGATGCCACCTAAGGGGGAGTTAGGAAGTGAGATTAAGAGAGGCAACAATGTATCGTAACAGGAGTTGAGGATATGCGATGGGTGTTGGTTTTATATGGGGGTCTTGAGTTGTGCTTAGGCATCTAATGTGAAGCGACTGTGAGGTGTTGGCATGAGTGGTGTTTTGGGTGTGGTCTGAGATGCATACTTGTTGATGAGGACATCAGTGGTACATCCTATAGAGTGTACCAGAGGAGGAGGCATCGCCGACAGAGTACTGGAGTTGATGAGTTGCCCATTTTCTGACGTGCTACAAGTATGGGACCGCAGGAGCAGCATGATCGCAAGACCATGGGGCGGATTTCACACCCTATCGCGTGGGTGTTTTAGTCTTTAGGCGTTTTTCTGTGCTTTCTTATTTTTAGGCACTTTAGTGCTATGGTTTAGTTTTAAGCATTTTTATGTTCTTTTTCTGGTTTTCAAGCGCTTTAGTGCACTTTTTTCTTTTCGTGGCTTATATATATTGTGAGAAACCTACTTTTTTATTATTGGATGAATAGAAATTCATATGCTTTCTTCCTCTTTTACCAAAGAGATTAGGGTTTCAGGATTAGCCCTTGGGTGTTGAGGATTCCACTTAGGTTTCAGATTTTCCTTCTTTCTAATTCTTCGAGGCGCAGGAAAAGGTAAGAATCATCCGTTTTCATAATCCGTACTTTCTTTCATCTTGAACCCATCACCTCTCCATCTCCTTCATTCTTCTCTGATTCTTCCCCTTTTGGTACGAACGGAAAAGAGAGATGACTAGCTATGAGTATCAGATCCAAACTTGACTGTGAACTGGCTTATGCTAGATCTAGGATATCCTCATATCCCTAAGTCCTTTTTTTATGGTTTTACGTGATTTTATACGAAGGGGCATGACCCTAACAGATCGATCCCATCTCTATGTTGGGATTTGCTTAATTCCTTTGATTAAAAACAGTTAGTTGATTAATTTTATTATTTGAATCTCCTCAACCTGATTATACATACATTTAGGGTTAAGTCATCACATGTCCTTGCATCACTTGTGAGGATAAAATGTGAGTGGCTTGGGAATCAAATGAGTTATTAACGTAGAGAGAGAGAGAGAGAGAGAGAGAGAGAGAGAGAAATAGTCTAGCATGCACGTCGAGCTAGTCGTTGGGTTCGAGTTCAATTGTGTTCTGGAATAGTTTAGTGACGTGAATCAGTGAATCATCTCATGTTCTTTCTCACATATTTTAACCATTTTATGATTAATCGTTTATTTTGCGAAATTTTGAACAATGAAGATAATGTTCCTATGTGATGTTGTTTTCTCAATTCCAATCTTAGTTATCAAAAATTTCAAAATCATATTTCTAAATCATGTTCGGAATAGAAAATTCCACAAAATCCCTAAGTTTTGGAATTGTTGGATGAATGTTTTAGAAATTGGCATTTCGTGCGCCGAAAATTTGAATTTCAAAGCCTGGTTTGTAAAAAATACTCAAACCGAGGAGTCTTTTCGTGAAATTCCATTAAAAAAAAAAAAACGAGTAAAATATAATTTTATAATCCTACTTAGGTCAGGGATCGCCTCTCATAAAAAATTCTAAGTTTCGCCTATTTGATCGCCCGAAATCCTACCCTATGAGGCTTTACACTTGAAATCCTATGCGATAGCTTGAAATTCTGATTTTTGAAGGCTTGTATAATTTTTCATCATTATTTATTGGATTTATTGTTGGAAATTCAAAGTTACTACTAGATATTTGATTTTGTTCTCCGGAAAATTTATTGATGATGATCTCAGAAATTATGTTGAGTTTAATAAATACGTTGATATTAGAAACACAAGTGATTCAAGGAGAGTGTGATTGAATGTTGGATACCTCATAAACATTGGAAGTGGATGAAATACTTTGGAAAATTGTATTGTATCTCTTGAATCTCTACCGTAGACCCTTTGGGCGAGTGAGCATGTCAAGATTACAAAAGATTCGCGCTGCCAAGTTCGATAAGAGTTGTAAATTTTTGTCTGACCATGCTGAATGTGATGCAGGGACATGTGATTACTTAACCAACCCTAGATGCATGAATAATCAGGTTGAAGAGATTCAAATAATAAAATTAATCAACTAATTGTTTTCAATCAAAAGGATTAAGCAAATCCCAACACAGAGATGAGGTTAATCCGTCAGGATTATGCCCCTTCGCATAAAATCACGTAAAACCGTAAAAAAATGAGAACCTAGGGATATGAGTATATCCCAGATTTAGCATAAGTCAGTCCACACTCAAGTTCGGATCCGATTCTCATGACTAGTCATCCCTCTTTTCCGTTCATACCAAAAGGGGAAGAATCAAAGAAGAACGAAGGAAATGAGAAGAGATAGGTTCAAGATGAAAGAAAGTACGGATTATCCCAACAAGAAAAACGGATGATTCTTACATTTTCCCGCACCTTGAAGATCTAGAAAGAAGGAAAATCTAAAACCGGGGTGGAATCCTCAACACCCAAGGGTCAATCCTGAAACCCTAATCTCTTTGGTAAATGAGGAAGAAAGCATACAAAATTTTATTCATTCAATAATAAAATAAAATTTGGATTTCCCACAAGTATATATAAGCCACGAAAATACTAAAGTGCCTAAAAACAAGAAAAAAGGAATAGAAAAGTGCCTAAAAACTAAATCTATTTCACCGTCCTACGGTCATAATGCTCCTGCGGTCCTGCTACTCGCGTACTCGTAGTGCGTCAGAAAATGGGTCTCATGAGCCCGGCGTCCATCCACATCAACTTCTCTGCTCCAATACTCTATCAACGACGCCTCCTCCAACTCGTCTGCTCCAGTACTTTGTCGGCGACGCCTCCTCCTCTGGTGCACTCTAAAAGGTGCACCACTGATGTCCTCATTAGAATGGTTCCTTACTAATGAGCCCTTTGAATGGGTGAGCATCATGCAAAAGGTTCCCACTGTCAGGCCAAGTAGTACCCTTTGGCTGGGTGAGTATGGATGCAAAAGGTTCCCATTGCCAGGTTAGGTATTGTATTGGAAAGTATTGGCCAACATAAGTAAATTCCTTAGGAACTCTTGATGATTGGAGAAGGATTAATTGCAGACTCTTTCTTTGGAATTTGGGCAATGAAAGATGCTCCCATCTCTTTTGAAAAATACAGACCCCATGAAAAAAAAAACATTTATAAATACCATAGAATATCTCTAATTTCCTCCCAAAATGTCTTGAAAAGCACCAAATCGAACCATTTGGTCTCAGTGCCTTGACCCCAACGACTCAATTGCTTCCTAAACTTCTTTGACATCTGTCAGCCTTTCAAAGAAACCTACATTTTCTTTTAATACACCAATCAAATTCAAGATATCAAGAAGTGGTCTTCTACACTTCTGTCTTTTATAAAACTTTTGATAGTCTAAAATTGCAACATATATATCCTTTGGTTTATCCAATGCCACAATGTTGAACTCCAATTTTTGGATTTTGTTAAAACCCATCTTCCAACGCTAGCCAATGGTGAAAAAAATTTAAATGTTCGTGTCCCAATCTTGTAAGCCAAAGGGATCTAGACTTTTGCCCCCACATAATTCCTTCTTCCTTCACCTTTCACTTGTATTCAATATGGAATTCATTTCCATGAGACCTATTGTTGTAACTTGTAAGGCACATTCCTTGTTCTTCTTTCCTATCGATATCCTGGATCTCAAAAAGAATTTTAGCAATCACTTCTTCCACTTTCCCAAAGTTATTCATGTTCCATTTTTTTAGTGTATTACTCCTCTCTTTTTTTCTTTTTTTCTTTTTTTGAGAAATAATTTTGTGTATTTCCAATCATGAAAAAATGGAATTTTTTATATTTTTATGGATAATTTAAGGCCCCCATTTGGAAGGTGTGAAAATCCCCACATCATGCTATTTAACTGCATTGCTGAAGCTTTGAAATTGGGTTTAGCTGAATGGTGAAGGAATAGATAACCAACATCGAATAGCAAGCTTAATGTAGCAAAGAGCTAAACTAAGCTCAATGGCCATTTTTCTCATTTGAAGTACAGATCCTTTATGTTGGTTGCCTAGAATTACAATGAACATAGAACCATTTCCTTTGATATGAGAGCTCTGAATCAACAGGTATATGCTTAAACAGACGTGTTGTAATATCTTCACCCACTGACAAATCATTACATGCAAAGTGAAGATCCCCGCGTATTACAATCTGACAGATACAGACCCTTGATCAAAAGACCAGGCAACCACGAATCCGAGACCATAACCCAACATAAGCACATGTATAAAGCATACGAACGGAAGGCCCCTTCTGAACAAATGCTAGGAAAACAAAGCATGGATGTATAACCAGCATGCTTTCCCTTTGTCTAGCAGTCACATGCACCCAATAAGTCCCCTGAATATAGAACACCTAACATAGCAACACGGAGCATAAGGGTCCGTCGGGAAGTTCCAAGTTACCGAGGCCCACACAACTCACTCTTGATGAAATTTAGGACCTTCCTATACATACCACACCGATTTGGGGCAGAAAAGGCACGAAAATGGAAGCCCACTTGACGGGAGTTTTGCTTCCCGTGCCATCCCAAATATAAACCACCTATCTGCCACTGCATCCCAACACTAGAAAAACCAACATGCAGCATATGATTCCAAACCCCAATGAATTTGTTACATTGTCGATTCTTCACTAATCGAATCTCATAATTACAATTTAAAACATCAAGCACCAAAAAGCGCATCACTTTAATAATTCTCCAGCTGAATCCAACAACCACGAAAAAAAAAAACTCACCCACCAACTCGATTCCCCTTCTCCTACTTTCTTTCCAAATCCAATCAAAACACATCAAACACAACGACGAAGCCCTAGAAACCAAATCCATTCCGATAACCAAACATAGATCAGGGCGACCAACATAACATGCAAAAACAAATTTCCAAAACAAATTCATCTCGAAATCAAAAGAGAGAACGCGTCATGCGGAATCCAGAGATTAATCACACTCTTCAACACTAATCATTTGCATCACAAAGCAGAAGAAAACATCAAAATCTACAACTTAAAATAGCAATAGATATTCAAAAAAAAAAAAAAAAAAAAGCAAGAGAGAGAAGAATCATACCAGAGAGTGTTTTGAGTGACTGAAAAGCGTCAATCTGTTTCTTCAGTATAGCGAGAGAGAAAGAAGAAACCCTAGGAAAGGGATGGATGAGATAGAGAGGAGAATGAAAGGGATTTCTAGGGATTTTGGAGAGACGGGAAATATCAATAGGACTGAAACTACAAAAGGGGGTGTTGGCCTCTCTCTCTCTCTCTCTCTCTCTCTCTCTCTCTTTCTCTGTTTAATTTTTATACATGTAATGTGATGAAGTATAGATCGATCGATTTCTCCCTCTCTCTCTCTCTCTCTCTCTCTAACTGATTTCAACCCAACTCCTGCGAGGCTGCGGCAGCTCTCTCTCTCTCTCTCTCTCTCTGGGCAGCAAACATGAATACGACGATACTCGAGTCCGGAGGATATATGCACTGCACTCGGGTTTTTGTTTCCGGGCGTTGCAGGGTGCCCGAGCAACAAAGGGGCTGTGGGGCCCACCGTGATATATGTGTGACACCCACTCCGTTCATCAGTCGGACGCGACTTTCCTGTAAGCGGACGCGGATTGCATGCTAACTGAGCGTGTAAATTCTGTGGGGCCCACCGTGATGATTGTGTATTATTCACACCGTCCATCCCTTTTACCAGCTCGTTTTAGATTATGAGCCCGAAATTGAAGCATATGCATTGGTTAAGTAAGCCGCACGAAACAGTGGGAATTGAGCACCTACCATTGAAAACCTCTTAATAGCCATCAAAGTTTTAAATCAAGCTGATATTTGTACTTTCCCTTCATCCATGTCTATGTTATCTTATGAACGGGAGTGAATTGGCTAGTGTTCCCTATACTAGCGAACTTGTTGATGTGAGTAGGTGACGGAATCAGGGAAGGGCACCAGTCAAGTGATTATATGAACGGCCCAAAGAAGATTAAGGCTCTGTGGACCTCACCATGATATATTTAGTATATCCACGCAGTCCGTCCATTTGGCGATATCATTTTAATATACTATAACTAAAATGAGTCATATCTAAAGCTCAAGTGGACCACACCACAAAAGACAATGGGGACAATGATTTTCACCATTAAATCATGCGTAGGGCCCACCATGATGTTTATTTTTCATCCAAACCGTTCATAAGGTCACACGGACCTAGATGAAGGGTAAAAACAAATATCAGACTTATCCAAAACTTATGGGACCATAGAGAAAGTTTCAATGGTATACGTTCAATCTCTGTTTTCTGCAGTGTGGTCCACTGGATCTTTGGATCTATCTTATTTTTTGGCTCAAGTCTTATAATGATCTCAAAAAATGGATGGACAATTTGGATATAACACATACCTCATGGTGGGACCTACAGAACTTAATGACGTCACAACACCAAGTGGCTGGTGCAGTACACAGGCAAATCCGCTTCTCTTATGAACAGGTTGGATGACAAATAAACATCAGCGCGAACCTAAAAAGGCTTCAATAGTGTCATTATCCCCACTATTTGCTGTGGTGTGGCCCACTTTAGCTTTGGATATACTTCAATTTTGGTATCATGTCAAAAAATGAGCCAGTAAAGCAGATGGGCTACGTAAATAAGACACATGCATCACTGGACCCACAAAGTTTACTCACTAGTCCAATGATCCTTGTCCCCTAACCCAACCTCTGTGGGGCCCACCATGATGTTTGTGTTATATCCAATCATTACATTCTGTATTGCATACAATTTTAGGGCATACTCTTAAAAACAAGGGAGACCCAAAACTAGAGTGGACCACGCCATAAGGAACGGTAGGGATTAAAAGCATTCTGCAGAAACTTCTTATGAGCCAAGGAGGTGTTGGATTAGGCTGATATCTAGGTGGGATGGATGGCATACACTATAGACCCGCGGAGGTTTCAAAGGTAGGCATTTCCATCTATGCTATTTCTAGTGGTGTTGCGCACTTAAGTCTTGAATCCTCCTCATATTTAGGCTTATGAGTGAAAATGAGCTGGCAAAATGGATGGACCGAGTTGATGTAACACAACTCACCTACTCTCAAGTTCTTGTGACCAAAAGCTCTGAATGCCCACCAAGATGTTCATTTCATCCTAGCATGAACGGCTTTGGTGGCATATAAACATCAAGGCAATCTCAAGAAGGTTTCAGCGGCGGTGTTTTCCAACCACACTCTCTTGCACCGTGGCCCACTTATGTCTAAGTTCTGCATTTTTTTTAGCTCTCTTTTAAGGGCATGGACCAGGTACTATCCCCACTACGATGCATGAGGAGACCGATGGGTGTGTGGTGCGTTACCATTGGCTGACATAGCGGGTCCCACACTTCAATATTGGTGGGATGTGACTATTAGGTACAGGCCCGTTGCGTTGGCCAACGACAACGCGCCTCATATCATCCATCTCCTCATGAATCTTGGTGGGGTAGTACCTAATCTGAGGCCCTCTTCTAAATAGTGACGGGCATAATTAGTAGGTGTATCCCACTCGTGCACTGAAGTGGGCTCCACTAACCTTGGATTGTAGGGACCCACATTGCTTGGTGTAGCACATATTGCTGGAAAAGTTCTATGAGCCCTACCATGATTTATGCATTTGATCAATGTTGTTCATCAATTTTGTAAACTTATTTTAACAATGAATCCAAAACTGAGGTAGATCAAAATCGCAGGTGAACCATAATGTAGGAAATAGTGGTGATTGTACACCCACCGTTGAAACATCTGGAGGGTTACAAAAGTTTTGGATCAAGCTGATATTTATGTCATCCATTCATCTAGGTCCATGTGATCTAATTATCAGGCTGAATGGTAAATAAACATTATAGTGGGCCCCTACAAAGTTTTTAATGGTGGCCGTTCAATCACCGTGTGCCGTGATCCAACTGATAGTTCGATCCGACTCGTTTTTAAGATTATGCAGTAAACTGAGCTGGAAAATGGATGGACGGCGTGGATAAACTACATAGATGCAACGTAGTGTTAGAGGAAACTCGCACCGGGTCAGTCCACCAGATCAAGTTAGGAAGTGACCCCAAGAATCGAGCAATCTAAAAGTGGGCCACACCATACGAAACAGTGAAGATGAGGATGCCCCACCGTGGAAATCTTCCTACGACCTCTGCGAAATATCAAACCCTTTCAATGGTGGACATCCTCGTCCCTGCTTTTTCCTGTGGTGTGGCCCTCTTGAAGTTTGGATCTAAATGATTTTTGGTAACACTCTCAACTAGAGCTGGTGCAGCTGATGGACGGAATGGATTCCACAAAGACAGCACGGTGGGACCCACAGATCTTTTTTTTTTTTTTTTTTTTTGAAGAGGCTCCCTACAACGTGGAACTAAATCGCGCCCCCGTGATTAGGTGATCGAGTGCATTTGTATTCTGGGATGGACCGCCCAGGACCAATCCCGAAAGAGGGAAACTTTTGATACTCTGTTGGAGTGTGATGGCTGATATGCAGGCCCTGATATATTGTATACGTGGCACATAGGTATTTCAAATCGAACTGCATCCCTGTTTAGATTGGTCCCAGAACGGTTTATACAACTTTCGGATTGGTGGACGTGTATTGGTGGCTGAAATGAAAAGATCCAATGGTCATGATTCAGTAAACAAGTGGTCACGAATCAGAGGCTGGGTTTTGTTAAATCAGTTGTATTTTGAGATTCTGGCTTTGTTAATTGGGCTCCACAATTTATACAGTGTGTTCATGAATGCCACGCGTAGAATTTCTAAGTGCCTGTGTATCAACTATCGTAGGGCGCCAGAGTATCAAATAACTCCCATCAGCCATCACCGAACATTGACCGGATGGTTAAAAGAGCCGCCCTTGTATGCCTCGCGGTAATTTCTCTCGCAGGTCACCCTTGTATGCCTCGCGGTAATTTCTCTCGCAGGTCACCCTTGTATGCCTCGCGGTAATTTCTCTCGCAGGTCACTCTCTATAACCGAGAGCCACGTGGGTGGAGTTTTCATGAGATCCAAACCGTCCATCAGGTATATTGCCTCATATTCACCCTTGAACTCAAAAATCATCATAATACAGAACCTAGGCCACATTATAAGAAAAAAGATGGTATAGGACGCACACCATTATTTTTGTGTAAGGCCCACCTTGGTGTTTTTTTGCCATCCAATCCATTCATCTGATGTGCCTAATGGGGATAAAAGAATTTCCCAAAAATCAAGGAATTCCAAAACTCAGGGGACTATACCAAGTGAATTTAGATGTTTAAGGTATTAACTACGGGGTGGCCCACCTGGTTGTTGAGTCATGATGATTTTTGGGTCAGGCCAAACAAGGGGTGTGTATCTGATGAACGGGATGGATTTCATGCGCGTTTAGTCGTCTCCCTCAGAGAAAGTTACCCTAGTGGGGGAGGTACGGCAGCGTTTTCCCTGTAAGAAGCTACTCACCGAATCTTGCAGGCCACAAATCGAAAGGTTATGTATTGCACCGTTGAGGAGGTTTTTTTTTAATGGTCCATCCACGTCTTCATGCATCTGACTGGTGATCCGGATTACCGAATCGTGGGTCCCACTTCTCAGATTTGAAAAGCCGCGTACTGTTTATTACTTTATTTTATTACTACTCGCCGTTAGATGCTCGGAGCTGAAGGATGCACTGTATACTCGGGTTTTCATTTCCTATAAGTGTGGCCCACGAATCAGAGCGTTGAAGTCCAGGCCCCACGTTGGATTGAGCATGCTCAGGAAGATGAGCGGATCGGATGATGCTAGCCATCTATGTTGGACCTCTTTCAGTTGAATGCGGACGGTTGTTGCAATTGTTTGATTGACCGTCTATTTGCAGCCGACAAAATGAAAGGTCAAGATTGCCCCGTTAAAGAGAGGATTTTCAGAGGCCCGTCTAGATGGACAGAAAACACGAGCATACTTGAGCGGATTACGTGAGACCCCCGCCTCACCCATGACGGTGCGGCACTTACCGTGGGGCCCACCTTAATGTATGTATTCTCTATCTAGACCGTCCGTCCATTTTTTCAGATCATTTTAAGTGTATGAACCAAAAATTGATGAAGATCCAAATCTCACGTGGACCATACCATAGGAAACATTGGTGATTGACAATTAATCGGTCAAAATAATTTTGGATCAAGCCGATTTTTTTTTTTTTTTCGCTCCATCAAGGATTATGTGACCTTATCAACAGATTGGATAATAAATAAACACTACGGAAACAATAGGGTGCGCCAATTTTAAAAATAGGAGTTCAATCACCACTGTTTCCTGGAGTATGGTCCACTTGATATTTGGATATTTTTAGCTTTTGGGATATTGGCCTAAAATAATCCAGAAAAACGGATGCACGGATCTGAGAGGTCCCATTGTTGATAGACGGTGGTATAAAAATCTAACAAACTGGATGATCCCAACTCATCTCCACTATTGGCATTTTCTCCAATTAATAAAGATAGTTGTATTTTTTACCATCCATTCGCACGCCCTATATTGAGTGATTGGGATTGCACCATCTCATAGATTTTAGTGGCCATGGTCCATCCGTTTCATGGGCCATCAGATCAACCACCAGGATCATCAAATCCTCTGCAAGCCTGTACTAACTCGTGGCTAAAGATACTATACATGCATCCTCTGGCTCAGGACTGAGTGATTCTTACCATCTAGACGCCCCCACGCGCCACGCGCACGGACGCGAGGGCGAGGCAGGGGCAACAGCTTCGTAGGCGAGTCCCTGACTGCGGGGCCCACTTAGATATATTTTTTGTATATCCACTCCGTCCATCCGTTTTCTCAGATCATTTTAGGAAAATTTACAAAAAAATTATGCAGTTCCAAATCTCAAGTGGACCACACAATAGTGATTAAATTTACCACTGTTAAAAACTTCTTGTGTGCAACAAAAGTTTTGGACCAAGCTGATATTTGTGTATTCCATTCATCCATCTCTGTGTGACTTTATCAACAGGTTGGATGGAAAATAAACATTAATAGTAGGGCCCAGAATGTTTTTAATGGTGATCCTTCAATCACCACTGTTTTACTGTATTGTGGTCCACATGAGATTTAGATCTTCCTAATTGTTGGTTTTATACTCTAAAATGATATGGAAAAACAGATGGACGGAATGGATATGTAAAACATACATCGAGGTAGGCCCCACGGTCAGGGCCTCACCTACTGAGCTGATACCCCTACCTCACCTAATCCTTGCCCTACGCGGACCCCGGCGAATGTCGATGTGAGAGGTACAATAGTCTGCAGGACCTCTCCAAACTGTAGTTCTCGAAACTGCATACCTTTGATAAGAACCGTTCATCCGTTAGAATACCATTCTTCTATTGGAACACACCATCGATGGCCGATGGTACAAAATTATTCTGATCAGAGAATTTACACAATTTTAACTTAAG
The DNA here is from genome assembly GCA_003013855.2 of Liriodendron chinense. Taxonomy (NCBI): domain Eukaryota; kingdom Viridiplantae; phylum Streptophyta; class Magnoliopsida; order Magnoliales; family Magnoliaceae; genus Liriodendron; species Liriodendron chinense. The sequence goes on from ML058335.1 coordinate 4,229,118, forward strand.
TTTTGCCTCGTTGAACATGAACCGTTAAAATCTGTAGTTTAGCTTGTGTTTACAAGCCATGATAGGGCCCACCTGATGATCAGTAATTGGGATTTTATCTACGGGAAACGTGGGGCACGTTGATGGACATGTGGAGATGTGGCTCATATAAAATGGAGGCCCTGCGAGCTACAAGTTTATATAGTCCTGCGGGGTGTTTTTATTTTCTGCGTTTTACCAAACTACCCTTGCGATCTCTACATTAGTCCTCCGGAGGAGTCATGAAAATTGGAATCGTGCTGTACAAAAGGCTACTGTGCATGATTCCATACACGTGGGCCCATCGTCTAGAGATCTACGCCGTCCGTCCGATGGAACCTACCGTAGAAAGGATCTTCTACTAAAAGAAGTCAGATCCAAAGATCCTCACCCTTCAATTGTTGGATTACAATTAGAAAGTAAAAGGTAATAAAAGCAACGGTCTGTATTCAATTTAGAAAAATAACAAATTTTTGACTAGAATTAGAATCTACGAACTTTTTGTGAAATCTTCATCCATGGTGGGCCACATTAGATTGGCGGTCTGGATTATCGAACCGTCAGCCCACGTGAAAGCAAAGCGTACTTTTGCCGCAAGCAGGATAGTGTAGTTCTCTTTCTAGCTTTCTTACTTTTGTTACCATGAGTGGACACGAGCGGCACGGACGTGTCAGCAAGTGCCAGCTGGATCTCACGGATTAATATGGGAGCACAGCCATCGTCATGTGGGTAGGTGCAGGTGCAGATTGATCTGGACCGTCTATCTAGTGGGTCCCATTTGTAGTTTCCATGCCGGACGAATGGATGCTCAAGAACATCGAAGGGCGAGACACCATTCAAAGGGAGATCGGCCAGGAAACGTCCCTGTCTTTTCAGGTCTGATTTTGAACCGGTGGGTAAAGCGTACAGAAAGTATTGATTTTGCAAGCTTGATTAGGTAGCTACCACCAGCAGGATAGGTGTGCGTCGTGCGTGCATTGGTGGAGACCAGGTTGTCAAAAGAGACCTGACACATCAGCAAGTATGAGACCAGCCTATCACGTCTGTTCTCTGCCAATGCACAAGTGACACGTGTTCAATGAGGTGGGTTGGACCCCTAACTATAGGCCGTCTAGATGTATGTGACTTAAATCTACACCGTCCAAACATTTTGACTGCTCATTTTAGGGCACGAACCCAAAAATCAAGTTAATCCAAACCTTAGGTGGACTACACCATAGAAAACAAACGTGATTGAATCCTCACCACTAAAATTTTCATGGATTCCAACAGAATGCTTATTTTCCATCAACTTATTAATAAGGTTATAAAAACTTAAAAGAAGAGGCCACAATTGAAGCCGACTCAAATCTTAGGTGGACCACACCACAGGAAACAGTAGTGATTAAATCCCCACCATTAAGAACTTCATGGATTCCACTTGGAATGCTTATTTGCCATCCAACCTGTTGATAAGGTCACAAACACCTAAATGAAAAGACCACACAAATATCATCTGGATACAAAGCTATTGTGGCACACAAGAAGGTTTTTTTTCTTCTTTGTCAATAACCACTGTTTCCTTATACTATGGTCCATCTGGGATTTGGATCTGCTTCGTTTTTTGGATCATGCCCTAAAACGAGCTTTCAAAACCGATGGACAGCGTGGATGTGGTCACATACATCACAGTGGGCCCCACAGTCAGGGGTCCCACCCACATTAGGGATCCACTGAATCCGCGCCTGATTTTGCCTGGCAGAGCCCTTACCCATTGTCAACCCTGACTGGGGCTGCACCTTGGGCTGGGCGCGGCCTAAACCAAGTTGCTCACGGGGTTAGACCACGTTGAAATATGGGCTGGGCCTTAGCAGGTTCCCAAAAAATCTATGTTGAAATTGGACGTGATAGATATGGCACGTGAAATGTACATGGGTAGAGAGGAACTGAATTGCTGGTGCAGAATGATCAGATAGGTGAATGTATGGTAGTTGCATGTGGCCCATTGTTACGTGTAAATGCATCTAACCCTCCCATTAATTTCATTTCCCCAACTTAGGTATGTATTCTAAAACCCAAATTGGGATTTTATCAATGGTGGAAGTTCAACCTCCATTTTTTTTTTTCCTTTGGTGTGGTCCACTTGAGTTTTGGTTGTGATTAGTTATGTCTTGTGCTAATATGAGCAGACAAAATGTCCACATAGATTCCTATCCACTTTGTTGGAGGAAATTTGCTTTCCACGTGCAAACATTTTGGTTCGGTGACAACACGCAATTTGCAAACATGAGGACCATCTTTCTATACCTGATGTGGGCTATATATATATATATATATATATATATATATATATAATGGATGCAAATTGTGTACTGTTTCTGCCTGCCTATGCTGACATGAGTGCTAACTTGGCCAAGCGAGATTTGATGGGATGGTAAGCTGCTATGAGTGATTGGCCTAGTGGAATAACAACTTCAAACATGCTTTGCATGAGCTTATTTTTTGCAACTTGTCTTCAATCAAATCACACCACATCATAGTCATAATGAGTTAGTATTGGTAGTAATTGTTGGAAATTAGAGTTAGAAAAACTACTTGGATTAAATGAAATTAAAATAAAGAAATGAGAAAACTTATCGATTTGTTGAAGTCGATGCGTGATTTGGAATCACTGGGCTTGAAATCGAATTTGCCCTCCTTGGACCGCGTCCCAAGTGCAACAGGAATTTTTTGGACAATCGACCTCCAGGATACAACGACTATTACCCGGTCCCAACGGTGCACTCACTGTACACGGGCTCGAACCATTTGTAGTCTTAACCCGAAAGACAAGACGCTTAAACTAATTTTTAAAGCAAATTTCCATACTTTTTAAAAGTAGATAAAGAAAGTCTATTTATAGACTTTGAGTGGACACCCTTAAGGGTATAGAGACACCCTTTCATAAAGGGTTGTGACGGTTGGGTTTAAACCCAATTAGTGCATCTCTTGAGATTGAAAAAATACAACCTTTCAAAACAAAAAGTGAAGGGATGCAACCCTTTGGACTTACATGAAAAGACACGTCCGCCTGTGCACGCATGCACACACTTGCGGCCATGGCCATGGCCCCGGCCTGACGGAAATTTTGAAACACTAATTTATTTTTAAAATAACTTAAAATATAACAATCCCCCACATGTTTCAAAATTCAAGACATTTTGGGTTAAGATAGAAGAGTTATGTAATAGTGTCGATGTCTATCCGACTTTAATCGACATTTAGAGTAAGCAAGACAGGTTTACAGGAATCAGGTGACTATCGGTCTTTAACCTGACCCTTGAAGTGTAAACGGCTATACATACCACTCACACAACTTTTCTGCTACAGCTGGTTCTACGGTTTGGTGCGTTTCGGCCATGCACCTTTACCTGGATTTTCATGAGTGCTCTAGAGAATAGCCTAAATATCTCATAGGAAGCGGCCTCCACTCCCACACTCATATAGGTGAATTCCATCAAGTGTACACAGCAACTGGATACACCACCAATCCTGGTTATGGATTCATTAAGAGTTCAAACTCATCCTCCCAAACGTTGCCGTTTGCACTGCATACATCTCAGGAATGGGTAACTCTCTGCAGTGCTTCCCAGTCTCCTAGTGTCTTGTTGTTTACCCATTGAACCTATCGCATGGGATCTCCACTTGTATAGGTTGGGTTGCCGACACTGGTAGCTCATATTGTTAGGCTCAACCCCATTCCTTTCGATGTTTCCACGACTAATCCTTTAGATAGTCCTTTGGTCAGAAGAACCAGATATCGTCATTAGTTCTTCTTTGGAAAAAGAAGTTCATGACCTGTGAGTCTTTTACTTCCACGAACATGCTTTGTTCGGCTTTTGTCCATTGCAATTTTTTTATTTTTTTATTTTTTATTTTTTATTATTATTATTTTTTTCATTGTCCTCTCGTAGGGGTCTGGCCCTTGTCTCAGTCCCAGTATGTTTGAACATCCTTTTGGACCAGCTACTAATCATAACAATCCCCCGCATGGTTGAACATCCTTCTCGGAATGCCCTCCACATTTTGACCATCAACCTGTAAGGTATTAGTAGCCGACAGATCTAGCAGACGATCAGGACCATCATCAACATACCTCCACTTTACAATATTAAAGAGTCGACGATCAATTGCAACCTCTTCAACGACTCATATCTCAAGCCAACATATATTAAGCTCTTTTCTAACATCATAGAGTTAATAACTATGACTCCATTATGCAACAAATATTTCAATGTTGTTGCTGTCCGTTATTTTTATTTTGGTAGTTGTTGTATCACTAGGCATGAATACAATCTTACCATTTACTTGTCATTCAAACAAAAATTAAAATAAAGTATAACTTTCATGTAATTGTATGCACCATATTGTAATGTCATCACATTGCTATATGTTTCCTCATACATGGAATAACAGTTGGTACAGTCAATGGAATTTAGCATTTGAATATGGAGGTGAAATGTCCAAATCTTTGACCAATGGTTTGTTCATAAAATTAATGGGTCCCATAGGTGCGGAAGTCACATCATAATTCATTAAGTGAAATTATATCCGCATGCATGAACACCTATATACCAAATATCCAAAACTAACCTCCGTTTAGAATAGCCTGAAAATTCCATTGATGGCCAAGGATTAGACCACTAAAACAAACCATCGATTTGATTTTCAAATACTTTAGCCTTACCACTTCATGGCATTGCTATTTTATGACACCTTGTCTGTAAGACAAAACACAAACATTTCTAAGTGCATCCAAGTGCACCCCCACAATTTCAGATATTCGCCTTAATAAAACTGATAGACTTATCAACCAAACTTTCAGGCTACGAAAAATCAATTATGAGAATCATCATAAGAACTGATTGAATCTAACACATGTCCAAGGCCAGTCACATGACTGGATGAAACAACATATCCTCCACCCTTAGTCTAGGAAATTAGGTGGGAGCACTTGTTATCACGCCCACAATTATACTACAAAAGGAATAATGTGAGATGTTAATAGAGAAACAGTGATACATGGGTCCATAGTTTAATAGACTTATGCTATACTGAACTTGATCAGATCAATGGCTATCCCCTATATTACATTTGTGCACACATTTTCATAAAGGTGACCAACACCCATGACTGATCTACCTTATAGGTGTACAATCGTGCATCACACTTATTCTATGTTAATCAATTACTCAAAATGCAACTCCACAACAAGTAACTGGATAAAATGACATGTTTTGCTCTGCCACCAACAGAATGGTAGGCCGTTTTATTATTATTATTATTATTATTATTATTATTATTATTATTATTATTATTTTCAGGATGCAAACCACGCATTCTTGTGCCACACACCATCAGTGGATGCCGGATATTTTCCCAAAATTCATGACCCCTCTGAAGACTCTTCTTTGTTAGAAGTAACTAGAACTGTCCAATCTTGGATTCTCAAAACAGATCTACAAACCATAACCCCATGATGAACTCTCAAAACTAAAATAATCTTAAGACAATATTTGGATATCCCAAACGTGGTCAGGACGAACCCAAACCCTAACCCAAGGCAAGTCTAAAATTTCATGAATCTCATGTCTCATGAAAGAGGAATATGAAAGACACCATTTAAAGCAGCTTTGGGAATTGTTGGATCATCGCTGCCATTAGAAAAGGGGATGAAGAAGGCTCTAACAGTTTTCTTTTTCTCTTCCGTTATTTATTTATTTATTTATTATTATTAGTTTCACCATGAAGATCTCTTGGCCTGAATTTAGTGCCAATGCATCCAGGCGGTAGGCATCACATATGGGTTAGATCTTACACACATGGAAGGTTGGCACGTACCTTCATACAAGTTTCATATAGAATGGCTTCGGGAACTGTATATGATCCTAAGATGGGAACTGTATATGATCCTAAGATGCAAGTATCAATGCAGGGTTCTGTATTTCCAAAATTGGCGAAATGAGAAGTTCATGATTTCATGAATTAAAACCATTCATTGCATGGCTCGCATCAAGTTATGAGAAATGCCCATAAAATCTCTCATGGACAGAGATACAAATCCTTCCAGATTTTGCATTTTCTTCCCTTGAACATGGAGCACTGCAGATCTTTCTCTCTTTTGCCATACATTTGTTCACAAAAAGAATGGCTGGGAACAACCATTCTTGGAGAATATCACATATTTAGGCATGATGCGGTAGTAGAGATGTATCCATGAAAGGCTTCATTTAGATGGACGTTCTAAATCAAAACACCCATTTGCAATTATGGATTATTGGTCCAGCACTATGGTAGCAGACAGATTCATCTATCAATGTCATTTCTAGATATACGTATTTATCTATGTACTGATGCATGAGTATGTTAATTTTCACATACAGCAATCTTTCCTTAATTCCTTTTTTTTTATTTTTTTTTATTTTAGAACTCAGTCCTATCCATATGACATGTGGCCTACATTATTATATTTCCAAATAAAAATTCGATTTCAAAATTGTTGGAAATTAGAGTTAGGAAAACTACTTGGATTAAATGAAATTAAAATAAAGAAATGAGAAAACTTATCGATTTGTTGAAGTCGAGGCGTGATTTGGAATCACTGGGCTTGAAATCGAATTTGCCCTCCTTAGACCGCGTCCCAAGTGCAACAGGAATTTTTTGGACAATCGACCTCCAGGATACAACGACTATTACCCGGTCCCAATGGTGCACTCACTGTACACGGGCTCGAACCATTTGTAGTCTTAACCCGAAAGACAAGACACTTAAACTAATTTTTAAAGCAAATTTCCATACTTTTTAAAAGTAGATAAAGAAAGTCTATTTATAGACTTTGAGTGGACACCCTTAAGGGTGTAGAGTACACCCTTTCATAAAGGGTTGTGACGGTTGGGTTTAAACCCAATTAGTGCATCTCTTGAGATTGAAAAAATACAACCTTTCAAAACAAAAAGTGAAGGGATGCAACCCTTTGGACTTACATGAAAAGACACGTCCGCCTGTGCACGCATGCACACACCTGCGGCCATGGCCATGGCCCGGCCTGACGAAAATTTTGAAACACTAATTTATTTTTAAAATAACTTAAAATATAACAGTAATATCCAATGCACATCCCACGAGTACAAAAATGCGAAACTTGCAAATGAAGGATGTATAGTTTTAATATTTCAAAATATGATGAGTTTACCTCTATAGACTTCACTTTTAACCCACCAACCTTACTAAACCTCCAAAACTTTTGTTTTCATTTCTAAACTTGTGAGCTTTTTCGAACGAAAATATTATCCAAAATGCATCTGTTGTAGAATAAAGTTGAAAATACTATCCAAAACGCATCTGTTGTAGAATAAAGTTGGTCATTGAAGGAACTCGAAGCCTGCAGACCTCAAACATCTTTATGGTCATATATATACGACCCGCAAGCGCCTCCGATTTTCATAAATCGCGAGCAGGTTAGCCGTCTAGCAGCCTACGCGGTTGCATCTCATATATTGGAGGAGCCTGTTCATTAACTAGTGACCCCCATAAATCGCGAGCAAGTTTGGTCTCTGATCATCGAGCGGGGACACTCTCATTATCCGAGCAACCCTGGTCTCTGGTCATTTGGTAGGGACGTCCCTCATCTTACAATCCTAACATCCCATACAGGCCGATTTTGGCTCATTTCTGTTCGTAGCTCCGAACCACAGGGGATCTTCATCAAGGAACGTAATCAGCAAGATGTCTAACTCGATCAGGTTAGCTCCTTATCTAAGGATTAATGAGATAAGCACCTTATCCCCTGAAGTCATGAGTGATCTTAACAGCTTGCGTAACAAACTGGATCACTTAGATCTGCATAAATAGATAGTTCTACAGATGGTAAAGGTACACAACTTCTGAGCCCACGTTTCACACTTCATCTTACTCTCAAGCCATCTCTAACTTAAGCTTCAGAGGGCCAACGGCCAAGCGTCGGCCACCCTTAGTTTTCCTCTTTGGCTTTCAGGTTTGGAGAAGCTTTCAGGTTTGAAGGGGAGCTTACTTCGAGGAGGGTGTATATTTGGGGAGGAACCTATTACCAGAATCTGACGTTAATAGATTGACGCCGTCTGTGGGAAGGAGTATTCAATTCGTTCTCATTATCAATAGTTACCTCCCACTATGCCTCCTAAGAAAACGACTTATCATTCCACCTCAAAGCAAATGCTGCCTCCAGCAGATGTTCTTGAGCCAAATCCCAACCTCCCTCAAACTGCACTGCCAGGAATTCCTCCGGCGCAGCCCAATCTGCCTGATTCCATACCGCAAAATCCATTCCAAGATATATCTGGTGGCTTCAACAATATTATGCACTTTGTAGAGGATACACTCCCTACTCTCCAAGCTGGATTTCAAAACCTCTCTAATCGATTTGATCAACACTTTCTTGAATCGCAACAAGCTCCGGAAGAATCACCATTACAACCTGCACCTGTGACTTCAAGACACTCTCTAGACGAATCGTAAGTTCAGGCAAATCCTCCTCCAAACCGTATCTCTTGTGGCAATCAAATTCCTAATCAACACCCACAATCTATCCGTTCCAGTGCTTCTCGACAACGTCAACCTGAAGAACAACTCGACGTCAAAATATCCAGTTATACTTTGCCCTGGGAAGGAGATCTCAGTAGAATCGAGGATCGTTTCGCTGATATTGAACAAGCAATATCAATCTAATCTCTCGGCTTCCACTCTGGCATCAATCCATCAATCTGAACCTCTTTTTACTCGCGAGGTAATGGAGGCTCCTTTACCTAAAAAGTATCGAACGCCCAGCGTTGTTCCATATACCGGTATCGGTGATCCCCTCGAACATCTAGAGACGTACAGATCTCTCATGGATCTAGAAGGATATAGCTTAAAAATTATGTGCAGGGCCTTTTCTTTAACTGTAAAGGATGCAGCACGTACTTGGTTTTGTGGTCTGAAGCCTCGATCCATAGAATCTTTCTCTCAATTATCGGATCTTTTCCTTTCTTAGTTCATGGGAAGCATCCGTACCAAAAAACCTGCTTCTCATCTATCAGATCTGAGGCAGTAACACGGAGAGACAATTAAAGAATTTACAATTTGATTTACGACAGAAGCAGTCCAAATAGAGGGTTATACTGAAGATAAGGGTCTTACTGCCCTTATAGCAGGCATTAAGAGTAAAAAATTTCGATTCGCCTGGGATAAAAATCCTCCAAAAACGATGATCGAGTTTCAGGCCAAAGCTCAAAAATATATTAACGTTAAAAAAGTAGCATTTGCTCGTCATGGTATTCAAGGAAAAAAGAGAAAGTCTGAGGAAATTCCTCTAACAGACAGAAAGTATTGGCGTAATCGATGATATCGCTCTCTTAAGGAGTCTTATCTCGGAAAATATCGCAATTATACACTTTTCAATCAGTCTCTAGAAAAGGTACTGATGGAGATCAAACATAAGTCACATATTAAATGGCCGCCAAGAATCAAATCGGATCCGAAAAAAGAGACAAGAGGAAGTTTTGTTACTTCCATAAAGACCATGGGCATAATACCCAAGATTGCATATCTCGTAAAGACCAGGTTAAAGCCCTCATTCGAAAGGGACATCTCCGAGACTATGTCGCGTGGCAAAACCGTTTGCCCAAAGGATCCGATACCCCAGCACCTCGTGAACATTAAGCGCGAAGGAAAAAGTCACCGCAACATCGTCCTTCACAGGAAGACGTTGAACCTGCGGGTGAAATTCGGACCATTATAGGTGGTCCAGCTTATGGAGGAGATTCCCAAACTTCAGGAAAAGCATATTGTTAGAACTAGAAAATGAATACGATTACATTTTCTTGAAATGTAGTGTTTTGTTACTCTGGGATTCTGAATAATGGAAACGTTCATAGACAATCACAAAACATTCATAAAAGTACACAAGGAGAGATATCGCAAAGCGAATTTTATTCCAGAGATCCTGAGATCTTGTACATTCCAGGCCGTGATCTGGCACGAGCCCTTAATTACATCGAGTGATCGATAACCCTTGATTAAAAGGCAAAAGACTAGTCAGCAGGGACTATGGTCTGAGAGTTTGTAGTCATAGAGACCTGTATTTGTTTTGTTATGGACTGAACCATCTTTGTATTAGTCAGATGTCTATGTCCCATGTTTTGGCCGGAGATCCGGGCTGAGACTATCAGGGTTTATGACTGAGAAGGACGACTCTGGGCCTGCGCCTATCAATGTATGGACAGGTGACCTCAGGAAGTCCATTCTACAGTTGTGTATACTTGTGTAGCCCAACCGACGGATGCCGTTTTTAATGGGTAGGGCATCGACTGTTGTGTTGTGGTAGTTCATAACAATCGTTTTGTAGTAAATTACAACTCTTTGGTATGGCTTATCGTGATGACGATAGTCCCGTTCGTCTAGCTTTTGACTTAAATCGGATCACATCTTTACAGAAAATGTGAATGATGACATGTTTGCATAGTTCTGGATGCTGGCGGCGTCTCTTTCGAGAAGTCGTTTAGTTCATCGTGTCGAATCAGATTGATCTTTGAAGATGCCCAATTCTGCTCATTTAGAGATCCTGGAATGTCCGTTTGACCATTCCATTGCGTCCGGAACGCTCGAAATACCCACAATAGGCTCAAGCGGCACTTGAAAACACTTAAAATTGAGCCCGGTACACCCATGAACATTTTCCGAAATTGGCTGATTTTTTGGGTGCGTGGGAGTCCAACGCACCTTCAAAATACATATTCGCTTTTTGTTGATTTCACGGGTGCGTTGGAGTCCAATGCACCCTGAAAATACATACCTGAATTATGTTGAATTTTAGGGTGCGTTGGAGTCCAATGCACCCTGAAAATACATATCCGTCTTTTGTTGAATTTTCAGGTGCATCGAGTTATTTTCGGGTGCGCTGGAGTCCAATGCACCCTGAAAATACATGTTCACTTTTTGTTGAATTTTCAGGTGCGTCGAGTTATTTTCGGGTGCGCTGGAGTCCAATGCACCCTGAAAATACATGTTCGCTTTTTTGTTCATTTTTTGGATGCGTCGAACTATTTTCAGGTGCGCACTCATACTTGTGATTTTTTATGACCCGGACCTGTGGTGGTGTTGGTCGGTGTGACCTTTCGGTGGAAGATGCCGGCGATCGAAAAAGAATTCTGGTCACCGGAAAAGTTTTCCGGCAGTCGGAAAAGGATTCCGGCGAGGGTTTCCGATGGCAAAATCCAAATACTCAGGAGATAATAGCTCTCTCTCTCTCTTAATTCTGTACAAATGAACAGTGGGAGGGGTATTTATACCCGAGAATACCGGACAGCGACCAATGAGGAGCTGCCACGTATGACGCACCCCAAATATCCTTTGACGCACTCTTCAATGGACGCGTGGGAGCTCTGACGCACCCCAAAATGAGATTCTGAGATGTGCTGATTTTATGGGTGCGTCGAGCTATTTTTTGGGTGCGTTGAGGTACAATGCATCCAAAAAATGCAACGCTGGTCCTTTGTGATTTTATGGGTGCGTTGGGCTATTTTTGGACGCGTTGGCAATTTTAAGGTGCGTTGGAGTCCAATGCACCCTAAAATTGCAGTTTCGTATTTTCTGAATTTACGGACGCGTCGAAGGTATTTTTAGGGTGCGTCAAGCCATTTTTCGGATGCGTCAGAGGTGAAATACATCGTAAAACACTTGTTGAATTTTCATGAATTTAAGGGTGCGTCAAGCTGAATAATTGGGTGCGCTTGACGTACTCGTGTTTTGCAAATTTGGGTTTTGCGAACGGAGGGCTTGTAGGGGCCCTGTTTCTCAGTGAATCGCCATGCACTGCTTATCATAATTCATGAGGGATGCCTCCGCTTGATTCTGGTCGGTTTCGATCACGGTGATCCGTGGGGTCCACTGGACAAAAATGGCTAAGTACTGGATCTTTTTGCAAATTTGGGTATTTGGGTGCGTCGGGTAGTATTTTGTGGAATTTTCTCGAAGCACGTGCCTAGTTGATTTATTTTAGAGGGTACTGACTTTTGGGACCCCAACAGATGCCCCTCCGGTGCGTTGCGGTGGACTTACAACCGTTCATCGTGACGCATCGGATTCCCGGGTCCACACTATAAATAGGTAAGATAGCTTGATTTCACTTCATTCTGCGTTTTTCACTGTTCATTTGCTCTGCCGTCGACGCACCCAAATATTCGCCAACGCACCCATTTAATATCGCCAGCGCACCCAAAAAAGGTCTAGCGCATCCTTAAATTTCGAAAATTTAGATTTTTGGGGTGCGTCAAGCGTGACGCGCCCAGCTGATGACTTGATGTAATTCTCATGTTTTAAGGGTGTGTTGCACTCAGCGCACCCCAGTATTCGGACTTGGCCGAATTTTGAGATTTTTAAGGGTGCGTTGCTCTCAACGCACCCAAGTTTTCAAACTTGGTAAAATTTTAAGATTTTTTAAGGTGCGTTGCGGTCAGCGCACCCCTCGTCACAAGTTGGTAAAACCCTTAAACTTTTAAGGGTGCGTCAAGCTTGACGCACCCGAATATTTGTGATTGGCGAAAATGATTGAGTTTCGAGGTGCGTTGGGCGTGACGCACCTAAGCATTGAACTTAGGTAGATCATAATGTTTTTAGGGTGCGTTGGGTCCGACGCACCCAGATATTCAGTCAAGATATTTTGGGAATTTTGGGGTGCGTTGGGCCCAGCGCACCCAGTTTTCAAGACTTGGAATTTTTTGCAAAATTTGGATCATTTTAAGGGTGCGTTGGGCCCGGACGCACCCAGTTTTCAGGACTTAGAATTTTCTTGTTTCTGGGGCTCTTTCATGTGTAGATCTAGCCCAACACTGCCTTCCATATCCACATTTTGGGTGGACACGGCTATTCCGGTGGTGACAGGGATCATTACTTTAAAGGATATGGGGCCCCGCACTTGTGTCATAAATTTTCATGGGCATTCGTTGTTATCCGGAAGCTGTGTTGGGTCTCATATACTTTAAGTCTTGGGCTATGCCTGACCAAAAATGATATTTTCTGGGAATTATCATGATTACTTTGGATAGGGTTTAGATGTACCTGCGCATGCCTCCATTTGACTTCGGGTCTGATGTAAATAATCTTCATATGCTTCCCCTCTTTACTCCTTTTGTTGAATTGTCGCGGTTCTCAAATCGGGTTGTTAGTCTTGTTTTTTTTTTTTTTTTCAGCAGACAATGGTTGCGACTCGTGCTTCCTTACACGCAGCTCGTGATTGCTTGCGACGGCTCTTTGACTCCCTTGGTCGTCTGAAAGCTTGGTCATCCCTCCATTCTCAATATGATGAAGGTGTCTGAAGCTTTATCCAGGCTTGGTGCAGATTCGCGTCCCGTATTACAGGCTATCCGAAATATTTCGCTTATGGCCTCCACTCTTGATGAGCATAGGGAAGCCATCCTTGGTTTCATTGACGACTCCTCGTTTCCAGAAGAGCTGGCGCTTCTTGAGGCGGCAGAGCCTCCCTTGGCTGATTCTTTCTTGGCCTTATGGAGCCAGCTTAACTCTCTAAAGAGGGAGAAAAGGGCGAAAAAATGATATCTGGCTTGGGCTGTCCCACTGGCGGAGGCCGAGTTCCCTGATCGTCGCGCCAGCATCTGGAGAAGGATCAGAGAGGTCTTGAATGAATATGACGATCTGGCGATCGATGTCTCCATAATGAGGAACTGGGCCAATGCTGAATACGTGCACTTCGACCTCGTGCAGCAATGCATCTCCCACCTAATGGACTTGGCTTCTAAGGAAGTGCGGGTCCAAGCGAAGGTGGACGAATTAAAGGCTCGGCTTCTTCCTCTGTTGCAAGACTGAGATCATTTTCTATCCGCGAGAAGGGGATCTTGTGATCTTGTGTTGTTTTGTGTCAAATTCTAATTTTAACATTTGAACAGTTGACATGTCAGTCCGAACATTTTGGGCCTGTTTCAGTTAATGTATGATGATTATGCTGCTTTTCTTTCTCTTGTTCGTCCTTGTTTGTATGTGATGATGATGTCGTGGTTGTGAATGCTGTCGTGCTATTTCCTTCTTTGCTAGTTCGAATACATTTTACTATGACTTTGATTCGCTTTTCGGTGCTCATGTCGTCTTTGCATATTACTTTGCATCCTCTTGAACTTTGAGAGTGTTGATTCCTTTTGTGCATTTCCTCTTGCTTTGAGCTATACCTAAGCTTTCCGTATGTCGTTGCAGATCGTGATGGCTAGCGACCCTTCCGAGGCTGGTCCTTCAGGTCCTCCGTTGACTCCTTCGAAGCGCAAGCGGGCGGTTTTGAGGGATGTCGTTCGCCCGTCCGATCAGAATCCCCAATGGTTTCTCTCCCCGAAGACTTTTAATTTTTACGAACGTATATTGACGTTACCAAAAGACATGCAAAAGAAAATTCTGTGTGACCGGATTGTACCACCTCCCCCAGACAGGGGTACACAGGAACAATGGGATTCATGGTTTGCTCCTTTGCGGGGCTTCCGAAGTGACGGGACGACGGATTCCGAAGAGGGGGAGGCGAGCCCGTTGGCCCCTGCCCAATCTGCCAGACGCGGTCGTCCGAAGAGGGCTGGCAAGGGCGCGAAACAAGTATATTTGGAGAAACAGGCCAGGTCCAAATCTGACAAAATGAAGATCATTTAGTCGACCGTAAAGTTAGTCACTTCTCCCCTCGCCATCCGGAACCCTTATACACGAGGGTATATTAGATCTACCAGAAGCTTCCAGCGGCATCGCTCTCTCCCCAGTATCGAGCCCGCAGACGTGTGTCGCACGAACTCGTTTTTTAGTGTAGAGACGTGGACATCTATTCCCGAGCCTTTTCTCAACTGTTCCCTGTCTGAGAATGGCAGGCGTCAAGCTGTCCTGGACCCAAAGCTCATGATATTCTTAGAGCCGAACCAAAACCCCCATCGGCCTTTCCCAACTCATTACTTTGAAACTCTCCGGCAAAGATTTCATCACCTGGGCGATACAGAGATCTGGTTGTCGGGCGCCTTCCGGACCCGCTGGCTATTTGATTGCTCATCCCGGGTATGAGGCATGGGCGAATCGGATATTGGAATGCCATAACGAGACCTTGAAGGCGGTGGGCCTCTTTAAGGCTATTGCAGCCACCTCGAGTTACTTCTGTCGCGAAACCGTGGGTTTACAAGGGGTTCTTGAACCATTGGTGCTCTATTACCAACACATTTCATTTGCCGTATGGAGAAATGAGCATTTCGCTATGGGACCTGAACCGAATAGCTAGTCTCCCGATCCGCGGGAGGATGTATGATGAGTGGGTTCCTAGTGATGAGGAGCTGTCTCGGAAGAAAAAGGGGGTGAGCGAAGGCTTCTTCTCCCCGGCTTGTTATGAGTTATTTGCGGAGCTTCCGCAATTCTGAGCTTTCAAAGATAAACTCCCTTTCGAAGACTGGCTGGTCTATTTCAGCCATGGCTTAGAGTAAGCATTTAATTGTGAGTCGTATGTCATTGTTTCATCTTTTTCTCTACCATTAATACTTTATCTCCTTCATTTCAGTCTGGATTATGCGGCTAATAGTGAAGATCGCGACGACAAGACCTTTTTGGAGGATCGAATGAAGGAAAATTTCCCCCGTCCGAACAAACTATCTCCGACCTGTGAGCTTGCCGGCTTCCTAGCCTACTGGTTGAGCTGCGTGGCCTTACCGAGCTCGAAGCAGGCCGACAGTGTGAGGGTATCCTGTTTTGCTGTCGCAGGGGCTTTGGCGAATGGCCACCGTTATGCAATAGCTCCTGCCATACTATGCTCTCTTTATCGGGCTTTCGGTTATGTTATTAGCAATAAGGATCGGGCTGCCTTTGGCATGAATTCGGCTTATTGTGGATGGCACTTCTTATCCGGATGGCTCGGGGTATATTTTCCTTGGGTGTATGGTGTCGAGTCTGGAGATTATATTCAGCGAGGGGTGGTCCCGTTGTACTTTTTTCAAAAACGGAAGATGGTGGGGCAAAATTTGAACACCGTCAAGGAAAGGATTGCTAAATACGATGATATCCACTTTTTCCACTTCTCGGGCACCCGGAGCAAAGATTCTATATTGTGCACGGATGATGAGAGCATTGACCATAACGAACGCTCATTTCTGATAGCTATCCGCCCGTCCTCGCTTCCTCTCCGTGAGGGACTGGAGTTCTGGAGAGAGCCGTACTACCCCAACCGTTTTGCTCGTCAATTTAGATATGATCAAGGAGTACCTGCCACGTTGGAACCGGTGACTCGTGAGCAGCGAGCATATGGCATCGGGCCTATCCATTGGAAATGGATGTGGCGACAGCTTCTGTTGACCGGGACTGGTTGCTCTTTTGCTATCCCTGGGACGGGGAGTGTTACTGGCGCATCTTTCGGGTGGATGAGATGGTGGGTTCATCAGTATACGTTGATTCGGAATGGTCATCATGTTTCTGATCCTGTTTGTTACGCCTCTGATTGTTAGCCCAGCTCCTGCCGACGGATTGGGATACGTGGCGGAGCATCTTCATCAGCCTGCTGTACCGGGTACTCTGAGACTAATGACCTCGATGAATGTGGTAATTGATCACGAGAAGCCCGAACACACCCTGGAAGGTTGGGTTGCTTATGGGGAAAGAAACATCGTGCAGGCGGGCCCCGAGTTCCCGTCTCTCGGGCCCATTGATGAGGTGTATCAAGGAGATGACATTCCCAGGGACAATGATGACCAAAATGATGGGGACGGTGATGATGATAATGGCAATGGGGGAGGTGATGATGGCGGTGCTGGTGGTGATGACGACGGCGATGACGGTGGCGATGATGAGACGCCACTTGAGCGGACTGGTCCTCGGGTGAAGACTGCTCATCGTATTTCGGTGGTCGATGGAGGGAAGAATATTGCCAAGATGCGTAAGCAGTACGATGAAGAGAGATTACATAAACAACTTTCTGAGGACGCCAGTGGCACTCCGCCTGGTGACGTGAGTGTAGCTAGGGAAGAGGGTGAGCTGAGTCTTCAGGAGAATTTGAGCGGCGATCGTCATACTGGAGGAGGCGATGACGATGAACCGATGTATGACCAGCCTGTCCCTGAGGCGGATGTTGGAGCGATTTTCATAGAATTGGATGACGAGGCGCCTGATGACACTATTCTCATCTCTGATATTCCCATAGCTGAACCTGCAGAGGACCAAGGCCTCGCTCATGAAATGACGACCGCTGCCGTTGCGGAAGTTACACCTCCTTTGGCCCTTTCCCATGTTGAAGATATTGAGGTCGGGGGTGTTGATTTAGCTTCTCGAAGCGCTCCGATTTCTGTTGCTGGGTCGAGTGTACTTGAACCTACCTTGGAAATATCTCCGACTGTTGAACCTCTACCCGCTGAGCCTATTGTGGAAGCTGTTCCCCTTGTTGGACCATCATCAGCTGAACCCATCGGGGAGGCTTCCCATAGTGTTGAGATTTCTGGTATAGGAACAAGTGTATCGGAATGTGCTGCGCAAACCCCTCCTATTATTGTACCGTCGTCAGTTGAACCTGCTGTGGAACCCCTTCTTGTTACCATGCCAGCATCTGACACCAGTGTTCCTGAGGTCGTAGTGCTATCCTCTCCGGAGCTACCTGAGCCGTCGACCGAGGGGATCGCTAAACCTGCCCCAGCATTGCCTACGCACGCTGCCTCGGCTAACGTGCCTGCCGTTGACGTTCTTGAAGCCACTGGTATATCACTTGTCTTTATTATTTCGGCTATCTTTTTCTCTCACTGAGGCCTCTTTATACTAACTTTACCATTTCCTTTATCAGTGACCACTCCCGTTCATGCTTTGGCCCCTGTTGCCTTGCCCGAGGCATTCATTTCTTCTCTCCGAGGGCTGTCAAAGGTGAAGGTGGACCTTTTGAAGAGTCTTCTAATGAACATCACCGCCTCTCTGAAGAATATGGATGAATGGTCCATCTTGGATGAAGGGCTGCTGGCGCTCGAATGTAATGCTGCGTGGCTCGGGATTGACGTCTCTTTAATGATCAACCATATAGTCCTGTTCAGGGAAGGCATGGCACAACTCAACGAGGCGAGACATTTCAGAGTCGATCCTTCTGTTGAAGAGCGGCGTGGTCATTTGCAGTCCCTCCTGCCAAAACTTGAGCTGTGCGAGGCGGATGTAACCGCGCTGAGGCGTGATTGGCAAGACGCCGCAATTGGGCATCAGGGGGCCACAGATCGGTTGGCAGAGATAGATGATGAGATAGCCCGGCTGCAAGCTGAACGCTCCGTTGTTCATCTCAATCTTTTAAAATTTGGCAATCAAAAGGCTCGTCTGCAATTATCTATCGAAAAGCGCGAGGCCGAACGCGACGCTATACGAACTCAGGTTGAAGAACTGAAAGAGTCCCTCCAAAGCGTCCCTGATCCTACATAGGTCTTAGCCGCGGCGGAGGCAATACAGAGGGCGACCCAGGAGTCTGCAATTCATTTGCTAGAACAATGTTTAAGAAATCTGAACAATTAGGCTCTATGATTGTTTTATTCTGTAATTTTGCGGAGATATGTTGTGACACTAATGTTGTAATGATATGTATACTATTCACATGATCGTGCTATACGTTTTATTCACCTGATATTTCTTTCATTTGCGTTTAGATTCGAATATAACGTAGGTTATTTTGGAAGGAATGTCCCCCTGTCAGGACTCAAACCTATATTGATGCGGAATGGGTGTGCCCGAGCCTTGACTTTAAGGTTCATCTTTTCATTGCGATTTTTGACAACTTCAGATAGGGCGAGGTAATGACGCCTGATACGTCTCGGGTTTCAATAACTTTCCTGATGCCTGTGTAAACACACAGAAGAAAGGATTAGTATCTGTAATTGTAAGCATTGATCATCGTATGGTGTCATTTCTCTTGATATTTGTCTATTACACTTTCCCTTTAATAGGGTGTTTACAAATCACAACAGTATTCTATGTCAAGTATAATATCTTTTCAAGAATCGTCCATTCACCAACGAGCTGATGCCTTGCCCCTTGCAATCGATCACTCGATATGCTCCATTGGAGTATACTTCATCGACGATGCACACTGGGTCCCACTTCGGGTCGAATTTGCTTTTCGGGCCTTGAGCCAGCGTCGGGCATTTCATCATTAATACCAGATCGCCTATTTTGAATGACCTGCCGCGGACTTGTTTGTCATATGAGGCTGAGATCTGTTTCTGATACATTTCGAGCCTTTGCTGGGCGACCAGTCTCTTTTCATCCAGATCATCTAGCTCGGTCATTCTGATCTCAGCATTGCGTTCGGTTGTCAGGGAAAAACGAAGCGCAACCCGTAATGACTCAACCTGTATCTCCATCGGGACCACCGCCTCCGTACCGTATACCAACGAATAGGGTGTAGCTCGCGTGGCTGTGCGGTGTGTGGTTCAATATGCCCACAATGCTTCGGGCAGTCGTCTGTCCCAATCCTTCTTATTTTCTGTTACTGTCTTTTTCAAAATCTTCACGATAGTCTTATTGAACGCCTCAGCCAACCCATTCGCAGGGGGGTAATAAGGTGATGAATAACAATGCTTGATCTTGAACTTTGCGCATAGCTTATCAATAGTAGCGTTCTTGAAGGGTGTTCCGTTGTCCGTGGTGATTTTCTCGGGAATACCATGTCGGTATAATATGGCATGGCGGATGAAATTTTCAACATGTTTTGCCTTCACGCTCCTAAGCGCGACTGCCTCGGCCCACTTGGAAAAGTAATCCGTCGCGGCTAAGATGTATTGGTGTCCCTGGGAAGAGGGCGGGCTAATTGGCCCGATCACGTCCATGCCCCAGGCTGCGAAAGGCCAGGACATCACTGACTGATGTAATTCTTCTGGTGGCGAGTGTATGATATCTGCATGGATTTGGCATTGATGACATTTCTTGACAAATTCTATTGCATCTTTCGCCATTGTGGGCCAATAATATCCCATGTGTCGGACACGGTGATGTAGGTTCCTGCCTCCTTGGTGGGCACCGCATTCTCCTCCGTGGGCTTCCTTCAATGTGGTGTATGCTTCCTTCTGGTCCAAGCAGCGTAGCAACACTCCCTCATACGAGCGCTTGTAAAGGACGTCATTCTGTAGTATAAACGACCCAGCACGTCTCCTAACCTGTGTGCGCATCTTAAGCTCTTCCGGTAAGAACCCATACTTCAAGTAATCGATGAATGGTATTTTCCAGTCATTATCTTCTGTGATCTCGAAGCAACAGATAGGGTTTACGCTTGCTTCGTCACCACGCAGTACGGTCGTCGGTAGGATCCTCCTTTCTTCGATCGTTACCTGAAGTGGGCTACCTCCGGGGTTAGCCAGAGCAGCGGCTAGGCTAGCCAACGCATCGGCCTGTACATTTTCCTGTCTCGGTATATGTGAAATGCTGCTGTCACGAAACTGGTCGAACAGTGATTGCGCTTGGCGGCAGAAAGGCGACAACTCAGGTTTGCGGACTTCATATTCTGTCGTTAACTGTCTGATGACTAGTCTGGAGTCGCCATAGATCTGTATTGCCTTGATCCGCATTTCTAGTGCGAGCTGTAGCCCAATGATGAGGGCTTGATACTCTGCTTCGTTGTTGGTGCAGGCCGGCACGATTGTGAACGAGTAGGGCAGCAAATCTCCTTGTGGGCTGATAAATATAACCCCCGCTCCTGCCCCAGTCGACCTAGATGCTCCGTCAAAGTACATTTGCCATAACCGTGGTCTTTCGATCATCATAACCTGATCGTCTGGGAGGTCGCATTCCATTTCTTCGCTGCTCGGGACTGGATGCGCGGCGAGAAAATCTGCGATCGCTTGTCCTTTAATAGCCCGGGCTGGGACGTATGTGATGTCGAATTCGGAGAGGAGAAGGGCCCATTTAGCTAAACGCCCAGACAGCATAGGTCGGTTCATAAGGAACTTGATCGGATCCGCCTTGGATATCAACGTTATTTGGTGCGAGAGGCAGTAATGCCTCAGTTTCTTTACAGCAAAAATGAGAGCAAGGCATGTCTTTTCAATTGCTGAATAGTTGAATTCAGCCCCTACCAGCGTGCGGCTTAAGTAATATAGTGCATTCTCCTTCTCTTCTTCGTTCTTCTGTGCCAGGAGTGCCCCCAGTGAGTTATCACCTACTGCGATGTACAGAATCAGTGGCTTTCCTTTGATTGGGGTAGCAAGGACTGGCGAATTCCCAAGCATCTCTTTTAGAGAGTCGAAGGCCTTCTGACAAGCGTCGTCCCATTCAAACTTAACATCTTTCTTGTTGAGGCGGGAGAACGGTTGATAACGACCAGCCAAGTTCGAGATGAATCTCCTCAAATATGCTACGCGGCCTTGAAAACTCTTCAATTGCTTCAGGTTCTTCGGAGGCGGCATTTCTATGATGGCTTTGATCTTTGCGGGATCGATTTCTATGCCCCTGTGTCTGACCACGAAGCCTAGAAATTTGCCAGACGCGACTCCGAACGCGCATTTCAGTGGATTCATACGGAGGCTTTTCTTGCGCAACCGTTGGAACACTTGCCTTAGGTGCTCTCTGTGCTGCTCGTGATTGGCCGACCTTACGACTAGATCATCTACATAGCATTCGACGTGTTTATGCATCATATCCTGAAATATAACGTGCATTGCGCGCTGGTATGTTGCCCCTTGCGTTCTTTAATCCGAAGGGCATTACGCGATAACAGTATATGCCGAGGGTTGTGCGGAAGGCCGTAGCTTCTTCATCTTCAGGGGCCATGCGAATCTGATTGTATCCCGAGTACGCGTCCATGAAGGACATTACTGCATATCCCATTGTGCTGTCAATCAATAATTTCGGAATTGGCAAAGGAAAATCATCTTTCGGGCAGGCTTCGTTAAGATTCCGGAAGTCAACGCAAACTCGGATCTGTCCGCTCTTCTTCTTGACTGGCACAATGTTTGAAATCCATCGGGGGTACTTCACCTCTCGAACAAATCCAGCCTGGATTAGTTTTTTGATTTCTTCTTCAATCTTAGGTACAACATCAGGATGAAACCGTCGTTGTGGCTGCTTCACTGGCTTCTTTTCTTTCATGATGCTTAGCTTGTGCATGGCGATTGCCGGACTGAGCCCGGGCATTTCTGAGTATGTCCAGGCAAAGATGTCTTTATTCTCCTTTAATAATTGTATGTATTTCTCTCTTTCATTTTCTGGGACGTTCTTACTCAAATATGTATTCCTGGGTTCTTCAAGGGTGCCCAAATTCACCTCTTCGAGTTCATCAATCGTTGGTTGTCCACCATCTTCTAGTTGCACGGGTGCGACACTTGGCTGAATTATGTCAATAGAGTCTTGCGGCTGGATTCCTTCTACCGGGACAATGGTTACCATGTTTACGCTCGCCTTCGCTCCTAGACCTTCTCCGTTTCTGTATACTTGCTTATATTCTTCAAATGGAGCTAGCAGTCTTTTCTTTGTGTCTGAGCCTTGACAGGAGAATCCCATGTTCCTCATAATCTTCCGGCTGGCTTTGCTATATCTCTTCTCTTCTATTGGTCGAGATTGGGCAGACCCTCTTCCTCCTTCTTTTCCTTCTGATGGTACTGGCTGGCTTGGCCCTGAATGGAACTTGATATATTTCTGGGTAGCATTTCTTAACGGCACGATGAATTGGCTTGGAGCTTTTGGAAATGGCTTGGTTCTTCCTATCTTGGGCGTAGGCATATTGAAGCTGGATTTGAGTACACTCATGTGTTGATCCGAAATTAGTTTTAACACAGACTGCCCCGGTTGACGCAGATGCTGCGGTACCACATAAAATTTCTTCATGATCTGCTGAGGTTGATTTTTCTGCTGCCATTGGGATCTTCCTTGAGTGATGAGCTGAGGTTTACCTTCCTGTACACACTTCTTAATTCGAGGCTCTACCCCTTGTCCTTTCTTCTTTATGTCGGACTTTTTGCTGGTTTTATCGCTTTCGGACGGGTCATAATATTTCGCATTAGCCAAAAATGACTCGGCTATCGTGTATGGCTTCGGATCTGCTGCTACCCTGTATTGGACACCATCTCTGTTATATTTGAAACACTGGTGATATGTCGAAGGGATTATCCGATTCTGATGGAGCCAGGGCCTTCCTAAAAGGAGGTTGTATGTTGTCACCACGTCGATCACCTGACACGTTACTTTCGTCGTCAATTCTTCGATTTCTAACATCACCGTGATTGATCCCAGTGTGCGTTGACTGTCTTGATTGAACCCTTGAATCATCATGAGGCTCGGGCGTAATGCCGATTGCCTATAACCCAGCTTCTGTAATGTCTTTAATGGCATAATATTTACGGCAGACCCGTCGTCCAACATGCACCTCTTGATCTCGGTGTCCCTGATTGTTCCTGTGACCATCAACGGACGGTTATGGTCTATTAATTCGATCGTGCGGTCTTCTTCTGAAAAAGTGATTGTTGAGGGATGATCGACATGCATGACTTGTGATACTGGCGTATACCCCTCCCAAAATTTGTCCGTATTATTCATTTCTTCTTCTATCTCTATCATCATGACTTCCCTGACTTCACTGTCAAGTAGGGCATTAATTAACATTTCTCTGTACACTTTCGAGAGACACAAAGCATCGTATATACTTAGCCGGGAGGGAACCTTTCGTAAGTGCGCTACAACATCATATACTACTGGTCTCGGGCTTGGCTGACTAGTTGTGGCTTCACCAACTTTCTCTTTCAGCTTTTGCACGTGAGGTCTCCCTTGCGGCCTGTCGTGGACACCATCTTCTTGCATTGGGTCATCTGGTCTCGGAGGAGTACGGTCAGGCATTTGCCTTCCTGATCGTAGGATGACTGCATTAACTTCTCCCTCGACTGTTTGTGAGGTTTCCTTGGCCGGTGCTTGTTCGGTGAACGACACCATTTCGCAATATGCCATGCTCATCACGGGTCGCTTCTGTAGTATCTCTCTCTTTCCTCTCCCCCTGTTCCCTTTTTGGTTAACGAGCCTTCAGTCGGTTCTCGAGTCTTTTCTTGCTACTGACTAGAGTCCACGGCTCCTGTGGCTCGGGGAATGAGGTCGTTAGGTGACTGCTACCTTCTTCTATTGGAATTACTGAAATTGTCCCGGCCGTCTCCCTTGCTGTCTCGAGTACCTTCATGTTGATAGCCCCTTAATTGATCA
This sequence comes from Liriodendron chinense, assembly GCA_003013855.2. NCBI lineage: Eukaryota > Viridiplantae > Streptophyta > Magnoliopsida > Magnoliales > Magnoliaceae > Liriodendron > Liriodendron chinense. Next base: position 4,253,310 of record ML058335.1, read on the forward strand.
ACCCTTGTATCCTTCCTTTCAAGGAGAAGCAATCTTCTGTCTTGTGGCTAACACATTGGTGATATTTGCAATATTTGGGATCGTTTACCCGTCCAACTTCATGGGGACGAACGGGCTCCGGTAAACGCATTAAGCCTTCTTCGACCAATTGTTCCATGATCGGGACTAAATCGGCCATATCGAATGTATATGGACCATTAGCCTTTTCTCTTTCTGCTATCGATACGCGTTTGGGTATGTAGGGTCTTTTACCCTTGTCTTGTGTAACTGCTGTCTTCACTTCCGCCCTATGATCGACAGCGGGACGTTTTCGATCTTTCTGTTCCTTGATCTTGTCGACCTGGTGGGTTTCTACCACTCTTCCTGTCTCTCTCTTCTGTCTCTCGGGTCTAAAGTTTACCCGGGAAGCTGCTTCTTCCACCAGATGGGCTTTCGTTGCTAGTTCGCGAAAGGAGCCGAAGGTGTTACCTGACAGTCCGTACGAGATCATGGGGTCTAGAGCCCTCAGGCACATCTTCATATGCTCGCCTTCACTGGGTAGTTCACGACATTGAGCTGCCGTAGTTCCCCATCGATCAATGAATTTCTCGACCGCTTCACCACTCCTCTGCCTAACCAATGCTAGGTCCGTCAATGAGATCTCCCTCTCGGTTGCGAAGAATTTAGAGATGAAAGCATCCTGCATTTGCTCCCATGTCCTTATAGAGCCGGCAGGTAATGACATGTACCATTGAAAGGCCTTCCCTGTCAGGGTAGATCCAAACAACCGCATACAATATTGCGGGACGCGGACCAATTTCCTAACGTAGTCAAGAAGTGGGTGATGTGCTCTTCTGGCGATCCTCTGCCGTCAAATTTTTCGAAGTCGGGGCATCTGAAATTGGCTGGGAACGGTACCTCTTCCACTTCTGGTGGGTACGGGACCCGATATTTGTAGTTGCCCCTCTTTTCTTTCTCTTTTTCTTGCTGCATCATATGGGCTATCGTTTGGGATAACTCTTCTCGCGATACGTGAGATGTGGAAAGTGGTGCGCGCTCCATTGGCGTGACCCGACATTGGGCATGCGGTTCATGCTCAGTTGGGCCTTCTGCTGCCCCTTGGGATTCTTCTGCCGATTGACGGGTGGGTGGCGCGATACTTCTGGTGGCATTCTGTGCTATTAGGGTGGCCAAGGCTTCCTAAATAGCTCTCATCCGATCATTTGTCTCGCGGTTAGCCTCTACCAATCTATCGATCTAGTCTTGGAGTGGAGGCAATTCTTCTGCCTCATATGGTCCTTCTTCTTCTCCTTCAGCTATTTGTACCATCACCACTTGCGCTGACGGGATTTCCTGAGGTGACCTCTGCTTCGATTCAAGGGTCGTCATGGGCTCGGCTTTCTTCACATGTGCGGACCTGATAGGTTTCCGAGAGGTGCAGGCGACCTTGGATAACGGCGGAAACTGCTCGGCTGTCACTTTGGGTACTGCGGGTTTGGTTGATATGACCTGGCCATCGATAGGGATCTTCTGCCCCTGCTTCGGCTGCCACTGTTTCTTGATCACGGGGCGAGATTTCGCAACGCTCGCCTTCCTATATGCAGCTAAGATGGCAGTTTTCTTCTGTTCTTTCTTCTGCCTCCGGGTCTCAACCAACTGCCATTCTGAGCCTGGGCTAGCAGTTGTGGTTGCGGTGAAACGAGGGAAGTTGAAACCTCCGTTGGCAAGGAAGGTGCACGAACTTGTCATTGAGCATGCCATTTCTTCTGTCTGCGTTACTATCTTGCTAATTCTGCGGTGTCATAAAAATCTTTAGAACAGTTCACAAGTGCGGTCGAGAGTATGAGCCCATCGATCGCAGTGCATAAACTGACAAAATAAGCAAGAAGGAGACAAATACGTGTAGTTGTGAAAGTTTGTGGTTTTGAAAACCCTTGATTTACTGTCTATTGCCTTAAAGATGAAGGGAAGAACGTTCCCGTTGAGAGTCGCCAGTTTGGCGCTCGAGGGCGCCGAAACATTATGCCTCGCGGTAACTCTCCTATGTATAAATTCATGTTTATGAGTAATTGATCTTAGAGCGTTTTCATATTCAGATATAACCAGAGATTCTGGGTTCGATCCCCAGCAGAGTCGCCAGTTTGTTAGAACTAGAAAATGAATACGATTACATTTTCTTGAAATGTAGTGTTTTGTTACTCTGGGATTCTGAATAATGGAAACGTTCATAGACAATCATAAAACATTCATAAAAGTACACAATGAGAGATATCGCAAAGCGAATTTTATTCCAGAGATCCTGAGATCTTGTACATTCCAGGCCGTGATCTGGCACGAGCCCTTAATTACATCGAGTGATCGATAACCCTTGATTAAAAGGCAAAAGACTAGTCAGCAGGGACTATGGTCTGAGAGTTTGTGGTCATAGAGACCTGTATTTGTTTTGTTATGGACTGAACCATCTTTGTATTAGTCAGATGTCTATGTCCCATGTTTTGGCCGGAGATCCGGGCTGAGACTATCAGGGTTTATGACTGAGAAGGACGACTCTGGGCCTGCGCCTATCAATGTATGGACAGGTGACCTCGGGAAGTCCATTCTGCAGTTGTGTATACTTGTGTAGCCCAACCGACGGATGCCGTTTTTAATGGGTAGGGCATCGACTGTTGTGTTGTGGTAGTTCATAACAATCGTTTTGTAGTGAATTGCAACTCTTTGGTATGGCTTATCGTGATGACGATAGTCCCGTTCGTCTAGCTTTTGACTTAAATCGGATCACATCTTTACAGAAAATGTGAATGATGACATGTTTGCATAGTTCTGGATGCTGGCGGCGTCTCTTTCCAGAAGTCGTTTCATTCATCGTGTCGAATCAGATTGATCTTTGAAGATGCCCAATTCTGCTCATTTAGAGATCCTGGAATGTCCGTTTGACCATTCCATTGCGTCCGGAACGCTCGAAATACCCACAATAGGCTCAAGCGGCACTTGAAAACACTTAAAATTGAGCCCGGTACACCCATGAACATTTTTCGGAATTGGCTGATTTTTTGGGTGCGTGGGAGTCCAACGCACCTTGAACGCTTTTTGTTGATTTCACGGGTGCGTTGGAGTCCAATGCACCCTGAAAATACATACTTGAATTATGTTGAATTTTAGGGTGCGTTGGAGTCCAATGCACCCTGAAAATACATATCCGTCTTTTGTTGAATTTTCAGGTGCGTCGAGTTATTTTCGGGTGCGCTGGAGTCCAATGCACCCTGAAAATACATGTTCGCTTTTTGTTGAATTTTCAGGTGCGTCGAGTTATTTTCGGGTGCGCTGGAGTCCAATGCACCCTGAAAATACATGTTCGCTTTTTTGTTCATTTTTTGGATGCGTCGAACTATTTTCAGGTGCGCACTCATACTTGTGATTTTTTATGACCCGGACCTGTGGTGGTGTTGGTCGGTGTGACCTTCCGGTAGAAGATGCCGGCGATCGGAAAAGAATTCTGGTCACCGGGAAAGTTTTCCGGCAGTCGGAAAAGGATTCCGGCGAGGGTTTCCGATGGCAAAATTCAAATACTCAGGAGATAATAGCTCTCTCTCTCTCTCTTAATTCTGTACAAATGAACAGTGGGAGGGGTATTTATACCCGAGAATACCGGACAGCGACCAATGAGGAGCTGCCACGTATGACGCACCCCAAATATCCTTTGACGCACCCTTCAATGGACACGTGGGAGCTCTGACGCACCCCAAGATGAGATTCTGAGATGTGCTGATTTTATGGGTGCGTCGAGCTATTTTTTGGGTGCGTTGAGGTACAATGCATCCAAAAAATGCAACGCTGGTCCTTTGTGATTTTATGGGTGCGTTGGGCTATTTTTGGACGCGTTGGCAATTTTAGGGTGCGTTGGAGTCCAATGCACCCTAAAATTGCAGTTTCGTATTTTCTGAATTTACGGACGCGTCGAAGGTATTTTTAGGGTGCGTCAAGCCATTTTTCGGATGCGTCAGAGGTGAAATACATCCTAAAACACTTGTTGAATTTTCATGAATTTAAGGGTGCGTCAAGCTGAATAATTGGGTGCGCTTGACGTACTCGTGTTTTGCAAATTTGGGTTTTGCGAAACGGAGGGCTTGTGGGGCCCGTTTCTCGGTGAATTGCCATGCACTGCTTATCATAATTCATGAGGGATGCCTCCGCTTGATTCTGGTCGGTTTCGATCACGGTGATCCGTGGGGTCCACTGGACAAAAATGGCTAAGTATTGGATCTTTTTGCAAATTTGGGTATTTGGGTGCGTCGGGTAGTATTTTGTGGAATTTTCTCGAAGCACGTGCCCAGTTGATTTATTTTAGAGGGTACTGACTTTTGGGACCCCAACACATATATTTGAAAGGCGTGCCAGAAGTCTCAGCACATTTATTGGGTGGAAAAATCATCCAGCACGTCAAGTTTGAACCATCATTCAATCTCTTTCTCTCATGAAGATGCTGAATGAATTCATTTCCCTCATGTGGATTCCATCGTAGTAGTGTTAATGTATCAAATTATTTAACTCATCGTATCATGTTGGATACAAGTAGCTCTGCAGACGTCCTTTATCTTGAAGCTTTTAACAATATGGCTCTCGCAAGAAATTTACTCAAACCATTCTCAACCCCCCTCGACGGTTTCGGGGGTGAGGTGGTAACACCAAAGGGGAGTATTAACTTCCCCTCACATTCAGAGAAGCTCCGACCAAAGTCACTGTTTTCATCAATTTCCTTATGGTCGATCGAAAGTTGGCATACAATGCCATCTTGGGCCAACCCTCGCTCACCAAGATAGGAGCAGCTCTACACCCCCTCTATTAATGCATCAAGTTCTCCACTCTAAACGGAGTGAGAGTTGTCCGAGAGAACCAGAAAGAAGCTCGGGCACGCTATCAAATCGCGGTACAAGATCGAAAGAATGTCCAAGCAGTTCCTATTATGACGATCTCGGGAAATTCAACAAATTCTCCAACAACAACAAACCTGGACCCAAGAGAGGATACATATCAGGTAGGAGTTCCTGGAGAAAAAATGGTTGAAATTCAGTTATCTAAGGACGATCTTTCCAAGAAGGTCCATGTCGGATCATCTATGGATTACATCTTCTGAGCCCATCTGACCGATTTTCTGGCCTAATATCAAGACGTATTAACCTGGTCTCATAAGGATATGTCAGGTATCGACCCAAATGTCGCAAGTCACCGCTTGAATGTTGATCCAAAATTTAAACCTATCCATTAGCGTCAACGAGCGTTCACAGCTGAAAGGCAGATGGTCATAAAAATCGAGGTTGAAAAGTTGCTGGCCGTTGATTTTATTGAAGAAGTCGATTACCCAAATAGGTTGCAAACGTCGTTCTCGTGCACAAAACAAATGGTAAATGGAGGATATGTGTAGATTACTCCGATTTAAACAAGACGTACCCAAAGGATAACTTCCCAACTCCTTGCATCGACCAACTAGTCGATTCAACAGCAAGACATGCCCTATTCAGCTTTATGGATGCCTATTCTGGTTACAACCAGATCATGATACATCCACCTGATCGTGAAAATACCACCTTTATCACTGATCAAGGTCTGTACTATTACAAGGTAATGCCTTTCGGTCTAAAAAATGTCGAGGCCACCTATCAACCCCTAGTCAACAAAATGTTCGCTGCACAGATTAGCAGGAACATGGAAGTGTACGTTGATGATATGCTCGTAAAAAGCATTGTAGCCAACGATCATCTAACAGATTTTTGAGAAGCATTCGATCTGATGAAGAAGTATCAAATGAAATTGAATCTAGAAAAATGCGCTTTTGGGATTTCTGCTGGAAAATTTCTCGAGTTCATGGTTGGTCAGCGGGAAATCGAAGCAAACCCCGAAAAGATTAAGGCCTTGATTGAAATGCAATCTCCCTCCACTCTCAAAGAAGTTCAATGATTGGCTGGTCGCATCGCATCTTTAAACAGGTTTATTTCACGTGCCTTCGACAAATGCCTTCCTTTCTTCAAGCTACTCGGTATGATTGCAAAATCCGACTGGGCATGGACCCAACAATGTGAGAAGGCATTCCAGCAATTGAAACAGTATATGAGTACGCTTTCCATCTTATCGAAGCCTGTTCCACATTAGCAGTTTTTTCTTTATTTATCTATATCTTCCATGGTCGTTAGTGCCGCCTTAATAAGAGAAAACTCCGAGGTGCAGAGGCCCGTTTATTATGTCAGTCGAGCAATGGTGGATGTTGAAACCCAATAATCCGATATGGAGAAACTCGCTCTGGCATTAATAATAGCAGCATGGAAGCTACGACCTTATTTTCAGGCTCATTCTATAATAGTACCTACAAATCATCCTTTAAGGCAAGTCCTTAAAAAACCTGAAGTATCTGGGCGATTAACTAAATGGGTGATCGAGCTTGGCGAACACGATATTACCTTCTGCTCGCGAACCATCGTAAAGGCCCAAGCTGTAGCTGACTTCATTGCCGAATTTATATATTTGACCTCTCCTTTTTCTACCTCCAGTGATGATCCGCTGGAGAGCGAGCAAGCGCCTTAGTCGCTTTACGTAAATGGATCATCATGCTCCTCTCGCAGTGGAGTCGGGTTAATCCTAATCGCTCCTGATGGATCGCAATTCCAATATGCTTTGCGTTCGATTTTTATGCCTCAAATAACGAAGCGGAATATGATGCCTTAATTGTTAGTCTCGAATTAACAAATATGCTCGCAAATAAGGAACCTGCTCATTCACAGCGACTCTCAGCTCGTCGTAAATCAAGTGCTTATCGAATTCGAGGCGAAAGAATAACGGATGGCTTCGTACAAATCTCAAGTACTCATCTTGCTCGCTAAATTGAACAAATATGAAATAACTCATATTCATTGAGAGGAGAATAAGCTCGCAGATTCGTTGCCAAAATTAGCTTCTGCACCTGAGTCTAATCTGACGCGACCTGTTCCTATTAAGCATCTCTCTACCCCAAGTATCGATCAAGTCGCTCCAGAGCAGGTCGCCACATTGTATTTATCTTCATGTTGGATGGACCCCATTATCCTTTACCTCTAAAGCGGACAATTCCCAAATGATAAAAAATCAGCCCGACAAATTCACTATCGTGCTGCCAGGTACATTTCACAAAATGAAAAACTATTGCGTAAAAGTTTTACTTTACCGTATTTAAGGTGTCTCCATCCAGAAGAAGCACACCGTGTTCTAGATGAAATACACCAAGGGGCATGCGGTAATCATCCCAAAGGACGATTTTTAGCATACAAAGAATGAGGCAAGGGTACTAGTGGCCCACTATGAAGGCGGATGCTATCAATTTCTCAAAGAAATGTGACAAATGTCAGTGATATTCTCCAGTCCCTCATTTACCGTCTGAGTAAATGACGCCGATGGACGGCCCTTGGCCTTTCGCTCAATTGGGAGTTGATATAATCGGACCACTACCTACGGAAAAAGGATAAAACAGGTTCGCAATTGTGGCAGTCGATTACTTCACAAAATGGGTCGAGGCTGAAACCTCTAGCCACCATTACCAAAAAGTAAACTACTAAATTCATATGGAGGAATATTATATGTCGTTATGGACTTCCTGTAACGGCCCGAATTTTTCCTAACTTGGAAATTGAAAGTCCTTGGGCGTAACCTTCGATTTGTCGGTTATAGTACGTACCCACACGTGTGTTCACATGTATTGGGAACTAAAATGAATGTTTTTACCAAAGAAATGATGGAATTAGTTTAGAAGTCGGAAGATCACATGGTTTGAAAGAGTTTTCCGACAATTGAATTGACTCGGGTATGTCACTGTCTGTAGAGACTAAGTAAAGAACCCTAAATTATCAATCTACTCGTAAATCGACCCAACCATCATGAATATTTTACCGGACCTTGGTGTTTTAGCTTATTTTTGGTATTTCTGATTTTTTGAACGATTTAGATTTGGCAAAAACCCCCTCTCTTTCAAAAGGCATTACTTTTTGAAAATGCCAAAAAGTTGCGATTTGTACTTGGAGTGAAAAATTAAAATCTTTATTATTGAGAATTTGATTTTCTAGTATTTTTTATTGAATCCAAATGGGGGTTACTTCCTTATTTACATAAAATAACTCAAAGTAAATCGAAACATAAAAATAAACATGACACTGTCCAGGGAGTCAGCGGAACTGTGAGCTTGCAGAAAATTGGGCAAGTAGAAGAATTTCTGAATAGCAGGCTTCGGTGCACCGAAGAAGCCTTCGGCGCACAGAAGGAGGCCTTCGGTTTGAGCCGACCAGCAAGATCGTACCGAAGAGGAGTTTGAAAAAGTGTCTTCGGTGCACCGAATGAGATCTTCGGCACACCAAAGGTTTGTCCAACTGAGTTTCGGCCTGAGCCGAAGGAGTTTCGATCCGAGCCGAAGCACTCTGTCCATACGGGATTTTTCGAAGTTTTGGGGCTTCGACACACCGAAGGGGACCTTTGGCGCACCGAACCCATCGAGTATTGTTTTTAAAACGGAGTTATAAACCACATTCTCTCTCTCTTTCTCTCATTTCTCTCCTTCATCTTCTTCTCCCCTAAGCTCATAAGCTCCCCTAACTCCCCTCTTCTCTTTTCAAACCCCATTCCTTCCTCAAATCCTCCACCATGCTGATGGGAATCTTGGATTTTCGAGCTCTCTCTGGCCTCCACCTCCGTTCCCGCTTCTCCCGGCCTAAGATCCGACGAGCTAGGGTCGGAATTCTCCTCCTCATGCTAGGTAAGGTGTTCATCTACCTCTTCTTTTCCTCCTCCTTCCATTTTCTTCATTTTTGGACCATTAGGGTTAGAAACCCCTATTTGTTTCTGACGAAACCCTAACCCTAGGGTTCCTCTTGCTAAGGTTTAGGATCCCAACCATTGATTGAGCGTGGCCCATGCTTTGTAGAAGCCCTATCCGAGCTCGACTCTGTTGGGATTCAGACGGTCCGTCGAATTTGGGCCCCGATTCGTTGAACCGATTTGGGGTTTTTCCAAATTTAAGATACCAAAATCCTAAATCCTAATTAGACATTTAATTAAATTAAAGCCTAATTAATAACACTAGATTTGTGATTCATTGTAGGTAATTGAGGTATTTCCTAATTTTTGGCGTTCGGGCCGCATCTGAATTGCCAAATTTCAACCCTAAGGTGAAGATCTACCCTCAAGCTTTTCTGAATAAATTTTAATTAGTAATTATTGTTTGGTTGTAACATGTTCGATAAAATGCCTTTGTTGTCGTTTGATTGATAACATGCTCGATGAAATGCCTGAATGATATAAATTTACAATATTGTAATGTATCCTTGCTTGTGGATGTTTGTGACACCCTGTGTTATCCGGGCTGTGTCATCCGGGTCCATTAGATTGGTCGGGCCAGGTGCTCGTGTATGTTTATGATCAAGTATTTAATAACCTAAATTGTTATTATAATAAGTTGAGTGTTTCTTTAGATTAAGCTCTGAAAATCATTCGATATAGTGTACTGCCTGCCACTAGGTTGGTAGTCACAGACTTATTTGATCAACCAGGCGGGATACGGTCAATTGACAGTGGCCATTGTTGGGTTGTCGCCGTCCACTTGGGTCCATCGAATAAGCCCCATTCAGAGTTAATCATTCTTGTATTTCATTCTTGAATCACACTATATGGAATCTAGAATACCATCGTTGCCACTGTGCATAATTCACTTAAAACCGTACTGCGACTCGATCCACCAAGTCTCATGAGCCAGGCATGGTGGTATGGGACACCGTGTCTGAACTGTCGACCAGTGAGCATTGACAATGGTAGTACCTCCCCGTAGTGACCAAGTGAGCATTGACAATGGTGACTGATTGTTGTTCGAATGACCCTTGTGACAAATGTGACCCTGACTGATATTTGCGTGCCTGTGCACCATTCGAACGACCCGGGCGTGCATTGGGTTAGTTTCAAGTGAAATGCCCGCACCTCTAAATTAAATTAATCATATTTGATAGTTGGAAGATGAGACCTTCCGCTTTGATTTGGGTGTGACTGACGAGTCACGGTCGAACCAGGCTTTCATGGTAGGATAACTCAACCTTGAATCGAGGGGTTACTGGCGATGATTGACGATGCATCGTAGGAAGCTAGATAGTCCCAGTTAGACTTTATGATACGAGGTGATATTCTGGCTTCACCAATTTGCTAAATGAATTGGACTAATAAATACTTTAATTAATCATGCATACATGACATTGCATTTGAGGGGGACTCGTGTAGCCTGGTTGCTTGATGTGGCGCCAGCACTACCATGAGCACCTCATGTCATTTCTCTGTGTTATCTGAGCTGTGTACTCAGTCACGACTTACAACCTGCTAGACAGGTGGACTGTGGATTCTAATCTAGTTGGTCGGGCCAGGGCTTACCTGGGACATGCATTGTGTGCGGAATCATGACATTCATGCATTAAATCAACTAGCCTAGGATGATGTATGATTATTGTTGGTCATTGCCTAAACTTGATTGACTTGATAACATGCTTAAGATTAATACATTTATATGAACATGTTTATAATTTAAATATCCCGAGTCTAACCTTGGGGTTATTTGTTCACTATGTTGGCGTTTTGACGCCTTCCATTTGACATATGCAGATGCCCCAAGAATAGGACCAGTTGATGGCGCACACAAGCGCCTTGTAGTCTTTTACCTTCGTCCCCTTTGGTAGTTGTATTTTCCCTTCCTATTGCATCTATTGTGATTCGTATAATTCTCATATGGGCTGATACTACATTCGAATTGTACATCTAGGGTGTTAGCCCTATATTTTTAGATTTAGTTACATTCGCTTTGCTTATGATCCGCTAATTGAAATGCAGTTACTCTTATTATTTGTGAATGGAATGAATATAAATCTGATTGAGGACACACGTGGGTGCATTTTCCACGTGTGGCATTCCTACAATAGCATTTTATTAAGTTAACACTCGGGAAGTTGGAATCAGAGTTTTTGTACTCGGGTGCCAATTTTTCGGGGTGTTACACTTCCCCATACTATAGTTTTTGACAATGAAAAACAGTTCGATAATGCCGCATTCTCCGAGTTTTGCGAGAAATGGAAGATACGTAATATTCGAACTTCCCCATATCATCCTCAGGCTAACGGACTAGTAGAAGCGGTTAATAAAATTATCAAGCATCATTTGAAGACCAAGCTTCATGAACGTAAATGTATGTGGCCAGAACTCCTACCAGAAGTTTTATGGGCTTACAGGATGACAACTTGTACTTCAACAGGAGAAACACCTTTCTCACTAACATTTGGCACCAAAGTAGTCGTCCCAGTTGAAGTCGAAATACATACTCATCGAGTAGAACACTACGAAGCAGCGCATAATGAAGAAGGTTTAAAACTTCACCTCGATCTTCTAAAAGAAAAAATGGACATATCTCGTCTTTGAACAACAACGTATAGCCCGTTATCACAATTCAAAGATCAAATCCAGGGTTTTTCGGCTCGTTGACCTAGTGCTCAGGCAAAACATCGGAACAGCCACTCGGACTCTAGATCCTAACTAGGAAGGCCCATATCGAGTCATTAAGGTTGTTCGACCAGGTACATATTACCTGGAAGACATGCTAGGAAGACCCCTATGTCGCCCTTGGCACGTGAAAAATTTACTCTGATATTTTTCATAAAGCATATGAATATTGGATCATTCCTAATAAAGACGATCTCTTTCATCCTCGCTGTTTAGCTATGGAGCCTATAACTTGGTCGCTACTCCATTTTTTGGACCTGAATAGTTCTGAAGAAAATACAAACATTCTCTTTACTAAGTCTTTTGCTCACGACAGAGCGAAAGACTCAATTAATAGGCTGGCCTATCTCTATGCGGACATGGTCGCCAAGACCTCCCTAATTGAGCCCAACTCATTTTCATGAGTTGAGTAAAATATTCAAACATGAATTCATTCTCATGAATCTACAAAGAGAAGGCAAAATATTTTCTTTTCCATTAAAAAATTATCCAAATTACAAAATAAAAGGCATGAAACTGTTTTTATCAAAGGAGAAGGAGAAAGGAGAAATCAAGATTAACTCATTCTTCAGCATTGCGTGGAGGAGGTGCTCGGCTCTCTACTTTAGGTTTCATCTCAGGAACTCCCGTAGCTTCGGTAGCCTCCGTGACTTCATTTTCTTCAGCTGCTCTCTCCAACCTTGTTGAATTCCTCTAGGTTAAATGCTGGGAAAATTCATTACATCACTCTGATTGCAAATTCGCGATGAGCATCGTACGCTTCGTACCACTCATCTTCATAGAGCTGCAAAGTCTGAAACTCCAGAATTGCGTGGGGGCCTTCTTCGAATAACATCTTGACATAAGCTACCCTCTCTTCCCAGTGGATGGAGTCGACTTTCAGGTCCGCGAGGGCCTTCTTCTCCTTCTCCAAGTTTTCGCTGACCTCCTTGAGGTGCGACTTGCATTTTGCGAGCTGCTCTTCGAGGGAGATCTTATCTTGGTGAAAGATCTCATTCTCCTTCTCGACCTTCTCCTTCACCTCAGTAAGTCTTGCGAACTTGAGATCCAACAATTGATACCTTTCGGTCAAAGCCTGAATTTTGCCGATGAGGATCTTCTCCTCCTCATTTATTTTGATGATCAGAGTTTCACGGGGTTGCATTCTCCATGGACTGCCTCCCTTGGATTGCATTCTCCATGGACTGCCTCTTTTCTTCGCCTTCATCTATAATACGATGAGCAGCAACGATGTCGCGTCTCGTCCGCAGGGTAAGGTCTAAACTCTGCTAAAAAATCAAAGAAAACATCACTAAAGGTATAAGAGCTTCCTTAAAAAGAAACAATGAAGTATTTCATACATACCTGGACCAACCTCAACCCTGTATCCAGGGAGAGATCCTCCGGACTGGGCTTAGGAAGAGCACCGAAGGACTGCAGAGTAATGTTGTCAAATAAAAACTTACAAATAGGGTGTAAGTGACCCGGAATAGTACAAACTCCAGTCCCTGAAGGCTGGGCTACTACTATCTCAGAAGCACCCATCTGATGAGCGAAAGATGACTCTCGAGCAAGAGCCGACTCTCGAGCAGGAATTAACTCCTGATCAGGAGCCAATTCATGTAACGACCCGAGATTTTCGACTCTCGTGTATAACACGACGGCCGAATTCCCAAGTAATTTATGGAATAACTAATTTTTCAAATAATAAAATATAGCATTCAAGCACAATGGCGGAAACAATTATCATCTTATTCTATCAAACTTACTACGTCATCATCAATGTTTAAATAAGGGAACCAACCAATATCCATACTGATTAATTAAAATACAAAACCATGTCTTCTCTTGAAGACTTATTACAATTCCATAAATGTATCAATTACTTAAAAGAAATATTTAATAAATGATAACATCAATTAAGTTTATCTAATATCGTCATCCGCCATGTGATCGTACGAACCATCGAACTCTTTTCCTTAAAAATCGGGTTCAATACCTGGATCTTCACCTGCATCATCTAAATTATGTTTGGGATAGCGTTAAACGCTATCATAGTGGGGAATATTTCCTCTAAGACAATCAAGAATAATAATAACGGTACAGAGTAAATGCAAGCAGTATATTATCATTTAATCAAATCAAAACAACCAACTAAAATCTTTGTTAATGCGATGCATGCTCTGGCTAAGGCACCCTGGCTAGAATCACAATCCATGAAGTGAGAGACTCCCTGTTACGACTTCATGCTAGCCACTAGTCACTAGAAGTTCCTGGGACGCACAAGCCCATAGTTTTTCCCGACCACGTGAGAAATGGGACGCTCATAGCCCAAATCTACACGTGACAGTGTATGGGAGAAGTAGGACGCTCTAGCCTATTCTCAATTTCATACACCCACATGGAGCCAAGTGAATGCATGACTTTAGTTTCACCTTTATTTAAGTGTTTTCGCATACAACCGATTTAAATAAAACTCAGTGGTCACTATGGGGAGTCACAAGCAACCCAGCATAGGCCGACAGCACGGGATTAGTGTCCATAGCACCAACCCCGGCTCATGAGAATTTGTATACCATTAATGTTTACTCATTATCCCATTTTATGATTTCATCATGTCCCAAAAAGCCAATGTTGTACATCATGACCAAATTCATTAAAATACTCATGTAATGTAAATGGATCCAATCAAGCATCATGTACATGTAAGGATCCATTAACAAACAATCACTTCATTCTCTCAGTTAAGTCAAGATATATTCTTCCATCATGGACACCTCTCACGGGTTCGATCTCTCTACATCGAATAATTTTACCAACTTAGGGACAAAGAGTATACAATAATGGGATGTCTATATGATGATCTTATACACATATTTCATATCACAATATGAAAATCAATCTTACTTGTAATACATTGACTAAGAAAATAAGGGCATAGATTTCACAAAGATTAATAACACAAATACACATGCTTCTTAGTAAAAAATCTAAACAAGAAATCACATCACCACACAATGATATTCATTACAAATCTCACATCAAACTTCATGTTATATGGATAAGCAATTTAAAACAAAATAACTTCACATGCCACAAAAGAAACTTATGATAATCGTGGTATTATTAATGAAAGGCTTGAAGGAAAATCCTCACCTTATGATGGACTTAGAAGAAGAGAGTTGTAGAAGATCCTAGCCGCTGGAAAAATATGAGAAAGAACCCTCTTCTTCCTCTCTCTCTCTCTCTCTCTCTCTCTCTAGGGCATGGAGGCTAGGGTTCGGAGAAGGATTTGAAGGTGCGTAGTAGAAATATGGAGAGGGATGTGCACGCGAGGTCTTGTGTAACAACCTCTTGAGGTGGGTTTATCAAATTCCAATATTTGGATGATCTTTGATCAATTCCAATCCGTTCATCTTATCAAGCTCGAAGAGTAGAGTCAGAATACGTAAATTTCCTGATGATCTACATTCTAGATTGGCCGATCCTTGAAAATGGCCTAACGGGTGCTAAAATGGGCTTGATCTCAATTAACGGTCTACGCTTGATGATCAGGGCCCAAATTTTGAAAAAATATATGGTCATGATAGGCAAATAATTTTACAAAGTTTAGTGGTTGATTGATGGTGAGAAATGCGTAGATATGAAATTTCAACTTTTGGCGGAAAAGGAAGGGGCTGGCTTTGTGGTTCAACGGCGTAGGATTATAGATCGGGGTCCAAATTTTGTGTAAACTCGTAGTCATATGAGTATAATAAGTGGTCCAAATTTGAGAAGCGATTGATGGTGAGAAGTGGGTAAATTGAAAGGTTCAGATTTAAAAAGAGTTGATAACTCGTTAATTTCTAAAACGAGATAACTTCGCGCATAAGAAAGATGCTTATTAAGGTGAGGCACTTAAATCACACTATTGGTCCATGATAAAGACAATCCAAGTCACTCATGTGAAGAGAAATATTCAACTACGACTAACCATCTACTTTCCTCACTCGATGGACATGAAAATCAAGGGTTAAGGGGCTGATTTGACAATCGGACCACTTTTACTATGATTTAAGGGACTGAAATTTGATGTGTATGGTTAATATGTGCCCAAAAGCTTAAATCCATGGTTTTGCTTGAAAGTGATCCTCAGAAACTATAATACTTAAAAATGACACCTTAACTTAAGTTTAACTAATGGCATTTTCGTAATTATCTGAAAAGTGTATGATTTTTTAAATCTGATCTTTCTACGATGTTTATGGGATCATTCTAAGCAACTTTTGTAAAGGGTCCCCTATCGGATCTCCTACGGATGTCCCGCTATTCGCAAATCAACGGTAAATATACGATAATTAATAAAAAATAAATTAAAAATGAATTTTCAAAAATTTTCAAATAAATCTCGAAAATCCGGGGCGTTACAATTCGCGAGCAGTAGCAGGCCTCGACTCCCTTCACTTAAAGGATGACTTGGCCCTGCCTCATCACCCCTCGGGAAGTTATCAATTATATCAATCACCGACTGGTCACGAGGGCCGGCTGGAGGGGTCGTTGCAATTTCAGCTGGAGGAGGATTTGAAGGCTGCGAGTCATGAGCAGGCTCATTTGCTTGTGCGGGTGGATTTGAGGGACCAACTGTCATCTTCTTCTGCCTCTTTGAGGTAGCGCCCTTCAGACGGGGCAGCACTCCCAGCACCCCCCTCTTCTCTCCAACATTCACCATTGCTTCCTCCTCGGAGATGAGGCTGGAAGCAGCTAGTCGGGGAAGCGAAAGGGAGAGGCTGATATCTTTGTTGTCCTCCGAAAGCTTAAAGACTTTAACGATCTTCTCGTTAATTCCTCCTCTCAAGCTGGGTTTTCTTCCAATCGGAGTACCTATAAATACGAGAAAAAGCGAATTAGTGACAGAAATAGAACCATGTTCATATTCGCCGAGGAGTAAAGATTCACTCACCTTCGCAAAAGAAACGATTGACGTTATGACCCCTGGGGCTAGACCCCACGTCAGACTTCTAGTTACCAGAGACATAAAACCACCGTCTCCTCCACCTGGGATAGTTCGAAGAGGGATTCTCCAAAATAAAGTTCTCCCGGTGCCAGTAACATAAGTAGTACCAACCCTCATTGGATGAGATTTTCTTGAGTTGGAACATCCTCAAAAACTCATCAGCCGTTAAGTCCTCGTTGCCAGCTTACTTCTAGATGACATAGGCACTCAGCACCACCCTCCATCCATTTACAATGAGTTGCCCGGGGGCAATCTTATAAATGCGGAGCACGTCTCGGATAAAAGAATGGAGGTGGAGATGTACTCCAAGCTTTAAAAAATACTCGTACAGAGCCATACATCCCGGCGGTGGAGAATCCAGAGTTTCTCCCTCTCCGAGTAATCTGAGAATGACGGGTCGGGAATCCGGTACCTTTCCCGTAAACCATTCAACTGTTCCTCCATCATTGTGGAGGGCTATCTAGATGCAGAATACCTCCCTCTTTGCACCCTCACATTGTTCGATTCAGAAAAATCTGGAGTCTCATCTCCCAGAGGAACAACCTCATTATCAAAATCCACCGCCATGAAAAGAAGAAAGAAGAAAAGAACGAAGAAAGAAAGAATACATTAGCAACGAGTTCACGCCAGAGGCAGACAGAGACAAAAAAGGAGGGATTTTCGGAAATCTCCAGCAAAACTTCAAAATAAAGAAATCTCCGCAGGCTCTAGATATTTATAGGCAATCATTCCATCAGGATTTGGATGACACGCGGCGACTCTTCGTTTGGCACGACAGTTGAACGGGCATGAGCATTAATTTCTAAGACACGTGGCGAGCACTGCTTCATTTCTCTTGGCTAAAAAGTTGACGCTCATCAATGCGAGCTCAATCGTGTACGACTTCTCCATCGAAAAATGCGCTAGGCAGTTATATACGTAGTCAAGTCCTTTGCTTAGCTGCTCAACACAAAGGACTTGGGGGGCATCTGTTGTAAAATAAAGTTGGTCATTGAAGGAACTCGAAGCCTGTAGACCTCAAACATCTTTATGGTCATATATATGACCCGCGAGCGCCGGTTTCTATAAATCATGAGCAAGTTAGCCGTCTAGCGAGCCTACGCGGTCGCATCTCATAATTGGAGGAGCCCGCTCATTAACTAGTGACCCCCATAAATCGCGAGCAGGTCTGGTCTCTGATCATCAAGCGGGGACACTCTCATTATCCGAGCAGCCCTGGTCTCTGGTCGTCTGGTAGGGACGTCCTTCGTCTTACAGTCCCAACAGCCTATATAGGCCGGTTTTGGCTTATTTTTGTTCGTAGCTCTGAACCACAGTGGATCTCCATCAAGTAAAGTAATCAGCTAGATGTTTAACTCGATCAGGTCAGCTCCTTATCTGAGGATTAACGGGATAAGCACCTTATCCCCTGAAGTCAGGAGTGATCTTAACAGCTTGCGTAACAGACTGGATCACCTAGATCTACATAAATAGATAGTCCCACAGATGGTAAAGGTACACAACCTTTAAGCCCACGTTTCACACTTCATCTTACTCTCAAGCCATCTCTAACTTAAGCTTGGCCAAGCGCTATCTACCCTTAGTTTTCTTCTTTAGCTTTCAGGTTTGGAGAAGCTTTCAGGTTTGAAGGGGAGCTCACTTCGAGGAAGGTGTATACTTGAGGAGGAACATGTTACCAGAATCTAACGTTAGCAGCATCTTCTTCATTTTTCTTCCCGAAAAAACCTATCTTCTCATTCATTCTTCCTGAAATTTCCAATTCAAATTGAAATCTTCAATCTTTTTCAGGGTTTTATTCATTACTTCAAATTGTGGTGGACTTTTTTGGACGAAAAAACCCTCCAAACCCCATCTTTTTCTTCGTTTTTCTTCCTGAAAAAATTCATCTCCTCTTCATTTTTCTTTTTGGCTATAACAAAAAACTCATCTCCTCTTCATTTTGAAACCGTGTTTCACTTCTCTTCTTGAGCTCGTGTTTCACTGAAATGGCAGCTGTAGGCAAGTAAGAATGAAGAATGAATGTGTTTTTTCACAGGAGTTTTGTCCACAATAATGTAATAAGTGAGAACTCGATAAATTTCATTGAGTACGGTGAGAATTGGCCGAGTTCTCTTTAAATATCACTGTACTCAGTGAATGGTGAATGGTGAAACCTCTTTATTCTTGATGAAATTGACCGAGTACAGCGAAAAACAACGGAACAAGTTTGTTGCAAATCGACTTTCACAATAAAATTGACCGAGAAGTGAAATTGACCAAGTACATAGAAAAACGACAAACCAAGTCCGTCGCAAATCGAAAAAATAATATTCAAAATCTATCACAAATTGACTTTTCACAGTGAAAATTGATCAAGCACGACCAAGAACGTTAAATTGATCGAGTATGACCGAGAACTCGGTGAAACCTCTGTACTCGGTGAAATTGGTTGAGTACAGTGGAAAACGACGAATAAAGTCCGTCGCAAAATCCTTTGTCGGTGAAATTGATCGAGCACTCGGTTAAATTGCCCGAGAACTCATTGAAACCTCCCGTACTTGGTGAAATTGCCCGAGTACAGTGAAAAACAACGGATTCAATCCGTTGCAAATCAACTTTTCTTGATGAAACCTCTATTCTCAGTGAAATTGACCGAGTACTTGATGAAATTGATGGAGAACTAAAAAACCAAGGGTATTTTCGTGAGGACAAAAATTCATCCATACATTTAAAGTTTACATCTGAAAACTAAAGTTTTGGAGGTTTAATTAGGCTAGTCAATCAAATTTGAAGGCGGTAGAAGGAAATCATGCAAGGGCAGAGAGAATATGCCTTCATGCGTGGGGCACTCTTAAGGCGAGCTATTGTTAACACACGTCCGTCCTTTTCATGGGAGAGTAGAGTCGTGGGATACGAATATGGTAGAGCCATCACCACTCATTTCAATTAGCAGGCATATACAATGGGCTCGCAAAAACTAAAAATAATGGGCCCATCTAAGGATGAGAGAGCGGACCTGAATCTGGAGAAGCACATAGGTGGTGGTGCCCTCAATGACACGAATATCCCTAGTGTTGCAGTAGGGCCCATCGTGATGTATATGATTTATCTATGTTGTTCATATGTTTTGACAGCTCATTTTAGATCATGAGCCCTAAATGGAAGCGCATCCAAAGGGACTGCACCATGGGAAATAATGGGGATTGAATGCCTATAGTTGAAAGCTTCCAATGAGTCATAAAAGTTTACTATCAAGATGGTATTTTTATTTTCCCTTCATTTGGGTCCACGTGACCTTTCAAAAAGGTTAACAGCTCAATTAAATATCACGGTAAGCCCCTAAAAGGTTTTAGCAATGGATGCCATTGCTGTTTCTGTGGTGCCGTCTACTTGAGTTCTGGATGTGCTTCAATTTTGAGCTCATGCCCTAAAGTGAGCTGAAAGAACAGATGAACAGCTTCAACAAAACATAAACATCATGGTAGGCCTACAAAGCCAGCCACAAGGGACATTTGTGGTGTCGGGATCACTACACATATTCTTCTTTGGATTCGGCCAATGCATGTTCGATATGACCTCTATGTCATGAATGGATTTGACATTTTTTCTAAACACCATTGTTCGAACAAATGTGTATGAAAAACGGATAAAATAGGCAATGCCATCTAAATACGCTTCAAATGGTATGGCCCACCTTAATTCCGGATATGGATGATTTTTTTTTTTTGCATATCCCATAACCTACAAGGGACCTACCAAATGCACGGTGTGGATGTCCATCACACATTAGGGTGGGGCCCACAGAGCTTGACTTCATGCGAAGCTCCTGAGATGAAACTGATCAAGACGTCCTGAATATCTGATTAAGATGAGCCCCACAATCGGGGGCAATGTAAAATTGTACTTAAAACCTCTAACTTCACCCCATGTGGCCGTCCAAGTATTAGATCACACCGTGCCATGGATCAATGAAAAATTGGACCTAAAATCTACGACTTCAGGTGTGGTCCATCCAAGTATTAGATCAGGTTGATTTTTTTTGTATTTCCCTTAATCATGATAAGTAACACCTCTTGAACGGGTTTGATGCAATATGCAAACCATGGTACCCTTGCACACAAACCTATAGTTGGCATCGCATACCCATTGTTCCTAGTAATGTGGACCACCTGAGTTATGGATCAGGTTGATTTTTGGGCACATGACTGTGTTTTGAGGGGCACACCCTATGGACGGAATGGATGTCCTACAGACAACATGGTGGGGCCATAGAGCTTATGTGTTTTATTGGTTGCATAAACCCTTGTTACATGGGAGTTGAGAAAGTTTTTGATGGGATGCGGTGCCCACTGTATGGAATGTGCTCCAGTTGAGAAAGTTTTTGATGGTATGCGGTGCCCACTGTATGGAGGTAGGCTTTTACCCTCATTCGATATTATATGATGATCTAAACTATTTATATACTTTATACTTAATGCGATGCAGCATGATTGTAAGTGTCGCTATTTAGGCGTGCATGACCAATCAAATTTAGCCATGTGTCATCCGATGTCACCATCTTTCTCCTGCGGTGTTAAATACATTTTTGAAAATATATTATATACATTTCTCTTGTGCCTGCTTGCCACGTGTTATGAGAGAATAACCGCCTCTAGGGTTTTAGTTGTGCATGTGTTTTTAAACATTTTAATTTTCTTGGGGTGACATGCACCTCTAGAAGAAAGGTGTTTATTATCATCACAATCTCTCTTTCCTGATTCACAAGTATCTTTTTCTACCTCCATACAAGTGTACCGGCACATTGCAGCATTCTACTCGTTGGTTTTGGCTGCGACAAATCAAGGGTAAACAATAAGGTCACAGGTATAGGACAACAATAAAAAACACGAACAATTCTCATCTAAAATGCAAGTTGAGGTGAAAATTCACCATGTAATGTTTGTAAGGGCAGCACATCGAAAGAAAAAAAAGAAAACCACACATAAAACAATAAGCTGCCTTGTAGAGAGATATTCCTAGTTGGAAGCTGAGTGGTGCCCCCAGAGATGGTTGTTACAAATCCACTCTGTCCACTAGTTTTGCGAGACTACAATCGTATAAGAACATAAAAATCAAGCAGATCCAAAACTCATGTGGGCCATGCCACATGTAAGGGTGGGGATGATCTGGGTTCACATGTAAGGGTGGGGATGATCTGGGTTCACCAAAAAGCTCTTTGCTTAAACGAATGCAAATCATCATTTAACTATGCTTTTACATCCGATTTCCTGCTGTTGAGTGGACCAGTACACAACAATGATTTTATGTAGCACCTACACCCAGCCTGAGTGAAGATAGCCACGTTTCAACACTGAGGCCAAGGTATCGATTCCCATGGTGGGGTGGCTAACATTATGATGGGACTAACAGGGGTGGGTAGGTGTACTAAAAATGGAGTGTGTGAACTAACCTATATATATAAAAAAAATGTTTTATAAGTGAAATCCATTCATTCCATCTTTATGAACCATGTTGCAATAACCAAGCCCATTGACCATGATGAACTTCTCACACTGGATTCGTATAAGAAAAAAACAAAGGCAGTCTCCTTTAGTTGTTTCTTTCTATGCTATTGATAGGATCTTCCAATCTTTAAAGATTTTTGGATATCATCCGTGAATTCTTATAGGCCCATCTTATAAATGGTTTGATAGACATAAAAATTGCCATATGATGGATATACCATAGCTAAATCCTAAAGGCTTGCCAAGTTCACAAGCATGTGAAAGCCCAGCCCATGTACACTGGACAAAGGTACTAATGGAAAGCATGCCAAAGGTCAGATCTTTTTGCATTTTGGACTACACTATTTAATTCCCATAGCCTAAAATTAGGTCATTTTACAGCTCAAGTGGGCCACAACACACCAAACAAATTGAATACTAGAAAATTTGTCACCCATCAACAAACTTTATATATTGTGGCCCACCAGAGAGAGAGAGAGTGTGTACCACCTGCAACTTTTGAGCAAAAAGATCTTACCAATACTATATATATTCCTAAAATGGATGTTTTTAATGGTGGGCATTCAATTACCATATTTTCCTTAATCCACCTGAGATTTGGATCTGCTTCATTTTTTGCTTCATGCCCCAAAATGATCAGGCAAAACAGATATATGGCCTGGATGTAAAACACGAATATCATGGTGGGCCTCATAGTCACAGATCCACCCGGATCTAGGATGCGAATTCCGTGGATCCATGAATGTGGGCCCCACCATGATGTATGTGTTTTATATCCATGCCATCTTTGCCACCTAATTTTAGGACACAAGCCCAAAAAGATGGTGGACGTTCAATAACCACTGCTCCTTGTGGTATGGTCCACCTAAGATTTGAATCTTCCTCATTTTTGTAGTCATTACTAAAATGAGCTGGCAAAACAGATGGACGGCGTGGATATAAAACACGTGCATCGAAGTGGGCCCCATAGTCACAGATCCACCAACCTCAGTGATTCCCGGATCCACCGAATCCGCGTCCATTAAGATAGAAATAGATGTCTGGAAGGGTGGACCAGTTGACAACACAAATGGAAATGTCCTTTAATTGTGCAGTTGGAATGTCTGATCGGCCTGTTATTTTCATCCATGGTAGGGCCATTAAACGAGTGGTTCAGATCTCATACACGTGCTCAAGGTGGTCAGATTACGTCCACAATTTCAAACGAGTGAGAAGCCCAGCATCGACAATTCCAGCTGTACGATGTTCCTCAGAAAGAAGCCAAGATTACTTGGGAAGTGACTAACGGGTCCGGCCCAGTCCACCCTATTCGGGTCTACCGTACGAACGGTCTGAATCATGTACATGTGTGTCACAATCTGTACCTAATGAGAGCTATGATCTGAATTCGGTACATCGTGGTGGAATTTCAGCGACCATCCATATTGATGGGGCCCAGAGAAAGTGACCGTTTAAGCAATCTTAACCATCCAATTTTAGCCATTGAATTTGGACGGTTAATGTTAACCGCTTTCTTTCTAATGGTTCATTTGATGGACATCAATTGGACGGTTAGGATCATATGATCAATGCAATTTGGACTGTGTTTTATCCCAGCAAGGCCCATCTCTGTTGTGCAGCAAACCAACATACACCACGTGAATTTGGAGAGTCCTGGATGGCCGTACATTGTTTTCCATGGTGTGGGCCACCTGATGATGGGATCCTGGGGATGTCACGTGCACATCCCGGTGGGCCCCACATGCAACAGTGGTAGAGGAGGGTTCTTGCGGAGGAACACGCAGTACATGAAACCCAATGCCTGATATCGCAATGTGTATCTGTGCGTAAGCATTCCATAAAGGTGGGGCTCACCTTACAATGATCAGGGCCGTTCATCTGGTAGATACCACTATGAGTGAAAGATTTGCCAAAAAAAAAAAAAAAAAAAAAAATTTATGGACGGTGATCTAGCATTGCACCAAAATGAATTGCTAAAAATGTAGAAACCAATGGTTCGCATCCATCAGCAAATATTCTAGCATTGCGTGGTGTGTTGATATCACCAAGTTCTGTAGGCCCCTCCATGACGCATGTGCTATATCCAAACCGTCCGTCCATTCGGCGAGCTCGTTTTAGGGGTTAAGATAAATAGAAATTCAGATAGAAAGCTCAAGTTGACCACAACACAGAATGCAGGGGATTGAACGTCTACCATTGAAATCTTTTTGAGGTAACAGAAGTTTTGGATCAATCTGATATTTGTTTTTTTCCCTTCATTCAGGTTTGTGTGACCTTATGAAGAGGTTGGATGGAAAAAAACATTAATGTAGGCCCTAGGAAGGTTTCAACGGTGAGAATCATCGCGCCCAATGCTTTCTGTGGTGTGGTCCACTTGAGCTTTGGCCCTGCCCCATTTTGGGCCCAAGTCCTAAAATAAACTCAAAAAATGGGCGGACGTTGTGGATATAACATATACATTATAGTAGGGCCCACATAACTTAGTGAAGTGTGTGGCACACCACGCAATCCGCTTCCGATTTCCCTCGGACAGCTGTCCACAGTGCCCCTTACACGATGAGTGGTCTAAAATCCAAGGAAGCGGATTAGGTGGTACTGCCCACACCAACCCCTGCCGTGGTGTGGTGATGTGCTGGGCGCTGTGGGGCCCACCCTCATGTATTTGTTTTATATCCACTCCATCCATCCGTTTTGCTGGATTATTTTAGAGCATTAACACTCACCGTTGAAACATTCGTAGGGCCCACCATAGTGTTTATCTGCCACCAACCTATTTGATGAAGGGAAAACACAAATATCAGCTTGATACAAAACTTTTATACCGACAAGCGTTCGATCACCACTGTTTCCAGTCGTGTGGTCCACCTGAAACTGGTATCTTCTTCATTTTTGGGTTCATGCCCTGCAATGACTTGAAAAAACGGATGGACGGCGTGGATATAAAACACATACATCAAGGTGGGCCCCACACCGCCCAACACATTACCACCACCCAATACGCGTCCAAAATCCAAACCCCCTCGCACGTGTATTACGTTGCCACGTGTCAGGAACAGCCAGAGCACTTCTGGAGTCGGTGCGGGACAGCGAAGCGAGGATCTGGGGAGCGCGGTTTCGGTGGATCCCTAAATGTGGGGTCCACCTTGATGCATGTTACTTATATCCAGGCCATGCATCTGTTTTGAAAACTGATTTTAGGGCATTATACCAAAAATGAAGTAGATCCAAATATCAGGTGGACCATAATACATGAAACAGTGGTAATCGATCGTTAAAAACTTCGCATTGGACACAAAAAGTTTTGTATCAACCTGATATTTGTGTGGTCTCTTCATCCAGGTCTTTGTGACCTTATCAACAGGTTGGATGGAAAATAAACATTCCGGTGGCCCCCGTGAAGTTTTTAATGGTGAGGATTCAATCAAGACTGTTTCCTATGGTATCGTCTCCTAAGATTTGGATCTTCTTCATTTTTTAGCTCATGTCCTAAAATGATCTGTCAAAATGGATGGACGGTGTGGATGTAAGAAACATACATCACAGGGAGCCCCACAGTTAGGGATCCACCCAAACCGCTCCCGGATCTGGGCCAGCACGTCCGGACGCGGAAAACCAGCTTCGTTTATCGTTTTACTTCGCTTGCCCCCCAAACCGGAGATGATACGGTGGACCGGCCGAACCGTAATACGGTAGAGCCATCTCTCTACAGTACACGTTACAGGGTTATGATCCAATCCGGTCCGTTCATATGATGGAACATAGAATGGATGGTTTATATATTAAAAATAAGATCTATTAAATAATCATATACGTCTGATCTGTGACCTTTAATATAACGGTAAAAACAAAAAATTAACGGTCAAATATGCAGTGAGATAAACCGCTATAATGGTTCGGATTCTCTAATGGGTTTTGTTATTACAAACTAAGCCATCCGTTTTGGTTTTAGTATATGGGTGGGACCGATGGATACATCACCCTGACACGTGTCCTGTGGAGAGATGGGCTCTACCATATTACAAGTTCTTCAGCTCTACTACGGTATCATTTCCCTACCTCTCTTGCCCGCCAATCTCTCCTCTCTCCCCTCCTACAATGGCATGTAACAAACCTAAGGGCGTGTTTGGCGCATGGAATTCGGTGGTATTCGGTGGGATGAAAGTCTTTTTAAGGTAATTATTACATTTTGGTGGGATTAGTTTTAATCCCGTGGGACGGTGCATCCAGCGGTAGCCATGTTTGGAAGGGAGATTACAACTAGGATTTGGCATTGGAGTGCGTGGAGTGCTTGGATGTGGATTGGAAGGCAAGGGCTGCTGTCAAAGTTGTGTGGGCCCCACCATGATGTATTTGTTCAATCCACGCTGGACATCCATTTTTCCACCTCATTTTAGGGCATGGGCCCAAATATGAGGCAGATACAAATCTCAGGTGGACCACACCATAGGATACAGTGGCTATGGAACTTCCACCGTTGAAAACTTCTTGGAGGCCACGAAAGTTTTGGATCAAGCTGATATTTGCGTTTTCACTTCATCCAGGTCTGTGTGACCTTATGAACAGGTTGGATCGCAAATAAACTTCACGGTGGGCCCACTTAAGTTTTTAAGGGTGGGCGATCAATCAACACTATTTTGTTGTCGTGTGGTCCACCTGAGATTCGGATCTGCCTAATTTTTAGGGCCCATGCTCTAAAATGAGGTGGCAAAGGGATGAGCAGCGTGGATAAAACACATAAATCATGATCGGGCCCACACGAGATGGTTTTGAGAAATCCCACCATTACTGCCGGAGTTCCAGCACGAGATTCGATGTGGTATTTCAAACGTAACTCACCTCTATCCAAACATACATGCGGAATTTGGACGGTGGGATATCGTAATTCCATCCCGCGTAATCCCGCCTAATCCCGTGCGCCAAACACGCCCTAAGGGATTTTTAGTGTAATAACCCTAGGCTACCCATTCCAACACAAAGTCCTATTCCTCGTGAGGGTCGTCTTTTTTCACCCCTACATAAGAAATTGTAAACTTTTTGATCGAAAATGCCTTTCGGATCACCTGCTACACTGTGGATCCCCTTTGAGCATTGTAGGTCCCCCTTAGTAATGTGGATCTCACCTAGGGGTCAGATCTCCCTGAGCAGTATGCATCCCCCTTGAGTATTGTAGATTGCACCTAAGAATTTCAGGTGTAATCCACAGTGCAGCTACGACTCTCAATGGAGCGGGTCAGAATCAAGATCTGATTCGCTCTGAACCCTTATAATGTAGAGTTGGATTTTAAAATAGGTTCGATTAATTAAATGGGTTAGATTCGAATTCACAAAAAATAAATCTGAATCATATTTGAGTCGGATATGAATCTAATATTGAGATTCGATTGAATCCCTATTATTACATACTTTAAGCCTTCAAACCCTTTTGAGAAAAGTGGTCATAGGGCCTATTATAATGTATATGTTACATCCATATTGTCAATCTATCTGGACAAATCATTTAAGGCCATGAGCTTGAATTTGGAGAAGATCTAGATCTTAAGTGGACCATACAATAGGGGACATTGAAGTTGTGTATCTACCATTGAAACTATTTCAGGTCCCCTGTGATGTATATATGACACCAAAAGTAACACAATATAGGGCTTTTTGGGACCTTCATGGGCTAACTGAGCTAATGAACGAAGAGGATCATCCATACATGGACCCCACTTGCCTAAAGATTAAAAAAAGAAATTGAAACACTAAACAATAAATGTTAAAGGACACTGTTGCCCTCCGTCCTTGCGCATAGGGGTGGGTGCCTTTTTTGGGCATGAATGAGGGTTCAATCGTAGGACCCACCTTGATGTATATGTTATATCTATGTTTTTCATTTGATTTTTTAGATTATTTTAAGGCCATGTACAAAAAATGAGACATATCCCAATCTTAGGTCGACCATTTCACAATAAACGGTGGGATTTGTACCATTTTATTGTTAAATTAAATATATTATATTATATATTTTTTTTAGATTTGCGATGTGGTATATTTGGACCTAGATCTGACCCGAATCTGATGGTTATATGAATTTTTGGATAAAAAATGGATTTAACTATTTATAAGTGGACCGGATATGTATATCACCTTTTGGATCTGAATCCAAGCTAAATTTGGTTATTAATTTTCGGACTTGGAGTCGGATCCAACTAAATCCAACCTAGACTAGGGCTGTCAATGGCACGGATCAAGATCCGTATCCGATCCGTATCCGATCCGATTTAATCGGATTCGGATCAATAATCGGATAATCGGGTCGGATACGGATATCCAAATATGATCCGTTTAATATTCGGGTCGGATTCGGATCAACCTTGATCCGGCCCGTTAACGATCCGACCCGATAAAAAAATAAATAAATAAATAAAATAAAATAAAATAAAATAAAATAAAATAAATACATATGAGAATCTCTCTCTCTCTCTCTCTCTCTCTCTCTCTCTCTCTCTCTCTCTCTCTCTCCTCTCTCGGATATCCGGTCGGATATCGGGTCGGTTCATAATCGGATTGGAAACGGATTTCGAAAAATTTAATCGGGTCGGGTTCGGATCATATACTTGTGATCCGAATCGGATTCGGGTCGGATTCGGGTCGGATATATTCTTAATCGGGTCGGATTCGGATCATCACTGATCCGGCCCGTATCCGACCCGTTGACAGCCCTAACCTAGACCCTCCGACCCATTGAGAGCCCTAAGTATAGCAGGTGGTTAGAGGCGCATTTTTTGATAAAAAAAAATTTGCTATTTCTTATGTGGGGGTTAAAAAATATGAGCCTTATAAGAAATTGAACTTTTTGTTGGATTGGGAAGCCTAGGGCTACTGCACTAAAATCCCCAAACCTAGCTGGCGGATATGTGTGCTACCACGATGGTAGTGGATTAGGTGCGGCCCTGACAGTGGGGCCCACATTAATGTATATATAGTATATCCACTCCGTTCATCCAATTTTCTGGTTCATTTTAGAGGATGAGCGCAAACATAATGAAGA
The DNA here is from genome assembly GCA_003013855.2 of Liriodendron chinense. NCBI lineage: Eukaryota > Viridiplantae > Streptophyta > Magnoliopsida > Magnoliales > Magnoliaceae > Liriodendron > Liriodendron chinense. The sequence goes on from ML058335.1 coordinate 4,282,309, forward strand.
TCCAAATTTAAGGTGGGCTATATCACATGAAAGAGTAGTGATTGACCATTAAAAAGCTTTCTGTGGACCATAATGGTTTTGGATCAAGCTGAACTTTATCTTTTCCCTTCATATACGTCCTTTTTACCTTAACAACAGTTTGGATGGAAAAACAAATGTTACTTTAGGGGCGTGTTCATCACCACTTTTTCCCATAGTATATTCCATATGAGATCTTGGGTTGGCTTCATTTAAGGGGATTATGTGGGCCCTAGGAAGTTTTTAACGGTAAGTGTTCAATCACCACCTTTTTCCTATTGTGTATTCCATATGAGATTTGGGTTGGTTTCATTTTTTACATGATGATGTAGAATAGGCTGAAAAAGAGGATGGACGGTATGGATATACAATATATAAATCAAGGTGGGCCCTACTGTGAGGACCCCACCGTGTTGGGTAAGACCGTGGCCGCACCTAATCCGCTCCCTATCACGATTCACGAGTTAATTGGTACTCTGGCAAAGCATGATGGATCATACTCTGGCACATATATTTATATATGTAAAATAAATTAAACTGTTTTAATAATGGAAATAAGATGTTTTTAGGTTATAAAAATAAAATAGAAATAATTGGATGATTGTAATCTATGATTTACGTAACTTTGTTTATTGAATGAAAACCGTTAACTATATGAATCAGGGCCCACTATTTGGACGGTTTAGTTTGAGTTATATTTTAATTCGATGTGACCAGTTTCCATGTGAAAGAGTATCATCCATCACACTCACCAGAGCATCGCAGTTTCTCTCAGAGTCCTATGTGAGTTTTATACCGTTTAAGGAACAGTGAGATGCTCTTCAAACGTACATGTGAAATAGTTTTACAGAAATCCAGACTGTCCAAATTGCTGGAGCAACTGTGCACGGAGCATGACAGAAACATTGCTCTTAGAAAATGATACGAACCATCTTACATTTTCATTAGAATTTGGAACACTCAACATTTTCATTTTAGCCGTTCATTTAATAGCCATTAATTAGATAGTAGTGATTTCCTGATCAACCTCACCACAATTTGGTAGCCTGGATAGCTGTACAGAGGTGCCTCATGTGAGAAGGGGGGTGGATGGGATCCCTGACCGTGGGGTCTACTTTGACACTTATGTGTCTTATATCCATGCTGTCCATCCGTTTTGAAACCTCATATATGGGCATGATCCCAAAACTGAAGCAGAGGTGGACCATAATACAAGAAACAGTGGTGATCGACGATTAAAACCTTTTTAGATCAAGCTGATATTTGTGTGGTTTGTGCGTCAAGGTCTTTGTGACATTACCAACAAGTTGGATGGAAAATAAACATTCCGGGGACCCATGAATTTTTTAATAGTGGGATTCAATCACCACCGTTTCCTATGGTATGGTACATCCAAGATATTTGGATCTGCTTCATTTTGGGGATCATGCCCTAAAATGAACTTTCAAAATGGATGGACTATGTAATGCATATGCATCACAATGGGCCCCACAATTAGGGATCCACAGGATTCATCCAAATTGTGCCTGTGAAGGAATCTTATTTGATTATTTTACTATTGAAGATTGTTAGGATTTGCTTACCTTTGAGTTTTTTCATAAATCCAACAATAGTGAAAGATGGAAGTTCGAATGTTAGATCTTTTTTGAATGTGTCTCATGTCATGGAAATGTTACAGTGCTTTTACTGATGTAAGAAGATGTCTAATGAAATACTCTCTTTTAAGTAGGATCCACCCAGTAAATCATGTGGCAAATGATGGAATCCAACTTCTTCATCTTCACAATTGAGATATCTGTACTTCATTAATTGGTGCTTAAAATCTCTTTTCTCATCAATCCCTACTTATGAATTCTTGGCGCATTTGATAAAAAATGCAGCCATGATGGTTATCAAATCACAGGAGAAAATTGCTCATGCAATTTGAAAACGGCTAGAGTAACGGACCTTTAACTACCTTGTAACCGCCACATCCCATCTCTCCATCCCCAATGAGTGAGGCCCACTTGGATGACCTACTTTGCAGTTACAAAGATTACTATTAGATTTATTGGACAGCTAAAAGTGAAAATTAATCGTTGCATTTCAACAAACAATATCCATGGACCAGAGCTGAGGATTGGTCAATTGTTCTAATTTTGGGAGTGTGAATTACTGATAATGGTTTCCACCATTTAAATCATTTAATGGTAAATCAATTATTTATAAAAAGTTAGTTTGGTAAACTCCTTAAAAGTTACTTATTTATTTAAACATGCTTATAGCCATAAGTAAAGATATATTATTTTTCACATGTAAAATTTCTTATTGCTTGTGTATCAAGCGACATTCCCCTACGAATGATAGGATTATGGCTCTAGTGTCCTCCATTAATCATTTCTCATGGATCAATGATTTGGATGTTGACACGATGGTTAGAACCATTAATAGGGGATGCTCCAAAAATCATTAGAATAGGAAGATTGCGACTTTCGTTAAGGTGCCTACAAATAGATGACCAAGATAAAAGAATATAACAACATTTCACATTCAGCAGAAGATAGCAGATACAGAAGGTTTGCGATATTGCAGTGTAGGAGACTATTTGGGTTATGGCATCGCTGATGCACTGTTAAAAGTCAAGTATACTTTATTTCTTAGTGCAACTTGGATTAAAATTAGTTGTTATTTTACCTTTTTAGCAAGTTTTTATTTTTAAGTTTGAGTTTAAGTTGGTTTCCTATTTTCAAATGTAAGATGTGTTGCCTTAGAGAAATTATAAATATGGACGGGGTGTACGGAAGAGTGTGTATGTGTGTTGAGAAAGCAATAAAGTATATTTTTTTATTTTATTCATTTCTTGTATTTTTATTGTGAAGGTTAGTTCTTAAAAGTAGATACACAGCTCATTGCTTCATGTCGACATGGCAACTGTAGAAGTGGAATTTTCATATCCTATATGTGTATTATAATAGCATATCCACGGTATCAATGGATGTTGGTTAGGATTTCTGTATTCTTGCCTATCATACATACCATAGATAGTCATTGTACTCAATTGTACTACAATGTACTGTCATACCATAAATAGTTATTGTACTCCATTGTACTGCAATGTACTGTACTGCCAAATATAAATGGGAGACTTATATATATATATATATATATATATATATATATATATATGATATTATCAATGGAATACAATCATTCGAGTATTCAACTCTTTCATGGTATCAGAGCCATTAGAGAGGCACATCTCTCTTACTCTTGGGATCGTCTATCTCAAAAGATTTGTGTAGATCTACCACATCAGATCTGGAATCTAAATCAGATCTACCAGAGAATTCTGCCAATTCTGTCATCCAGCAAATCTGCCATCTAGCAAATCGTTCGAGCGCTGTGAGAGATCGAGCTTCCACAACATCTTTCTCCACAAGTTCCGTTCAAAACTCTGACCGACTTGAGGAGTAGCATCATCCTTGTGAGTTGTCCTTCGTACCCACGTGAATTCTCATATTTGATTATTCACAATGGTTACATCTTCTACCTTTTCTAACATTGCTCAGTTAGTGAGCATCAAACTGGATTCCAACAACTATCTTCTTTGGAAATCACATTCTGGAAAGCCTTGGTCCTAAATATGGACCATTTGTTACCTCTGTATCACATCAGAAACCGCCCATCACCATGATTGAACTTTATGGTGCTCTCATCACAGAGGAACTTTGCTTATCGGCCTCCAACACCGACGCACCCACAGCTTTCGTTGCTGCTCGCACCAGCAACCAGTTTACTTGTGGTTCTTCCTCAGGTAGAGGATCATTTTTCAGAGGACGCTTTCGTGGGAGAGGACGTCATGTTAAGAACGGACGTCTCAAATCAAGTAGCACAGAGGCCATCGGCCGATTGGTGGAAGTGGTCGACCGGCCGGCCACACAGACAAGCCAGGCAGCAACGCTGCTGTAGAGTTTTTTGGCCTATCCGACCGGCCAGTAGGGGTGTCCAACCGGCCGGACGACCGGTCGGCAGAGTCCTACCGCAACGCGGTTTTGCGCGGTTTCCTTGCGCAAGAAGGTTTCTAAATTCGGTTTTTCTTCCTTTTAAAGGGGGATTACGAGTTTAGAGGTTGTCAAGGTTGCAAAGGGGATTGATGGAGCTTCTAGGTGAGAGAAAAAGCTTGGAGAAGAGGGTTTCTTCTTGGGTAAGCTTGGGATTTCTCTTGTGGGCTTGGGTTTTGGGGTCTTGGGTTCCATATCTTGTAACTTCTGATATTATAGTGGATTTGTGTCACTTTGTGCCGTGGTTTTTTACCTGTGAGGGGTTTTTCCACGTAAAAATCCGATTGTCTATGTGTGGGTGATTGCATGCATTGTGATTGTATTGTGTGGCTTGTTTGATTGAATTGTCTGCTTGTGTTCGGCTTTGCTTCCGCTGCCGGCCCTCCTATCCCAACACGTCATACACAAGGCGGTCCTCCTCGAGGACAATCCAACTCCTCATATCCCAACAATCGCCCGACATGCCAAATTTGCACCAAGGTTGGTCACATTGCACTGGATTGCTATCATCGATTGAATCATGCCTACCAAGGACGGGGCCCTCCTCGCTCTCTCAATGCCTTTCATGCTTCAACTTCTGTAACAACTGATGATGCATGGTACCCGGATACTGGTGCAAATCAACATCTTACCCATGATCTATCCAACCTCACTCTCCAGTCAGACTACCATGGTCCTGATCATGTTGCAGTAGGTAATGGTGCTACTCTCCCCATCTCACATCAAGGTTCTTCCATTCTTTCTACCCCTACCAACACATTTCTTTTACAAAATGTTCTTCATGTTCCTAAAATTTCAAAAAATCTTCTTTCTGTCCATCAGTTTAGCACTGATCATAATTGCTTTTTTTAATTTCATCCTGATTTCTTCTGTGTCAAGGACCTACGCACGGGGAAGACCTTATTTCAAGGCCGGAGTAAGAATGGTCTCTACACCATCCCAGTAAATCGGAATCCCTCTTTCGTCCCGTCTCTTCAAGCCTTCATTGGTGAACGTGTCACTCCCACCTGCTGGCATGCTCGCTTGGGTCATCCTGCCAAGCGTACGTTACAACAACTCCTTTCTGTCAACGCCTTTCCCTTTAAAGGCTCTTTTCGGCATGATTCGGTCTGTAACTCGTGCCAACTTGGAAAGAGTTTACGTTTTCCCTTCTCTTTATCTCATTTTACTTCTTCTTTTCCCTTAGAACTATTACATTGTGATGTCTGGAGACCGTCCCCGATTGTTTCTAATAATGGATTTCAATACTATCTCTCTATTATTGATGATTTCAGTAAATTTTGCTCGTATTTTCCTTTGCATCTTAAATCACAAGTCTTTGATTTTTTCATTATCTTTAAACGGCATGTTGAAAATCGTTTCAATGTTAAGATTAAAGCCGTTCAAACTGATGGGGGTGGTGAATTTACAAGTTCCCGTTTTAAGACATTCTTATCTCTACATGGCATTTCCCACAGGTTGACGTATCCTCACACCCCCGAACAAAATGGGGCCGTTGAGCGTAAGCATCGACACATTGTCGAAATGGGTCTTTCCCTTCTTGCTCATGCTCAACTACCACATGCATTTTGGGATGAGGCATTTCAAACAGCAGTTTTTCTAATCAATCGTCTTCCCCAGCGGATCCTTCATCACATCTCTCCTTAGCAAAAAACTGTTTCATCAAAGGCCCGACTACACCATTCTTCGAACTTTTGATTGTGCCTGCTACCCTTATTTGCGTCCATACAATAAACATAAATTAGAATTTCGCACATCTCAATGCGTTTTCATTGGTTATAGTCAGCAACACAAAGGGTACAAATGCCTTCATGTTCCCACGGGCCGCACATATATTTCTCGACATGTTGTCTTTAATGAATCACTTTTTCCATACCCCTCATACATCCCTCATTCGTCACCACCAACACAGGTAGTCCTTCCTCCATTGTTATCCTCCACTCCATCATCTAGCACCTTACCTCTGCCTTCGTCTTCTAGAACACCTACTCCCCCACCCACCTTAACCACACCACAACCTTCTACATCATCCCCTTCCCCATCTTCAACTTCTCACTCAATGCTCACTCGTCTCAAGGCTGGAACCCGTAAACCCAACCCGAAATATGCCCTCCTTACTACTTCTCTCCATACTGAACATTCTTTCTTTACTCATGCATCAGAAGTAGCAGAATGGCGTACCACAATGGCTAAAGAGATTGATGCCCTAATAAAAACTGGTACTTGGACCTTGGTTCCTCCATCTTTTGGCCAGAACATTGTTGGGTGTCGTTGGGTGTACAAAATCAAGCAAAAATCGGATGGCTCTTGTAACAACCTGAAATTTCGGCACCCGAGTACGGAGACTCTGATCCCGAGTTCCCGAGTGTTAACTAAATAAAATGCTATTTTAGGAATGCCACACGTGGAAAATGCACCCACGTGTGTCCTCACTCAGACTTATATTCATTCCATTCACAAATAATCAGAGTAACACATTTCAATTAGCGGATCATAAGCAAAGCGGAGGTAACTAAATCTAAAAATATAGGGCTAACACCCTAGATGAACAATTCAATCGCAGTGTAAGCCCATATGAGAATTATACGAATCACAATAGATGTAATAGGAAGGAAAAATACAACTACCAAGAAGGACGAAGCTGGAAGACTACTAAGGCGCCCGTGCGCGCCACCAACTGATCCTATTCTTGAGACATCTGCATATGTCAAATAGAAGGCGTCAAAACGCCAACATAGTGAAGAAATAACCCCAAGGTTAGACTCGGGATATTTAAATTATAAACAGGTTTATATAAGTATATTATTCTTAAGCGTGTTGTCAAATCAATCAAGTTTAGGTAATGTCCACATACAAATCATACATCATCCTAGGCTAGTTGATTAAATGCATGGATGTCATGATTCCGCACACAATGCATGTCCCGGGCAAGCCCTGGCCCGACCAACTGGTATCAGAATCCACAGTCCACCTGTCTAGCAGGTCGTAAGTCGTGACTGAGTACACAGCCCGGATGACATAGAGAAATGACATGAGGTGCTCAAGATAGTGCTGGCGCCACATCAAGCAACCAGGCTACACGAGTCCCCCTCAAATGCAATGTCATGTATGCATGATTAATTAAAGTATTTATTAGTCCAATTCATCTAGCAAATTGGTGAAGCCAGAATACCACATCGTATCGTAAAGTCTAACCGGGACTATCTGGCTCCCTGTGATGCGTAACCAATCATCGCCAGTAACCCCTCGATCCAAAGTTGAGTTATCCTACCATGAAAGCCTGGTTCGACCGTGACTCGTCAGCCACGACCAAATCAAAGCGGAAGGTCTTATATCCCAAATATCAAATACGATTAATTTATTCAGAGGTGCGGGCGTTTCACTCGGAATTATCCCAATGCACGCCCGGGTCGTTCGAATGGTGCACAGGCACGCAAACATCGGCCAAGATCACATTTGTCACAAGGGTCATTCGAACAACAATCGGTCACCCCTGTCAATGCTCACTGGTCACTACGGGGAGGCACCACCCCAGCGTAGGCCGACAGCTCAAACACGGTGTCCCATACCACCATGCCTGGCTCATGAGACTTGGTGGATTGAGTCGCAATATGGTTTTAAGTGGACTATTCACAGTGGGAACGATGGTATTCTAGATTCCATAGGATGTGATTCAAGAATGAAATACAAAAATGATTAACTCTGAATTGGGCTTATTCGATGGACCCAAGTGGACGACGACAAACCAACAATGGCCACTATCGGTCGACCGTGTCCCTTTTGGTCGATCGAATAAGTCCCTGACTGCCAACCCAGTGGCAGGCAGTACACTATAATAACGATTTTCAGAGCTTAATCCAAAGCAACGGATACCTTATTATAATAGTAATTTAGGTTATTAAATACCTAATCATAAACATATCTAAGCACCTGGCCCGACCGACTAGCCCGACCGATCCAAAGGACCCGGATGACATAGCCCGGATGACATAGGGCGCCACATACATCCACAAGTATAGATATATTACAATATTGTAAATTTATATCATTCAGGCATTTCATCGAGCATGTTATCAATCAAACAACCATAGAGGCATTCATCGAACATGTCATGCACACATCAACAATTAACGTATAAATTCAACCAATCATTAATTAAGATTTGTCGAGAATAAGCTTGAGGGTAGATCTTCATCTTGGAATCGAAATTACTCGATTCGGATGAGGCCGGAGCGATCCAAATATGGTCCGAACGCCGAAAATTGGGGAATACCTCAATTACCTACAATGAATCACAAATCTAGTGTTAATCAATTAAGGTTTAATCTAATTAAGTGTTTAATTAGGGTTTAGGGTTTTGGTATTTCGAATTTAGAAAAATCCCAAATCAATTCAACGAATCGGGGCCCAAATTCGGTGCACCGTCGGAATCCCAACGGAGTCGAGCTTGGTTACGGCTTCTACAAAGCGTGGGCCACACCCAGTCGATGACCGGGATCCCAAATCCTAGTAAGAGAAACCCTAGGGTTAGGGTTCCGTCGGAAACAAATAGGGGTTTTTAACCCTAATGGTCCAAAAATGAAGAAAATGGAAGGAAGAGGAAAAGAAGAGGTAGCTGAACACCTTACCTAGCATGAGGAGGAGAATCTGACCCAAAGCCACCGGATTTTGGCTGGAGAAACGCGAGAATAGAGGTGGAGGCCGGAGAGAGCTCGAAAATTCGAGATTTCCACGGTTGGAGGAGGATTTGAGGAAGAAAGGAGGTTTGAGAAGGGAGGAAAAGAGCTAGGAGGGCTTAGGAGCAAAGGGGAGAAGAAGATGAAGGAGAGAAATGAGAGAAAGAGAGAAAGAAATGAGAAAGAGAGAGAGAGAGAATGGGGTTTGAAACCCCCCTTTTAAATCCGTCTAGCCATGACCGGTCGGTCGGTCGCAAATCCGGTCGGCTGGATCCCGCTGTCCACCCATTTTTTTCCTTCAAATGAGGCAGCACAACCGGTCGGCCGGTTGTCAAACCGGTCGGCCGGTCGTCCATTATCCATTTTCTATGAAAATTCAGGGCTTTTCCCCTACACAGTGAGTTCCCACACAGTCCAAGCTACTTGTCAGCCTTATTTACAAAATAACATTTAAGTAAATGTCATGTTTAATTTATGTTTCCATTTACTTTAAGTTATTTATGTAAATAAGGAAGTACCCCCCATTTGGATTCAATAAAAAACACTAGAAAATTGAAATCCCAATAATAAAGATTTTGATTTTCCCCTCCAAGTACAAATTGCAACTTTTTGGCATTTCCAAAACATAGCGCCTTTTAAAAGAAAGGGTTTTTGCCAAATCTAAACCGTTCAAAAAATCTGAAATACCTCAAATAGGCTAAAACACCAAGGTCCGGTAAAATATTCATGGATCTCGTCGATCTACGTGTGGATTAATAATTCAGGGTTCTTTACTTAGTCTCTACAGACAGCGACATACCCGAGTCAACCCAATCGTTGGAAAACTCTTCCGAACCATGTGATCTTCCAACTCCTAAACTAATTCCATCATTTCTTTGGTAAAAACATTCATTTTAGTCCCCAATACATGTGAACACACGTGCGGGTACGCCTATAACCAACACACCGAAGGTAATGCCCAAGGACTTTCAATTTCCAAGTTAGTGAAAATCCGGGGCGTTACAGCTCTATCAAGCGTTATAAGGCTCGTCTAGTTGCAAAAGGCTACCATCAACAACCTGGCATTGACTACACAGACACTTTTAGCCCAGTAGTCAAACCTACTACCATCCGTCTTGTTCTCTCCTTGGCTGTCCAATTCCAGTGGCACATACGACAACTTGATGTACAAAATGCATTCTTACATGGACATTTACATGAGGAGGTTTACATGACTCAGCCACCCGGATTTGTTGATCCTCGGCACCCTCACTATGTTTACCGCCTACAGAAAGCCATTTATGGGCTCGAACAAGCGCCACGTGCCTGGTTTCACCGCTTAACAAGGTTTTTGGAGGAAGTTCACTTTGTGTTGTCATCTGCAGACACATCTCTATTCATACGCAAATGGAATGATACGATTACTTTGGTTCTCATTTATGTTGATAACATGATCATCACGGGCAACTGTCCTAAGGACATAGCTAGTCTCATTTCTCAAATGAGCACTCATTTCACTATGAAAGATCTTGGCCCTTTGTCTTACTTCTTGGGTATTGAAGTCTCCTGCTCACATAATTCAATGACTCTACGTCAAACCAAGTATATCACTGTTATCGCCAAAAATTGGCTAACAGATGTTGGTCAGGGACCAACTTTGATTCTTCGTCGTCTGATCTCCACTCAAAGATGAATGGTGTAGATTGGGAACCCGTAATCACCAAGAAAGGTTAGGACCGCCGCCGGTTGGCCTGGCTTACGGCCCTCCGATGGCAAAGTCAGTACGAATACTGAAAGGAAAGATTGTTGAAGTTTTTCTGGTGGTCCATTCCATACCTGGAGAGAGTACGGAGGCCTCTTTATAGATAATTATTGGAGAGATTTAATTGGATCTTGTTGGGATAATCATTATCTTATCCGGATCAGTGGGATAAGCTTTATCCTTATCTTATCCGGATCAGTGAGATAAGCTTTATCCTTATCTTATTTGGATCAATGAGATAAGCTTTATCCTTATCTTATCAAGAGGGATAAACCAAGGCAGATGAGGCCAGGCCTCTTGCCAAGCTGAGGGACGTCCTTGCCAGAGACCAAAGACCATGTTGAGACCAGAGACCAGAGACCAGGTCTGCTCACATGATGGGAGCTGCCCATATGTCGGGAGTGCTCATGACGGGAGTGGTCATATTCGGGAGTGGTCACATTCGGGAGTGCTCATATTCGGGAGTGGTCACATTCGGGAGTGCTCATATTCGGGAGTGCTCATGACGGGAGTGCTCATATTCGGGAGTGCTCACATTCGGGAGCTGCTCACATGTTCGGGATGCGACCCCTTCAACGACCACGAGCCGAGCTGCTCACATGTTCGGGATGCGACCCCTTTCAACGACCACGAGCCGAGCTGCTCGTATATCTGAAATGCGACCCCTTTCGTCAAGCACGAGCCGAGCTGCTCGCATTCGGGATGCGACTGCGATTTCTCTTGAGCATCATCTGCTCATAGCTAAATTTATCTACAACAGATGCCCCCCAAACCCTTGGTGTTGAGGAGCCATGCTAAGGGTTTTGTACGTATACGCGGTACAATGCTGGAGAAGAATCACGCGTGAATCGTTTAACATGATCCCGCATTTATGATGGCCAGCCTTACGCAGCTTTTTCTGCCACAAGGAATGAAGCGTGGCTTGCCACGTGTCTATATATTTAATGCTTGCTCCCGTTCGTTTGTCGTGCGGGATGAGAGGCCGCCACGTATCAACCAAACCAAACGAAATGATTGCGTATAAATATCGGATCCCGTAGAGTTTTCTTCATTTTCGAATTTTCGGCTGCAGGGTATTCTTCCTTAGCTTTTTCGCCTTGTGTCGATCATATATTGACTGCTCGCATAACTAACTCATGAAAAAATGAGTTAGAATCAATCCGGGGTTGTATGACCATGTCCGCGTTGAGATAGACTGGTCTATCGATTGAGATTTTGATTCCACCAAGGGTAGAAGATTGGTCAAGAGAACACGTATGTTCTCTTCAGGGCTATTTTTTATCCATAAAATGGAGAAGCAACCAATAACTTTGATTTTAACCCTACCAAGGGTAGGCAATTGGCCAAGAGAATGTATGTATTCTCTTCGGGGCTATTCGAGTCCAATTAATTGGAGTAGCGACCAAAAGAAATGACTTCGATTCTTATTCATTTGGAATGTCATTCGGAATTACATCGAATTAAGGGAAATACCGTAATAAGTGTTCCACGTGCCAAGGGGGACGTACAGGTCTTCCCGGCATGTCTTCAAGATAATAAGTACCGGGCCACACAATTTTGATGACTCGATACGGGCCTTCCCAATTCAGATCCAACGAACGAATAGGAGCTCCGAGGTTCTGTCTAAGGACTAAATCGCCGAGCTGGAAAGCTCTAGGCCGAACTTTTGCGTTACGGTAGCGAGCAATGCGCTGCTGATACGCTGCTGCTCGCATCTGGGAGGCAATTCTTCGTTCTTCCAAGAGATCAAGGTGAAGCCGAAGATTTTCCTGATTACAAGTGGGATCGTATTGCTCGATCCGATACGAGGGTACTTGAATTTCGACTGGTACTACCGCGTCGGTACCGAATGCCAAGGAGTAGGGAGTTTCGCCTGAGCACCAAGTCACCGAGCTGAAAAGGCCTGAATTTGACCTTTGAATTATGACAACGGGCTATACGTTGTTGATAAGCCGCTACTCGAAGATGAGATATGTTCATTTTCTCTCCTAGGAGATCGAGGTGAAGTAATCGACTGCCATGTCCTTTTCCCATAGATAGTGGTCTAATTATATCAATTCCCCATTGAGCGAAAGGCCAAGGGCCATCCATTGGCATCATTTTCTCAGACGGTAAACGAGGGACTGGAGAATATCACTGACATTTGTCACATTTCTTTGAGAATTCGATAGCATCCACCTTCATAGTGGGCCAATAGTATCATTGCCTCATTGCTTTGTATGCTAGAGACCGTCCTTTGGGATGATTACCGCATGCCCCCTGGTGTATTTTATCTAGAACACGGTGTGCTTCTTCTGAATGGAGACACTTTTAAATACAGTAAAGTAAAACTTTTACGTAACCATTTTCCATTTTGTAAGATGTACCTGGCAGCACGATAGCGAATTGTCGGGCTGATTTTTTATCATCTGGGAGTCATCCGCTTTGGAGTTAAAGGATGATGGGGTCCATCCAACATGAAGATAAAAGCAATGTGCGACCTGTTTTGGAGCAACTTGATCGACACTCGGGGTAGATAGATGCTCAATAAGAGCAGCTTGCGTCAGATCGGACTCAGGTGCAAAAGATAATTTTTGCCAAAGAATCTGCGAGCTTGTTCTCCTCGCGGGGAATATGACTTATTTTATATTTGTTCAATTTGGGCGAGCAAGATGGGTACCTGAGATTTGTACAAAGCCATCCGCTCCTCCTTTGCCTCGAATTCGTTGAGCACTTGATATACAACGAGCTGAGAGTCGTTGTGACTGAGTAGGTTCCTTATTGCGAGTATATTTGTTAATTCGAGGCCGACAATTAAGGCTTCATATTCCGTTTCATTGAGGCACGAGAGCTTTAACGCTACAACGATGGAATCCTTATGAGGGAAATGGATTCCTTTAGCATCTTCGTGAGAGAGAGAGAGAGAGAGATTGGATGATGGCTCCAAACTTAACGTGCTGGATGATTTCTCCACCCAATAAATATGCTAAGGTTTCTGGCATGCCTTTCGAGTATATGCTTTTCCTGAGGCTTGGGAATCTCCTCCACAAGCCGAACCATTTGCAATGGATGGAGTGGATGACCGCTAGCTGGATGATGAAGATCAGCTGGGCGGCGTTGATGGTTGCTGGCCCCACATGTGATGACGAATGGTGATCCATTACGAGGTAAGATGAGGAAATCCAAGTCATTGATTAGTTTTGCGAGATTCAGATGATCTGTGAACTCAAATACGAAGCAGGTCTTGAACTCTGGTGGGCTGCATAACAGGAAATAATGAAAAAGCTTTGGACGATCAAAGTTTTCCAAGAGCTTGGATCAAATGGACGGTTTGGATCAGGAACATGGGTTCCATCACTATAGAAGGTTTGGATGTCGCTGGTGGTGCGTGCGTTGGTTCATGAATGAAGGAGGCGTCCTAGCTGCTGGAGTGGATAGTTGAAGAGGATGGATTATCCATGCTAGATGTTGGATGATGCAAGCTCCATTGTTGGTTGACGGTGTCCTTAGCATGGAGTTTGAGGTGTGGTTGACCGAATGAGATGGATGGGCGGTTGGTGGGAAGAGCTTCATGTGCTACAATGGCTGGGTTTTTATTTGCTGGCAACGTTGTAGCTTGCTGGCTCTGATGGACGGTTGGATGGTGAAGTTGGTCCGTGAGATCCGGATATGCTTAAAAATGACTGAATTGGTGGGGTTCTGCACGGACTACCAGCAGGAGATGTGTGCAACATTACCACTGGTGAGGAGCGAGTTCCGCTATGACCGATACTCTTATAACAGATGCAGGAGCGCGATTTTGCTATGGACATTAGGTGGGGTCCACCGAGAAGTCTTATGAGAAATCCAAGTCGTTTATCAATTGTGGCAGATCAGAGTCCGTGACAAGGTTCTGGATGAGGGAACTTTGTGGCTGAGGTTTCTCATGTTGATGAACGGGGCAGATCTATGAGGTGTGATCAACGGCCGGGCTTTGAGGGGGTTGCACGTTCCAGACAGCTGCGGAATGTCGGAGCTGAGAAGATGTGATGGTTGCATGACATGTGAATGTAGATCCCGCTGGACAGAGAGGATGGACGCCCATCTGCATCGTTGGTTGATCAGGTGTTGATGATTGAAGATGGCTCACCTGTTGGGCGTTGATGATGTCCACCATTAGGCTGGATGTTTACACTTATGAAGGCTAGGTGACGTGGAATCAGGGATGTTGGATGAGGGGTTGTACATGTCGTAGTCAAGTGTGGTCCACCTACTTGTCTTGAGGCATCCATAAGATGGATGAGTTGGATTAAATTGACATGTCTAGACGTTGAAGTGGTGGGGCCCACCCTGGTGACTGGAAGACGGGATGTACATGCAAGATGAAGGCCATCGATGATGGTTGTGACGTCCTCAACTGATGGACGACTGGGCGGCTTGGTGGAGATGTGGGCCCCTCTTGACGTTGGAGTGCTGGAGAGGAAGATGAGACTGGTGGAGATGTACGTGTGAAATGATCCACCAACTCTTGGTTGAGCATGTGTGGTAGATGATGCTAACCATTGATTAGGTAAAAGGGAGAAGATGACTGAACGACGAAGAAAGAAATAGGCGAGAACAATCTACTCATTCCCACAGACGGCGCCAATCTGTTATCGCCAAAAATTGGCTAACAGATGTTGGGCAGGGACCAACTTTGATTCTTCGTCGTCTGATCTCCACTCAAAGATGAATGGTGTAGATTGGGAACTTGTAATCACCAAGAAAGGTTAGGACCGCCGCCGGTTGGCTCGGCTTACGGCCCCCCGATGGCAAAGTCAGTACGGATACTGAAAGGAAAGATTGTTGAAGTTTTTCTGGTGGTCGATTCCATACCTGGAGAGCGTGCGGAGGCCTCTTTATAGATAATTATTGGAGAGATTTAATTGGATCTTGTTGGGATAATCATTATCTTATCCGGATCAGTGAGATAAGCTTTATCCTTATCTTATTCGGATCAATGAGATAAGCTTTATCCTTATCTTATTTGGATTAGTGAGATAAGCTTTATCCTTATCTTATCAAGAGGGATAAACCAAGGCAGATGAGGTCAGGCCTCTTGCCAAGCTGAGGGACGTCCTTGCCAGAGACCAGAGACCATGTTGAGACCAGAGACCAGAGACCAGGTCTGCTCACATGATGGGAGCTGCCCATATGTCGGGAGTGCTCATAACGGGAGTGGTCATATTCGGGAGTGGTCACATTCGGGAGTGCTTATATTCGGGAGTGCTCATGACGGGAGTTGTCATATTCAGAAGTGGTCACATTCGGGAGTGCTCATATTCGGGAGTGCTCACATTCAGGAGCTGCTCACATGTTCGGGATGCGACCCCTTTCAACGAACACGAGCCGAGCTGCTCACATGTTCGGGATGCGACCCCTTTCAACGACCACGAGTCGAGCTGCTCACATGTTCGGGATGCGACCCCTTTCAACGACCACGAGTCGAGCTGCTCACATGTTCGGGATGCGACCCCTTTCAACGACCACGAGCCGAGCTGCTCGTATCTCTGAAATGCGACCCCTTTCGTCAAGCACGAGCCGAGCTGCTCGCATTCGGGATGCGACTGCAATTTCTCTTGAGCATCATCTGCTCATAGCCAAATTTATCTACAACAATCACCGATCTGCTCGTTCGCTCCAAAATGCATGAGGCTAAACCAGTCAAAACACCCATGGCCACTGGTTTCAAACTCTCCAGAAATGAGGGTGACCCACTGCCTGACGGGACTGAATTTTGAAGTATTGTTGGTAGCTTACAATATCTCTCCATGACCCGTCTAGATATTGCCTTCTCTGTTAATCAGGTGGCGCAATTCATGCATTCTCCCACCACTGCTCATTGGATGATTGTCAAACGGATCCTCAGATATCTGAAAGGTAGTCTTAATCATGGCCTTACCTTCACCCAGACCTCCTCCCAAATAGGTCTCCATGCTTACTGTGATGCTGACTGGGCTGGTGATCCTGATGATCGGCGCTCTATGACAGGTTATTGTCTACTTCTGGGACCTAATGTGATTTCCTGGATCGCAAAAAAACAACCTACTGTTTCACGCTCCTCTACGGAAGCGGAGTATCGAGCCCTTGCTCACACAGCTGCAGAAATTCTATGGGTTCAGTCCATTCTTCGGGACATACATATTTTTTTGCCGACATCTCCAATACTATGGTGTGACAACCTTGGAGCATTATCTCTGGCAGCCAACCCAGTCTTTCATGCTCGGACTAAACATATTGAAGTTGACTATCACTTTGTTCGAGAGAAAGTCTTGCGGCATCTTCTTCGGGTCCGTTATATTTCCACAGTTGACAATCCTGCAGACTTATTCACCAAGGGACTGACCTCCAGTCGATTTCAGCTTCTTCTTAACAAGCTCACTGTTTGTTCCAAACCAGTTAGCTTGAGGGGGGTGTAATAGCACATCCACAGTATCAATGGATGTTGGTTAGGATTTCTGTATTCTTGCCTATCATACATACCATAGATCGTCATTGTACTCCATTGTACTACAATGTACTGTCATACCATAAATAGTTATTGTACTCCATTGTACTGCAATGTACTGTACTGCCAAATATAGATGGGAGACTTATATATATATATATATATATATATATATATATATATATATATATATATATATATATATATATATATATATATATATGATATTATCAATGGAATACAATCATCCGAGTATTCAACTCTTTCATATTAGAGCTAGAGTGAAAAAAGTTCTTTCGTCGATTTTGTTTGTTAAAGTGATATTTTTTCTTTTACAAAGTGTTTACTCATATCGAGATATGACATTGAATAATATACTTCAAACTCGACTCCCGTGATTTAATGAGGACAATTGTAATAAGTGGAGTATTCAAATGAGGGTTCTTTCTCAATCCCAAGATCTACAGGCTGGAGAATCATTACACCAAAGTGACCAATTCAACTAACTTTGGCGCACTATCACAAGCACAAGTAGAAGAACTATGAGAAAATACCAAGTATTGCAAAGCAGAGCTTCTATTATTGAAAGAGGCATATATAGTTATTCTCATTCCACACTTGGAAAGCTATAAAGAGGGAAGGCAATCACGAAAGAGGGCTCTCTAGCAAAATCCAAATCCAAGATCCAAGCTCAATCCAGTGCAGTGTCATTTATCTTAGTCTAGAACTAACAACTCCACCACTCATTAGCCATGGACCCTTTAGATTAATAGTAGCCATAGTCTGTCCCTATGAACACATACTGATTCTTAGTTATATCCAATGGCTGTAATTTCCTTCTATCTGTACTTGTGTGCTAGATCTGAAGAAAGATTTTAATCATAGAACTCATCTACCTACCCTTATACACTAGATCAATTGAAGTTGTAATTCTTAGAATTGCCTTCACCGTTCATTAGTACGCTACTCTAAGAAGCATGCTGCTACTCTTAGAGAGGTTTGTGATCTCATTTCAGTGATAAGTCACGTGCATTTCCGTTTCCATCTCTTGAAACATTTCTCAATTAATCACGTGTAATTGATGCACCTTCATACACTTTCACAATTTGTTGATTATCAAAGCAAAAAATAGCTCTTTTGGAGGAAGAGTCCTCACCTCTGCAAGACGCCTGGTTACGGAGCACATTGTTTGGATAAATAGATAACTAATTTTCTGATCACCTACAAAGCATAGCACATCCGGTGGATGGGGGCATGTGTTGAGAACGGACGTCTCAAATCAAAATTGAACAGAGGCCACCGGCTGGTCAGTAGGGGTGTCTGATCGGCCGGTCACACAGAAGACCAAGGCAGCAGTGTTGCTGTCCAGTTTTTAGGACATCCGACCGGTCGACTGACCGGCCGGTAGGGGTGTTCGACCGGTCGGCAGTGTCCTAGTGCAACACGTTTTCTTGTGCGTTTTCCGCACAAGAGGTTTCTAAATCCGTTTTTCTTCCTATTTAAGGTATATATACGGGATTAGAGGTTTCCAAGGTTGCAAAGGGGATTGAGGGAGCTTCTAGGTGAGAGAAAGAGCTTGAAGAAGAGGGTTTCTTCTTGGGTAAGCTTGGGATTTCTCTTGTGGGCTTGGGTTTTTGGGTCTTGGGTTCCATCTCTTGTAACTTCTGAGTTTATAGTGGATTTGTGTCGCTTTGTGCCGTGGTTTTTTACCCGTGAGGGATTTTTCCACGTAAAAATCCGATTGTCTATGTATGGATGATTGCATGCATTGTGATTGCATTGTGTGGTTTGTTTGATTGAATTTGTTGCTTGTCTACGGCTTTGCTTCCGCTGTGGGCTCTCCTATCCCATCAACTGGTATTTGTTGGGCTTGGATGCCTCAAACCTTCTTGCATGAAGACCAGCGGCCGGCTGGCCGGCCGGTCGTTGGATCAAGACGGTGCAAAAGCGGGAGCCTTTTTGGGCCATCCGACCGGTCGGGTTTCCTTTTTGGACTTGATTTCTTGCGCGGTTTTGCACAAGGAGTTTTTAATTTCGATTTTCTCCTATTTAAGGAGATGTAATATGCGATTAGAGTTGCCGCCAATGGGCCAAGGGATTGAGAGGGTTCTAGAGTGAGAGAAAGAGCTAGGGAGGAAGTTTGGAGTTCTCTGAGTTGAGGGAAAAGGATGGGTTTGTCCTCCTCATGTGAGAATTAGCTTCGGGTAGCTTGGTATTTCTCTTGTGGGCTATGATTCAGGGTATTTCTTCTATAATCTCTTGTAACTTCTGATTCATAGTGGATTAGTGTCGCTTTGTGCCGTAGTTTTTTACGGGTTTTTCCACGTAAAAATCGATTTGTCTTCTTGTGTGTGATGATTTGCTTGTTGATTGCCATTGTGGTGTGTTCTTCACCTGCTTTGATTGCTTCTGCTGCGGGGCTTCTAAACCCAACAGCATGCATATGATCGCCCAGTGGTGAAACATGACATTACCATATATACGATTCTTTATATCATATACATAAGTACACAACCAGCGTAAATCTGCACTAATAGATCCATCCTAGCCTTCGGACGTGATGGTCATCAACGGACGGTTGAAAAGAAGAATGGTTAACGGTCTAAATTCAAAAAAGAAAAAAAGAAAAATTCAAATCAAATTGCCTGGATTACTTGATTAATGCGGTTTTCTGGCCACGTCCTATTAACAATGGTGGACCACATATTGATTTTGTACATAGAGTGAATTGATATAAATACATGACATCTGGACCGCAACTGTGTGGTAGCATATGATTAGTGGTCCACTTTCTTGTATGCATACAGTAATTTGGGATGACAATATATGATGAGAAACCCAAAAGGTGAGGTTAGTACACTCATCAAGTGGGCCAGACATATATGTTGAATCTGGACTGTTCGATTTTTTTCTTTTACTTGCCGTTTTTCTCGTGCAAGATTTATCGGCTGATCAGCGATTAATGGCCTGGATATCTGACACGTGTAGTAAGCCAGGATATCTAACACGTGACTCGCCCATCACAGGATGGATGCACCGTACATGTGTATCAGAACTGTACCGTTCATCTAGGGGGCCTTAAATGCATGTGAATCAATGCAAACCGTCCGAATCATTGGCCCCAGTGTAGAAAGGTACATACCCAAATCAGATCGACTTTAAAATCCCAACCACCAGGTAACGGATTTGTTAGTTTACTTTGAACCATTGACTTCACAAATGAGCCGTCTATTTTTATGGGCACCAATTGGATGGTTAGGATGGCTTGTTTTTGGTGATTTTTGGTTTATGACTTATCCATAGCCGGCCCTGTGATTTGTACCTTTCGGATTATGTAGATGTGTGACACGTGTTCACTTGTTGTTTGCATGATCCACTGCCAGAGCATCAAATAACTGCTCTTGCCTAGCGTGCTAGAATGTGAACAGCATGTCTTTAATTAGGATATAATTATGAAGAGAGAAACTTTGATACTCTGACAGAGTGTGATGGATGATACACAGGCACTTAAAATTTACTTACAAATTGCATACAAATAATTCAAATAAAACGATCCAAATTTTGGATACTAGTTTAAATATCTCATGAAACAAAAAATAAAATTATTAAATTATCTGACTATCAGATTGGAAGAAGTTTATTAACGGTTAAAAATAAAACTACTAATGGTCATCTTTCAACAAACAATTGTCCAAGGAAAATCAAAGGTTAAGATCGTTAAAGCAATCTGAATTTTGGTTTGTGACTCATAGAAAGTGTTTTCAACAATTTAGTCGGTTTAATTCTAGTTGATATATGCCACGTGTACCATTTCTAAGTGCCTGCGTATTAAGCTCGTAGGCAGCCAGAGTATCTAATAACTCACTGCTAAATCTTGGTTTAGCGTTGTTAACGGAGGAATAATAGGGTGGCACGCATATCCAGACAGATTTCTGTGGGGCCCATAGTTTCTTTAATCAATCTATTGATCTGATGGGCCCCACCTGTGATAAGGGTGCCTCGAATATTTTTTCAAATTACAAGCTTCCTATCTTTTGTCTATTTTCAGTTGAACGCTGACCATTGATATATTTTCTCCTCAACCCTTTATTCATATCATAGGTACTGATCCAAGGGTTGGAACCTTCAGATCTGAGATGATTTTTGAAGCGTAGCTATATAGAGGGGGTCCCACCGGATGAGTGGTCAGGATCACTAAAGAGTAGGCTCCAAACGTACCAAATTGCATGTTTGCCGTGGGGCCCGTGGATCAACGGCAACGGAGAGCGAATTAGGTGCGGCCCTTACGGTGGAGCCCACCTTGATATATATATTCTATATCCATGCTGTTTATCAATTTTTCCAGATCATTGTAGGGCATGAGCCCAAAAATGATACTGATCCAAATCTCAGGTGGACCATAATATAGGAAAGAGTGGTGATTGATCGTTAAAAACCTCTTGTGGGCCACAAAGTTTTGGATCAAACTGATATTTTCCTTTTCCCTTTATCTTGTGACTTTAACAACAGGTTGGATGACAAACATTATGGTGGGCCCTATGAAGTTTTTAATAGTGGAGCTTCCATCACCACTGTTTCCTATGGTATAGTACACCTGAGATTTGGATCTGCTTCATTTTTGCGCTCATGCCCTGAAACGATCAGGCAAAATGGACAGATGGATGTTGTTGATATAGAATACATATGTTAAGGTGGGCCCCATGCTAAGGTTGCATCATCTTAGGTAAAGCTAGTACCAGATAAGGCTCTTAATGGGTCAGATCTGGATCGGATCCAGCTGGATCCGGCTCCAAGTCTGAATAATTATAATCGGATTCGGATCCAAAAGGTGATATCCATATCTGATCCATTTATGAATAGTTAAATCCATTTCCAATCCAAAATCCATATAACCATGGGATACGGGGCGGATCTAGGCCCGAATCCACCCCACTACAAATCTCTCTCTCTCTCTCTCTCTCTCTCTCTCTCAGGTGATAATGAATTGGATCGAACTCGGATATGTTTATGTGAATCCAAATCTGGTCCTTTTTTTCAGATCATTTTATGTATGAGACCAAAAATGATGTAGATCTAACTCCCAAATTGATACAGGCCACAAAAGTTTTGAATCTAAGATGATTTTTATTTTTCCCTTCAATATCAAATAAACATTACAGAAATTTAATCACTACTATTTTCCTGTAGCATACTCCACCTTAGATTTAGACCTGCCTAACTTTTGGGATAACATGTTAAATGACCTGGAAAAACAGATGAACAGTGTAGATAAAATATAAACATCATGATAGGCATTAAATTTTCTTTATCCACACTTGTAATAACCCAAAATTTCGACACCCGAGTACGGAGACTCTGATCTCGAGTTCCCGAGTGTTAACTAAATAAAATGCTATTTTAGGAATGCCACACGTGGAAAATGCACCCACGTGTGTCCTCAATAAGATTTATATTCATTCCATTCATAAATAATCAGAGTAACGCATTTCAATTAGCGAATCATAAGCAAAGCGGAGGTAACTAAATCTAAAAATATAGGGCTAACACCCTAGATGAACAATTCAATCGCAGTGTAAGCCCATATGAGAATTATACGAATTATAATAGATGTAATAGGAAGGAAAAATACAACTACCAAGAGGGACGAAGCTGGAAGACTACTAAGGCGCCCGTGCGCGCCACCAACTGGTCCTATTCTTAAGACATCTGCATATGTCAAATAGAAGGCGTCAAAACGCCAACATAGTGAAGAAATAACCCCAAGGTAAGACTCGGGTATTTAAATTATAAACAAGTTTATATAAGTATATTATTCTTAAGCGTGTTGTCAAATCAATCAAGTTTAGGTAATGTCCACATACAAATCATACATCATCCTAGGCTAGTTGATTAAATGCATGGATGTCATGATTTCGCACACAATGCATGTCCCGGGCAAGCCCTGGCCCGACCAACTGGTATCAGAATCCACAGTCCACCTGTCTAGCAGGTCGTAAGTCGTGACTGAGTACACAGCCCGGATGACATAGAGAAATGACATGAGGTGCTCAAGATAGCGCTGGCGCCACATCAAGCAACTAGGCTACACGAGTCCCCCTCAAATGCAATGTCATATATGCATGATTAATTAAAGTATTTATTAGTCCAATTCATCTTGCAAATTGGTGAAGCCAGAATACCACATCGTATCGTAAAGTCTAACTGGGACTATCTGGCTCCCTGTGATGCGTAACCAATTATCGCCAGTAACCCCTCGATCCAAAGTTGAGTTATCCTACCATGAAAGCCTGGTTAGACCGTGACTCGTCAGCCACGACCAAATTAAAGCGAAAGGTCTTATATCCCAAATATCAAATACGATTAATTTATTCAGAGGTGTGGGCGTTTCACTCGGAATTATCCCAATGCACGCCCGGGTCGTTCGAATGGTGCACAGGCACGCAAACATCGACCAAGATCACATTTGTCACAAGGGCCATTCGAACAACAATCGGTCACCCCTGTCAATGCTCATTGGTCACTACGGGGAGGCACCACCCCAGCATAGGCCGACAGCTCAAACACGGTGTCCCATACCACCATGCCTGGCTCATGAGACTTGGTGGATCGAGTCGCAATATGGTTTTAAGTGGACTATTCACAGTGGGAACGATGGTATTCTAGATTCCATAGGATGTGATTCAAGAATGAAATACAAAAATGATTAACTCTGAATTGGGCTTATTCGATGGACCCAAGTGGACGACGACAAACCAACAATGGCCACTATCGGTCGACCGTGTCCCGTTTGGTCGATCGAATAAGTCCCTGACTGCCAACCCAGTGGCAGGCAGTACAGTATATCAACGGTTTTCAGAGCTTAATCCAAAGCAACGGATACCTTATTATAATAATAATTTAGGTTATTAAATACCTAATCATAAACATATCTAAGCACCTGGCCCGACCGACTAGCCCGACCGATCCAAAGGACCCGGATGACATAGCCCGGATGATACAGGGCGCCACATACATCCACAAGCATAGATATATTACAATATTGTAAATTTATATCATTCAGGCATTTCATCGAGCATGTTATCAATCAAACAACCATAGAGGCATTCATCGAACATGTTATGCACACATCAACAATTAACGTATAAATTCAACCAATCATTAATTAAGATTTGTCGAGAATAAGCTTGAGGGTAGATCTTCACCTTGGAATCGAAATTACTCGATTCGGATGAGGCCGGAGAGATCTAAATACGGTCCGAACGCCGAAAATTGGGGAATACCTCAATTACCTGAATCACCAATCTAGTGTTAATTAATTAAGGTTTAATCTAATTAAGTGTTTAATTAGGGTTTAGGGTTTTGGTATCTCGGATTTGGAAAAATCCCAAATCGATTCAACGAATCGGGGCCCAAATTCGGTGCACCGTCGGAATCCCAACGGAGTCGAGCTTGGTTACGGCTTTTACAAAGCGTGGGCCACACCCAGTCGATGACCGGGATCCCAAATCCTAGCAAGAGGAACCCTAGGGTTAGGGTTCCGTCGGAAACAAATAGGGGTTTTTAACCCTAATGGTCCAAAAATGAAGAAAATGGAAGGAAGAAGAAAAGAAGAGGTAGCTGAACACCTTACCTAGCATGAGGAGGAGAATCCGACCCAAAGCCACCGTATTTTGGCTGGAGAAACGTGAGAATGGAGGTGGAGGCCGGAGAGAGCTCGAAAATTCGAGATTTTCACGGTTGGAGGAGGATTTGAGGAAGAAAGGAGGTTTGAGAAGGGAGGAAGAGAGCTAGGAGGGCTTACGAGCAAAGGGGAGAAGAAGATGAAGGAGAGAAATGAGAGAAAGAGAGAAAGAAATGAGAAAGAGAGAGAGAGAGAGAATGGGGTTTGAAACCCCCCCTTTTAAATCCGTCCAGCCACGACCGGTCGGCCGGTCGCAAATCCGGTCGGCCGGATCCCGCTGTCCACCCATTTTTTCCTTCAAATGAGGCAGCACAACCGGTCGGCCGGTCGCCTAACTGGTCGGCCGGTCGTCCATTGTCCATTTTCTTTGAAAATTCAGGGCTTCTCCCATACACAGTGAGTTCCCACACAGTCCAGGCTACTTGTCAGCCTTATTGACAAAATAACATTTAAGTAAATGTCATGTTTAATTTATGTTTCCATTTACTTTAAGTTATTTATGTAAATAAGGAAGTACCCTTCATTTGGATTCAATAAAAAATACTAAAAAATTGAAATCCCAATAATAAAGATTTTGATTTTCTCCTTCAAGTACAAATCGCAACTTTTTAGCATTTCCAAAACATAGCGCCTTTTAAAAGAGAGGGTTTTTGTCAAATCTAAACCGTTCAAAAAATCTGAAATACCTCAAATAGGCTAAAATACCAAGGTCCGGTAAAATATTCATGATGGTCTCGTCGATCTACGTGTGGATTAATAATTCAGGGTTCTTTACTTAGTCTCTACAGATGGCGACATACCCGAGTCAACCTAATCGTTGGAAAACTCTTC
This sequence comes from Liriodendron chinense, assembly GCA_003013855.2. NCBI lineage: Eukaryota > Viridiplantae > Streptophyta > Magnoliopsida > Magnoliales > Magnoliaceae > Liriodendron > Liriodendron chinense. The sequence continues at coordinate 4,307,741 of ML058335.1, forward strand.
CGAACCATGTGATCTTCCAACTCTTAAACTAATTCCATCATTTTTTTGGTAAAAACATTCATTTTAGTCCCCAATACATGTGAACACATGTGCGGGTACGCCTATAACCGACACACCGAAGGTAATGCCCAAGGACTTCCAATTTCCGAATTAATGAAAATTCGGGGCGTTACAACATTGTCCATCTATTTTGCCAGCTCATTTTAGGATATGTGCAGAAAAAATGAGACCGATTCAAATCTTAAGTAGACTACACTGTAGGTAACAGTAATGATTGAACGGTCACCATTAAAAACTTCCTAGGGCACACTGTATTGTCTACTTGCCATCCAGCATGTTCATTAGGCCAGACAAACTAAAAAACACAAATATCAGCATCATCCAAAACTTTTGTAGCCTCTAATGGTGGGCATTCAATCACCACAGTTTCCCATGGTGTGGTCCACCTTAGATTTTTATCTGCCTCATTTTTGTGCTCATGCCTTAAAAAAATCTTGAAAAATGGATGGACGGACGGCGTGGATAAAGCACATCCATCATAGTGGGGCCACAGCTTTTCCAGCAGAACACGGTACGGACCTTGGTGCTGTGTGCTCCACTACGCCAACCGAGTGCATTATAAGCACGGCCCACTTGATGAATGGATTTGCCTGATTTTCAAGCCAGGCAATCGTCACGGCCCACATGTGATTTATGACATTTTTTAAGGGTCGCGATTAAATGAGGTGCCCCACATAGGAGACGTTTTAACAAGTGTCAGATATCCATCTGGACGGCACACATGCTATAGATACCAAAAATCAGCACAGAGTGACGGTTCCCGTTACAACAGATGTTATGGGGAACGGATTGTCTGTGACCCGCCGGAGCTTTGTGGGGCCATATATATGTCCGTGACAAATCCACTCCGTCCATCGGTTTTGAAGGACTAGAATAAGACAGAATTATAAAAATCAGGCAGATCCAAAACTCAGGTGGGCCACACCAACAAAACAATGGAAACAATGATGTCCACCGTTGAAACCTTCTTGGAGCTGATCATGATGTTTATATGCCATCCAAACCGTTCATAGAATTATTACCACTCAGATAAACTGTAGGAACAAATATCATCCTGATACAAAACTTCTATCACTGCTAGGAGTTCATTCCCAACTGTTTCGTGTGGTATGGCCCACCTAAGTCTTGGATCTTCTTGATTTTGATAATGCTGTCCTATTGTCATCCTTAAAAACAGATGGACGGACTGGATTTGTCACGGACATCTCTATGACCCCCACGCAGCTCCGGGCATATCTCTGTGCCCCGGGTCACAGGCAATCCGCTCCCGACGTTATGACGTTGTCCGAAATCCTGATTTATCCGTGAATGTGGGTCCCACCTGCCATTTTATTTAGTTGATGATCTGGATTGCACATGGGGATTGGGGCCATGATTTGAACGGTGGAGGGCCCTATCGTACGGCGCCAATGAAAATCATCAATTTCGTTTTTTTTCGGTTATACAGCTCCGACCGAATCATTCCCCACTTGAAAAGCGACTCAGGCTTTTTAGCCTTTGGTTCAGTTCAGCTGTGGGGGGTGTGGGCCTTAGGGCTCTGCGACCCTCAGGGGCTCAGTCCCAAGGTGGGCCCCACTTCGATATCTTGTCAGAGTGTGATGGTTGATCCGAATCTGTGTATGTTTTACTCATTCGATCTGTCTAAAAAGTGGGCCCCACTTTAATCGGTCTTATACAGAAATGACACATAAGCTGAGGTCCTAAGATGGTGGACATCTAATGGACGGTCAAATTGGAAATTAATCAGTGGTCCAGATTCAATAACCAAATTTTAGGTAATCAGAGCCCATGACCATCCAATATCTACAGCGGGGGTCTCATCATTTGGGCGGTTCAATTTTAGCAACATGCATGTCACGTGCACAATCACTGCATGCGTATGAATCATCATACTATGTCGGAGTATCAAATAACTACAGGGACTCTCTGACAGCAACAGTGGTAGCCTAAGGACACAATGTAAAAACGTACGGCCACACGCGTATTAATCCAATCCGTCCAAATTGTGGGGCCCATTATAGGTTGCTCATGTTCACAAAATCATACTCATTGGACGATCCTAGCCTCCGATTAAATGAGATTTCTGGGATGAATTGTATTTACGCCGTTGATTAGTTTTCACTTTAAATGTCCATCTTCTGACACATTAGTGGAACAGTTTTAATGGCCTTCCGTTGTTGTTTTAGATAAGGCCTTGGATTCGTTTTATATTTCTGCCACTTACGTGGCTGCGGATGGATGGTCAGATAATGCCTGCATTGAAGTTGGGAGCGGATTAGGTGCGGCCCTGACGGTGGGGCCCACCTTGATGTATATTTTGTATATCCACGCCGTCCATCCATTTTTCAGATCATTTTAGGGATGTGAAAAATGAAGTATATCAACAGCTCAGGTGGACCATACAACAGGAACCAGTGGTGAGTGAATGCCCACCATTAAAAACTTCCTATGGCTCACCGAAATGCCCACTGTAATGTTTATTTTCCATCCAACCTGTTGATAAGGTCACAATGGAACGGGATGAAGGGTAAAAACAAATATCAGTTTAATCCAAAACTTTTGTGGCCCACAAGAAGTTTTCGTCAATCACCACTGTTTCCTGTGGTATGATCCATCAGAGTTTTGGATCTGCTTCATTTTTGAGATCTGCCTAAAATGAGCTGGAAAAACGGATGGACCGTGTGGATATACAAAATATACATCAAGGTGGGCCCCACATTCAGGGCCGCACTGTGTTGGGTGAGGCCGGCCGGGCCGCATCTAATCCACTCCCGGTTGAACTCGCTTCACGGTTGTACTCGTTTCACGCAAGATGGACCGCTAAGATTTTTAGTCAACCCATCAGAAGTTGCCACAAAAGATGGATGGTCCAAGTCACCAGATCGTGTGGTGTACCAAACGTACGGTGGTGATGTGTGTCCATGCGAGGTAGATCACTTGGGATTCTCAAGCGGGCCCACTAACATGGGCGTTTCAGATCGAATCTTTTTACATCTTTGATGGGCCACCCTTTGCTAACTCTTCTTTTGGCTGAACCTTATCATCGTCAAAACTGGCAGTGGGGCCCACTTGAAAGAATGTACGATGGATTCTTGTCCTGTGAACGAGTCCAATTTTTACGAACATTGGGTTCTGGCACAAGGGCTGCCTACGTGGCAGCCTCTGCTCCCAATGTTTTCCTACTTCGGAATTTAAAAAAAAAAAAAAAAAAGTACTGGAATGTAAAATCTACATTGGTTGGGTTTTTTTTTTTTTTTTTTTTTTTTTTTTTTTTTTTTTTTTCAGATAGCTACCTTATTATCCGATAAATATCATTCCACTGCCTTGGGGCACGTGCGAGCAAATGGGTTGAGCCCTACCATGATGTTTATATAATCCACCCTGGTCACTAGGTGTGTCCCACCGTTTTAGGCCTAGGGCGGAAAAATCAGCTCCATTTGCGGTTCTAGTGGACCACATGATTTGAAATAATATAAAGGACAGCACTCACCCTACAAATTATTTATGCTGGTATAGTCCATGGGAATCAAGGATGGGTATGATTTATGGGCCAACCGTTTACATTCTAGCCTGGAATCTAATAATTGGAGTGAATTTCATATAATTATATATCACAGTGGGCCTCGTAAAAACTAAAAGTAGATAACTCTCTTACTGTTTCCTTTGGTCTGGCCTACCATAATCATAAGCCAGTTTTTTATTTTTATTTTTGGGCCTAATATAAGATTAAATATCTATGGGTCAAAATTAATCTTACACAAATATCATATCAAGGCGGTGCCTTCAAAATCTAGAAGGATGTCCCATCCAATATCTTTTTCCTCCAAATCATCTCTCTATGTTCGCACTTTTTTTGGTGGGGCCATCTTGATGTGCATATGAAATCCAGAATTAGATGCGTATCATAACACCCACACCTTTGGTACAGTGGTAGACTGAGGGAAGATAACCTTTTCTCAACACTGAGGTCAAGGTATCGAATTCCAACATGGGGGTGGCTAACATTGGAGGGTGACTAACAGTGTAGGTGTGTGTACTAACAATGGATGTGTGAACTAACCCTAAAAAAAGAAATAAATAAAGATGTTTATCATAGTTTATGCCAAGACCAAAAACTCATGCAGACTTGTGATTTAATTGGGCCATTGCAGAACCAATGATAATACCCTATCCTGATTACGGACGGCCATAGTTTTGCTGGATTCTGCTCAGACGACAACCTTTACTGACCACGCGGTATTGCGTCAAGACTTTTGCGCTCAGGAATATTCAGCCTCGGTCAGACGATCGGTTATTTATTGAAGCCGAGCGCTATTCTCTAAATATGCATTCGATACTCACCTGATCGTCCCTCGGTGAGTGATATTCAACTTCTACTTGGGTTTTGCTGAGTACTTGCTAGATCCATGTGTTCGTCTATACCGAGCGCCATATCTCGAATGCTCAGGATTAGAGTGATGTCTTCCGCAAGTTGCGGGATCTGATTTCTAAAAGCTACCACACGAGATATCCACCGTACACAGAAAATCTCGTAAACTACATTGAGGGCAATCAAGTATACGGCCACGATTGCTGCCCACTTTCGTAGGAGATTGTATCTTTATACAATTAGAATCCTATCCCAATGAGGTAGGAATGAATACTATAAAAAGCCCTCCATACTACTAATCAAGGTACGCATTACGCAATACATTTTCATACTTAGCTTCTATATGCTTTCTCCACCATCACTGACTTGAGCATTAGAGAGCCATCAGCTGGAACCCGGCCCCGACGGCCATCCTGACCCTTGGCAGTGCTTGCAGGTTTCATTGATCTAGCTCATTCATCTTTGATGACAGATCAGACGACGAAGATTCAAGTTGGTCCCTGATCAACTACTAGTGACGCATTTTAGCGTTAACATGCCACACTAAAGAAAACAATTGGGAGAGAGATATCCACCCTTGATTATATGAAATCCATTCTAAACATTAGATGCCACACCAAAATGTAGGCCCATTCATGATTTAGATAGGCTATATGGGGGGGAACTTGCACACTATTTTCAATCACACGGTCCACCTGAATCACGAATGGAGATGATTTTTAGGCCTTGGCCTAACATGAAGTGACGCACCTGATGGTAGAAGTGGATTTTTCATAAACGTCACAATGAGCCCACCCAAGTAGTTGGCCCATTCGCTTGCATGCCCACCCAACTGGCCGTTAAAGAAGTGCAACAGAAGGCAGTGGAATTGTAACGCCCCAGATTTTTGCCAATTTGAATTTCCAAATCATCGAGAAAACTTTCGCTACAATTAATTTATTTTATAATTTAACGACGTTTAATGCTCGATTCTAAGAAACATGCTAGTATTACCGACAAAGAACCATATAAATCCGATTAGACATCCTTAAGTAATTAACGCCTACGCCCGATTATCAAAAGCTTAAGCCTAATCATGCGATCCATAAATCTAAGGCGAAGGTCTAGTGGATCCCGCCATTGATAAATTGACATAACCGATGCATGACGATCATCTAATCGAGAACAATACTAATCACCACTTAGATTATGCTTATAACCCAACTTAATCAACTTTTCGTCTAACTTACAAATCAACGGATGGGAGCGAGTTAGGCCAAAACACTATTTCTGTTAATTTTAAATCAGTCAAATTTTAGACGTAGGTAGATTGGACCACATTTAATATACCCTAGAAATCTCATCATCAACTCTATTTTCGAAAACCCCGAAAAAACACTAAATAGAGTCTAGACCGATCATTAGTGGGCCATTAAATTAGAAATTAAGGAAAGTCGTCTATCTTAGTGGGCTTGATGTCCATCGCGGGATATCGAGTCGAAATCGAGTGTCGAATCGTTCAACTTGGGCTCGCAAGACGAGTGCACGAGATGTGTGAATACCCTTAGAATCTGTTAGGAACTTAAGTGAATGTTGTCATTCAAACTTACACAAAGTTGTAACTTTCGAGCCGTTAGATTTTAATGAAATTTAGGGCCCTAGTTCTGAATAATTCCACGCATAGAATCACAAAGCCGTGGGCCCGATCGACGATCGGTGACCGTTGAACAAACTAGTCGTCATATCCGTCGATCACTTCATCCAGATTACGAAAGAATAGGACCCTAAGTAGATCCTGTCAAGTCATAACTATCCTACAGTTTGGATGGGCCCGTGTGGGTTCCGGTAGACGTCTACTTAGGAAACTAACACTTCCTAAGGCCATTTGTGTGACAAATTAACCACCAGGGCTAATTGAGTCAATCTGGGCCTACAAATAGAGTTGGATTGGGACATTTCTCCCAATGCTTTTCTCAAGCCATTTGAGATTGAGAAAGAAGTTGAGAGAGAGAGAGAGAGAGAGAGAGAGAGAGAGAGAGAGAGAGTGAAGGAAGGTGGAGAAGAGGGGTGTGGTGGATTGTGTTATGGTGCTTGTGGCTGCATATCTAGCCTAATCTTCCGCCCTTGCTTCATGTGTCTGGTGTGTGTCCACTCCGTTGATATTGGAGGTAAGATACGGATCTTACCTCTCTTTTCGATGCATTCTAGGGTTGAGCAAAAGGGATCTCACCCTAATCTTACTTTGATCTTAGGCTTCGCCGATTCCCGCCAACCCTCACCCTAGGCACTCAGATGGCCGAGAAATCTCAAACCCTAAGGTGTGGAATTATACCTCTAGGTTTTCTTTTATCAACCTTAGATGAATTTGGGATTGAATGAACCTTTAGGGTATTGTTATCTTTGTTAATTGTATTATTCCCGTATTATTGCAATATATGTGCTATTTTGAATTTCTGTAGCTAAGGTGTTTGATGAAATGCTTGTGCGAGATAAACCGCTGGAATGATGCGTGTTAAGATTATATTAAACATAGAATTGCTTATATGCATATAAGTTGGAATTATCATGCATGGCGTCGAGTTAGAATTTTTCCTAAGTTACCAGCATGCTACAAGATAAACTTAGGCTTTGTGAAACAGAATATCTGTCCCAAATATTTCGAGGCGGGTAGCCCAGATGGGTCGGCTACCTGAGATGTATTCGGTTGGTTCGAGGGAAACACAGATGGTCGGTAGTAGTTGGATTACGCGGACGGCTTACGCCCATGCCGATTCAGACGAACGCCCCTGGACTTAATCGAATCTATTAAAATATGGCAGAAAGAGTGTTTGATGATGATAACAATACAGTCCCCCGAATACGGAATACCGGATCCTAAGAAAGTGTCGGGTCCACTAATAACTGCATGTGCAATGCGTTCCCGATAAGCCTCTTGGGCCGGGCATGGTGGTATGGGACACCGTGTTCGAGTCGTCGGCCTACGCAGGGGTGAGTCACCTCCCCGTAGTGTCCTTGGAGCAATTGCTGGGGCGACGAACCCTATCGGTGTTCCCGAGAAGGTTGGTCAGCTCCCATTTATAACAGGATGTTGGGAACCGTATTTTGATGTGTGGAAGTGACAGGGAAGCGTGGACTACTAGCGATGATTAACATTGCACGGTTGGGAGCCAGATAGTCCTGTTCAGGACCAATGATTGGACAATGGTATTCCGGCTTCGCCAATATGCTGAGTGAGAAATGACCTAATGAAACTCAAACAAATCATGCATACACGTCATGGATCCCCTAGGCAACTGTCTGACTGTTAAAGGCCAGGATGCCGAAGGATGATCCAACCCATTTGCATTTGGAGGTTCTGTGAGTGCCTGGTTGCTTGATGTGGCGCCAGTGCCACTCTGTGTTCCTCATGTTACATCCGGAACATGCATGGTGTGCGATCTCATCTCATTCATGCACTAATAAAACTAGAATAGGAATTTGGATGTTTTGTATGGAATCAATGCCTAACCCTGTTTGTTTGATAACATGTTAAACTTAAAGTTATAATTCTCACTGAGTTGATCACTCACTCCCACTCCTGGGACGGTGTTTCAAAACACCACCAGTCTCTGTTATGATAGATGCAGGTATCTCAGAGGAGGATGCCTTACAGGATGAGTTCGATGACTTTACGGGAGAGTTGTCTTACTTCCACCTTTTATATTGGTCAGGTTTAAATTTAATTTTTGTCTTTACTTTACTGCTTAAATTGATTCTGAATTGGTGCTTTGATGCCTTATGAATCGTAAACAAGAAATCACGCTTTCGCAAAGCATAACTGACACCCGGAATCTCGGGGATCGAGGTTGTACTCGACCCCTGAAAATTCGGGGCGTCACAGTTGGTATCAGAGCGCGAGTTTAGAATTGAACTGGGCAGTGAGTTATGGGCTTACCACAAACTTCACGCAAACGTAGATAGGACTCTGAGATTAGTGACCTTGAACCTTAGACTTGATTTCTCAAATCCCTGATCCCCGTAGATCCAATCTTAGAGTGGATGGACCCTGATTTAGGTCCTGGATTTTGGGCGCTTTTGAAATCAATGCGGAGACCTAAGGTCAAAATTTTGTTGGGGCTAGGTTAGAGGATGAGAGTGGAACCCCTAAGAGTAGAAACTCCTGTGGATCCATGAGTTGGATAGAGAGTGTTTAGTGTTTAGATGCTTCCAATAGATAGTTTATCTGGGCGAGTTGTGGGTCGGTTGGGAGCAAGAAGAGGTGACCAAGTTTGCTAAGATATGGGGATGAGATCAAGAGAGCAAATGGCGTTTTTGGGAGCCCCTAAGGATGAGTTTGTGACTGGATGACACAACAAGATCCAGTCGACCAGATTGCAAACTAGTCAATTGGTTGTTACTGCCAGAGAACAGTTGGAAAGCGGAAAGAAATTGGAAAGTTGAAATAGTGTAATCTGGTTGACCAGATTGCCAGCCGGTCGACCAGATTAGACTCGTTTTTGTTTTAAAAAGGGATTTTTCCCCCCTTTCTCTCAACATAAACAAAAACCCCTCTTTCCCTATTTCATTACTCCACCCATTCAACAAAAAACCCACCTTCCAAATCCCTAAAATCCTCCAAGCTTCCACCCTTTGCTTCAAGATTCCTAAGCCCCAATCCTCACTCACTCCCCTTCTTCCCATTTTGAACTCATAATCTCCTCAAGAGCTCCACAAACCTTTGTGTGGGGGTTTCTCCTCTACCCCAAGGTGAGGCGAGAGTAGTTGCTTGAAGACGATGACATTCTTGGCCCTAGCCTTGTCATGGCTTGCACTTCCATTGGTAGACTTGGGCATGACCAAGAGGGGGAACACCATGGAGAGGCAAGTTCAAGCCGTGAACGCTGCACCAAGTAGAGGAAAGACATGAATGTGGCTACCCCAACGACCGCGCCTATATACAAACCACAATGTTCATGTGTTTTGATGTTTAAGATTAAAAGTTTAGACCTGGAGGGAATTTTCCTAAGTTTATGTGTATCTGGCAATATAGGAAATCCAATAATATAAAGACAACAAACCCTGGGATTAAATCTCTAAATCGGTTGGATTTTTTTTTTTTTTTTTGAAATTTGAACTTTAGAAACATGAACATTAGGGTGCCCTAGTGTCTACAATCACAATCATTCTCCTAGGACAGAAAATTTTCGACATCAGCATATAGGGAACTAGCTTCCTCAAATTACTGAGTTCATAGTTTTAGGTTTCTCTTGCTGACCTGAAGCTAAATGAGTCGGACTTCAAGTGGGTCACACATAAGACTAAATTAATTGTCAAGAAAGCCTGAGGGACTATTTATACCTCACATCAAAAGTTGGCCCACGAGGCATAGTATGGTTATGATAATGGGCAATGCCACATGTTAACCACCCAAGTAACTTGATTCCATTAATCCAATTTTTTTTTATTCATTTTGCCTTTATATGATTACACTATGTGGCCCCACAAGATTTCCAACACATCAGCAAATTAGATCAATCAACGACTTTCTACCTTGAGTCATTGTATAGACTTTACATCTAGTTCATCCATTGGTCCAAATTCATGTCAGGCGATGATCAACAGATGATGTTTTAATTGGTCCATAGACGGCATCCTTAAATGGCTTAGGGACGGTCATATTTATTTCAAGCTTTGCCATCCACTATGCTTTGAAATTGATTTCAATTATTGAAGGAAGATTTAGTCATTCATAACATGGTTGGTAAAAAAAAAAAAATAATAATAATAATAAAAAAGAGAGAGAAGAAAAGAAAATTTCATAAGTGTTGGGGTTTTAAAAAGGAGAAAAAAAAAGTCATAAGTGTTGAGAGTTTGAAAAAAAAAAAAAAAATCACTAAACAGCAAGAACCGGTCGACCAGGGCCATATCCGGTCAACCGGATGAACATAGGTCACTGGACAGCAACAACCGGTCGACCGCGGCCATATCCGGCCGACCGGATAACATCAGGGTCATTGAACAGCAACAACCGGTCGACCGGGGCCATATCGGCCGACCGGATGGAAACATGGTCGACTGGGTCCGTAACCGGTTGACCGGATGTCTCTAGGGCTATTTTGGTTAAAAATCTTAAATTTTGAAAATTTTCAGTCTTACATTTTAGGTAACTTCAAAAACTCATATCTCATTCGTTATAGCTCCGATTGAGGTGATTCAAAATCCATATTAAATATTGAAGAGTCTAATTTCATATAAAAATATATAAAAAATAAAATAAACATTATAATAATACTAATGTAGGACAGTTTGAAAACTATCTAGAAAATATCGATTTTTAAGCAGCTGGTATTCCGAAAATTTTAATAATTTTTTTACAACTTGAAATGGGTTGAAATTTTGTGAGAAAATATTAAACTTAATTATAAATTATCATAAAAATTTTAAAAAATAATTTAATGACTAAAAATGTCAAAACTAACATGAGCAATAGACCAATTGAAACTACGAAAATTTCTACAATTACGATCTGTCAATGGATCTCCGTATCTTTTTCATCTTAGAACTTTAATAAATGGTGTCTTCTTAGAATTTTATTCTTATAATGTCAGGAATCATCTTGTGTAACTAAATTAATTATTATTTTAGCATCCTATTTCGGATAAGTTTTAGTTTGGTCGAATTAGGGCTCTTAAGTAGGGTTGTATTCTATTATTATAAGTCCGTCTAGAAAAAGAAAACATCAATAAAATTATTTTAAAATTTATTTTTTTCCTTTAAATTCAAGTATAGCCTTGTGGATTCAAGGTTTTGTACAGCTGAGGTAAACAATGATCTTTCCTCATCACACCCTTCCCTGCATCAAATTAAGAATGAATACCCTTTCCCTAAGATCGAAACAAAATAAGAATTTGAACACAAATTTAGGCTCCCTTGAAAACTATTAGGATGATTGTGTGAACTTAAAGACATAACTTAGGTCTGTGGGAAAGCGAGTGCCCACTATAATGCACATAAGATTTAAACGAGATGACTCTTGGAACTTGTCCCAAAGGACGATTAGAAATGTGAAACATGAACTTACCAATGATGCATGATATTTTTTCATATGTTTAGAATGATCGAACAACGAATTTTCGGAACCACACATCTGCGAAGCATTCGCGGTCTGACCCAATTCTCAATCCTGGGCGATTACCAATGGACTCACTGCTTTGACCGAGCAGAAGACCCGGATCTACCAGGACTAGGAAGGGATACGACGAGTTCTCCGCCCTGGTCAGGCAGAGGATCGAAGTATCAGATCCAGACCTACTACAATTGTTTATCCGTATTAGCCTAAACGTGAAAAACAGTACACGCCACCCCTTAGCTAAATTTTGAGGCCAAACACTTAGTGCGACATTGATAATTTTGACGTATGTTCTTGAATCTCGACGGTAAAATTATTTTTGAGGGGGGTAGACCGTTGTAACCTAGACTAGCATAGTTAATATACACCCTTGCACGTACATGAACATGATATCCACAAAAATTTAGGCATGTGAAACGAGAACATCTTCACTTAGTGACATTAGACAATTTCGGGGACGAAATTATTTTTAAGGGGGGTAGATTGTAACGCCCCAGATTTTTGCCAATTTGAATTTCCAAATCATCGAGAAAACTTTCGCTACAATTAATTTATTTTATAATTTAACGACGTTTAATGCTCGATTCTAAGAAACATGCTAGTATTACCGACAAAGAACCATATAAATCCGATTAGACATCCTTAAGTAATTAACGCCTACGCCCGATTATCAAAAGCTTAAGCCTAATCATGCGATCCATAAATCTAAGGCGAAGGTCTAGTGGATCCCGCCATTGATAAATTGACATAACCGATGCATGACGATCATCTAATCGAGAACAATACTAATCACCACTTAGATTATGCTTATAACCCAACTTAATCAACTTTTCATCTAACTTACAAATCAACGGATGAGAGCGAGTTAGGCCAAAACACTATTTCTGTTAATTTTAAATCAGTCAAATTTTAGACGTAGGTAGATTGGACCACATTTAATATACCCTAGAAATCTCATCATCAACTCTATTTTCGAAAACCCCGAAAAAACACTAAATAGAGTCTAGACCGATCATTAGTGGGCCATTAAATTAGAAATTAAGGAAAGTCGTCTATCTTAGTGGGCTTGATGTCCATCGCGGGATATCGAGTCGAAATCGAGTGTCGAATCGTTCAACTTGGGCTCGCAAGACGAGTGCACGAGATGTGTGAATACTCTTAGAATCTGTTAGGAACTTAAGTGAATGTTGTCATTCAAACTTACACAAAGTTGTAACTTTCGAGCCGTTAGATTTTAATGAAATTTAGGGCCCTAGTTCTGAATAATTCCACGCATAGAATCACAAAGCCGTGGGCCCGATCGACGATCGGTGACCGTTGAACAAACTAGTCGTCATATCCGTCGATCACTTCATCCAGATTACGAAAGAATAGGACCCTAAGTAGATCCTGTCAAGTCATAACTATCCTACAGTTTGGATGGGCCCGTGTGGGTTCCGGTAGACGTCTACTTAGGAAACTAACACTTCCTAAGGCCATTTGTGTGACAAATTAACCACCAGGGCTAATTGAGTCAATCTGGGCCTACAAATAGAGTTGGATTGGGACATTTCTCCCAATGCTTTTCTCAAGCCATTTGAGATTGAGAAAGAAGTTGAGAGAGAGAGAGAGAGAGAGAGAGAGAGAGAGAGAGTGAAGGAAGGTGGAGAAGAGGGGTGTGGTGGATTGTGTTATGGTGCTTGTGGCTGCATATCTAGCCTAATCTTCCGCCCTTGCTTCATGTGTCTGGTGTGTGTCCACTCCGTTGATATTGGAGGTAAGATACGGATCTTACCTCTCTTTTCGATGCATTCTAGGGTTGAGCAAAAGGGATCTCACCCTAATCTTACTTTGATCTTAGGCTTCGCCGATTCCCGCCAACCCTCACCCTAGGCACTCAGATGGCCGAGAAATCTCAAACCCTAAGGTGTGGAATTATACCTCTAGGTTTTCTTTTATCAACCTTAGATGAATTTGGGATTGAATGAACCTTTAGGGTATTGTTATCTTTGTTAATTGTATTATTCCCGTATTATTGCAATATATGTGCTATTTTGAATTTCTGTAGCTAAGGTGTTTGATGAAATGCTTGTGCGAGATAAACCGCTGGAATGATGCGTGTTAAGATTATATTAAACATAGAATTGCTTATATGCATATAAGTTGGAATTATCATGCATGGCGTCGAGTTAGAATTTTTCCTAAGTTACCAGCATGCTACAAGATAAACTTAGGCTTTGTGAAACAGAATATCTGTCCCAAATATTTCGAGGCGGGTAGCCCAGATGGGTCGGCTACCTGAGATGTATTCGGTTGGTTCGAGGGAAACACAGATGGTCGGTAGTAGTTGGATTACGCGGACGGCTTACGCCCACGCCGATTCAGACGAACGCCCCTGGACTTAATCGAATCTATTAAAATATGGCAGAAAGAGTGTTTGATGATGATAACAATACAGTCCCCCGAATACGGAATACCGGATCCTAAGAAAGTGTCGGGTCCACTAATAACTGCATGTGCAATGCGTTCCCGATAAGCCTCTTGGGCCGGGCATGGTGGTATGGGACACCGTGTTCGAGTCGTCGGCCTACGCAGGGGTGAGTCACCTCCCCGTAGTGTCCTTGGAGCAATTGCTGGGGCGACGAACCCTATCGGTGTTCCCGAGAAGGTTGGTCAGCTCCCATTTATAACAGGATGTTGGGAACCGTATTTTGATGTGTGGAAGTGACAGGGAAGCGTGGACTACTAGCGATGATTAGCATTGCACGGTTGGGAGCCAGATAGTCCTGTTCAGGACCAATGATTGGACAATGGTATTCCGGCTTCGCCAATATGCTGAGTGAGAAATGACCTAATGAAACTCAAACAAATCATGCATACACGTCATGGATCCCCTAGGCAACTGTCTGACTGTTAAAGGCCAGGATGCCGAAGGATGATCCAACCCATTTGCATTTGGAGGTTCTGTGAGTGCCTGGTTGCTTGATGTGGCGCCAGTGCCACTCTGTGTTCCTCATGTTACATCTGGAACATGCATAGTGTGCGATCTCATCTCATTCATGCACTAATAAAACTAGAATAGGAATTTGGATGTTTTGTATGGAATCAATGCCTAACCCTGTTTGTTTGATAACATGTTAAACTTAAAGTTATAATTCTCACTGAGTTGATCACTCACTCCCACTCCTGGGACGGTGTTTCAAAACACCACCAGTCTCTGTTATGATAGATGCAGGTATCTCAGAGGAGGATGCCTTACAGGATGAGTTCGATGACTTTACGGGAGAGTTGTCTTACTTCCACCTTTTATATTGGTCAGGTTTAAATTTAATTTTTGTCTTTACTTTACTGCTTAAATTGATTCTGAATTGGTGCTTTGATGCCTTATGAATCGTAAACAAGAAATCACGCTTTCGCAAAGCATAACTGACACCCGGAATCTCGGGGATCGAGGTTGTACTCGACCCCTGAAAATTCGGGGCATCACAGGAATTATAATTTTAGCGATAAATGAAGTAGCTTTTTGAAAAACATAAATAGTAAGGACAGATTCTTTATATATAGCACATGCATGTATATTGTGCCCACCTTTCGTTATACCTCTCTCATTTTCTCTCCTCCAAATTTCTTTTGCTTCTCTCTCGATCCCGATTCTTTCTATCTTCATCACTCGTGTCATACCCCAATACTCTTAATTAAAATAAGATAAATTCATTTTTTACACTATTACATGCAGGCTGTATTAACCTCCTCTCTTCTTTGTTGTGTGTAGCATGCTCAAAATATCGTGTAAAAAGGCTATATGGGGCCCACCTTGATAATCATGTGACATTTACTTTATATATCTATTATAGTTGGCTCATGTTAGTACATCAACCAGAGGTAGTTTGGGGACTCAAGTGGGCAACAAAACATAAATAGTAAGGATGATTTTTTTCCATATAGCATGTGCATGCATATAGCCCCAACTTTTCGCTTTACCTCTCTCATCTTCTCTCCTCCGAATTTCTTTCCTTTCCTCTCTTGATCTCAATCTCTTTCCATGTGCAACACGTGTGCCCTACCCCAACACTCTCAATTAAAATAAAATAAATTCATTTTTTACACTTTTACACAACATATCGTTCGAATTTTCCTTTTCTTCTCTTAATTTAGAGGCAAAATCCTCTTTAATGTTTGTAGAATACGCTTAGGGGGCATTTGGCATCTCTACTCTAATTCAATAAGAGCTTTTTGAATACGGGCTATTTCAATAAGCTCTTTTTATTATAGCTCTTGTTTTAAATAAGCCCGTTTGGTAAAATCTCCAAAAAATACTCTTATTTAAAATAAGCATGTTTAGTAAAATTTTCAAATAAGAGCTTTTTTAAGGGTAGTTGATGTCATTTTTAAGGATTATAATAACTTAAATATAAAGAGCAATCTAAATGGTTGTTTGGGTGGACCACCATCATGTGGGCCCAACATCAATGCTACTTGTCCTTTATGTGGGGCCCCTTAATGTCCACGACCCATCACCATCACATGGACTGCACATTTGATGTGTCCATATTGTGGGCCCTACCTTTGAAGTGTATTGTCCATCATGTGGGGCCCAGTTTTGATACACCATTCATCGTGTGAGGTGCACCTTCTATATGGATCATCCATCATACAGCCCACTTTGGATATGTGTCATCCATCATGAGAGACCTTGGATGTGGACCGTCCATTAGGTGGGGCTCACTTGATGTCAATTGTCCATTATGAAGGGCCACACTTTTATGTGAACCATCCATCATGTGAAGCCCACTCCATCCATTATGTGGGCCCACCTTGATGTGGACCATTCTTTGTGTGGGGCCCCACCTTCATTATGGGTCGTTCATCATGTGAGCCCATCTTTGATATCAACTGATCATCATGTGGGCCCACCTTCAATGACCATCATCCATCATGTGGATCCCACCTTTGATGTGGACTACCATTTAAATGGGACCTACTTGATGCGTGTGTTCCGTCATGTTGGGCCACAATTTGATGTGGGCCATCCATCATGTGGGGCCTACCTTTGATGTGAACATTTCATTACGTGGGCCCACCTTGATGTGGGGCCCCATTTCAATATGAGTCAATCATTATGAGTGGCCCATCTTTGATGTCCACCATCCACCATGTGGGTCCTACCTTTGTTGTGGACCACTATCATGCGGGGCCCACATCAAGTAGGTAGTCCATCATATAGGACCCATTTGATGTCCACCATCCATCATGTAGGTCCCACCTTGGCTGTGAATTGTCCATCATGTGGGGTCAAACCTTCGATATGGGTCATTCATGATATAGGCCTACCTTTAATGTCAACCTTCCATCATGTGGTACTCCCCTTCAATATCCACCATCCATCACTTGGATCCTACCTTTGATGTGGACCATCCATCATGTTGGTCCCACCTTTGTTGTGGACCATCTATCATGTGGGGCCCACTCGATGTGGATAGTTAATCATGTGGGACCCACCTTTGATGTCCACCATCCATCATGTAGGTCCCACCTTTGTTATGGACCATCCATCATGTGGGGCCCAACCTTCAATATGGGTCATTCATCATGTGGTCCCACATTTAATGTCAATCTTCCATAATGGGGTCCCACATTCAATGTCCACCATCCATCATGTGGGTCCCACATTTGCTATGAACCGTCCATCATATGGGGCCCACTTGATGTGGATAGTCCATCAATCATGCGGGGTCACATTTTAATGTGGGTCATCCATCATGTGGGACCCACCTTTGGTGTTCACTGTTAATCATGTGGGGCCCAACCTTCAATATGGGTTGTTCATCATGTGGGCCTACCTTTGATGTCAACCTTCCATCAAGTGATCCCACCTTCAATGTCCTCCATCCATCATGTAGGTCCCACCTTTGATGTGGGCGTTCATCATGTGGGGCCCACCTTTGATGTGACCATGCATTATGTGGGCCCACCTTGATGTGGAAACCCACATTCAATATGGGTTGTTCATCATGTGGGCTCACCTTAAAGATATTCTAAAGAAGAGAAGAGGGCAAGATGGGAATTACTTAAAAAGTTGAAGGACAAACTTGTCCAAAAATTAATTAAAAAATGTTTACCCGCTTAAGCTAAATAAGCTCTTAAAGAAAAAGTGACCTCCCGATCACTTATTATTTGAGAGTTATTTTGCTAGTTTATAAAAACATAAGCTCTAAAATGAAAGCTTTACCCAATGGTCTACTTTTATGATAAGGGCTTATTTTTTTTTTTTTTAGAATAAGCAAATAAGCTCTTATTAATAGATTTGCCAAACACCCCCTTATTCTACAACTCTTGTGTGTACAACCCACCATGATATTTTCACGGGCACCCAATATGTTGGAAGTTGGCCTAAAAAAAAATTGGGATGCTTTAGAGATCAAGATGATCCAAGCTTCATGTTGGTCATCATATGAATCAGAGGTATTTTAGGGTGGTTGTCCAATGTTTTATATGCCATGTGTTATGGGCAATACTGAGCTAACCCCAATTCACAAGAAAGTCTATAGGCCCACGGGCCCAACTATCATTCTACGAGCTCAACATAGCTAACTACAAAGGCCAATGGCCCACGACGCCTAAGCGAAGTCCTCAGCCCTAAATAAGCTCTCTTGGTCGAAAGGTGGAAGACACAGATGCCACTGAACATCGACCAGTGAGAGGATGGCTAAAGGATAAGGCGCATAAGACAAACCGACTCCTCATTGAGTAAGTTGCACCAAGCAGATTCTGAGTAGGTTCCACCGGACGGATGCCAAGTAGTTTCCACCGAGTGGATGCTAAGCTCAGTGTCGAGTGCTCTTTGATGAGCGCTTACCTCAATACCGAACGCTCTTCGCCGAGTGTTCACCTCATAGCTGAGTGCTCTTGGTCAAGTACTCTATGCAGTTCGAGTATGTTCCGCATTGCCTCTAGTGTTGTACGGAGATAAAATACAGACAAATCCTCACATGATACAGTGTAACGCCCCAAATCTCGAGACTCGAGTGTGACATCAGACCTCGATATTTCGGGTATTACTGATGCTTTGCAGAAGCGTGATTTAAGTACAATTAACCTTTCGGCATCAATGCGCTAGAGTAGAACCAATATCAAGCAATGAATATGACCAAATAAACGAAGATTTATCTTATATATCAAACGCATTCACCCAAAATGTGAGGTGCAACGCACCACGAGCGCCCTCACCTAGCCAAAGAGGGAAAAACAAAATGAAACATCATTCTGTACAAACATGAGAGTCCGCGACTCCCGAATAAGGCCAACGAGGCTAACACTCTTTGCTAGACCTGGTCATCAGCAAACTGGAAGTAAGAGGACTCGATTAAGTCCTCAAGCTCGCCCCGCAGTGCCTCCTTGTTCGCTCGCATTAAGTGCAAGGCTGCGATGTAGTAATAATCTCGGTAAGACCGAGGTCGATCCACAGGGAATTAGGGTAAACCAATTCAAACTATTATCGCAACTTTAAATTCAATAATTTAGAAGTTTGAGTTTACAAACTAAGTAAAAATAGTAATTTTGTAAAAAAACCTGTAATTGATGAAATTAAGGCCTCAATGATCCACTTGTAGTAGTCCCATGTGAATTCATTCATCCAAGCATAAACACAACTAGATTCGAAGTTCTATCTCTTTTCTAGTTGAAAGATTTAGAATTCAAACACAAATAATCCTTACTTAAGTCAGAAAATAAGATTCTAGTTCTAATGAAACACATATAATTCAAACATGTAGCCTTAGAAGTAACAACCATGCCAAGAGACTATAGCATGCTCTTGGGTTACTACAATTCAAATCTAATCAATCCAAACATGATAATCTCAGAGAATTGCAAGGAACCATGTCTGAAGCACATGAACTCTTATAAAACATCTAAAAATACCAACTTTATTTAAATTAGAACTTAAATATCCAAACTTTAAGTAAAGGTACTTAAATTAAACAAATTCTACATGATAACTAGTTACGAGCTTCACCTCTTAACCTTAGCTAAGAAATTCTATCCGAGCATCATCATGCTACAACTGAAAACAATGAAAAACTAATGAAAAACATAAAAAATCTAATTTAGGAGAGTTGTAGACGCTCCATGATGATCCTTTTCACCTCCCACGAAGTCCCAAGCCTTCTATGATGCTTTAGCTACGATTCCTAGGTGTCATTTTATAATAGAGAGGCTCCACCGCCTTAGAACCTTTTAGATTTGCATAAGAGGTTATGCATTGCGCAATAATTTTTGGAGCTTCAAGAGGAAGCTGCTAGACTTTAAAATTTCAAGTGGCCGATCGGTCTTGACAGGTCGAACCCGTCTGGACGTTGGTCCAGCGTGTTGTGTAGAGGGCTGCCCATGTGGCCGACTGGTCTTGACTGGTCGTGGCCATTTTTTCATTGGTTTTCTTTCTTTCTTTCTCTCTCTCTCCTCTCCTTACTCCTTTCTTCTTCTTTGCCCCATCTTTAGTCTTCATTGAAAGGCTTTAAAATATTGTATTTAGTTATTAATTTGGTGAAGTCTCTCTCTCATTCCTACAACTACAAAACATGCATTAGATAGGACTTTTAAACATGCAATTCATGCATACAATGTGATGTAATGAGTTAGAATATGTATAAATTAGGAGCTCAATACTACTCCTCAAGCACACCTGCATCCATCATGACTTCATCTGGTGGTGTATTATGACACCGTCCCAGATGCGGGTGTGAGTGATTAATTCAGTGAGAATTATAATTCGAAATTTAACATATTATCAAATAAGCAGATTTAGGCATCGACCACATGCAAAACAATAAGATTTCTATTTTAGTGGATTAATGCATAAATGTCATGAATTTGCACACCATGAATGTTCCGGATAGCAATGGGGAACATAAGATAGCACTGGCGCCACATCAAGCAACCAGGCACCCTAGAACCTCCAAAATGAAGATGAATTTGGATCATCCTTCGGTATCTTGGCCTTTAACAGTTGAACAGTTACCTAGGGGATTCATGACTTGTATGCATGATTAGGTTTTGAATTATCAGTTTATTCTCAAACAACATATTGAGGAAGTCAAGGTACCGGGTCCAAGCATTGATTTGATCTTGAGCCACCTGGCTCAAACGGTGCATCGTCAATTATCGCCAGTAACCCATGAGTCTCTTTTTCTTTCATGAGCATAGTATAATTCCCTCCACCCTGATAAACATGGAATCCTCCTAACTGTCTTGATCATATCGATAATGTTGTTACCTTCCTGATTTGCTCCAAGGACACTATGGGGAGGTGAACCACCCCAGCATAGGCTGATGACTCAGTCACGGCGTCCCATACCACCATACTTGGCTCAAGAGACTTGTCGGGATTGCATTCGCACATTCAGTTATTGATGGACTTAATATGTTTGAGGCCCCTGGGTACCCTGAATTTAGAGGACTATGTCACTACAATCATTAGTCATCCACGTTGTCATATATTAGATGGAACCGATTGATACACGAGCTTCCGTTTGGTCTGACGTGGGCAGATAAAACCCGTGCAGTAAACTACCGTCAACCATCCATTTTCCCAGTCCAATCGGGTATGCCTCGGGTAGCCAATAAACTCAGCTACCTGTCTTAGAAGGTATGGCCAATCATGTCATATCAAAATTCATCTTATACTCATTTGCAATTTCATAACATCCCAAACTTAGGAAAAACACTAACCGTTAAATATACCGAGTTACCTTTGTTCTAATCATATATGAACATGTTCCACATCAGGAAAGTAGGAAAACACAATCATACAATAAATTAATTCATTCTGGCATTTCATCAAATATAGTGGCTACAAAAATCATTAAACAATATAGTTGTAATTAATCTCATCTTAAAGCGATTAACAACAATTCGTCCTAACCCCAACAACCCCATCAATTCTAAACCGACAGAATTTGATAAACGCAAACCTAGAAGCATAATCCCGTACCTTAGGGTTTAGGGTTTTCGTATGATTTCGCAAGACTAAGTTAGGGTCGACGAATTACAATCCTGTAAGCACGAAATTGGTAGGATTGGTTTTTTTTTTTTTTTGGCACTAATTGCTTTTATTGGGATAAGAGGTATGAGAATTTTACTTACCAATGGTCTAAAAAATGGGTTAAGATGATTGTCGGCGGCTCAAGACTACGGTGAAGACGAAGCAACAGGTAGGATCACAAGTCTCAATCCTTGACTTAACCCAAATACTCAAATTCTCAAGTTTCCAAGGTGACCTAGCTCTCAATTCTCTCTCTATAGCAAAGGGTTGTATTTGTGTTGGAGAGAATGCCTCAACACCACTTACTTATAGGTCCAAAATGACCTGGATAGCCCTAAATTTTATCACATCAATGTTTTAGCTCTTAGAAGGGCTGATTTGTTTAGCAGGGGTTCATCGGGTCCCTCATGAGCCCAACTAAATCGGTCATAAGTTCAGCCATCATGAGATCTAGCACGGGCCAAACAATCTCACACATTAGGCATGGTGATTAATCGCCATTGTGCGATACGCGATCAACGATCATCGATTCCCGATCGACAGAGCGGCTCTAGGGAATCACATATAGATTTATTTGTGATAGGGGTCCCAAAACTCACGACATTTCAACGGTTTAGATTCAACCAAGTGGATAATGTTCAAAAGGACATTTTTTAGGTAACTTGCACATCTAATGTGCCCCCCATTAGGAGCCCAAGTCGAGGGTCCAGCCCCTCGCCTTAGCTCAACGTCCGCGTGGGTTGTCAAGTCCACTAAGACGGAGGGCCACACTCAACCTTAAGTCATTTGGTGATTCATGAAGAATCTCGTGGATAATTAGAATACTCAGGGTCCAGCAGTGTACCGATGGAATCGAGCAACGAGCAGGTAGAGCATTACAGGACTAAATGCTAAATCCCAACGTTGACACCTAGGCGGTTATTATGCTATATTGTTATTATGCTATCTTACTCAACACCATGGCCCACCATATTGTTATTATGCTATCTTACTTGTGTGTAAGTCGACCCCACATAGCAGGATTTCTAAAACCTAAGGCCTCTACAATTATTAGTTCCGCCGCATGCAAAAAATAACAAACAACTACCCAAAACCTTCAAATTCAAGTGGTGGCCCATACGATGGTTGGATCAGCTTGATATGCGGGACTTTCTAGCTTTTTGGTGGGACAATCCTCCTGAACAGATTAGATGCAACAAAAACGTTAAAATTGGGCCATGCATATTAGAAATTGAGTAACCTTATTCTCCCTCTCCCTATCGTTTACTCTCACTACAAAATGTCTATTTTGTTTCTCTCTCTCAGAGTAGACCAAACGAGGCTGAAGACAAGTAGAAACGCAATCGTTACGCTAACATCTTCTAAGTAATTTTAGTTCTTTATTTTGGCATCCAAAGGCAAAGCCAGTGCCGTTGGTCTGGTGGGCCGGCCCTGGCGTGGAAATTAAGATGGTCCACATTCCATGAATATACACATGCAAATGTATCTCCAAATATGTATTAAAAATAAAAGAGATATGCTCCATTGATATCATAGTGCTCCTAGTTGCAGCAGAAAACCTGGATGGTCCAATTGATCGATCTAAACCGTCTATTAAATCTAGAACATATTTCAATGGCCCCCATGCAAAAATTAGACTGATTTAATGATCCAATCCATCCTAGATTTGGATTTGTTTTTTGTAGCCATCCGT
This sequence comes from Liriodendron chinense, assembly GCA_003013855.2. Taxonomy (NCBI): domain Eukaryota; kingdom Viridiplantae; phylum Streptophyta; class Magnoliopsida; order Magnoliales; family Magnoliaceae; genus Liriodendron; species Liriodendron chinense. The sequence goes on from ML058335.1 coordinate 4,330,968, forward strand.
TTTTCCAACGCATGGATGAGATGGTTAGGATTTCCTAACAGAATTGACTCTTCAGGATCATAAGCAATCCATGATGGGAACTATCAAATGGATGGATCAGATTGTTGATTAGACTTTTTTTTTTTTTGTGTGGTAAAAATGATATTGACCGTGAATATTAGAGGCCATTGATAAGATGGATGAGATCATCAGATCAGTGTGATATTTGCATGGTAGCCCATGAAATGTGTAGTGGACTTAATGGACAGTCCAGATCAATTGGTTGGACTGTTCAAGGAGCAGTGGCTCTGTGGGGCCCACCGTGAAGGTACGGTCCACTTATCGGATAACTTCTGAAATGTTAATTGCATGTGAAATCCAAACCTTCCAAAAGGTTAGCTCCAGCATGAGGATCACCTAATGGATAAAATCAACCCTATTTACTCATCAGGTGGGCCACACCATTAAACAATGTAGAGACCTCAATAACTCATTCGATCAGGGCGGATTTTTGCACATGGTGATACCCATGATGGGGCCAACCTATTGGACGGGTTGGATGTCAAACCCACAAGAAACGTTGGAATTTATCCACTGGATGGACCGCAACTTTCAGTCCAACCCGTTGGACGTGAGACCTTTTGGTAAAATACATGCAATCAAGCAACGGCTGGGATTGATTGATGTTTGAGGTTTTTATGTTGTTTTCTGCATATCCGTTGTGGCCACGGATTGATGAGTCGGTCAGAACCGATCCAGTCAGACACCACGAGTCATCCACCCAATCCACACTCAACTCAGGCGAGTTGGGACCAGTCACCGAGTCTGTGGCACCAGAGAATAATCTAGCTCACTAAAAGGCATGGCCATGATATCCAGCCTTGTTTATTTTTGGGCCGATGGATGTCAAGACAAGAGTGGGGCCCACATGTTCAACGACTTAGATCTCACGCAACTTCCAATAGTAGCGTTTGTCTTGCACCTGTTAGAGGAAAGCACGATAGCGCCACAAGAACTTACACCTACAGCAGGCTGCACAGGCTGCATACTGCATAGTATGCAACCCTCCGTTTCCTACCAATCTGTCATACGTATAACAAATCTGATCCGTGAAAATTTAGGGCCCCCATCAAGAGGGACAACTTGGATTGAAAATTATACAGATTCACAAATTAGGAGGGTCCCACCTATAGTCAGAACATTGTCCGTCTATTTATTATTTCAATGGTATGGGCTGCTTGGTAGGTCGACCGGCCTGATTTTTTGTGTAATACGATCTCAATGGACTGACCCACGGTTATTATGGATAGGATGTCCTTAAAACGGACGTATGGGGAGGCTGCATGATAAGCTAACAGTCAGCCGGATGTAGGTGATTACTTCTCCGAAACAAGGACACCTCGTTGCTAGGGTTTGCCATGCGATTGACACCTACCGGATGGACGGTCCAAAATGGAAAGAGGTTTAAATTCCACGTCAGATCTCATCTGATCGGTCTGATTTCAATCCATACTCGTATATATCGGGCCCACTATCGAACCGTCTGGATTGATTCGCGCATTGGGAATGAGTTGCTACTGAACGCAAATGTAGTGCACTGGAATCTACAAGTAACATGCAAGAACTGCCTATCAAAATTTCCACACGTGTAATTGATCTAGAGCGTCCATGTTGTGTTGGGCCCAGTATTCTTTGTCCATATGGTGGACCAAATGTAGGGAGGAAAAATAGACTATGAATGAAAATTTGACGGTTCATGTTTAACGTACACTTGAATCTATATGATAGCTAGAACTTTATAACTTTTAGGATATGGAACATCTATATCAAGGCCCTCCTTACGAACGGCTTGGATTCTATGCGCGTGTCGAATAGATACATATGTGAAGAGTACGTTTCCAATGGCTATTCATCCGCACGATTCGCCTTTGAAAAGTATGCACTAGAAAGTAGTAGTAACTATAAAGCACGGTTGCTACAATACATCCCGACATATTACTTTTCTTTATATTAGTACTGTAGCCGTTGATTTTGAGGTCATATTAAGATGATCTCAACCGTTCATTGCATGGAAACCACTGTACACGTGGCATGTGAAAAGAGAAAAAAACTTTAAATTGGAATGATTCATCATCCATTTTCCTTTAATATCAAAATCATTTTTAACATTTTTTTGTGGACAATTAATAGAATATTTCACTTTGATCATCCACAAACATAAATTGGAATGTATTATAGCAAACCTCACCCCAAAGTTACGTAGAGATGTTGAGGTGATTCGCATTATAAAAGACACTGAAGATGATATTCGCAGCACATTGGTAAAAATATATACCAGTGTGGGATTCGATATAGTCATAATCACAGGCCCACTTTGAAATTTCCATAACTTAAAATTAATAAGTCCAAATTGTCAGGAAAATGGTACATGTTCATCCAATCTAAACCGTTGGTTAGATTTTATTTCCATTATAAATATCTAAAAAGTTTAAAATTCATCATATCTAATTCTCACTCTATTGCATGCCTAAAGAGTATTTCAGATTCTTTACTTGTGTTCTAATTTAGAAAATAAGCCGCGAAGTGTTAATTCGAACTCTAAGCGCGCGAATCTATGTGATAGATGTTCTGGCAAAATTGAAAATAACATAAATTTGAATGCCTAAAATGGTAATTTTAGCAGCATATATTCTTACACTCATACAGAGCCCAAGGCTAGCTGTCACCTGCGCGATTCTATAAAAAAAAAACTCCTAATTTTATCCGCCCTTACTTACAAAAGGTGGGCCCCACCCATGTGAGCCTTCCCTCCAACTCTCTGTCTTCCTCTTTTCATCTCTTCATCTTCCTTCACAAACCCTAGACAGAAGAAGAGACCTTCACCGTCCTTTCGGTACTCCTCACCGTCACCGGAAATGAGGCTCCACCACTACCACCTCGTCTTTCTCCTTTTCATTTTTACCCTCGCAAAACCTTCGAAATCACTATCAGACCCCGACCTCTCTGCAATGCTCTCCCTCTCGAAGGCGCTTGGCGCGTCGAAAACCCTAGGATGGACGGATGCCGACCCGTGCCAGTGGTCGAGTGTCACGTGCGCTGAAGAACGCATCTCGGCCATCCAAATCGGCGGTCACAGCCTGAAGGGCTCCCTGCCGTTGGATCTCCAGAATCTGACCCAGCTCCAGCGGCTGGAGCTTCAGAACAACGTCCTCTCGGGCCCACTCCCTTCCCTCAGCGGCATGGCCCAGCTCCGTATCCTACTCCTCCACAACAACACCTTCGAATCCATACCGTCGGATTTCTTTGATGGGATGTCAGCCCTCCAATCTGTGTCTATCGACAACAACCCCTTCTCGCCGTGGGAGATTCCAAACGGCCTCAACGGATCTTCGTTGCTGGTGAATTTCTCTGCGAACTCGGCGAACGTCAGCGGCACGGTGCCGGGCTTCTTCGGCACGGCGTTCGCCAGCTTGAATCATCTGGGGCTGGCCTACAACTCGCTGCGGGGCCCACTTCCTGCCGAGTTCTCTGGTTCGTCGATGCAGTCGCTCTGGGTCAACAACCAGTACGGCGAGCAGCTCTCAGGCACCATTGATGTGATCCAGAACATGACCAACCTGGTCCAGCTGTGGCTGCATTCGAATTCTTTCACCGGACCGCTCCCGAATGTCTCCGGTCTCAATTCATTGCAGGAGTTGAATGTCCGGGACAACCAGCTCACAGGCATTGTCCCGGATTCGCTTGTGAAGCTTCCGTCGCTGAAAAAGATCGTTCTTGCTAACAATCTGCTACAGGGGCCCACGCCCCAGTTTCCGAAATCGGTCGATTCGGACCTCAATGAAAGCTCGACCACCAATCGGTTCTGCAGCAAGGCGGGGCCGTGCGACGCCCGCGTCAATGCACTGCTTGCTGTCACGGCGACGCTGGGCTACCCGGCGAAGCTCGCGGATAATTGGGAGGGCAATGACCCCTGTGGCCCTCCTTCGTGGATGGGTATCACTTGCTCGGCTGACGGGAACATCACCGTCATCAATTTCATGAAGATGGGGCTCTCTGGCAGTATATCGCCGGAGTTCCAAAGGTTCAGATCGCTGCAGAAGCTGCTGCTTGCTGATAACAAGCTCACTGGCTCGATACCTCCTCAGCTTGCGAATTTGCCCCAGCTGGTTGAGGTGAATCTCAGGAACAATCTCCTCTCGGGGAGCATCCCGCCTTTCAACGGGCAGGTTAAGGTGTACACGGATGGGAATCCGGATATTGGGAACACAGGTGGTGGGCCTTCTCAAGCTCCAGGCGGGGTTACTCCTCCGGCCTCGTCGTCTGGTGGCAATGGAACAGATGACATTGGCCACAGCACTGACGGCAAGAAATCATCGATTTCAACGGGAATCATCGTGGGTGCTGTGGCCGGCGCTGCCTGTTTGTTTGGGTTTGCAGGGCTTTTTGTTTACTGCCTATACAAGAGGAAAAAGCACCCATTCGGTCGGGTGCAGAGCCCGAATACAACGATCATCCACCCCAGGCATTCTGGGTCCGACCCTGAGATGGTGAAGATTACGGTTGCGGGCTCAAGCCTCAATGCTGGGGCCTCAAGCGACACGTACAGCGGGACGAGCAGTGGGCCGAGCAGCGACGTCCAGGTGGTTGAGGCTGGGAACATGGTCATCTCAATCCAGGTGCTGCGGAACGTGACAAACAACTTCAGCGAGCAGAACATACTAGGGCGGGGTGGGTTCGGGACGGTCTACAAGGGGGAATTGCACGATGGGACGAAGATCGCTGTCAAACGCATGGAGTCGGGCGTAATCAGCAGCAAGGGGCTGAATGAATTCAAGTCGGAGATTGCCGTCCTGACCAAGGTCCGCCACCGGCACCTTGTGGCCCTCCTTGGGTATTGCCTGGATGGCAACGAGCGGCTCTTGGTGTACGAATACATGCCTCAGGGGACCCTCAGCCAGCACCTGTTCGATTGGGAGAAAGAGGAGCGGAAGCCACTGGAATGGTCGAAGAGATTGACAATTGCGTTGGATGTTGCAAGGGGGGTTGAGTATCTGCACTCCCTGGCCCATCAGAGCTTCATTCACAGGGACCTCAAGCCCTCCAACATACTGCTTGGCGATGACATGAGGGCGAAGGTGGCAGATTTTGGGCTCGTCCGGCTCGCGCCAGAGGGTGGGAAGTGTTCGGTCGAGACCAGGCTTGCTGGGACTTTCGGGTATCTAGCGCCAGAGTATGCAGGTAATTCTATTTCTTATTTGCTCTGTTTCTTTATCCTTGGCCTTTGTATTATCCTGTTTGTTTTTGCTTTTGAATGCTTGCCATTGCATACATTCATCCACCACACAAAAGCTTCTAAAATGGCAGCGAAATTCAACTAAAATCAATGACAACTGATAAATTCAAAATCTAGAAGACAATGGAGTGAAACCACATGGCCTTGAGGCTTTAGCCACAATCCATTAGACGTGTTGGTGATCCAGAATATTTGATCTGATGGGCCTCATGTTGGTGGGCCTTCACCAAAATTTTTGATTTTGAGATCCTGATTCTTCTGGCTTGGCCAGTTTCTCCATGGAACATTTGATATAGCTGCATTTGCCAATGTTGATGTTGATTGGTTAAGATCTTTGAGATTTTTGGGCAGAGAGATGATCACATACACACACAGTTCTTCCCTGCCAATGTCTCACATGTTTTAGAATATCAATCCATGAATAAGACAGGCCACGCCATGATCATTGCCCAGTGTGCAAATTAGGCTTGTCCATTCACGAGCGGGGCACAATGTCGAAATCAAGGGACAGCCTATGGCATCACTCAGTGCACCGTTGTGGCCCACCCAATGAGCAGACCGGCCTGATTTTTATACCAGGTGATGATCATGGTGTGGCCCAATATTTGCACTGGTTGGATATTCCCAATGGCTCTGTGCAAAGTTTCACATACAACTGCTGGATGTGATTAATTCATCTTTCGGGCACGCCATCCACAAGGGGCCTTTCAGATCGATAGGGTGGACTGCCAAACCATGGGCCTCACAAATTCCAAGTTAGTGAAATGTACTGTGTCTGGGGCTGAAGTTGTAATTCCTAGCACATGAAAGGGACTTTGGTGATTTAAAATCTGGTGGTAGGGCAGAGGCACCAAACCCACTATCAAAAGAAGACAGAAACATGGCAGGTTTATAAATGTTATAGAAAAGAGAACCCTGTTTTCATCGCAGAGTGCTTTTTCACAGCAACTGCACACATGCATTCACGGCTCTGTGCTGTAACAGAATTGCATTTAAGAAGGCATCCAGTGATTTGGGGCTATTCATGTTGTGGGCCTCAATAGGGAGTCTTGCCCTCCATCAGATTGTCCAGATGTAGAAATGTACAATTTAGCCAATGATCCACATTGGGGTGAGAGAAAAAAAGAATGCTGATTGTATGGGCCAGATTTGTGATGGTCATCATGAGTGAACAGTCTAGATAACATGAAGGTGGCTGGGAACAACTGGAGAAGATGGAGAACTCTGTATGTGAATCCTGTAGTTGTTGGATAAATGGTCATTTCTTGGTGGCATTTCATTCTAAGATGGTTTTTTTCTTCTTGTTCTTGTTCTTTTTTCCTTTTTTACTGCAAAATCTTTCAGTAGTTCCTATTTTATTAAATAGTGCTAGACTAATCAAATTACAGGGGGGTGCTTTCCGAGGGATTAAATGACCAAAATGCTATTTATTTGTTTTTCTTTAAAAAGTGGTGAAGTTGGGAATCTTGGGGCCCATGTGATGTATGAAATTCTACTGGTCAGATAAATGCACCGCACTGTGTTAATCAGATGAACCAAAAATCTGGATGATCCAACCATAAGGTGGGCCACCCCATACAAAACAACATAGACCACCCAAAGGCAGCCAAATTCTTGTGTAGCTCATCTGCTGATTTGATCAGCCAGATTTTTGGTTTGTATGATCGTTGTGGTGGGGTGCATATGTTGCACAGGTTTGAGGTCATTAACGTACCATGTGGGCCCCACAATTCTCAACTTTACCACTTTTTTTAAAAAAGGAAAAAAAAATTGACGGCATTTTGGTTGATCCTTTCCCTAGGAAATACCACCCACTGTTTCAAAAAAAAAAAAAAAAAAAAAAAACACTACCCAGTAATTTCAATTAGCGTAGTCATTATTTGGTAAAATGACCACTCCTGATTGATTTTGTGTAAAAATCCCTATGTTTTCCTTTTCAATTGCTGAATCTTAAAAAAAAAAAAGAAAAAAGAAAAAAAAACGACTGCTGATAACTAAAATGATCAGATCATCAAAAAACTAGTTTTCCATTGTGGTAGATTAGGATTAGAACTTGAATCATTCTGAAAAATCTGTTATATTCTTTAAAATTACAGTTTTTTTTTTCTTCTTCATTGGCTGATGTAGAAAGTTATCTATTGGGGAACAATGATCATATACCATTAGAAGGTATTGTAATTGCCTTCTCTAGGGCCCACATGTGAATGCTGTCCAACCTGCCATTAGATGCAACCCTCATCTTAGGCGTAGATCACAAAATCTAGCCTGATCCATAGCTCAGGGGGGCGGAACCATAGGGAAGAGCAGGGGGCATTGGATAGGGGATGCCCACCATAGAAACTTCAAGACGGAATGTGGAGTCTGCCATGTTGTGTCTATGTCATCCAACCCATTTATCGGGTGCCCCACCGGGATGAAGGGACAACCCGAAACTCAGGCCATCCAAAAACTCATGTGGGCCACAAAAAGTGAACATCTATGTTTTAGGTGTGATTGTACATAGTTCCCTGTGGTGTGTCCTACCTGAGTTTTGGATAGGGATGATTCTGGGGATGTGCATGAAGGTCACCATAGTCATGGTCCGGATTCTTCATGCATATCATCGATGGGCCCCACAATGTATGTTAATGGCCATAAGTTTGAATGCATGTGATCATTCAACATATCTATTTTACAGGATCTGATATCCCATAGATCCATGTGATCCATCAGGTGGGCTGCCCATACCTGTTGTGCCCTGGCTAAGGAAGCTCCTCTAGTGTCCATATCTAGCCATTGAATGTGGATCTTTGGCCAACACTTTCTAAATTCTCCAATCATTTCCCTTACAATATGGTGCACATGTCGGGTTGGCCGGCTTGATTCCAGGCCAGGGAAAATACACGATAGGACCACCTGATGAATGGCTTGGATTTCAGACATATTTTGCCGCATGTACAGGGGCAGTTAGGAAGTGCACACTGTTTGTACATCCGCCTAAGTTTCACTTAATCAGTAAAATAATCTTCCATCTTGGCCTTTCAATCTACACATGCTGCATGGTCGGTTGAATGATATAGAAACAAGATAATCTGAGCCGTTGGATCAGATTCATCCATGATAATTTATATGTTCAATTGGTTTGTAATACATGATGATTGACGGTGTGTTCGCTTGCAGTGACGGGCCGAGTGACGACAAAAGCTGACGTGTTTAGCTTTGGGGTGATCCTGATGGAGCTGATAACAGGCAGGCGGGCCCTGGACGAGAGCCGGCCGGAGGATAGCATGCACCTAGTGACGTGGTTCCGCCGAATGCAGAACAACAAGGAGACGTTCCACAAGGCGATAGACCCAAAGATTGCCCTGACAGCGGACACGCTAGCCAGCGTGACCACGGTGGCAGAGCTGGCGGGGCACTGCTGCGCGAGGGAGCCATACCAGAGGCCGGAGATGGGGCATGCGGTGAACGTGCTGTCGTCGCTGGTGGATGTGTGGAAGCCGACGGACCCTGACTCGGAGGACATGTACGGGATTGACCTGGACATGACGCTACCACAGGCACTGAAGAAGTGGCAGGAGTTTGAGGACAGCAGTGCCACATCGTCGTTCGTAGCCAGCATGGACAACACCCAAACCAGCATACCCACAAGGCCTGCTGGCTTTGCTGATTCCTTCACCTCAGCTGATGGTAGATGAGTATTCAAGGGCCTGTGTATTCCTTCTTCTCAACCTCTCTTTTTTTTTGGTTTGATGATGTTGGTTTTTTTTTTTCCTCCTCCTTTTCAGACCTTTTTTTGGGTTATTTATCTTTTTTTATTTCTTTTTTGTTGGTTGAATGGAGTTTTGGGAAATGGTACAAACAGATAACAGGAAATTGTTATCTTTGTATGGTGTTTGTGATGTTGTTATTTTTGTGCCTTTTCTTATCCTTACCCTTTCCTTTTGGCTGAATGTAGTGTGGTGAGAACATGCTAGTGGGGTCCATTGTTTAGTGATTTCCTTGCTGTCCAATCTTTGGCCTACCTGTTTTAGTTGAATGTGGAGTGTTGGAGTTGATACCTGAAGGGTCTGTTTGAGGGTCACCTACTCACCTGTTTGGTCGGGTTTTCACATTGAGGATTGTTTGGGGGGCATGGTCCTTGCATTGCGGGGCTCATCAGATAAAAACGTCTATATATATATATATATATGACAGTTGAAGGAAATAATGGATCTATAATTTCTTCTTACATGCAACCCATCAAGCAAGTAGTGGCATATAGATATCATATATTTTGCAAATCTAAAATGTAAGTGATACAGGTAATGTATTAGATGCTCAAGATGCATATGATGCCCGCGTTACAATGTATATGATGCGCATGATGCATATAACAAGACGCACTTGATGCATGTGATGCATATAAGATGTTATGTAGATGGTGCACGTGGTGAATATAGTGCACTTTTTATTTTATATTTTCACACACCCCTCACTCAGAGTCTCACCACCGAGGCAAGGATAACTACCCCTGAGTGTTTGACAAGGATATAGTTTAGCTGTTGCGTTTGAACTCGTAAGTATTTGGAGCAAACAGGTTTAAGCTTATAAGTATTTGGAGTGCAATTTAGGCTCGTAAGTATTTGTAGTAAACACAGTTTATGTTCACAAGGAACTCAAACAAACAACTTCACCCATGGTCAGAAGGCAGACCGTGCTTAGGCAATGCCATGTACCACTATGCTGTAAGCAATTGAAGCGAAATTAAGCATCATTAAGCTTTTCAAGCAGAATTAGGCATTGTTAAGCTTACTACCACTACAAGCAGAATAAGGCGTCAACCTACAAGGTAGGGTGACACTTGTGTAGGGTTTTCTCAGCCATTGTTAATTTGCCTCGTCATGGATCTTATTTTGTAGGAGGCAGTGCCATGTACCAGTGTCCTAAAGATAGGACTTATCCATAGGTGGTCATGCTATGTGCCATGAGCCTGTAAAAGATAGGTCGTAATAGTGGATATGTAGGGTATAGTGCCATTAGACCATACTCATATGATTCGATGATAGGACATATCCCTGGATAAGCAAGGCATATACCATACTCTAATTATTAAAATCCCTCTCCCTTTGGTCGAGCTAGCTTGTTTATTACCTACTACGCATATATAGGGCACTGTAATAACAACTGACCACTAATCTGATGCCGGGGGATGGGTATAGGTCATTGCCTTAGTGTGCAACAGCTTTGAAGCAAAAAAATAAAAATAAAAATGGCCCCTTAATAAATAAGGGGCCCAGTCCTTAGTGGTATATAAGGCTCTAACGAGTCGGTTAGTTTGCTTTAAGCTTTGAAGTCAGCAGTGCTTGCTTGCTGCTTGATTCGGACCGATTTGTGCCTTGATCTCCTACCATGAAACAAAGATTTCTCTTGACAAGCAAGGCTGTGCTGTAGCCATAAAAATGGTCATAGAGTTGCTTATGTAAGCAAAGATAGGTGTAGAGCCATATGGAATTAGTCATGCCAGAGAGAGCTTACCAACCATAGCGATGAGCTGTATAAATCGTTACTCTCTAATTGTCTGTGGATCATGCTGATGGAGTAATAAAGTATGCCTCTGCCCTAATGAGATGATTTATGGGTCCATTGGACAATGGTCCCTATTATATTTTGACAGACGCTACATGAGAGAGGTCTATAACCAGCTTATGCTTTAGTAATTGGGATTGATATCGACCAAAGACTCACTGGGTTGACTTTAGACACCCTATCCAATGTGGGATAATCAATTGTAGCAAGATCCAAATTGCATGTGAATTGTGATTTTTTTTTTAAAAATTAAGTTCAAATTAAATCCCTTCCAACCCAAAACCAAGCCTGAGATCAAGCCTAAATTTTTTAGGAAAATCTTATAGGAAGCTATCCAACACAAAACCTAAAACCCACTCTACTTGCTACTTATTTTTCTCAAAATGATGTAATAGATCAAATAGTCTTGAACAAAGGTGATTTATGGTTCATTGGAAAGCCCATCAAATTACCTTTTCAACTATCCCAAGATCACTCAAATCCGGTTAATATCAAGAGAGATATGGCCAATTTACCAAAACTGTGTCACTAAAATTTGCAAGCAATGAGGGTAACCCATCAATGTTGACTTTGGCCCTATTTTTAAAGCTCAAATGGACTTTAGATGAGGTAACTCCAATCTCATTGGACATCTCATCGAGTTACCTTTCCAACGAATGCAAGGACATTGAAAACAAAGTTGTAACAAGGGGGATATGAGCATTTTTGTGAAAGATGTGAAGAGCCATGTGAGAGATGAGCCGCCTGCAACACATCAAGAGCCACCCACCCTCTACCTTAGTGCCCAAGTTACTCGAAGAAGACCTGACCCATGCCATGTGGTGGGCGGCTCATTATCGGTTGCATGTGGATGATTCCATAATTCGAGGTGCAGTCTATAGGAGGAGAGAATTCTACCTCCCAACTCGATTATATCACTTAGGCTTGAAAGACTATTTTACCCTTGGATATCCACCATTTTACACTCTATACCAAGCCCCTTAGTCAATGAGAAGTTGCCACATGGTAGTCCCATTCCCTTAACTAATCGCAACCCCCCAAGCTTCTATTTGCCCCAATCTTCACTTAAATCACCCTATACTACTACCTCCGCGTATAAATACCCCTTCATCTTTTCATTTCTATACCAACACGCCAAGAGGGGAGAAGTAGAGCTGGACAACGAACCGAACCGAGTCGAACATGGGCCAGGTTGGTTTGGTTCGGTTGCTGATTGGGCTGTTTTCAAACAATGTTCGAACAAACATTCGAATAATGGGGCCTTGTTCGTGTTCGGTTCAGTCTGGTCCACCACATGTTCGAACATGTTCGAACATTTTTCATTTCGGGACAATTTTTTCAGTTCGAACAATTTCGAACAATTTTTTTTTTTGTGTAAAAATATTTTTGTTTTAGTATATTTTCACAAATTACAAATCACAGATAATAAGATTTTTAACTAACCAAATCATAAGTCATAACTCTGGATGTGGAGACTGATGAGCAAAGGGATGACCGAAATCAAACAAGCAGTAACTGCTAGGCATTTACAAATAAGATATTAAGAATATCAAATAATTAAAAAATAGAAAAGAGAAACTGAGCATGGGGGTTTCTTTCGAACCTTTGGAGCTGAACGTGTAGATTGATCAGATGGTAGAATCGGATAGGCGAGCTGCGAGCAGGATTGATAAGTGACGAGCAGAGGGATGGTCGGATGTCTGACAGGACTAAAGGACGAGCAGAGGATGATTGAAATCTCGATCGATTTAGCGGGCAGATGTGAAAGGGTGGGAGTGAGAAGGATGAGTAACAGAGGAGGAGGTTGGAAGTGGGAATGGCGAACAACAGAGGGAGAAGGATGACCGAACGGGCTAGGGAGGGTTAGGGTTTCAGTTGTTATTCGGCCAGGGTAAAATTGCTAGGGTTGGCTAGGGTTGAGTGAAAGTTGAGGGGTAAAAAAAAAAAAACTATTTATACTATATATCTCATTTGAACCGAATCGAACCAATTCGAATCGGACGACTTTGAACCGGTAAAACGAACCGAATCGAATCGAATCAAACAGAGGTCTGTTCGTGTATGGTTCGAAATATTTTCAAACAACCAAAATCAAGTTCGATTAAGTTCGCTCTACTTTCGAACCAGTTGTTCGGTTCATGTTTTTCGAATCAATCCTAGGGAACTATTTGGTAAATTGCTGTTCGTGTCCAGCTCTAGGGAGAAGGGAGAAGGCTCTCATCCAACCCAATCACTCCCTTTTTTAAGCTTAGCCCAAGCATAACCCATTTATCTCAAGCCTAACCTATCATTTCTAACCAACCTAGCCCCCTCCTTCTCGATCAATCTAGCCCATCTTATGCGTCTTGCCCATCTTATCCAAACCACATTGCCCATTTAGCCCATTCAGATCATCCAAATCCTCTAACCCAATTTAGTTAATCCAAGCCACTCATTTAAATCCTAGCTTATTACTAAGCCAATTCAATCCATTCGTAGCCATCATCCAACCAATACAAGTAATCTTAACGGTTTAAATATTGTGGAGTTGGGTCGGGGTTAAACATATCCGATCATCTCTTCTATGAAAAGTGTCAGGTCTTTTTTGCCCTTTTCCACATCTCTGTTTTGCTGGTCACTTCATGTGGTACAATTATTGCTTTATTTTACTTTACTTATAATTATTCACAACACTCATCCTCTCTCTAATCCCTTGATTCTCTATTCGATTTGAGTGTATGCTATGAGGCTTGCCAAATTGCCAGATCTTGCTGCATTACAAACTCGAACTGACCAGGGTCTTTTTCCCTTTATTAATCGTCCCTCTAGATAAATGAGTTTTGGTAGATCACTTGTGTTTCGATCCCTTGCTCACACTCTCGAGTTGGACATTAGACTCCTTCATTCTCATCATTCTCGCATTCTACATTAGCATATTTTGTCTCAACCCTCCTGCTATTTTAGTCGATTCAAGTATATGCTATGTGGTTTATCGATTCCTCGGATCCAACCACTTAAAAAACTCGAACCGATCAGATTCATTTTCTATTTCTTTACCGTCTCTCTCAGGTCAATGAATCTTGGCAGATCACCTGTGCTGATCCTTCACTCCCACTCTCGACTTGGGCATTGTACCATTGCATTGCATTCCATCCATTTATTGCATTGTTTAACTATTCGCTCGCCTCAAGTGCAAGGCTTGCAGTGTAGTAATAATTCTCAGTAAGATTGAGGTCGATCACAGGGAATTAGGTAAACCAATTCTAATTATTCCAACAACTTCAAATTCAATTAATTTAGAAGTTCAAGTTCATAGACTAACTTAAAACAGTAACTTGTAAAATCTGTAATTTAAACGGAACTAAGGCCTCAAGGATCCACTTGTAGTAGTCCCATGTGAATTCATTCATCCAAGCATAAACACAACTAGAATTGAAGTTCTATCTCTCTTCTAGTTGGAAGATTTAACATTTAAACACAAATAATCCCCACTCAAATTGAAGAATAAGATTCTAGTTCTAATGAAGCACGTAGAGGTCAAATATGTAGCTTTCGAAGTAACGACCATACCAATGGACTATGGTACGCTCAGGGGTTACTACAATTCGAATCTGAGCAATCCAAACATGATAATCTCAGAGAGTTGTAAGGAACCCATGTCCGAAGCACATGAATTCTCATAAATCATTCAAAAATGCCAACTTTTATTCAAACTAGAACTTAAAATCCAACTTAAAGTAAAGTATTTGAATTACAACGAATTCAACATGATAACTGCCCACAAGCTTCACCTCTTAGCCTTAGCTAAGAGGTTCTACTCGAGCATTATCATGCTTTAACTAGGTACAATGAAAAACTAATTAAAAGCATAAAAAATCGAATTTTGGAGAGTTGTAGACTCTCCATGACGATCCTCTTCACCTCCCACGAAGTTCTTGATCTTCTACGATGCCTTAGGAATGAACCCTAGGTGTCCTTTTATAGTGTAGAGGCTCCACCGCCTCAGAATCTTCTAGAATTGCGCAGTACTTGCGTAGTTGCGCATAGAATTCGGAGCTTGAAGATCAAGCTGCTGAAATTTCGCAGCTTTTACACTGGCCGATCGGTCTTAACCAGTCAAGCTTGGCTGGCCGACCAGTCTTAACCGGTCGGACCTGTCTGGGAATAGTCTAGAGAGTGCAATGGGGTGGCCGACCTGTTGGCCGACTGGTCTTGACTGGTCGGACCAGTTTGGTCCTTCATCTAGAGAGTTGAGAGGGAGCTAGTGTGGTGGCCGACTGGTCATGACCCTCTTGGTTGACCGGTCAAGACCGGTCTAGGCCCTCTTTTTCTTCATTTTCTTTCTTTCTTTCTTCCCCTCTCTCCTCTCTTTCTTCATCATTCTTTGGCCCACCTTTGATCCTCATCAAATGGCTCCTAATTATGCTCTTTTGAACATCAATTGTGTGAAGTCTCTCTCTCATTCCTACATACACAAAACAAGCATTAGATGGGTCTTTTAAGTATTCAAACCATGCATGTAATGTGATGTAATGGGTTAGAAAATGTATAATTTGGAGGCTTAACATTAACACTAGACTAATTGAATCCTTTTTAATTCATTGAGTTCTGCAAAGTAAAGACTACACATTTATGCAAGTAGAAAAGGTGCCTAACACTTTCCTTTTCTGTCACTGTAGTCCCTTACTCAAAATTTCAGGTCGTAGATCAGGAGTCATTTTAGAATAGAAAATCCCTAGATTCTCTAGTTTTTAAGGATTTGACAGGATTTAGCTAACTGCGGAAATTTGAGTTAACTGGCTAGTGGCGACTCTAAGTCAAATATCTAATACCTGGAGTCAAACCATATAATCACATAAGAAAAAAGCATGAAAAAGGACCCAATGAGTGCGATCCCAGTGTTCAACGTTCATAGAATGGGGACTCCATTGGGGACTTACTAGTTGCGCTATCCGCGATTCGACTCGAAACGTGGGACTCATTAAATTTTAAGGGCTTATAATTCTAGCATTTTCATTGTAGCATTCACATTCTTGCATTCACACTTTACATATTAAAAAAAGAGAGAAGAAAAAAAAAAAAAAACGAAGAAAAAAAGAAAAAAGATAAAAGATAAAAGGAAAGAAAAGTGAAGAAAAAGAAGAGAGTAAAAGAGAAGGAAAAAAAAGGAAGAGAGTGAAAAAGGTTAAGGTAGAGCCATTGCTCTCGTTAGTGCTTCCTGAGTCAAGTACCCCCGATCCATCACCATTTACACACACCCCCGTAGTTCCATTTGCACTAGATTTCTTGCAACCATGGCAACTTATGAAGAGGAACCCACAGCTCTGCCAGCACCAGAATTACTTGAGCCATTATCGGCGAATCCAGCTAGTCCTGCATCTACTCCTTTCATAAAGGAGCTAGCCTAAAACATAAAGGTGATGCATGAATTGATGGTCTGTCTCATGCAGAACAAAGTTGCACAAAGTGCACTAGCACCGACACCTAATACTCAAACCAATCCCATTCCTCATCATCCTCAAGTTTTAATTCCCCTCTAGCTTAATCTAGTCTTCAACTTTCCTCTAGTGTTTGCACAAAGCACGCAACATTCTCTCCATAACAGGATTTTCTTTTAAAGCCAATTTCTTGTAGTTGGGTATCCTTTCCAGCAGGCTCTCATTACCCAACAACCTCCCACTAATGAGAGCCTCTACTAAATCCATCCTCTCATAGCTAGGAATCCCAATCAATTCCAGCATTTTTTCGTAGCTGGATTTTTTTTTAGTCGAAGTCTCCCTTCTCAACTCCAGTCTAACAAGCTCCCCATAATGGGAGAAATAACCAGGTCCAATTTCTTTCGAGCAAGAGTCATAGGAGTATCGACGAGATTGAACATTATAAGAAGGGGGCAGTTCAAGCTTGGCAAGGGGTAAAACCCCTCACATTCGGCTCCCTCGAAATTGAATAACTCCAAGAGAAATTGTGGGCGGTGGAAATGAAGCTGCAAAAGCGGCGTGAGGTGGAACTCCCATCCACCAAGTTTAAGGATCTTTGTCCTTTTCCTAATGCGAATGTAGCTTAAGACTTTTAGATATCAAATTTTAAAAGATATAATGGTATCGGGTGTCCTACAACCCACCTAAGAGCATTTTGTGGAAAGCTCGATGCTATGGCAAACGATGACAGAGCTTTAATATATTTGTTTCAAAAGTCCTTAAAAAGCGATGTATTAGATTGGTACATGACACTAGACTACCATCAAATTAAGACTTGGGAACAACTTTTTCAAGCATTTGTCAATCGCTTCACGTAAAATCTTAACATAGTGCCTATAAAGGCAGATCTTGCTACCTTAAGGTTGGGGAATGATAAGTCATTGCCAGCTTACCTCGATTATATCGCTCGGTCTTAAAAGACCATTTTACCCTTAGTTTTTTACCTTTTTACACCTCATACCAAGCCTCTTAGCCAATAAAAAGTTGCCACATGGCACTCCCTTTTCCTTAACCAATCACAACCCTCCAAGCCTCCATTTGCCCCCAAACTTCACCCAAATCACAACTATCCCACTACCTCCACTTATAAATACTTTTTCACTCTTTCATTTTTCTACCCCCACACCAAGAGGGAGGAGAGAGAGGTCTCTCATCCAACCTAGCCACCCCCTTTTCCAAGCTTAGCCCAAGGCCACCTCATCTAGCCTAAGCTTAACTGATCATTCTTAGTCAACTTAGCCCCTTCTTATTAACCAATTTAACCAATCTTGCCCGTCCTACCCACTCGACTTAACCCATCTCACTCAACTCACCTAACCTATCTAGCCCATTCCAAATCATCCAAACCCTTCAACCCAATCTAGTTAATTAAAGTCACTCAAAGCCTAACTCATATCCAAGCCAATTCAATCCGCTCAAATCTATCATTTAACCAATACAAGTCATTTCAACAATTTATATCTTGCATGGTAGGGCCAGGATCAAAGATACTTGATCATCTTTTCCATGAAGAGTCTCGGGTTTCTTCTTCTCTCTATTACATCTATGTTTTGCCCGTCATCTCATATAGTGCATTTATTGCATTCTCTTTCCAACCCCAGCTGGTAGATGCCTGGGCGTTTCAACTGCTAGCCTCTAATTCGAAACCCACTAACCCCACCGGTGGGTAGAAGCATCATGTGATTGACGTGGTGGGTGCATTGTACATCTAACAGGGTATGTGCGTTGCTTGACTAACAAAAATAAAATAAAATAAAAGGGTTCACAGAGAACTGTATGAAGGGAAAACATAAATGTCACCTTGATCCAAAACTTATGTGGTCCCAAGGAAGTTTTCAAACCATAGGCTTTCAATCCCCACTGATTCATGTGCTGTGGTCCACTTGAGCCTTCTATGTCACTCGTTTTTGGGTTCATGTCCTAGAATGATATGTCAAAATGGATGTACGGCTAGGTCCTGGCCGGGGAAGAACCTTTGGGCGCTCCCGACGATTTTGTCTTGCCGTACCTGAGCCAAAACCGTGCACATTGCCAGTGTGGACAGATTCAGGATCGTTGTTAAAGTGGGCCCCACTGTGGAGGGCTGTTCACACCTGAAGTCACACTGATTAGACGGTCCTGATTGTCCTGTCTATAAGTGTATCTCACGTCATTCTCTTTCAATTATATTTATCACTAATTCACTATGATGAGAAATGATCAAGTATTGCCCGGTCTATGGAGGCCTTTCCATCCGCATGGTTGCATTTTAATATTTTGACGTCCACATTACAATCTGGACTGTCCATCAGCTGTATTCCACTCTTTATAGTCTGACTCATAGATTTCGTATCAATAGAATGATCAAAACCATAAATTCAGTGGCGTACGGAATATATGGACAAGATCGTTTTTTCGATTTTTGTAAAGTAGTGGAAGAAGAATGGCCTGAGATTAATGGACGGTGCAGATAAGTAATGTGGACGCTAAAGATTCAAAATTTCAACCAGGGGCATGGGAAGATTTTCAAATAGTCTAAACGGATAGAGGTATTAGTTTACCACACCTAAGTAAGCATTGTAGTACATTTGCTAACATATGACATACATGCATGTGGAATGCAACCGTTCAAACCATAGCATCCATCACGGATGAGTAGATGATCTTTATTTCATACGAATCCATCACATGTCATTTCAAAAAACAAAAAATGAAAATGATGAACGATCAAAATTCAATGGATGAGATCGGACAATGAAGATCATCTTCTCAGATATATTTTTATCATTTTTCTCCATCAACAATGGACACCATTATTACACGGTCCGGATTTATGCACATGTACATTGCATCTAAATTTCAACATCAATAATACTCACTATAGCATGTCTGGCACTATTGATTTGGGGGGATTTGAGGGGTAAAATCCTCTTATGCGTTTGACACATGAAGTAAATGGGGGGGGATTTTAAGCTCTTCGTTATTTTAATAAGATGATCTGTACAGTTCAAACATTGTTCATGGTAATCAACTATTGAAATTCATATGTTGGTCACTTGGATGTGATGTTATGCTTGTGGCCCATCCAAGAGTTGAAATTTCAAGTATATATTTCAACAGGCTTATAATAACCATTGTGTCAAACATTATATACATACTAATTAGGAATATTAAAATTAATTAAGTAATTAAATTCAAACCCTCGTAAATATCATACTTGTTTATTATAGGGAATTTCAAATCTAGGGTGCCAAACACAATTAGGGTTCTCAAATCATGGGTTCCAAAGAGGCCCTTAAGGTGTCTCAAACTCACTCCAGAATGATCATGGAAGAAAGGATCTCAACTGACATGACCAAAGCAGGGTAGTGGTTAGCCATCCAACAGATTCTTTACTAAAGAACGCTTTTATATGATGGTTTGTCTCATCAGTCGTTGTTGTGGGGCCCACTACTACCGACGACGATGATGATGTTCTAAATGGGGTCATTAGTCCCTTGACCCCAGCAGCATTAGCCGGTACACATCAGTCAACATACATGCATACCCATGTTTTTGTTGTTCTTGTTCCTTGAGAAGTCAAAACCTACTCGGTGGGTCCCACCTTTGGTCCCTTGCATGAAATTCATTCACACCAACCATCATATTCAAGTGTGGAATTATAGGACAATGTGGTCCCTTAATTCTGCATGCGTGTCGGAGCTCTATGGCAATGTGACACGTGTGTGAGATCTGAGCTTTACATTATATGAGATGCATGGTTTAGATCTTCTGGCTTGAAAATGAGGTCATTTCACAGCTCAGGTGGGCCATAGCACATCAAAACAAAATTAACGGCCTAGATTAAAAGAATTGTAGCCGTGAATCAGTTTGTAATTTGTGGGTCACTTCAAGAGGGAAGGTATCTGATTTCACACGTGTTCCTCGGTGTGGATATGTACGGCCTATACGCGTGTGGAATTAGCAGGTCTGGACGTATAGTCTTGGTTTGCACAAGTGACGTGCCCATGGTTCATCGATCCACACCATTGGTTCGGTTGACTCCATTGTGGATGGATTATCCTCCAAATCTGCTTGATGGGATCATCCTAGCCTTTCAATTCACTGGCCTCTGAAGAAACGGTTAGAATGTATTAACATTCGCCTACAAAAATGCTGGAATAACTGTGTATAGGATCTTCGAATCTTGGAGAATTTCTGGGTTATAGTCCAATTAAAGTGGGTCCCGAATGACCTACGGTCCGGATCAATGAATGTGGGCCCCACTTGTACAAATTGTAAACCCGAATATATTCTCGTTTGGACCATCTCATCAGCCGTTTTCTATGGCAGGATTGATGGGGTTAGGCATAATAGAGACTTCCACGGTTCCACCACTAATTTCGGTGTGAACAAAAAAAAAAGAGGAGGAAAGGTATAGGTTTGTCGTGATTTCTCCAGGCGTCCGTCTCACACGCTGTGGTACACCTCATGATGACTTGGACCAACGGTATCCAATACGTGTGCCAAGATCGCACGTGCAGTAGTTCAATTCATAAGCATGAGATCCGATTCCCACCTCAAGGTCCAAGTGCACACCACATATCTCATTAGCCGGACCATCGTTGCCATCTGATGAGTGGGCCTGCCAATGGAACTATATAAGAAAGAGCGATGGTCCTCATCTGGGGCTATAGATTGGGTGGACCACTATGATTTTCAGGCCATGGCATTTCCTATGGATGGGCCACTGAATGAATAAACGGATGAGAGGGGAGTGCAAAGGTGGGCCCCACCATTAAAAAAATAAATAAATACTTCTATTAGAAGTAGGAAGATCCACTCATTAGGTGGAGCATGCCTGTAACGGTGTGGCCTGCTTGATGAGTGCGCCACCTTCTCTTTGTACCGGTTGATCATCATGGTGGATCTAGACCGTTTGTATGGCTGGGATGTCCTGCAGGAGTGGTCAATCCATCATGTGATTTTTTTTTTAAAATCATGATTTTCTATTTTTAATAGGATTTGCACGAGCAAAAGGGATTGGATTTGCGGACGACCGCACACAGCACCGACCTGGTACTGTGTGCTACTGGAAGTGCTCTGTGGGTCCACCATGATTTTTTTTGGTTTCATCCACGCCGTCCATCCATTGTTTTATCTCAGTTTAGGACATGAGGAAAAAAATGAGAGAAATATATATCTCAAGTTGACCACACTGTAGAAAAAAGTGGTGATTGAGCGCCCACCATTAAAAATTTCTTGGGGTCTACAAAAGTTTTGGCTCAATCTGATATGTGTTTCGACCCTTCATCGAGTTATTTGTGACCTAATCAAATGGTTGGATGGAAAATAAACATTACAGTGGGCCTAGGAAGTTTTAATGGTGGGTGTTCAGTCACCACTGTTTCCTTCGGTGTGGTCCATATGAGAGTTGGATATGTTTTATTTTCGGGCTCATGCCTTAGAATGAGATGGAAATATGGATGGACGGCGTGGATAAAACACATACAATACAGTGAGGCCCACATGGCTTTTCCGGCTGCACGCAGTACAGAGGTCAGCGCTGTGTGCCCTGCTAAGGCCGCTACGCAATCCGAGTCGGAGAAAAAAAATTGATACTCTGGCAGAGCGTGATAGATGATGCGCGGGCACTTAGAAATTGCATGTATACGAATGAAACGTCCGGACCATGGGTCAAAGTTTAGATGCAATCATCACGAACCAAAGATCATACTTATCTAACTATTGGACGGTTATAAATGAAAACTATCCAATAGTCCTATTTCCAAAAACAAGGATCATGAATCAACGGTCTGGAATGTCCAACGAATCTGTTTTACTGACTTTGACCAAGAGACAGTGGGTTTCACATTGCAGACCGTTCAATTTAAGTTGATATATGCCACGTGTACAATTTCTGAGGGCCGCGTGTCAAGGGTCATACTCTGCGGAAATAGCCAAGAACGCCCCAGATTTTCGGAATCTGACGCAATATTTTAACAACTTAGGACTTGGTTGTTACGATATAATTGACATTTGGTGGGCCACGACTTAGATTAGAAGGGAAGCTGATTGCGTCCTTCGTCATGCTGATCTACGGAGAGGGCCACCATGATGTATCTGTTTATCCACGCCGTTCATCCCTTTCCCAAGATCATTTTAAAGCATGAAACCAAGAATGAGGTAGATCCAATGCTCAGGTGGACCACACCATAAATGACTCTTGCATTTGATGCAACGAAGCTCACTATTTTTGTGGTCCACCTGAGTGTTGGATCTGTCTCATTCTTGATCTTGTAACTAAAAATTATATTAGAAAAGGGATGGACGGTGTGGATAATCAGATAAACCAAGGTGGGGCTCTCCACAGATCAGCATGGACGCTTCGCGTCCATACTGAGTATGAAGGACGCAATCCGCGTCCGATTAGAAGTATCTCCGTAATTATCAGCCTATGAAACAAAAATGGGCCCACGTGGCAGAGCGGTGTCCTTCATCTGAGACGTGTGGGCCCCACTGATCATAGATGAGGAATCTATCTGCGTATTCCCTTTCCTTACCAGACCTGAGTGCGGCGCTAAGTGCCAGCCGTATGACAATAAGGTACAGCTGGGGCTCTTTGTGGGTGGGCCCCACACCCATCAAAGCTTTGACGTGGACATGCAACATCCTGTCGCGGATCCACCGAGGTGGGTGGCATCCCTGACCATGGGGCCCACTGTGATGTATGTGTCCTGTATCCACGCCGTCCATCCGTTTCGAAAACTTATTTTAGGAAATTATCCAAAAAAATAAAGCAGATTAAAATCTCAGGTGGGCCATAATACAGGAAACAATGGTAATCGACCATTAAAAACTTCTCGTGGACCACAAAAGTTTTGGATCAAGTTGATATTTTTGTGGTCGCTTCATGTAGGTCTTCGTGACCTTATTAACAGGTTGGATGGAAAATAAACATTCCAGAGAACCCCATGATGTTTTTAATGGTGGGGATTCAATCACTAGGGTTTCCTATGTTATGGTCCACCTAAGATTATGATCTGCTTCATTTTTGGGATCATCCCCTAGAATGAGCTTTCAAAATGGATGGACAGTGTGGATGTGAGGCATACAAGTCATAGTGGGCCACACAGTTAGGGATCCACCTAAACGGCGCCCTGCAACATCAACACGTATAAGCCATTGCACGAGTTCGTTTTACGTCTGCTG
The DNA here is from genome assembly GCA_003013855.2 of Liriodendron chinense. Classification (NCBI taxonomy): domain Eukaryota; kingdom Viridiplantae; phylum Streptophyta; class Magnoliopsida; order Magnoliales; family Magnoliaceae; genus Liriodendron; species Liriodendron chinense. The sequence goes on from ML058335.1 coordinate 4,354,413, forward strand.
CGAGGAAGATTCCAGCTTGTGTCACCAGCTACGGTAGCCAAAATGATTAGTATGCCGATGATCTGAACCGTCCATATTCCTATCTAGACCATACATAAGTTACTATATTTCAATCACGATTCCGTGACTGTTCCAAACTTTCATTTTAGCTTTAGAGAATAGAACCTTTGGGAATTTTTATTTCGTTGTTTTCAATTCATCAACATTTAGTGATACTCACTACAGTTAGTTCAGTGTAATTTTCATGGTGTATTCCAAATAACGTAGGATACACAATATGGACGGTTCCGATCAATGGTCCACTCATCATAGGGGACCCATTGAGAAGCTGCTTGATCCCTAGTCGCAACAAGTTAAAACAAACTCGCATTTGCACTCCAGCCAGTTGCCAGCTGGCAAGTAGTGGCAGAATTCTCCGCGTTGATCGCGTCGGTTTATTTTATTTTACTTGCTTGTTCGGGAAGTATCGACACGTGTTGGCTTCTGATTAGCTGACGTGTATGACGGGAGATTTTTCTTGCTTGTCAACGTGGGTGCGCAGTGCGCACACGAGGATGAGGTCGTGCTCTTGCCAACCGCATGTGTTTTACAGAACGTAACGCGTCTTTTCTCATCATTTGTAGACTCGTGGTTGGAATTGGATACAATACATCCCCACGTGTTGCTGTCTTTACATCCGGACCGTTGCTGTTGGATCTGGGGACATAATGTCCAAACCATTTATATGATGGACCGTAAGGCAGATTATTGTTATCGGAAAAAATATAAGATAACCTTAAAGGAGACGGTCCATGCTTGAAGGAAATGAGATACATGATCATAGTGTTGAAATATTCACATATGAGGCTTTTCACGGGCTTCCCTGCTCTATGATGGGCCCATCTTATTAACGGTTTGGATCATTCTAGCAGCTACAGTCCAGATGAAGGAATAGAAATACGTGGGGATGCATTATTTCAGACCTCGTTTGAACATTGCTAAGTCCACACGCTTGTACAAGTCATACATTCTACACGCCTCAACACGTGCCAGCGTGGCAGAGTGGTGCAACATCCACGCCGTCTAGAAGGTGGGTACGGCCGTCCAGATGTTCTCTCCAAAAAAATTCAAAGCTGTTTCACTGAGCAGGTGGACTATGGCAAATGCAGCCAATTTTGTCTCAGCCGTCCGTTTGTTCGTAAAAGTGGCCCACCTGACAACTGGGCCAACATGATTTATTGCTGTGTCATCTAGACAGTGGTAGCCATAAGATGGATGGACTGGATCGAGTAGCAAAACGACTTACTGGCACATGTGTGGAGTCTACATGATACGCGTGGGGACTAAGCAAACCTTCGTAAGTGAACTCGCCTCATACGAATGAAAAAAGAAACACTTCTGCAAGATCGGGGCCGGTCATCAGGCGATGCCTACTAGATTGTCAAGCTGACCTGATCATTAAGTGGGCCATACCTGTTCAAGATCGAGGGCATGACATCCCACCAATTGGTATACCCAGATGAACGGTTCTGATCTCATGTTCGTGAACATAGCTTTCACTTGTCCACACTCCACACACGAGCGACTGGGTCTCTTAAAGTGGGACTTGGTTTTCGTGGACCTTTTGGTCAAACATTCAGCCCACTAGTGTTGAATAAGTAGGGCTACATAGAGGTGCAAATGGGTCGGGTCGGGTCAAGGGGAAACCCATGCCCTTCCCATTTTAGAATGGGCCAAAGTTTTGGTTGTGTTTTTAATTATTTGTATGTAGTATAGGTGGATTTAAACCCCGCTAATTTATAGAATGGGTCGGGTTTGGCTCAGCGGTAAGTAATGTTCACATAAGTAATGATCGAAACTAGCCAATTGGTGGTGGATATCAATTTTAATGGTAAGGAATGCTGGTCCAATTAGTGTGGCTTTTGGTATATTTTCAACGGATAATGGGCCTACAATTTGGATGGTTCAGATTGTCACAATCAAGCGATGGATAACTATGTTTTAGCAAAAAAGATGGTGAATCATTATCGTAGTCTAGTTCAAAGAAAAAACCAACATGGTGTGTGTGTGTGTGTGTGTGTGTGGGGGTGTGTGGGGGGCGGGGGGCTTAACCACCTCATTCATGTTTGGATATAGGTGTCTGAATGGATTTAGGTGTCTTTGTAGTTGCCTAGATGTTTTTGCATTTTCCTTAAGGTGTATGGGATAGGTATAAATCAGATGATCAATTCCTTTGAGATCCGCAATTGTCCATCCGATGGTGTTCTTATGTTTTTTAAGAGTAAGAGTTAACCTATTCTCTTACTCGGGTTCGGGTCCTTGCCTAGTTGGTAGATTCTGCGGAATTTCAACAAGGGGTCTCGGTCTCGAAACCTATTAGTGGTGAAATATCCACACTGTTAACAGCTCCAATGGGTGCGTTGCATGACTGATTGAAAAAAAAAAATACCTACTCTCTTACTCAACATCCAAGTGAGAAGAAATCACCACCAAATAAGTCTCATCTCGACCTAAATATGCATATTTAAGATATGAAGATTGAAGGCAATGATTTTAGGTCAAACTTCGACGCCTTAATACTAGACGGTAGAGGCTTGTTGTCGGTTAAAGGCAATGGTTCAAATGGTGCCTTCCACTGGCTAGTTTTAAGTACCGGCACAAAATCTAAGAGGGTATCCATCTCCCATATCATGTCATCGTCATTTTTGAGAGAGCAAACTTTAAAATGATCGAAATAAAGAGTTAGGAAAGAATTGTCTTCCATGCAGGCATCTATCAAATTTATCTCGTGGACCTCCTTATCATCATCCCTGAGTTGTTTGCATATATAGAAAATATTCAGTTCAAACGTCATGTTTCCAAAGAACATCTTTACAATCCCGTTCCTACAATTGATTATGAGATTTAATGTGGCTAGAAATGGTCAGCTAAGTATGACAAGAATTTGAGTGCCAACATTAATCAGTAACTGCCCCAAAGTCCGTAGGTCGAGTTCAAAACCCACTTTAGTTGATGTGTCTTGATCTTATGGGATGTCATACCATCTTGTATAGGTATAAAGCCGAATGGGTCTAGGTCAATTTGTTGTTCCTAGTTTATTTTTATTTTGACTCATGGGATTTCTTATAATTTAGATATGCTATTTTGGGGTCAATTTATTAGGAATAGGGGTTTAACCGATATCATAATTCCTGAATTTCTACTTGAATCAAGATTGATGAAAGGAAGTCTTCAAATCACTAACTCAAACCTATTGTTGAATCCTACTTAGAGGAATATGGAGGTACTTATGACAGAATGGGCCAATTTGGTCTTCCTTTAAAACCGTACTTAAGAGTTTCTTACCTCATACGACTCAGTAGTCAATTCTTTTGGTGTCCCATCTATTCAACTACTTCAACCATTTTCAAACACCCTATATCATTCTTAGGACATATGATGGTGGCCGATCATTCCGCTGACATCTCACATTCATGCCCTTGTTTGACTGCCTCTCGGGGATGTAATCGTAGATACGTTAGTCATCAATAGCCCATCATACTTCTTGCTTCCTCTACCCTCTTCAGGGAAGCAAGTCAAGTCAACTCATGTTTTGGAAGAAAATGTCCATTTGTTAGGAAAAGACCTTCTTAAAAAAGGATCGAAATCGATTTTCTTCTGAAGCTATGAAGTGATGATTTATATGATAGAATAGATAGTTATGGCGAACCTGATAAAGAATTCTCTCACTTTTGAAAACACATAGACAACTTTAAACCATCCTAGGTTTTTCCCTACGCATACATTTTAAGAATTCATAAATAAATAATAAAAAATGAACATAAAAAAGTGGAACATGTTGACGTGTAAGTAGGCTTTTTAAACATTCCTTTCGTGAGAATACAATTCGATTTTCAAAATTTCAAGAGACCTAACAAAAATTTCCAACCTGAAAAATGTTATTGACTCAACCATAAATCTGTTGTTTGAAGGTAGCTTGCGGTAAAAAGTCTCGATTCCGAGGAAGAAGGATCTGTTCCCATGTAGTCGGGGCCGGCCACACCGGGGAATCTCACTAATTGGAAGGAAAAGGAGGGCTTCGATCCATTGTGATTTAATTCCTTAGTGTGGAGAGATCTCTGCCATAAAATAGAGAGCTCATAGGCCTTATTCTGTAGACTACTATTGTAACACCCCGGTTTTCATTACTCAGGTGTTGAGCCCGAGTTCTGAAAACCCGAGTGTAAATATTCAAAGATCCACTTTACAGTATAATTTTTTTTAAATTTAAAATGCAATGAAAGCAAATCAAGACATGTAATGTCCAATATAAATCAAACTATATAAGTGGCGCCCATAGGGCTTATACAAATCAATTGTTTCAATATTACATTAATTAAAAAAAAAAAGAAACCAAAAGAAAGAAACACTGCAAGTATACTTGAGTCGCACCACCTTTCGACTTCTCATTCAAACATACCTGCATCAACTGTTATGGTTCGATAGCGTTAAAAACTATTATAGTGAGGTAAAAATCCTCCAAAATTACCAAGCATGATAGCAGTTAAATAAAGACCAACTAAAAATAATATATTGCACAATCAGCAATTTATACAATTCCAAAAGAAATGACATTTAAAATAATCAAATGTAACAATTCACTCCTATTACAAATACCAACAAATTATAACATTCAATCCATATATTCCAACTTTAATCTCGTTTGCATGAATGTGTGCATGCATATGTTCTTCAGCCTGGGGATGTATATTCAGCTGGCGAATTTCAAATCGACAGTAACATGGCTCGTTACCAATGTTACCCGCAATGCAATGCATATCAAACCGACAGTAATGTGGCTCGTCACCAACATTACCCGCAAATTCCATGTATGTATGATTAACCAGCTTTTATTAGTTCAATTCACAAAATAAGCAATTAAAAGCTCATGGTCACTATGGGGGGTGTGCAACCCAACATAGGCCAATGGCTCGGACATATCATCCCATAACACCATCCCCGGCCCATGAGACGTCCAACAAAATATACTATAGTACAATTTTATGATTATTTACAATTAGACAATTAACGTTACTATTTTGTGTGTGTTCCAAAGTTTTCAATAAAAGGATACTCTTCTTCTTCCAAGCTACCTGCAAAACAAGTCCATTGATGGACACCAACAAGGAAGAATCTTTTCAAACAAAGCCACATGGGCATCAAGTCCAATTCAGGACACCACACGATAAATTTTACTAAATGGCAATAAGTCATCCTCTCAAAACACAACAATTAACATTTCACAATCAATTTCCCAATTGTTATCCAAGTCACATAGAAACAGTTCCATTCTCTAAATTACATCCACACTTAACAATTTAGATGTAAATCATTCCATAAACAATTAATATCACAAACGATTATCATCAGACAATTATTTGGAAGTAAATATTTTTATGAACAAAACAATTATCGTAAGAAAGAATGAAAGTAAAGTAACGTATAAATAAAATAATTTAACTAGCAAGATGTATTTAAGCAAGAACTGCACAATCCAATTATACAAATGGGAAGCTTGAAGGGTGAGAAACCTTACCTCCAATGAAGAGTCCTGAATTTCAATGCAATTTCAAGTAATGTAGAAACGATTTTATTTTTTAAATTACATTAACAATCATAAATTTTATATGTAAACAATTTCATACACTTATTATCACATAATAACTATCAAAAGATGAATATCACGAGACCATTGGTTGGAAGTAAATAATTTCATGATAAAACAGTTATCATAAGCGAGTAGTGAAATTAGAGAAACATATAAACTAAGAATGAAAAGCTTGAAGGGTTAGAAACCTCACCTTAGAGTTTGATATCCCAAATCGCTAAATTCAACTCAACTTGCTATCACGAATAGATGTTGATTAACATACTTAAATTCTATAATCCAAATAAAGTGCAATAATTAAATAGCATTGAATATAGATTACTTTCGAAGCTCTAACTCTATGATTCACTTACCATAGGTACTTAAACTTGCTTCAACTCGATTTGATTTCAATTCAACCCTAATGCAGTTCTATTTAATAGAAGGAAGTGGTTCTCAATAGAGAGATTTTGGAAACATGAATCTCTTATAACTCAAGTAGAATTAAAGGGACATAAATTTATTTAATTCTTATAATTTACAAGTCCAAGACCATAACATGTAACTACCTAATTGTTAACCTGACTAGACTTGATACGAACAAAAATGGATCTCGACTCGCTACGACTACAAAGAGGTGAACCTCGATCTCCCAATAAGACTTAATCTCATAAACAATACAATATACTAAGTCACCAACTCAATAATTCGATCAAAATGACCCAACCACAACTAGTATTCAGTTAATAATGGAACCAATAAATTGAATTAAATTGCTGGACAGATATAGTTGTACAATAGCACAGATTAGGTCCCACAGCTGGTTCACATGCCTAAGGAAGCCTAAAATCGAACTGAGTCAAATGACTCAGCGGATGAACAACATCTACCTGCCTGAATCTAAAATCCACTATCAATCATAGCAAAAAGAAAGAAAGAAAGAAAAAACAAATAGATTATAACTCAATCAACTCAAAATAGATGACACAACTATGAGTCGAAATGCAACTCAGTTTGGGAAAAGCCCTACATAGATCAGTTTGATTTGCTGAGATCTCTAGGTCCTAAACTAAGTTGAATTCTACTCACAGATGTGTTAGCATCTAATAGCTAAAATGATGAAATAGGCTTGACATGACTTGAAACTTAATAATGACTCGCAAGGGAGTGAACTTAACCAAGCTAGTTTTTGAGTCAGGAACCCAAGGAGAAGAACTTACCTCCGATGCAGAGATGGACAGGCCGCAAACTCGCCGATGCACCAAGAATCCAATGTTGCCTAGTTTTGATTATTGGATGATCTAGGTAATATGTAATAAATCACCATCTGCCATACGTAGATTACAGATCTGCTGTGATAGAAGACAAAGTAGGAGTTGGAATCATTGGAGAATTGCAGGTGAAGGAGAAGAGCTCAGCTATATGATTTGGAGAAAATGTCTTCCATGGTTGATTGGTGAAGACTGCAACAGATACAGCCCTGGATCTCCACTAGCAGTCCATCTGATGAGCGGCTTGAATTCTAGAGGACAACCGCCGTTGGGTTGTGATGACCAGAAGCCGGCCCGATTTGAAGAATGACTGCCAGATGTGAGGGAGAAAATCAATCCGATGGTAGGGATGGATTTCTAGTCTTCTGATAGGCAAGAGAAAGTGAAACGGAGGGCTGGGATTGACTGGATCTCAGGATTAGGATCGGTAGCTTGCAAGATGAAAAGAGAGAGGAAAACCCCTAGTTTTTTATATAGGAAGTCACTAATCTAAGTGGAGGGGAGATGGGTGGTTGAGATTCTTATAAGAGATGGTTTCTATAGTTGCTTTGGACGGTCCAGATCTATTAGGATCGAGTAGACGCGGATTGCCAACCTGGCAACTTTCGTTTTTGGAAAGGTAAGATTAGAAACTGAACTTTGGCCGCAGATTTGTTTGCAACTAATAGCCCCCAGCAAAGGAGGCCAACATGGTTAGTTCTAGTACATGGTGCTCGACCAAATGAATGGTTCAGATCTCCCAAATGTGGGCTATATAGATCACAATCGACTGATTACATAGTTGCTGGAAACACAATTGCGGTTTTCACAGCCGGGCTTCAATTCTAAACTGCGTATCGTACAATGAATGGCAGAGAGGGAGACCGCCTAGAATTTAGTTAAGACACGCATGAATCAAATAAACGGTTTGGATCATCAGATACAATGCTCACAGGTGGACCACACACCCACAAACGGACGTCCATTTTGGTTTGGCGGCAATAGCGAAAGAGAGGGAGAGCTTCTCCATTTTTGGCTAACACAGGTCAGCGTTGCTGACCACTTTTTGGTGGTATGGTGCAGTTTGTGTGCACATCTAATGGTTCACATTCACACCATAAAAGTGGGGTCCAAAAAGGTTTTCAGTAAAATCCACTCCATCTATTATCTCCCACTAGCCACATTGATGCTAGTCGCCCGCTAATGGTCTACACCATTAATCGGGTGGGCCATATACTTTGATTTTACCAATAACCATGGTATTATCCACAATCCAACTCTTGGATTGATTTCAAAACAAATTTGAACGATTAAAAGGTCCAACAAACCAGTACGGACCATACTTATGAAGTGTTGTATCAATACATATCCTTAATACCTCATTTCATACATAATGATAATATTATTATTATTTTCATTTAAAATATTTATTTATTTCTAAATTTTATAATGATATGCTCTCATCAAAACCGACTATACGCTCCACGAGGTCTTACTAGACTTCAAGCCCAATTTCAGGATAAATAACCTGAACATGTGTCCAACACAATGACCAACTTAAAACTCTTAATCAATTGTTTTAAAATTTGTTAACATTTTAAAATTAAATACGTCTTTATTTTGTTGATTAATTGTCTTAGAATTTTAATTAAATCTTCAATTAATCAACATTTATGGTAACACCCGAGTACTGAAAGTACGAGGTGTTACAACTATGCACCAATAGAGCCAATGACTATTCATGATTCCATATTACAAATAATCACAAGAAATCCTTTGATAACAGGCCCTAGTCCGCCTCTAACATACCAGATGAGAAAAAAAAATACATAAGATTCAAATCAATTTAAGTGAGGTTTGACTTTCGTGTGCCAGAACTTTAGCTCGAAAACATAAAAGTACAGTACGCATTTTTTTTTGTTGAAAAGATTAGGCTTGGAATTCTTGAAAGAATTCCTTACAGAGGAAAAACAAGAATAAAAAAGCGAATTGTCATATATATATTTTTTGTAGAAAGATGAATAAGTACACTTATTTAGTTATACATTCCTTGCATTTATTATATGTACTTATTATAAATATACTTATAACAGGTATAAATATTAAATTGAGGCACCTACTCTATAACAGATTTCAATTTATCCTCTATTTTTATGCCTTCTTCAACATCAGTTGGTTCATACCTCTACTTAGTTTCACTTAAGCTTAATCCTGTATTTAGATCTTGTATATATATAAAGAGATAATGTATATACTGATATATGCAAGATACATACAATAGATAGGATCCTCATTCTTTTAATGAGCGTAGATTGATGGAGATGGCTTTTGTGCCGGTCAATCTGTATCCCATTCTTCTGGCATAGTTTTGTTGGATCAAAGATCGGCAGGTGATCCGTCCTTTCTCCTCTGCCGTGGTTCATGCATTCTTCCTTCCACGTGGTCTAAGTAAATCAATGAAAAGTCTTGTTTATCCTATTGAAAATACCAATGGAAGTGAAGACCCCATTATAAATGATATGGATAAAAACACTCTAGCGAATCCCTTCGATCTGTCATCCTTCCTTGAGGTCTTTCCCTTTCCTCCCCCTCACTTGTTCACTACCCACGTAGATTCTATGATGGGGGAGAGAAGGCCTGTCCTAACATAGCATCAATTTCCTCATCCATCTTATCACACACACACACACACACACACACACACACACACACACAGACACACACACACATATATTCTGTTAGTACAAATATGACTTAAATGAGGCCTATTTAAAAAGTAGGTTTGAGTTAAGGTCTAGTGGGGTTGATTTTGAGAGCACCTAGACGTGGACCCAACCCATGTAGAACTTTGGGTTGAATTTTTTACCCAGACTCACCCATTTGTTTAAAATCTGGACCCAAATTCACTAATTGTTGGGTTGAGTCCAATTATTAATCAGTTGATGAGATTAATTTACACTCCAAGTGCTATATGAGGAAAACATGTCAAACAAATGGGCAGAAAACAAGCCCAAGCCAACCTAGTCAACTAGTTACTGGGCCTGAAACTCAGGCCCATGCCTAACAAGTAGACTATTTTATCTCTTTGTTTTCAACAAAATAGTAACTATGGGACCCCATTATTTGTAAAATATAATTAGATTTTCCATTCATCGAATGATTTATTAGAACTTTTATAGAATGGTTATAAGATTAGCCATGCTTTATGAGATAGAATGTTGGGCAACTAAAGAATAACAAGTTCTTAAGATCAGTGTAACTGAAACGAGAGTGTTGAGATGGATGAGTGACATGATAAGGAAGAATAAAACTAGCTTCAAATGAATACATTTATAGGAATATAGGAGTAGCACCAATAGGTAATAAGATAGGGAAAAGTACACTTAGATGGTTTTGTAAAGTGCAATGGAGGGTAAAAACTATAATGGTCAGGAGTGAGTTGGTATAAGTTGAAGGCTTTAAAAGGACAAGGGGAAAACCCAAAAAAATGAGAGTGGATATAGAAAGAAAAGACCTAATGACCTATGGTTTAATTAAAGTTATGCCCTCGATAGAGTGGGATGACGAAAAAGAAATTATGTATTTGTCAAACTGCCACTTTCTTTAAAATCTCAAGCCATTAGAGGATTATGTATCAATGTATATCATGGGACTTTAACACTTTCCTACACGTGCAGGGTTGAACTTCGAATGGAAACATATTGGGCAGTGCCTCATGAGAGAATACATTAATAGAGGCATATTTGTTGCTTTCTGAAATTTGAACACTTTACCTTCTGCTCTGATACCATATCAAACAACCAGTTTCTCTTAAAGCTCTGAGCCATTAAAGGATGGTGTATCAATGTATATCAAGGGACTTTAACAGTATCCAATCCCAGTTAGTTGTGATAAGGCTTTGATGATGACGATGATGACGCATGGTTTCCATTTATGAGGTGATTCATAAGGTGGGACACATGTTACACACTTAGTAGTCCCATGCATCTCACTAATCTGATCACAAAAAATGAATGGTTGGGTTAACCGAGGAAGGTTTCGATGGTGGTGGATGTCATTATCCCCATTGTTTCTTGTAGTGTGGTCTACTTGAGTTTTTAATATGCTTCAATTTTGAGCTCATGCCCTACAATGAGCTTGTAAAATGGATGGACAACATAGATAAGACACATACATTGTGCTAGGCTCCACAGAGTTTACCAAGTACTTAATATGCTTCCAGATAACATATAAACAGTACAACGGGCCTCACAAAGGTTTCAATGATAGATGTTCCATCCCCTCAGTTTCCTGTGATAGAGCCCACTTGAGTTTTAGATCTGCCTCATTTTGTGCTCATGTCATGACATAAGCTTGCCAAAACTGAAGTGATTGAATGTTACATGGACATCAAGGTGGGCCTTATAAAGCCTAGCTAAATAGTTTACCATTTTAAGTCATTGATAACACATTGAGAGAATCGTGTGCATGGACCATAAAGAGAGTCAGTTACTGGTTCGAATTCGAGTCGACTCACCCGACTTGAATACGACTCAAATGGGTGTGAAACTGTTGTAGCTCATATATTTCATATATATACCCTTAATCAGAAGGGTTTTAGTTAGTTTTCATAGTCAAAATCAATGGTTTAATCGAGTTTGCATACGCATTGAAATTTGGCCACGTACGTGTTTTTCCTACTAAAAGTAATTATTTTATGAATTTTCAGGAAGCATGGATCGAGCAAGAACACAATCAAACTATCAAGGATATCTTAGAATGTATAGAGGGGTCACCAGAATCCAAGAGTTGAGAGAAGAAGTGAAAGAAATAGAGAAAAAACGCGTCGAGTAATAAAGTGCCGAATTTGAAAATACAAGAAGATGTATGCTTCCACAGTTACGACCAAGGGTCAAGGAATATTTTGTATGGTTTATTTATTGTGCCAAGTGATATGAACGATTTAGATTGAGTCAGAAAAGTATATATGGACCACGGTACAGTATGAGCGGTAATGCGGGATAAATGGTTACTTTGAAAAACTGACTTTTTATCAGAGTGTCAGTTTGAGCCGATTTTCGCACAAAAGGTAGAGCACATTAAATAACACCTACACATCAAATTTCGTCAGATTCTGAAGTCCGTGGAAGACACTATTCAAAAAAAACTCAAAGGACACCATTGTCATTTTCTTAAAAGTTAAAGTTAAAAATCTCGTACGTGATTTAGTATTTTGATTTCATATTATACATGTAATTTTTGAGATCTGACCTAGAAGATCTGAGACTTCTATGCTGTTAAGAGCGAAATTTTAAGCTAAAGGATAGATTTTATCTGAAAAATGAGTTTCAGGTGGGCCAAAAAGAAGGTACAGGTGTACGATCATTTTGGGCTTACACAGGGAGTTGTAATCGTCCGTTTGACAAGCCAACGGTCAGTTTTGACCTGTTCGATGAGAGGAACAATATGAACATCTCAAATTTCATTTGAAGAATGAGAAAGTAAAGAAAAAGAAAAAGAAAAGGAAAATCTACACCTAGTGCGTTGGGCATGCATAGAAGGCTATAAAAAGAGGCATCTCCATTCATTCTCTCATTCTCTCTAAGGCTTTCTCTCTCTTTCGTCTTTCTTATTCTCTTTCTCTCTCTCGTCTCTGTCTTCTTTTTCCTTTGTTTATTTAATTAGAATGTCTTCTTTTTCTTTTTTTAAATTATATGTTTTGTTTATTTAATTAGAATGTCTTTCTTTTTCTTTTCTTCAATTATATTTTTTTAATTAGAATGTCTTTCTAATTTCCTCAACCAAGGCTAGAGTGTGGAAGCATGTAGGATTTATACATACTTGAGATGTAGTGGGATTTTTATTTTTACATGATGAATGGATGAATATTTTGGTGTTTATTTTTCTATTTTCAGTGTGTATCACAACTTTGAAGTTTGTTAATACTTATTCAATGTTGTAGATCAAATCACACCTATGAATATGATCATAAATCCATATTAGTTTATTTTTTTTGGAAACAAGACACGTAAGTGGGCCTTTGATTCATTCTCTTATGGATTTTGGATGCTTAGGACCCATTCTATGGTTCATGTGTGCTAATGCTTCAATCTCATGTAAAGATCTCTTATTTTATGGGTGGATGATTCATGATTCATGAATGTTGGTGGAATGTTTACATCTCAGGTTCATGTATAATTCTATATGTGGATTCTTATGCCTTGGTTTGCTTTATTATCTAAGTGATCATCTTTTTATCAACAATTTCTTTTAGAATTTATTTTCTTTTACCTAGATTGAATTTGCCCTAACTTTCTTACGTTTCTGTTCTTGAGGTACGACTTTGGACTCCCATCTCTACACTTCATTGGACCCTCATGTTGATGGAGGACAAGTAAAGTAAAATATATATCAGAAACCATGTGTTCAAGTCCGAGAATTCGAATGCCACTTTACACCTCTACTCCAAGCATACTTGATGCATTCATTTCACGCCTACGTGGAACATGTACATGATCTGGGATGTTCATCTGGTGGGCCTGTATGTATACCATAGCCCCAAAGTTATTTTGGTCTTCTTATTAAGTTGGCTACGTCTAGGTTGAGCTTACACCATCTGTCAATGTTCTAACCGTTTATTTTCTCATATGTGTGACTGTTGGATAGAGAACAAACGTGATTTTTTGCCCAGGTTCATGTAGGTTTTATCCAACATATGAACATCCTGGATCTAACACATGTACATCGGTCCGACATTCCTTTATGAAAGGTGGATACAGATTGCCTGCGACCAGGCACTGTGGGCCTATTATATTTGTGTTATATTCACTCCATACATTTTGCCAGTTCATTTTGGAACATAAAGCTTAAACAAGAACTAGATCCAAAACTCAAGTGGGCCACACCATGGAAAAAAGAAAGACACACTTGCATGTAATAGAAATGAGGCCCACTATAATATTTGCCTGCCATTCAAGGCCTTCACAAGGTGACTATCGCTTGGACGGAGGACAACAAAATAACAGCTTCATCCAAAAACTTCTATAACCCTACATTAAGGAACTTGAATTTCTTAAGAAACTAGAAATCAGTTAAGATGGTGGATATTTCATCATTAATATTTCTTATGGTTTGGTTCACTTAAATTTTGATTTTTTTTTTTTTCAATTTGTGCCCATGTTATAAGATGAGCTGGCAAAATAGATCGATGGAGATGATATATTACAAATATTATGGTGGGGCTCGTACAAGGATCTTTTTGTAACTTTATTAAAAAATGTTTAAATTTATGAAAATGATTAAAATGTTCAAATTTCCTTCCAAATTAAGTTTGTAAAAGAAAAACTCTTGCATATGTTGTCCTACATTAAGGAACTTGAGAGGTTTATAAATAAATTTTTTTGGCAGTATTCTTACTTGAAAAATGGATAGAGAAGAAGGTTAACTTGCGTGTTCAAGTGTGAAGCATTGAAACATATGTCCACATGTGTGCTCGCTCATGATGGTGCACCCACACGCATGACGTGGGTAGTGTGGCTGTAGAGGCTCTAGTGGTGCACTTTGCATTTGACACTGTGCATTGTGGTACGAGTAATGCTCCCACGTGACCTTATGTGGGTCGATGCAATCCAGTTTGAGTCACGGTGCGACTAGGTTACGCTGTTGCAAAATCGACCGTGACAAGTATGTCTATCGTAGGATCAACTGGAAGTGAATTGTCGTTGCATCAATTGGTCGAGAGTGAGCAGCCGCTTCTCCTTTCGACTAGAAAATACAACCATCATGATGATCGACTAACATATTTCGATCGTTAGGCTAATTGGTCAATAGATATGGCCATTGCAATAAATAACTGGTGGATTCAGGCCATTAAGCCAGTCGGTCAGCTGCTACCGTCCTTTATATCAATCGGTTGACTGATACCGACCATTACGCCAATCGGCCGGCGGATACTAACTGTTACAATGTTTCAGCTGGCCAAATCCTTTCGTTGGGCTTTTTAGCCATGAGAAACAATTACTTCCACTTTTTGCAATGGGTCGCGTCTCTTCATATAAGATAGACATGATCATTATAAATAGTTTCAGATAGTCTTTTTATAAGAAAAATATATGACCGTTGTGAACAGTTTCAGGTGTGTCTTTAAGATTGTTTTTGTGAAAATGCATGGCCCTTCATTCTCTCACAATAATATCTCTTCTCAGCCATGGGTTATCTATTTTTACAATACATTAAGTCCATCAGAATAAAAAACTGCGTCGCCGAGTTCTTGTTGTGATCTCTTCGTGATTACTACACGTAGAATCACTAAGGCTTATCATATCCTAAAAGCATTTTTTTAGTAACTTGACAACTATCTCATACCAACGAGAGAGGGTAAATAACTCTTTAAGGAAAGCGTATCTTATACTTGCTTTATAGCCTGGCTTATAATAATCATTCTGTTTCTCTACTACCTTGTTTTAGTTTCTGCCTCTATATCAAATATTTCTAACTAATAGGCGATTCTTCCTTAATTTGTTAATTCCATATTTACACAAATGCACTATGTGTAATCTTTTATGCTTCCATGTATTGAATTATATCGCCTTGATTCCTTTCTACGATTTAACCTGTTGATATTTTACATTGAATTCTAAATTCTTGCTCTTTTGAAATTGTATATATCTTGGATTTGAATGTGGATATAGTTATTTATTTATTTATTTATATGTTTAACTTATGAGATATATATGATAGTTCAAGTTGCTGTAAAACTATGATTACTTTGACTGCCTGTCATAATTGAATAAGAAATGAGACTGAAAGCATAGGTGCTTTGCCTAGGGTCATACTCGAAATGATGTTTATGAGTGCTTTATCTTGAATTATTTCCTAAAATTGTTAGCATGGGTGTTTTGCCCAGGGTTGGTCTCGAAAGGATGTTTTTGAGTGTTTTAACCTGGGTTATTCCTTAAAGGATTACTATACATGGGTGTTTTGCCCTGAATTATTCTCTAAAATGGTCATCATAAGTGCATTGGGTCACTTTCTAGAATGATCAGCAAAAGTGCTTTGCTTAGGTTCATTTTTGAAAGGATGTTTACAGGTGCTCTGTCTTAAGTTATTTTCTAAAATGGTCAGCACGGGTGCTCTGCCTAGGGTAATTCCCGAATGAATGTTTACAGGTGCTTAATCCTAAGTTATTCCCTAAAATGGTCGGCATGGGTGCTCTACCAAGGTTCGTTTTCGAAAGGATTACCTTAGCACAAGTGTTCTGCCCTCGGTCATACTCTAAAAGGATTATCACAGACGCTCTGTCTTATGTTATTCCATAAAAGAATCACATATATGGGTCTACTGCCTTGGATTTCTCCAAAAAGGATCATGTTGAAAGTTATTGATTTGATTTGTCATTCTTGTGAAATTTTAAATATTAAGTATTTGGGCAATTTAATATCTTGTTATTGACACGATCTCATAGAATTGACTTGAATTTAGTTAAAGAGTGAAGCAAAGCAAAACAAAGCTAAAATCTAATGGCCCATTTGACACCATGGATTTGAGGAGAAGTGGATTCCATGATATGAATTCTCATCAATTCCAGATTTTCTGTTTGACAGCTAAGATTTGGAGAGAAATCAGACATGAGGGAATGGATTGTGTAAATTTTAATTCCACTATATGCCCACCGTGTTAGCCTCGATTTTTAAATCCATGTCATTCATCCATTTTTATAGATCATTTTATGTCAGGATCTAAAAAATAAAGCAGATCCACATCTAAAGTGGACCATAAAATAAGAAAAAGTAGAGACTGAGACCTTTATGATGCACAAAAGTTTTAGATTAAATTGAAAGTTGTGTGGTCCCTTTATCTAGGTCTTTGTGACCTTATCAACAAGTTGGATGGAAAATAGACATCATGTTGGGTCCCATAGTTAGGGACACATTATGATGTGTCCCACATTGGGGAGGATTTCTCCTCCAATGCCACCTTTTTTAGAGGATTTGAAAAAAAGCTAAAAGTGCCTTTGTGAATTCTCCTGGATTCCTCTAAAATCCACTTCTCATTAAACCCATGGTGCCAAATAGAATAAAGCAATCGATTTCTCCTCACTTCTCCTCAAATCCATGGTGCTAAATGAGCCATAAGTGTTCGTCTAGCGGAATATCTAGTTATAGTTATATTGAATGTAGTGAGGGAGCAAATTATTATAATTTGACTTGTATTTAGGGCTATTTGTGAGTTGAGTCGAGTCGAATCAAGCATCACCCTGCTCGGCGCTCGATTCTAACCCACCTACCTCTGCTCGTTACTCGGCTCTACTTGGCCGAGTCGTGCAGGGCCTTGTTCAGTCAGCAAACCGAGCGAGTTCGAGTTCAAGTCGATTTCAAGTTTTTGAGCCGATCGAGTTTGAGTTCGAACCATCCCATCCATCCAACCACCACACATTCATCTAAACCATCCCATCCAACCATCCACCTATCCATTCATCCAACCATCCATCTTTAATATAAAAAATGGAGGGGGTGAAGGGGATTATCGAACAGGGCAGGTCAGTGGGTGGCCAGTGTCGAGTGAACAGGGTAGGTCAGTGGGGTGGTTGATGGGGTCGAGCGGACAGGGCAGGTAGAGGGGTGGCTGGCGTCGAGTGGACAGGGCAGGTTAGTGGGTGGCCGGCGAGGTCAAGCAGATAGGGAAGGTAGAGAGTATGGTCGGCGTCGAGCGAATATGCGAGCAGGGGTGGCCGGGCGTCGAGCAGACCGGGTAGCAGGGGTGGCCAGGCGTCGAGCGTACAAGGTAGTAGGGGGTGGCTTGCCGTCGAGCTAGGGCAACAGGGGTGGTCGAGCGTACAGAGCAACCTGGGGTGGCTGGTCGTCGAGCTCAGAGAGAGAGGGTTTGGGGGTAGCCAGAGTTGACAGGGCAGCAAGGGGTGGCTGGCCATCAAGCTCAGATGGGGGGGGGGGGGGGGTTTGAGCGTGCTTAAAAATTTGGATTTTTTGAAATGTTATATATACATTTCCACAAGCGAGCCGAATCGAGCTGAGTTCGAGTCATGGAACGAGTCGAGCCGAATCGAGCAGAAGGCTTGCTCGATACTCACTCGGAATCTTTCGAGCACCCAAAAAAATACTCGATTCGAGTCAAACTACTAAACAATCCGAGCCGAGCCGAGCTTTTTCAAGCAGAATCGAGTGAGTTTTCCAGTTCACTCGGTTCGTGTTAAGCTCTACTTGTATTTGATTTATGGAGAGGAGTTTATTATAAATGAATTTTATAAATTTTGTGGTTATAATTGTTTAAAAATTTAAATCATATTTGGAGTTGGGCATAACCAATTCAAGGACCAAATTTGACCAAAGGTAGACAAATAATAGTATAAAATATAAATATATAATTAATTAATTAAATAAACCACACAAACACGACCGGATGACATGAGTCCGTGGACATGCATGGCCCAAACGCAAAGGATCATTGCTGCTCATAAGGTGGGTCCCACACAAAAGTTAGCCAAAAGATCCAGCTGGTCCACTTGTAGATAAAGCTAGCCAGAGGATAAGCAATTGTCGCAGCTGCATTTATTGCACATGTGCAGGCCACATTATGAGTGGACCAGCTACACTTTTGGGTCATGATGCATTCACACGGAGCCGTATGATTAACATCGTCGTTGCCACAAGTGGGCCTACTCGGACTCGCGATGCACATTTGTCTGGTGCGTGCAGATGCACGGGTGCATGGATCATTCATCACGTGCTTCAGTTACGACAGAAGGGCGACAGCCCTACACGCTCCTCTTCTTTAACTAGACAGTGCACTCGCGAGCACTTTTGCTACCGTACTCCTCACTACAGTTGCCAGCCCGTGAGATCTAAGCCACTGATCAGTCAGGACCCACATTGGATTACACGTGTAAAACAGTTCGCTCAGTCATCCAAATTACAAAAGAAATAAGCAGTTAAACAAAGAACAAACGGTCCACATTCTTCATTCTTATGTTCCCTAATAAAAGAGAAGACTGGCCTGATTTTTCATCAGATGAGTCAAAATGGTCGGATCTACCTGATGAACGGCCTGGATCTTACAAGCGCCAAGTGTATTAGAAAATCCAGTCGCGAGTGCAGTTCATACATTTCCATCACTTTAGGACGGTGGGTCTCCTGGTCCCAAATTCCAACGTAGTAGTTTTCACACTAGCGTGGGATCTGACACGTGAATCCAATGACATCCAATAAAGAGTTTTGGCTGACTCAGCCTTTTTGGCATCTTCGGCAATTGTGCCTGCCAACGGTACTCGCGTGACACGCGTACCCCACTCCGCTCATCTGGTGGGCCCCACTAGTGAGTACGTGGCTTGGCCCCACATGGACGGACGCGGATTGCAAGTTCCTGTGGTCGGAAGCTTACGTGCGGTCCAGATAAATACCCGTGAGAAATCCACTCCGTCCATATCTCAGGACAGAATTCCAAAAATCTGGCAGATCCAAAAACTCACGATGGCCACACAACAGTAAATATTGAGAACAGAAATGTCCACCGTTGAAACTTTTTGGATCTGACCGTGATGCTTACATGCCATCCAAACCGTTCATAAGGTTATTAACACCAATCGTGTGGCCCACCTGATTCTTGGATCTGCCTGATGTTTCGAATCTTTATATAATGTGAGATCGAGAAACTGATGAACGGAGTGGATTTTTCACGGGCATCTCTGTAGCCCCATGGACCACCAAATTAAGCCCATGTGTACCCCTCGGACGAATACCAACGCAAAGCTCAGTTTTTAGTGATTTTCCGTGCCGCGAAGGATGCTGTCGTAGGCCACAGCAGAGGACTTATCACTACATGCATCTTTACGCGTGTCACGTGTGTGCTCACCTGACAATTGGAACTGTACATTTGAGAATATGAGATGGCCCACCTGGGTACACTGGACATATAGACCGTTTGCAACTTTGTTTATTTATTTGAGAAGCTATTTAATACTCTAGCAGGGCACGAGACTTGAAACGTAGCACCCCCGGATGTTGTATTTAAAAGGTAATTTTAAGAATATTGGTGTTTTAAAATTTCCAAAGTAATTTTTCTTTAACATTAATCTCTCTTTTACCCTTTGTCTCGCATCAAATGAAGTTGATAAGTGAGATGTGTGGTAGAAAGTTGGAGCTTTCGGAGGGACGTAGAGGTTAGTGATTTCTTACGGGCGATGAAATTTTTGTATGCAGCTTATACTTGTTTTTTTTCCCCTTCGTTCATGTCTTTGTGATCTAATCAACAAGTTGGAAGGAAAATAAATATTACAATAGGCCCTAGGAAGTTTTTAATAGTAAGCATTCAATCACCCACTATTTACCAATGGTGTGGTTTACTAGAGCTTTGGATCGCCTTATTTTTTGGTTCATGACCTACAATAATAATGGACCGCATAGATAAAACACATACATCATTTTGTAACCCGCATAGAGCCGTTTATTAGACACGTCGCTACTAGCAGTGTCAATACACAATCTGCAACCACCATTTACACTGTTGAATTTCATTAAAAATTTCACCCTCCTGAACCTATAGTTAACTTCTTTTTTTTATTTTTTGGACTGATTTGACCCTTGGCTAGACGTAATGCACATGTACAGAGTATAGCATAGTCTGAGTACTTTCATTGGGAAGTACAATGCTTTATAAGCAATCTTCACTCTTCCACTCAAATACCAGACAAACTTTTAGTAATTGAAAAGGTGAAAAGGTTACTTCCTCAAGAGTTTGCAAAATATCATTAAGAACTCTAGTAAGAAGTGAGAGGATTATTCAAGAGATTAGGCTTGCATCTCAATTTTAATTTACCCCATATGTTTTTACTTTCAGATATGTCCAGATAAACTAAGAATATAACAGAAATTCATATATAATTCATGTAATTATTTTTGTTGTTTGGATAATAAAGAAAATAATAAATTCTGCCAAGTGATCTTTAGTTTTATTTAGTTAGAATTTTCAAGCACAAACAATAAATAACTTTTATAAAAGTAATACACGATTTCTACTTATCACCAAACAACACTTAAACATGGAATCCATGTTTACTTAATGATTGAGATTTCCAATCCAACAACAACGATTCCTCCAATCCAAACATACCCGTCGTATTCCAATGAGTGACTCCGTTTGAGTTGTGTCTGGTCAATGAGTCAACCGTTTGTTTTTTGCCCACCTATTGAAGGGTTGTAAGGACTTCCGATGCATGGTCCTTCTACAGGGAGCCAATAATATCAACCCGTTGCATCTCAGTTGAAGCTGGTTTGGTCCCTGGCGATCTGATACACCCCCTCAAAACCATTTTACAGGGAGTGGGCCGCATTTTATGGTCCCCATCCTGGTCAACTAGGTCTGACTCGTCCATGTCGGGTAAGGCACAAAACTCACTTTAACAACGGCTATGTGGGGCCCAATGTGATATGTGTGCGAAATCTATGTGACATATTGACAACGAAGGCGTGGGCCCAGATGAGCAAAATGAAAGTTTTGAACACTCCCAGAAGCCCAATTGAAAATCTGTCCTGAAGTTGGTAGGGCCCAAGGCAACATGCAGGGCTGAACCACTGGTTTTGGGTCCACCCTAATATGGGTTCGGCTACAGCTTGTTATAAAAGCCATTGGATTGGCCAAGGTGTGATTACATAGCTGGATTAAATAACAGGTTGTCTCGGGCCTATGTTCTGAAAATTATTCTAAGAAGGCCCACTTGAGTCCGTGCGCATACGATGCTAATGAGAGCAAGGGACTGAAATCGAAGACCCCCATTGCTTAACCGGTGGGCCAGGGCCTGAGTTTCTGGTCTGTTTGATGATAAGGTTGGGCTGGGGCTGATTGATGATATGGTTTTGCTTGGGCGATTGATTACGGGTTGGGCTTGGGCTGACCCTATGCTAGCCCAGATCCGACTCAACCGTTCATGGGTCCAACTAGCTTCTATGGGGGCTACTGTGCCAAAACCGTGCCGATCCAATGGTTCCATAACCGTCCATGGCTAAATTGATTGGACGGTTGGGATCATGCATATCGGTGCGACTGTTTTAGAGAACTGATCGTCTCCAGCCACTCTACCCCAAGTTGTGCTGCAGTACCATCTTTCCCGCCAACATACCACATGTTTAGGATATCCACACCATAAAAAATGTAGGCCCACCCATGAAGATTAGCTAATTCAAAAGCATCCTGGTCCACTCATCAGATGTACCACACCGTTGGATTTGACGAACAATGGATGGTGTGACTTAGCATACACGTTTGGCCCACCTACTTAGTGGGTCAGCACAATTTTCGAGATGAATTATCATGATGGTGGGGCTTGCCGTTTTCACGGTACGGATGTCCTCCACAAGTTGCATGTTTGGGAGAAAAACTGATCAGTTTTCTTATTCCAAAGGTTTTGTATGAGGATAGGATTGGACCTGATGGAGTTCAACGACCGTAGGCAACATGTGATATCTGTGCCGTCCATCATGTAGGCCATGAATCTGGTCCACGTATAAGGCAACTTGAGCTATCCATGAAGGAAGCAACAGATGAATGGTTCCGATTACATGCCCTGGCCTCACTTACGGTGGCGATACCTGCCAACTACAGATTTAAGTGTTCAACAGACTACCAATACCGTCCTCCGTGGAGCCCAGGAGTAGGGCTGCACATCTGCCTGATTAACCTGCCAGACTCGACCCTGTAGAAACCTGATTCGTCCCGACCCGGTAAAGAAAATGGTCCGGTCCAGGTGGATGTGGTTGAACCGTTTTTAATTTAGGTATGATTTAGGGTACATGCCAAACCCACTCGACCCGACCCGTACCCCAACCCGTTTCGCCCGACTCGAACTGTCCCGTTTATACTGATTTATTGCTTTTAGAAATATCTGTGTTACATTATCAATAGGTTGGAAGGTCAACAAACATTAGGTGGACTCTAAGAATTTTTTAATGGTGGGAGTTCAATGACCACTGTTTTTTGTGGTGTGGTCTACCTAAAGCTTTTATATGCTTTCTTTTTGGGACCATGTCCTATAATAATCTGGAAACACATATGAACAGCATGGATCTACAACATATACATCAAGGTGAGCCTCATGGCCAGGGTCTCACCCACATGGCTGGTCCAGGGTCTTAGGAAGTCTCACCCACAACCACACAATAAATCATCAAGGTGAGCCTATGGTAGGGCTATAATGGGTTAAACTTTTTTGTTTTTAATATACAAAGTTAAAAATAATGTAAATAAGCATAACATAGTCCTAACCTGACCCGACCCGACCGGGTTTACCATATATGCTAAGGTAGGGTTAGGGTTGACCCTTTTACAAGTAGGGTAGGGTTAGGGTTGGGTTAGCCTAATGCGACCACGATCCGAACTAAAACCCACACCTTTAAAATATATTTAGGTTCAGTCTACATTTAGGCACAACCCGACCCTACCTCGACCAGTGTGCAGGCCTACCCAGGAGGACATACTTACGTTGGTAGGTCCTTCACCATTATTTAAGTTTGGAAAATGACAATTACCATACGTTGAGTTGTGTGGGCCCCACCATGATATATGATTGCCGTCAAATCTGACCGTTGGATTCCCCTCAACACCCATGTTAAGTGGATTTCAAATCCAGTCTGATCCATGACTCAGGTGGGCCACACGTAAGGGAACAATGGGGGATATTGGAGAGGAGACACCCAACATAGAAACTTTCAAGATGAAATGTGGGGTCCACCATATTTTTATATGCCATCCAAACTATTCATTAGGTGAGCCCCACCAGGATGAAGGGGGACACCAGAGCACAGTCCATTTCAAAATTCAGGTGGGTCACAACTCCTGAACATATTGCTTTCTCTCACGTGAATATATAAATTTTTAGCTTATTGTATGTCCCACCCGAGTTTTTAATCAGGATCATTCTTCGGATGTAGGGTGACGATGAGAAGGCTCACCAGATTCACGGTTGGATTGCACATACATATCTCAGATGGGCCCCACACGGACTCATGTTATCATTCCCTTTTATGGCGTCTCATTGGTACATGTGGCACCGTCTGGAATGCAAGGCCCGTTATGGATTGAGCATGGCCCAAAATTCACCGTGAGAAAACAATCCTAAACATCTAACTGTGGGCCGTTTGAATGATGGCTAAAAATAAAATGATTGACGGTCCAGATTCAATGAGGGAATTGGGATTATCTGAGAACCTGCTCAAGTAGGCACATGTACAGTGGATGAGACACCACAACTTAAAAAGAATTGGTGACGAACTATCATGGACCAAAACATAGTCCTGAGACAAAGAGGACTGGTTTTGGTGGTCTGTTGGACCATGTAAAATCAATGTCAGCAGGCTCAATCACCATACATGAGGCGCATCTTGGTGATCAGAATCATTCACCTCATGACTCATGTTGCAGATGACCAAGGACGATTTTTAGTTTTAATAGATCAGGTGATCCTGTCCATCCAGCGATAGGTACTTGCATGTAGAGTGTGAATCGTCGGCTATTTTAGTTGTAGCCGTTTGTTTGCGTTCCATGGAGGGACCGACATGATCACTGCATGGGACATCCATGGTGAGACACGGGATGAACGGTTCTGATCTTGGTGCTGGCCCCCATCGAAGCTGAAGGAATCGAGGATTACTCGTCCGGCGAACCATAGTCCTCCTTTCCCAGGGAAATGCTGAATCCGGATGCCGGCTTTCTAGATTCGGGTGTGATCCAACCATTCATAGGTGGTCCATTTATCTGATGAGCCAACGGGACAAGGAAATGTATGGTTACGAAATGAAAACCAACGGTCCACATTCAACATCCATTCGTGGCCCACCTGATGAGGTATACGGCTTGATTTCGAGGCAAAAATATATGCATCAAGAGGACTCATATCCCACACATGTGACATGTCATGTAGGGACCCACATCTTCGCAGAGTATTCATCAGTTTTAAATTGTTATAAATGGAGCCCATTCTTCGATAATCCAGACCATTGGTCTACTGTGCCACACCATGGATAGATCATGACCCGAAAGTCTTCCTTTTGAAGATCCCAATTACCTTTGGGACATTTTACTGTTGAATGTGGACCGTTGTCGTTTCTTCTCTTCTCAACCATCTATCCTTCTCTACGAAGTAGATTTTTGAGGCTGGGACACTACAGATCAACGGTTCAGATTACTGAACCATGGCCCAGACTTGTCATGCACTGCGATTATGAAAACTGTGGTTGCTGGCCAGCCACGAAGAACCTTTGGGTGTCCAGTCAATCCGGACCGTTCTTCTTGTGGGCCCCACTTCCAATAATGCTTTGTATGCAAACCGTATGATTCGGAGAATTTACAAATTGGGGTAGCAACTGATCAGATCTAGGCCGGGTCACGGTCAATCCAATCCCTACTATTCCCGTTTACTAATCGGGGCCCTTGATTTTAGGCCGAACCTGTATTTAACTTTGTAAACGGGCCTATTTTGGGCTTTGGTAGAGCCCTAGTGGGCAATTTGGGAAAATCTGGGCCCAGGCATGGCCCGTTTAATAGTTAAGCTTCAAAATCGGGAGCGGATCAGGTGAGACCCCGGATCCAACGAGGTAGGTGGGACCCCTGACTGTGGGGCTCACAGTGATGTATTGCCTTAAATCCACACCGTCCAACCATTTTGAAAGATTATTTTAGGTTATGATTCTAAAAATGAAGCTCACCCAAATCTTAGGTGGACCACACCACAGAAACAGACGTTATTGAATCTCTACCATTGAAAACTTCATTGATTTTCAATGATTCCATCAAAATGTTTATTTTTCATCCAACCCGTTGATTATAAGGTCACAAACACCTAGATGAAGACACCACATAAATATCATCTTGATCCAAAGCTTTTGTGGCCCACAGGAAGTTTCTAATGATCAATCACCACTGTTTCCTGTACTATGGCCCATCTTGAATTTGTAACTGCTTCATTTTTAGAATCAAGCCCTAAAATAAACTTTCAATACGGATGGACGGCGTGGATGTAGTCATATACATCACAGTGGCCCCACAGTCAGGGGTCCCACCCACCTTGGTGGATCTTGGGTCTCACCTAATTCGCTTCCTTCAAAATCAGGCTCATAAGTCGAATCATGTCATTCAATGACCCAAAAAGCCTGGCCCATTGCCACCGCTAGAGCAAACCCAACCAACCAGTACTCTCTCTGGTCCTGAGTCGACTCAGAACTGAATCGGCCGGACCCGTCCAAATCTGGGGTGACTCGTGGCGGATCGGCTGCCATTAACTCCGAGTCGACTCAGAAGAGGCTTATGGCACTCGTCCAGGTAGCAAAACCATGCACCTAACGGGAGCGGACTGCGTGGTCTGACACCCTCCACCGACCTCCAGTGTTGGCGTCACCAAATTCTGTGAGGCCCACCATAAATTATTTTTATATCCATGCCGTCCATCCATTTTGTGAGATTATTTTAGGGCATTGAACCACAAACGAGGCAGATCCAAAGGTCAAGTGGACCACACTACAGAAAGCAGTAGGGATTGAATGCCTACCATTGAAAACTTTTCGGGCCACAAAAGTTTTTGCTAAAGCTGATATTTCTGTGGTTTCCTTCATCTAAGTCTGTGTGTTACCTTATGAGCAGGCATGGCAAATAAACATATGTGTAAGTCTTAGAAAGGTTTAAACGGTGGGCGTCATTGTGGGGCCCACCATGATGTGCATCAGATTCACCTTGTCCACAAAGTGTGCCCTTCAAAGTTCAGCCATGGATGTCAATCTGACCGGAAACTCACGTGGGACACACCCTACGAAGTAGGTGGGATGGGACACCCAACCCTTAGGACTTCCGGGCTGTTTTGTGGGTCTCCTTTTGTGGGAATAGTTGTGAACGAAATAAGGCCGTCCAAATCTCAGGCAGGCCACACTAAGTGAATTTAGCCCTTGTAGACATGATTTTTCATTGTTTTGTTTGGTGTGGCCCACTTGAGCATCTGATTGGGCTGACTTTTGGTCTCCAGGGTGAACATGGAGGCCAACCTGATGTACGGTTGTCATGCACCCATCACGGTGGGCCCCTCAAGGCTCGACCTCAACATTAAGGACCAAGATCCATTCCAAAAATGAAAATGATATGATCAGTAGCTGAGCTAGTCATGTACAAAAGAAGGGAGCTGACTCGGTCCGTGACAATGGGGCTGCCGTCCATCCATTTTTCCAGCACATTTTAGGGCATGGACCAATCAGATCCAAATCTCAGGTGGACCACACAACAGAAAACTGTGGTGGTCAATCATTAAAAACTTCCTGTGGTCATCCAGGTCCATGTGACCTTACCAACATGTTGGATGGAAAATAAACATTATGGTGGACCCAAAGAAATTTCTAATGGTTGGCGTTTGACCAACACTGTTCCTGAGTGTGGTCCACCTGAGATTTGGATAAGCTTCATTTTTGGAACCATGCCCTAAAATGAGCTAAAAAAACGAATGTACAGCGTGGATATACCACGCACACATTAAGGTGGTCCCCACGGTCACGGCCTGACCGAATCCGGTCCCACAAAAGAATGGACGGATACGTATTTGTCAAAAATCAAATCTTTAGTTTGAACAAGCAGCCGCCACTCATTCGTCCTTCTAGAATAACAGAACACATTAAATAATGCATAGGAAGATTCTACACGTGCGAGGAAGATTGAAGGTAGCACACCTGCCTAGGATAAATGAATGTGAGATCTAAGCCGTTCATCATGTAGGCCACATTGTAAGAATATTCCTTACCTAAAATTCATGTTGGTCTTCCCATCAGGATTTCCACACGTACGGTCAGTTTTTCCAACTATTCATTTGTCTAATATTTGTCGTCCTACTCGAAGAGTGCACTACTACTTACGGTGTGGCCCACCTGATGGATGGTACGGATCTTTTACATGTGTGTCTCTTGAATCTTTCTTCACAAGATTCGCTTCATTTCACATTTACATGGTGAGGAATATTTTGATACTCTGCAAGCGTGTGATGGATGATAAGCAGGCACTTAACAATCACTTAAATATTCCATACTTGGTTGATCAAAATTCACACTAAACTAACCAAATCATGTTTAAAAATTTATTTATATTATGAAAACAAAATTATGCTTATTTGATTATCTGCCATTCAGATTGGCGGACACCAATTGAACGGCTAGAAATGAAAAGCATCCAATGTCCCTTATTTCAACAAACAAGTGTACAAGAATCAAAGGTTATGATTATTCAACCGATCTGATTTTTGCTATGTAACTTAGAGACTGTAGGTTTCAAAATTTATCCAGTTTAGCTAGAGTTAATACATGCCACATGTACCATTTCCAATTGCATGTGTATGAAGTGTCTTATGCAGCCTGAGTATCAAATAATTTCTGTTCCGTACTGATATAATGCAGTCCTTTCAGTTTGAAAACCCTTGCCTGACGTGCACGAGGCTATTTTTGTGAGCAAGAGTAGGAATTCTCCGACCTAACATGAAGATAAATTCACCCACGGGTAGGAATTCCAACCTAACCTGTAGATAAATTCACTGACCTCGCCACCAAGACAACCTTGTTGGCAGGATGATTTCGTTCATGAGACAATTTCAGCCTCATCTTCACGAATCCTGTAATTTTAGACTTCTCTCAGAGTAGTAAGAGAAAGATGTGGAGAGTCATTAGCCAATGTGGAAATATCTCATACAATTGCAGAATGGCCCAAAGATCTCGGAAGTTTAGGAATTCCTCTGTAGAGATTGCATTTTCTAATAGGAATGCGATCCCTAATTTAAGTCTATAAGAAGGATTCTCCTCTTTACGAAGGTACGTACACAGATACAAAAAAAGAAAAAAAAAGAACGCTTACTCACAAGAGAGGAGGAATTATCAATTCAAAAGCTCTAACTGACTTAGGCATCGGAGGACTAACGGCTGGCCCTTGACCCCCTCTTAGCCTGTGTTTGTTCTTGCAAATCTCCAAGAGGCGGATCAAAACCTCTCTGCACCTTTGAGGTCATTCGCTGATCCTACCTCTCTCGTTGTTAAAATCCAACAGCAACAGTTGGCGCCGTTTGTGGGAAATTCGACTACAAATATGTGTTCTCACCTAAAAGCTTCAAAAAACTCCAGATGGTTGGAAAAAAGAAGTTTAAAGGGAAAGCTCCCGCTATCGTCAGGCCATCCGAAGCCCCGTGATCCGACGATGAAGGATCCGTTCTTGAAATACCTGCCCTCTGAATCAGAAGTTCATCACCACATCTTGTTCAGCAGAGCAGACAACAAAGGTCTCGCAACCGCGGGACCGGACTTTCCGCTCTCAAAGAACAAGTAGGAGGTGTGTCCGATCGGTTAGGAGCTGTGGATGAACGGTTCAGACACTTTGACCAACAACTTGATGATATCAAGGCTCTTCTAGTCAATTTAGCCCAACCGTCTCTAATTTATAAGGACGATGGCGAACCTCGACAGTCACAGCACGCTCCTCCACCACAATGTTCTTTGTCGATCCGGAGTAAAAAACATGATTTATTAGAAATTTTATAGAATGGTTATAAGATTAGCCATGTTTTATGAGATAGAATGTTGGGCAGCTAAAGAATAAGAAGTTCTTAAGATCAGTGTAACTGAAACGAGTGTTGAGATGGATGTGTGACATGATAAGGAAGAATAAAACTAGCTTCGAATGAATACATTTATAGGAATATAGGAGTAGCACCAATAGGTAATAAGATAGGGAAAAGTACACTTAGATGGTTTTGTAAAGTACAATAGAGGGTAAAAACTATAATGGTCAGGAGTGAGTTGGTATAAGTTGAAGGCTTTAAAAGGACAAAGGGAAAACCCCCAAAAAAAAAACGAGAGTGGATATAGAAAGAAAAGACCTAATGACCTATGGTTTAATTAAAGTTATGCCCTCGATAGAGTGGAATGACGAAAAAGAAATTATGTATTTGTCAAACTGTCACTTTCTCTAAAAGCTCGAGCCATTAGAGGATTATGTATCAATGTATATCATGGGACCTTAAGACTTTCCTAAACGTGCAGGGTTGAACTTCGAATGGGAACATATTGGGCAATGCCTCATGAGAGAATATATTAACAGAGGCATATTTGTTGCTTTCCGGAATTTAAACACTTTACCTTTTGCTCTGATACCATATTAAACAACCACTTTTTCTCAAAGCTCTGAGTCATTAAAGGATGGTGTATCAATGTATATCAAGGGACTTTAACAGTATCCAACCCCAGTTAGTTGTGATAAGGCTTCGATGATGACGACGTTAACGTATGGTTTCCATTTATGAGGTGATTCATAAAATGGGACACATGTTACATACTTAGTAGTCCCATGCATCTCACTAATCTGATCACTAAAAATGAATGGTCGGGTTAACCGAGGAAGGTTTCAATGGTGGAGGATGTCATTATCCCCATTGTTTCCTGTAGTTTAGTCCACTTAAGTTTTTAATATGCTTTAATTTTGAGCTCATGCCCTAGAATGAGCTTGTAAAATGGATGGACAACATAGATAAGACACATACATTGTGCTAGGCCCCACAGAGTTTACCAAGTACTTAATATGCTTCCAGATAACATATAAACAGTACAACGGGCCTCACAAAGGTTTCAATGATAGACGTTCCATCCCCTCAGTTTCCTATGATAGAGCCCACTTGAGTTTTAGATCTACCTCATTTTGTGCTCATGTCATGACATAAGCTTGCTAAAACTGAAGTGATTGAATGTTACACGGACATCAAGGTGGGCCTTACAAAGCCTATCTAAATAGTTTACCATTTTAGGTCGTTGATAACACATTGAGAGAATCGTGTGCATGGGCCATAAAGAGAGTCAGTTACTGGTTCGAATTCGAGTCGACTCACCCGACTTGAATACGACTCAAATGGGTGCGAAACCATGTGTTCAAGTCCGAGAATTCGAATGCCACTTCACACCTCTACTCCAAGCCTACTTGATTCATTTATTTCATGCCTACGTAGAACATGTACATGATCTGGGATGTTCATCTGGTGGGCCTGTATGTATACCATAGCCCCAAAGTTATTTTGGTCTTCTTATTAAGTTGGCCACGTCTAGGTTGAGCTTACACCATCTGTCAATGTTCTAATCGTTTATTTTCTCATATATGTGACTGTTGGATAGGGAACAAACATGATTTTTTGCCCAGGTTCATGTAGGTTTTATCCAACATATGGACGTCCTGGATCTAACACATGTACATCGGTCCGACATTCCTTTATGAAAGGTGGATACAGATTGCCTGCGACTAGGCACTGTAGGCCCATTATATTTGTGTTCTATTCACTCCATCTGTTTTGTCAGTTCATTTTGGAACATAAAGCTTAAACAAGAACTATATCCAAAACTCAAGTGGGCCACACTATAAAAAAAAGAAAGACGCACTTGCGTGTAGTAGAAATCAGGCCCACTATGATATTTACCTGCCATTCAAGGGCTTCACGAGGTGACTACCGCTTGAACAGAGGACAACAAAATAACAGCTTCATCCAAAAACTTCTATAGCCCTACATTAATGAACTTGAATTTCTTAAGAAACTAGAAATCAGTTAAGATGGTGGACATTCCATCATTAATATTTCTTATAGTTTGGTTCACTTAAATTTTAATTTTTTTTTTTTTTCAATTTGTGCCCATGTTATAAGATGAGCTGGCAAAATAGATCGATGGAGATGATATATTACAAATATTATGGTAGGGCTCGTACAAGGATCTTTTTGTAACTTTATTAAAAAATGTTTAAATTTATGAAAATGATTAAAATGTTCAAATTTCCTTCCAAATTAAGTTTGTAAAAGAAAAACTATTGCATATGTTGTCCTACATTAAGGAACTTGAGAGGTTTATAAATAATTTTTTTTGGCAGTATTCTTACTTGGAAAATGGATAGAGAAGAAGGTTAACTTGCGTGTTCAAGTGTGAAGCATTGAAACATATGTCCACATGTGCGCTCGCTCATGATGTTGCACCCACACGCATGGCGTGGGTAGTGTGGCTGTAGAGGCTCTAATGCTGCACTTTGCATTTGACACGTGTGCATTGTGGTACGAGTAACGCTCCCACGTGGCCTTATGTGGGGCGATGCGATCCAGTTTGAGTCACAGTGCGACTAGGTTACGCCATTGCAGAATCGACCGTGGCAAGTATGTCTATCGTAGGATCAACTGGAAGAGCATTGTCGTTGCATCAATCGGTCGAAAGTGAGCAACCGTTTCTCCTTTCGACTAGAAAATACAACCATCATGATGATCGACTAACATATTTCGATCGTTAGGCTAAATGGTCAATAGATATGGCCATTGCAATAAATAACTGGTGAATTCAGGCCATTAAGCGAGTCGGTCAGCTGCTACCATCCTTTATGTCAATCGATCGACTGATACTGACCATTACGTCAATCGGCCGGCGGATACTAACTATTACAATGTTTCAGCTGGCCAAATCTTTTCGTTGGGCTTTTTAGCCATGAGAAACAATTACTTCCACTTTTTGCAATGGGTCGTGTCTCTTCATATAAGATAGACATGATTATTATAAATAGTTTCAGATAGTCTTTTTATAAGAAAAATATATGACCGTTGTGAACAGTTTCAGGTGTGTCTTTAAGATTGTTTTTATGAAAATGCATGGCCCTTCATTCTCTCACAATAATATCTCTTCTCAGCTATGGGTTATTTATTTTTACAATACACAGAGTCCGTCAAAATAAAAAACTGCATCGCCGAGTTCTTGTTGTGATCTCTTCGTGATTACTACACGCAGAATCACCAAGGCTTATCATATACTAAAAGCATTTTTTTAGTAACTTGACAACTATCTCATACCAACGGGAGAGGGTAAATAACTCTTTAAGGAAAGCGTATCTTATACGTGCTTTATAGCCTGGCTTATAATAATCATTCTGTTTCTCTACTACCTTGTTTCAGTTTCTGCCTCTATATCAAATATTTCTAACTAACAGACGATTCTTCCTTAATTTGTTAATTCCATATTTACACAAATGCACTATGTGTAATCTTTCATGCTTCCATGTATTGAATTACATCGCCTTGATTCCTTTCTATGCTTTAACCTGTTGATATTTTACATTGAATTCTAAATTCTTGCTCTTGTGAAATTGTATATATCTTAGATTTGAATGTGGATATAGTTTTTCTTTTATTTATATGTTTAACTTATGAGATATATATATATGATAGTTCAAGTTGCTATAAAACTATGATTACTTTGATTGCCTGTCATAATTGAATAAGAAATGAGACTGAATGCATAGGTGCTTTGCCTAGGGTCATACTCGAAATGATGTTTATGAGTGCTTTATCTTGAATTATTCCCGAAAATTGTTAGCATGGGTGTTCTGCCCAGGGTTGTTCTCGAAAGGATGTTTTTGAGTGTTCTGCCTTGGGTTATTCCTTAAAGGATTACTATACATGGGTGTTCTGCCCTGAATTATTCTCTAAAATGGTCATCACAAGTGCATTGGGTCATTTTAGAAAAGTGCTTTGCTTAGGTTCTTTTTTGAAAGGATGTTTACGAGTGCTCCGTCTTAAGTTATTTTCTAAAATGGTCAGCACGGCTGCTCTGCCTAGGGTAATTCTCGAATGAATGTTTACAGGTGCTTAATCCTAAGTTATTCCCTAAAATGGTCGGCATGGGTGCTCTACCAAGGTTCGTTTTCGAAAGGATCACCTTAACACAAGTGTTCTGCCCTCGGTCATACTCTAAAAGGATTATCACAGACGCTCTGTCTTATGTTATTCCCTAAAAGAATCACATATATGGGTCTACTGCCTTGGATTTCTCCAAAAAGGATCATGTTGAAAGTTATTGATTTGATTTGTCATTCTTGTGAAATTTTAAATATTAAGTATTTGTGCAATTTAATATCTTGTTATTGACATGATCTCATAGAATTGACATGAATTTAGTTAAAGAGTGAAGCAAAGCAAAACGAAGCTAAAATCTAATGACCTATTTGACACCATGGATTTGATGAGAAGTGGATTCCATGATATGAATTCTCATCAATTCTAGATTTTCTATTTGACAGCTAAGATTTGGAGAGAAATTAGACATGAGGGAATGGATTGTGTAAATTTTAATTCCACTATATGCCCACAGTATTAGCCTCGATTTTTAAATCCATGTCATTCATCCATTTTTATAGATCATTTTATGTCAGGATCTAAAAAATAAAGCAGATCCACATCTAAAGTGGACCATAAAACAAGAAAAAGTAGAGACTGAGACCTTTATGATGCACAAAAGTTTTGGATTAAATTGAAATTTGTGTGGTCCATTCATCCAGGTCTTTGTGACCTTATCAACAAGTTGGATGGAAAATAGACATCATGTTGGGTCCCATAGTTAGGGACACATTATGATGGGCCCCACTTTGGGGAGGATTTCTCCTCAAATGCCACCTTTTTGAGAGGATTTGAAAAGGAGCTAAAAGTGCCTTTTTGAATTCTCCTGGATTCCTCTCAAATCCACTTCTCATTAAATTCATGGTACCAAATAGAATAAAGCAATCGATTTCTCCTCACTTCTCCTCAAATCCATGGTGCCAAATGGGCCATAAGTCTTCGTCTAGCGGAATATCTAGTTATAGTTATATTGCATGTAGTGAGGGAGCAAATTATTATAATTTGACTTGTATTTAGGGCTATTTGCGAGTCGAGTCGAGTCGAATCAAGCATCACCCTGCTCGGCGCTCGATTCTAACCCACCTACCTCTGCTCATTACTCGGCTCTACTCTGCCGAGTCAAGCAGGGCCTTGTTCGGTCAGCAGACCGAGCGAGTTCGAGTTCAAGTCGATTTCAAGTTTTTGAGTCGATCGAATTCGGGTTCCAACCATCCCATCCATCCAACCATTCACACATTCATCTAAACCATCCCATCCATCCAACCATCCACCTATCCATCCATCCAACCATCCATCTTTAATATAAAAAATGGAGGGGGTGAAGGGGATTATCGGACAGGGCAGGTCAGTGGGTGGCCGGTGTCGAGTGAACAGGGCAGGTCAATGGGGTGGTCGGTGGGGTCGAGCGGACATGGCAGGTAGAGGGGTGGCCGGCGTCGAGTGGACAGGGCAAGTTAGTGGGTGGCCGGCGAGGTCAAGCAGATAGGGAAGGTAGAAAGTGTGGTCGGCGTTGAGCGAATATGGCAGTAGGGGTGGCCAGGCGTCGAGCGTACAAGGTAGTAGGAGGTGGCTTGCCGTCGAGCTAGGGCAACAGGGGTGGTCGAGCATACAGAGCAACATGGGGTGGCTGGTCGTCGAGCTCAAAGAGAGAGGGTTTGGGGGTAGCCGGAGCTGACAGGGCAGCAAAAGGTGGTTGGCCATCAAGCTCATATGGGGGGGGGGGGGGGGGGCTCGAGCAGGCTTAAAAATTTGGGTTTTTTGAAATGTTATATATACATTTCTACGAGCGAGCCGAATCGAGCTGAGTTCGAGTCATGGAACGAGTCAAGCAGAAGGCTTGCTCGATACTCACTTGGAATCTTTCGAGCACCCAAATAAATACTCAATTCGAGTCGAACTACTAAACAGTCCAAGCCGAGTCGAGCTTTTTCAAGCAGAATCGAGTGAGTTTTTCCGGTTTACTCGGTTCGTGTTAAGCTCTACTTGTATTTGATTCATGGAAAGGAATTTATTATATATGAATTTTATAAATTTTGTGGTAATAATTGTTTAAAAATTTAAATCATATTTGGAGTTGGGCCTAACCAACTAAGGACCAAATTCACCAGAGTGAGACAAATAATAGTATAAAATATAAATATATAATTAATTAATTAAATAAACCACACAAACACGACCGGATGACATGAGTCCGTGGACATGCATGGCCCAAACGCAAAGGATCATTGCTGTTCATAAGGTGGGTCCCACACAAAAGTTAGCCAAAAGATCCAGCTGGTCCACTTGTAGATAAAGCTAGCCAGAGGATAAGCAATTGTCGCAGCTGCATTTATTGCACATGCGCAGGCCACATTATGAGTGGACCAGCTATACTTTTGGGTCATGATGTATTCACACGGAGCCGTATGATTAACATCGTCGTTGCCACAAGTGGGCCTACTCGGACTCGCGATGCACATTTGTCTGGTGCGTGCAGATGCACGGGTGCATGGATCATTCATCACGTGCTTCAGTTACGGCAGAAGGGCGATAACCCTACACGCTCCTCTTCCTTAACTAGAGAGTGCACTCGCGAGCACTTTTGCTACCGTACTCCTCACTACAGTTGCCAGCCCGTGAGATCTAAGCCACTGATCAGTCAGGACCCACATTGGATTACACGTGTAAAACAGTTCGCTAAGTCATCCAAATTACAAAAGAAATAAGCAGTTAAACAAAGAAAAAACGGTCCACATTCTTCATTCTTATCTTCCCTAATAAAAGAGAAGACTGGCCTGATTTTTCATCAGCTGAGTCAAAATGGTCGGATCTACCTGATGAACGGCCTGGATCTTACAAGTGCCACGTGTATTATAAAATCCAGTAGCGAGTGCAGTTCATACATTTCCATGGTCCCAAATTCCAACGTGGTAGTTTTCACACTAGCGTGGGATCTGACACGTGAATGCAATGACATCCAATAAAGAGTTTTGGCTTACTCATCCTTTTTGGCATCTTCGGCAATTGTGCCTGCCAACGGTACTCGCGTGACACACGCGTACCCCACTCCGCTCATCTTGTGGGCCCCACTAGTACTGATTTGACCAAGGAGTACGTGGCTTGGCCCCACATGGACGGACGCGGATTGCAAGTTCCTGTGGTCGGAAGCTTATGTGCGGTCCAGATATACATACCCGTGAGAAATACTCCGTCCATTACTTTCTCAGGACAGAATTCCAAAAATCTGGCAGATCCAAAAACTCATGTGGGCCACACAACAGAAAATTTTGAGAACAGAAATGTCCACCGTTGAAACTTCTTGGATCTGACCGTGATGCTTACATGCCATCCAAACCGTTCATAAGGTTATTAACACCAATCGTGTGGCTCACCTGATTCTTGGATCTGCCTGATGTTTCGAATCTTTATCTAATGTGAGATTGAGAAACTGATGAACGGAGTGGATTTCTCACGGGCATTTCTGTAGCCCCATGGACCACCATTAAAGATTTCTTGAGGGTGACAAAAGTTTTGTATAAAGCTTATGCTTGTTTTTTTCCCCTTCTTTCCAGTCTTTGTGATCTAATCCACAAGTCGGAAGTAAAATAAATATAACAGTGGGCCTTAAGAAGTTTTTAATAGTGAGCATTTAATCACCCACCATTTACCTATGGTTAGAGGTGGGCATAAACCAAGCGAGCTCGAAAGCTCGGCTCGGATTGGTTTGAAAAAGCTCGGCTTGGATTGGTTCGAATGGAAGTTCAAACAAAACCAAGCCTCGGAGTCAAGCTCATTTGAAACAACAAACCAAACTCAAACTAGGGCAGTACCGGCTCGGCTCAGCTTAAGAGCTCGATTTGATTCAGCTCGGTTTCATTTGGCTTGATTCGGCTCATAGATTGTAAGCACAGTGTTTCCTGCAGTGTGATCCACTTGAGCTTTGGATATGATTCCATTTTGAGATCATCTCCTAAAATGATATGTAAACCTGATGGGCTTCCTATGGTGTGATCCACTTGAGCTTTGGATATGATTTCATTTTCGGATCATGTCTAAAATTGATAGGTAAAGCAGATAGACAATGTGGATAATATATATACATGATGACATGGATAATACATAATACATATACATGAGTGTAGACTATTTCCTTGTAAAATTATGCTCTTGTACTTTTGTTTGGAAAATGCTCTTATATGTCTATTTTGAAGCTGCACTCCTTTGGAGGATGTGAAACATCATATAATAAGATACATTTGTACTTTTTTTTTTTGACTTTTAAATTCTTTTCTATTTAAGTAAACAACCAGAAAAAGAGCCGCCACCTGTTTGAACTTGGCCTAACCCGGTTTGAAATTTTCGACCAAACCAATCCCAGCTCGAACCAAATTTTTCTGAAGCAAACCAAACTCGGGCTGCATGGGTTGGCCTGAAACCCAAACCAAGCCAATCCAAAAACTGAGGTCACACAAAAACAAACCAAACCAAACCAAACTAGGGCTGAGTCAGCTCGGTCCGAATCGTTGCCCACCGCTTCTTATGGTGTGGTTCACTAGAGCTTTGGATCGCCTCATTTTTTGGTTCATAATAATGACGGACTGCATAGACAAAATACATACATCATTTTGTGACCCGCATAGAGCTGTTTATTAGACACGTCGCTACTAGCAGTGTCAATACACAATCTGCAACCACCATTTACACTGTTAAATTTCATAATATAATTTCATTAAAAATTTCACCCTCTTGAGCCTATAGTTGACTTTAAAAAAAAAATAAAAAGCTGATTTGACCCTTGGCTAGACGTAATGCGCAGGTACAGAGTATAGCATAGTGTGAGTACTTTCATTGGGAAGTACAATGCTTTATAAGCAATCTTCACTCTTCCACTCAAATACCAGACAAATTTTTAGTAATTGAAAAGGTTACTTCCTCAAGAGTTTCCAAAATAACATAAGAACTCTAGGAAGAAGTGAGAGGATTATTCAAGAGATTAGGCTTGCATCTCAATTTTAATTTATGGCCCATCTACTTTTACTTTCTGATATGTCCAGATAAACTAAGAATACAATGGAAATTAATGTCTAATTCATGTGATTATTTTTGTTGTTTGGATAATAAAGAAAATAATAAATCCTGCCAAGTGATCATTAGATTTTTTTTAGTTAGAATTTTCAAGAACAAATAATAAATAGCTTTTATAAAAGGAATACGAGATTTCTACTGATCACGAAACAACACTTAAACATGGAATCCATGTTTACTTAATGATTGAGATTTCCAATCCAACAACAACGATTCCTCCAATCCAAATATAGCCGTGGTATTCAAATGAGTGACTCCATTTGAGTTGTGTCGGGTCAATGAGTTGACTCTACGAGCCTTGCCGAGTCTTAATTGAGTCAAGCTTTTTAGCGAGTTTCTCAGTGACTCAGCTCAAATTAAATCGAGTTGAGTTGAGTTGACTAATCCGAGTTTTGGTTGAGTTATTGAGTTTTACAGCTACAGTTGTGGAAAATGTACGCCCATGCCTATTAGAACTTGCTTTCCAGCATGTATATTTCGTTATGATGGGCCTCATTGTCGGTAGCCCAAGTGCTGAATATCCCAAGCTACATAATATTTGGGTGTCTATGATTGGTATGATTTTTGTTGTATTTTCTTTGTCAACCGCTTTTTTTTTTGCCCACCTATTGAAGGGTTGTAAGGACTTCTGATGCATGGTCCATCTACAGGGAGCCAATAATATTAACCGGTTGCATCTCAGCTGAAGCCGGTTCGGTCCCTGGCGATCCGATACACCCCCTCAAAACCATTTTACAGGGAGTGGGCCGCATTGTATTGTCCCCATCCTGGTCAACTGGGTCTGACTCGTCCATATCGGGTAAGGCACACAACTCGCTTAAACAACGGCTATGTGGGGCCCAATGCGATGTGTGCGCGAAATCTATGTGACATATTGACAACGAAGGCGTGGGCCCAGATGAGCAAAATGAAAGTTTTGAAAACGCGTAGAAGCCCAATTGAAAATCTGTCCTGAAGTTAGTAGGGCCCATGGCAACAGGCAGGGCTGAACCACTGGTTTTGGGTCCACCCTGATATGGGTTCGGCTAATAAAAGGCGTGATTACATAGCTGGATTAAATAACAGGTTGGCTCGGGCTATGTTCTGAAATTTT
Source organism: Liriodendron chinense (assembly GCA_003013855.2). Taxonomy (NCBI): domain Eukaryota; kingdom Viridiplantae; phylum Streptophyta; class Magnoliopsida; order Magnoliales; family Magnoliaceae; genus Liriodendron; species Liriodendron chinense. The sequence continues at coordinate 4,394,096 of ML058335.1, forward strand.
TTGTGTAAGGCCCACTTGAGTCAGTGCGCATACGATGCTAATGAGAGCAAGGGACTGAAATCGAAGACCCCCATTGCTTAACCGGTGGGCCAGGGCCTGAGTTTCTGGCCTGTTTGATGATAGGGTTGGGCTGGGGCTGATTGATGATATGGTTTTGCTTGGGCGATTGATTACGGGTTGGGCTTGTGCTGACCCTATGCTAGCCCAGATCCGACTCAACCGTTCATGGGTCCAACTAGCTTCTATGGGGGCTACTGTGCCAAAACCGTGCCGATCGAATGGTTCGATCCGTCCTTTCCATGGCTCCTTTCCATATAACCGTCTATTGTCTAAGCTGAGATTGATGATAAATGAATGATCATGGCCAAATTGATTGGACGGTTGGGATCATGCATATCGGTGCTATTGTTTTAGAGAACTGATAGTCTCCAGCCACTCTACCCCATGTTGTGCTGCAGTACCATCTTTCCCGCCAACATATCACATGGTTAGGACATCCACACCATAAGAAATGTAGGCCCACCCATGAAGATTAACTAATTCAAAAAGCATCCTGGTCCACTCATCAAATATACCACACCGTTGGATTTGACGAACAATGGATGGTGTGACTTAGCATACACGTTTGGCCCACCTACTTAGTGGGTCAGCACAATTTTCGAGATGAATTATCATGATGGTGGGGCTTGCCGTTTTCACGGTACGGATGTCCTCCACAAGTTGCATGTTTGGGAGAAAAACTGATCAGTTTTCTTATTCCAAAGGTTTTGTATGAGGATAGGATGATTGGACCTGATGGAGTTCAACGACCGTAGGCAACATGTGATATCTGTGCCGTCCATCATGTAGGCCATGAATCTGGTCCACATATAAGGCAACTTGAGATATCGATGAAGGAAGCAACAAATGAATGGTTCCGATTACAAGCCCGGGCCTCACTTACGGTGGCGATACCTGCCTACAGATTTAAGTGTTCAACAGACTAACAAAACCGTCCTCCTTGCATGACCGACATGATCACGATCAGATCAACTCGATTATCGCTGCATGGGACATCCATGGTGAGACACGGTATGAACGGTTCTGATCTTGGTGCTGGCCCACATCGAAGCTGAAGGAATCGAGGATTACTAGTCCGGCGAACCATAATCCTCTTTTCCAGAGAAATGCTGAACCCGGATTCCGGCTTTCTACATTCAGGTGTGATCGAACCATTCCTAGGTGGTCCATTTATCAGGTGAGCCAACGGGAAAAGGAAATGTATGGTTACGAAATGAAAACCAACGGTCCACATTCAACATCCATTCGTGGCCCACCTGATGAGGTAGACGGCTTGATTTCGAGGCAAAAATATATGCATCGAGAGGACTCATATCCCACACATGTGACATGCCATGTAGGGACCCACATCTTCGCAGAGTATTCATCAGTTTTAAATTGTTATAAATGGAGCCCATTCTTCGATAATCCAGACCATTGGTCTACTGTGCCATACCATGGATAGATCATGACCCGAAAGTCTTCCTTTTGAAGATCCCAATTACCTATGGGACATTTTACTGTTGAATGTGGACCGTTGTCGTTTCTTCTTTTTTCAACCATCTATCCTTCTGTAGGCTGAAAAACTTCAGTATTATTCTACGAAGTAGATTTTTGTGCCTTACTCCATACATGCTGGGACACTACAGATCAACGGTTCAGATTACTGAACAATGGGCCAGACTTGTCATGCACTGGGATTACGAAAACTGTGGTTGCTGGCCAGCCACAAGTCAATCCGGACCGTTCTTCTTGTGGGCCCCACTTCCAATGATGCTTTGTATGCAAACCGTATGATTCGGAGAATTTACAAGTTGAGGTAGCAACTGATCAGATCTAGGCCGGGTCACGGTCAATCCAAGCCCTACTATTTCCGTTTACTAATCAGGCCCTTGATTTTAGGCCGAACCTGTATTTAACTTTGTAAACGGGCCTATTTTGGGCTTTGGTAGAGCCCTAGTGGGCAATTTGGGAAAATGTGGGCCCAGGCATGGCCCGTTTAATAGTTAAGCTTCAAAATCGGGAGCGGATCAGGTGAGACCCCGGATCCACCGAGGTAGGTGGGACCCCTGACTGTGGGGCTCACAGTGATGTATTGCCTTAAATCCACACCGTCCAACCATTTTGAAAGATTATTTTAGGTTATGATACTAAAAATGAAGCTCACCCAAATCTTAGGTGGACCACACCACAGAAACAGACGTTATTGAATCTCTACCATTGAAAACTTCATTGATTTTCAATGATTCCATCAAAATGTTTATTTTTCATCCAACCCGTTGATTATAAGGTCACAAACACCTAGATGAAGAGACCACATAAATATCATCTTGATCCAAAGCTTTTGTGGCCCACAGGAAGTTTCTAATGGTCGATCACCACTGTTTCCTGTACTATGGCCCATCTTGAATTTGGAACTGCTTCATTTTTAGTATCATGCCCTAAAATGAACTTTCAATACGGATGGATGGCGTGATGTATTCATCTACATCACAGTGGCCCCACATCAGGGGTCCCACCCACCTTGGTGGATCCGGGGTCTCACCTAATCCGCTCCCTTCAAAATCAGGCTCATAAGTCGAATCATGTCATTCAATGACCCGATACCTGATGGGCCAGCCTGACCCATTGCCACCGCTAGAGCAAACCCAGCCAACCGGTACTCTCTCTGGTCTTGAGTCGACTCAGAACTGAATCGGCCGGACCCGTCCAAATCTGGGGTGACTCGTTGCGGATAGGCTGCCATTAAGTCCGAGTCGACTCAGAAGAGGCTTATGGCACTCGTCCAGGTGGCAAACCATGCACCTAACGGAAGCGGATTGCGTGGTCTGACACCCTCCACCGACCTCCAGTGTTGGCTGCGTGGTCTGACACCCTCCACCGACCTCCAGTGTTGACGTCACCAAATTCTATGAGGCCCACCATAAAGTATTTTTTATATCCATGCCGTCCATCCATTTTGTGACATTATTTTAGGGCATTGACCCACAAACGAGGCAGATCCAAAGGTCAAGTGGACCACACTACAGAAAGCAGTAGGGATTGAATGCCTACAATTGAAAACTTTTCAGGCCACAAGTTTTGGCTAAAGCTGATATTTCTGTGGCGTACTTCATCTAAGTCTGTGTGTAACCTTATGAGCAGGTTGGATGGAAAATAAACATATATCATGGTAAGTCTTAGCAAGGTTTAAACGGCGGGCGCCATTGTCCCCCTATTTCTATGGGATGGTCCACTCGAGTTTTGGATCTGCCTCAGTTTTAGTCCCACGCGGTGGACGATCTCGCAAAATGACGAAGGGTGGGGATATAACACATACATCATGTTGGGCCCACCTAAGTTGGTGACGTTAATACACCACCCAATCCGCTTCCCTAACTCGTCAGATCCAAGGCCCTCATGAGTGAGAGCGAATTACGCATGGCCTTACCCAGGACCGTCGAGTTATTGGGGCCCCACCTTAATGTAATGTATGTATTATATTATTTTAGGGCATTATCCAAAAATTGAAGCAGATCCAATTATCAGATGGGCCATACCGTAAGAAACAGTGGTGATTTACCGATGTACCATTAAAAGCTCCTTATGGCTCACCTTAATGTTTTCCGTATTGTTTATTTATCATATAATCTGCCTGGATGAAGGGAAAAAACAAATATCAGCTTGATACAAAACTTTTGTTGGTCATTAATGGTCAATCAACACCGTTTGCTATAGTATGGTCTACTTGATAATTGGATCTACTTCACTTTTAGGGATGATGCCCTAAAATGATATGGAAAAACAGATGAGCAGTGTGGATACAAAATACATACATTAAGTTGTGCCGACGGTAACCTCACGGTAAGGGCCAGTGAATCTGCTCCCCCTAAGGAGTGGGTCCCATTGTGTAGATACCTTATTTCCAAAGTACAATGATCCAGTGTCTAGTGTGAACCTCTGTGGGGCCCACCATGACGTCCATCAGATTCACCTTGTCCACAAAGTGTGCCCTTCAAAGTTAGGCCATGGATGTCAGTCTGACCGGAAACTCACGTGGGACACACCCTGCGAAGTAGGCGGGATGGGACGCCCGACCATAAGGACCTTCCGGGCTGTTTTGTGGGTCTCCTTTTGTGTGAATAGTTGCGAACGAAATAAGGCCGTCCAAATCTCAGGCAGGCCACACTAAGTGAATATAGCAGTTGTAGACATGATTTTTCATTGTTCCGTTTGGTGTGGCCCACTTGAGCATCTGATCGGGCTGACTTTTGGTCTCTAGGGTGAACATGGAGGCCAACTTGATGTACGGTTGTCATGCACCCATCACGGTGGCCCCTCAAGGCTCGACCTCAACATTAAGGACGGGGATCCATTCCAAAAATGAAAATGATATGATCATTAGCTGAGCTAGTCGTGTACAAAAGAAGGAAGCGGACTCGGTCCGTGACCATGGGCCCACCTTGGTGTATGTGTTGTATATCCATGCCGTCCATTCATTTTTCCAGCACATTTTAGGGCATGGACCAATCAGATCCAAATCTCAGGTGGACCACACTACAGGAAACTATGGTGGTCACTCATTAAAAACTTCCTGTGGTCATCCAGGTCCGTGTGACCTTACCAATATGTTGGATGGAAAATAAACATTATGGTGGACCCAAAGAAATTTCTAATGGTTGGCGTTCGAATACCACTGTTTCCTAAGTGTGGTCCACCTGAGATTTGGATAAGTTCCTAAAATGAGCTAAAAAAAACGGATGTACAGCGTGGATATACCACGCACACATCAAGATGGGCCCCACGGTCACGGCCTGACGGAATCCGGTCCCACAAAAGAATGGACGGATACGTATTTGTCAAAAATCAAATCTTTAGTTTGAACAAGCAGCCGCCACTCATTCGTCCTTCTAGAATAACAGAACACATTAAATAATGATTCTACGCGTGCGAGGAAGATTGAAGGTAGCACGCCTTTCTAAGATAAATGAATATGAGATCTAGGCCGTTCATCATGTAGGTTCCTTACTCCTCCCATAAGGAGTTCCACACGTACGGATAAACCATAGACCATTGATCAGTTTTTCCAACTATCCATTTGTCTACCTACTTGAAGAGTGCACTACCCTGATTTTAGATAATGAAATACTTACATTGTGGCCCACCTGATGGACGGTACGGATCTTTTACATGTGTGTCACGTTGGCCCTTGTCTCTCTTGAATCTTTCTTCACAAGATTCGCTTCATTTCACATATTCCATATTGAGGAATATTTTGACACTCTGCAAGAGTGTGATTGATGATACGCAGGCACTTAACAATCACTTAAATATTGTATACTTGGTTAATCAAAATTCACACTAAACCAACCAAATAATGTTTAACAGTTTATTTATATTGTGAAAACAAAATTATGCTTATTTGATTATCTGCCATTCAGATTGGTGGACACCAATTGGACGGCTAATAATGAAAAGCATCCAATGTCCTTATTCTGCCGATCTTATTTTCGGTATATAACTTAGAGACTCTAGATTTAAAAATTTATACGTTTTAGCTAGAGTTAATACATGCCACATGTACCATTTCCAATTGCATGTGTATGAAGCGTCATATGCAGCCTGAGTATCAAATAATTCCCGTTCCATATTGATATCACGCAGTCCTTTCAGATCGAAAACTCTTGCCTGACGTGCATGAGATTTTACGCGGGGCGCGTGCCTACTCACGTGAGAGGAAAGATTTTACGTGCATGAGATCCACCCCGTCCATCATGTACAACGCCCCTTATTTGTGCTTGATCCAAAAATTTAGCCTGGTTTATCATTTAGGTGGGCCATCTCATAAGGAATTATACCTAAAATCTCAAAATTCACGAGCTATGGCCCACCGCAGTTTTCGAATAGCATGAATATTTGGGAATGTTTCCATCCTGATGAGAAAACTTAGATTAATGGTTTGGATGAAATATAGGCACTACAGTGGGCTCTACTCGATGCTAATGGTTCGCATTCCATCCAACTGTTTCCTATGGTGTGTGGCCTACCTGAGTTTTAGATCGTCATAAATTTTTTCGTTTCTACCGTCAAGTAGAGGCAGCAAACCTGATGAACGGACTGGATCTCATGAAAGTTTGGCCCACTTTGGTTGTTACTTTCTCGGATGCCTAGCGGGTTTCTTTCAAGAGTGGGTTACATCCAAGAGTTGGTAAAGAAAAAGAAAAAAAATGAGTGGGACGCCCTGTGAAAGCGAACGTCTCTAGAATCTCTACCTTTCAAAGGGAAGTTATTTTTTGTGGGGCCCACGGTAATGTATGTATCTTATGCAAACTGGCCATCCATTTTTGGGCATGGATCCAAAATTGAAGCATATCCAAATTTCAAGTAGTGGGCCACATATACCGTAGGAAAGAGTGGGAATTGAATGCCAACGGTTGAAAATTTCTTAGGTCACAGAAGTTTTGGATCAAGCAAGCTGGTATTTGTGTTTTTCCTTATCCCTTTGTAATCTGATGAATAGGTAGACCACAAATAAACATTAATGTGAACCATAGCAAGGTAGACCACAAATAAACATTAATGTGAACCATAGCAAGGTTTCAACGGTGGATTATATATATACACCATACGAAAGAGTGAGAATTGAATTCCAACGGTTGAAAATTTCTTGGGTCACATAGGTTTTGGATCAAGCAAGCTGATATTTGTGGTTTCCCTTCATCCCTTCGTAATCTCATGAACAGGGTAGACCACAAATAAATATTAATGTGAGCCCTAACAAAGTTTCAACGGTGGACCATATATACCAAAGGAAAGAGTGGGAATTGAAAGCCAACTGTTGAAAATTTCTTGGGTCACAGAAGTTTTGGATCAAGCAAGCTAATATTTGTATTTTCCCTTCATCCCTTTGTAATCTTATGAACAGGGTAGACCACAAATAAACATTAATGTAAGCCCTAGCAAGGTTTCAACTGTGGACCATATAAACCATAGGAAAGAGTGGGCAACGGTTGAAAATTTCTTGGGTCACGAAAGGTTTGGATCAAGCAAGCTGATATTTGTGTTTTCCCTTCATCCCTTTGTAATCTTATGAACAGGGTGGACCACAAATAAACATTAATGCGGGCCCAGCAAGGTTTCATCTGTGGATGCCATTATCTCTACTGTTTCCTGATGTCTGGTCCAACTGAGCTTTGGATAGACTTCAATTTTGGGCTCATGCCCTAAAATGAGCTTGTAAAATGTATGGACGGCGTAGATAAGATAAATACATCATGGTGGGCCCCACAGAGTTTACTCAGTTCCCAAAATGCGTCCATCACATACGGGCGAGGCATCGCCACGGCGCAACTTGTGGTAACGTATCTGGCACAAAATCAGGTCGTTTGGCCCCACCGCATCGCTGTTATCTATGTACAACCGAAGGTCTGACTCACCATCAGGCGTGACTCATCTAGTGATCGGGTCATCCTGATTTTTTAGAATTGTGATCTTTCAGGTGGGGCCTATCCTTTTCATGGTACTGATGTACTACAGAAGTGGCCTGTTGCTGGAAAAGATAGTACGGTGCCAGAAGTTGTCTTGCAGTTGCCTGTATGTGATCAGTTCTCTCTCTAACAATCACACCGTTTCAGACAGTGGCCCACCAGATAATTGCCCAGTGCAGCATGAAGTGCACTGATACGTGGTCCACATTTTTCCACGGTGCATGGGTTTTCGATTATAACAAGTAAGGCCCGGTGATCCAGACCATTGGTCTATTGAGTCTTACTGTAGGTAGAGTATTCATAAAAGATCTTCCGTGATCGGATGATCTTTACCCTTTAATTTGGAACCTATAAACAGACGGTTAAGAAGAATAATAAAGCAGCAGGCTACATTCAACTGAAATCACGGGGACTCAACAGACCAATGTTCCTGCAATCTGGACTACTGAACCCATAAACCCGTCTTGTGAGAATAGAGAATCAGTGAATGCCATGCAAAAGAATCGGGCCCGTGTATTCACACGGTTCATCCTCCCACCAAGGTCGCTTGATGGGTCCCACATCCATCCCATATTTCTTATGGCGGGAATTACTATGGATGGGCACAGCTGTCGATTGATTATGGTACATCAATCACGCTCATCCAACCTTGAAGTGGAAATCTTCAAACGGAGAAAATTCATGGGCTAGGACTTACAATCGGCATGTTTTCCAAACATGTCCCATCATGATGGAAGATGACTTCTCTCGGATGGCATTTATTAAGTGAAATTATGTGGCATAGGTTGCTTCATTTTTTGAATACCATGCCCTAAAATGAGCCGGAAAAACTGATGGACGGCTTGGATATACAGTACATACATCAAGGTGGGCCCCACCCAGTAAACTATTTCATGGGCCTCACCTGACCCGCTGCCCATGGCATTTTAGTGCCTTCAGATTTTGTACGTGGCACGTGTGCATGGCACACGAGGCATCTGGTCTTCTCAGCCGCTAATTAATATTCAATGTGACCTTCGGTTCTGTGAGGGGAAAGGTTTCACATGCATGCGATCCAACCCGTCCATCAAGTACAACACCGCTTATTTGATCTTGATACAAAATTTTAGGCTGGATCACCATTCTGGTGGGCCATGCCATAGAGAATTATTCTTAAAACCTTTAAATTCACGTGTTATGGCCCACCAAAGTTTTGGAATAGCACGATATCTTCGGGAATTTTTCCATCCTGACGAGGAAACTTAGATGAATGGTTTGGATGAAATATATGCACTACAGTGGACCCTACTTAAAACCAATGGTGGGCGTTCCATCTCAACTATTTCCTATGGCGTTGCCAACCTGAGTGTTAGATCGTCATGATCTTTGGGTTATAAAATCAAGAAGCGGCAGCGTACCTAATGAACGGACTGGATCTCATGAAAGTTCGTCCCATGTGGTGGTAGGTACTTTCCCCATGTACCTACGTAAGTCACAGTAACGGGTTCCTTTCAAGAGGTTACATTCAAGGGTTGAAAAATAAAAATAAAAAGATATGGTGGGCCAGCAAAACGTCTCTAGATTCTCCACCTGAAACGTGACAGCTATTTTTGTGGGCACCACGTTCACATTTGTTAGCGTAAAATTCATGACTATTGGACCATCCAAAGTCTTTGCACGTGGATATCAGTTGGACCATTTCCATCCATTTCGCCGGATCCTTTTAGGTATGAGGCAAGAAATAAGCAAATCCAAATTTCAGGTGGACCACACCACAGGAAACAGTGGTGATTGACCATTGAAGACTTCTTAAGGGCCACCAAAGTTTTGGATCCAGCTGATATTTGTATAGTCCTTTCATCCAGGTCTTTGTGACCTTATCAATAGTTTGGATGGCAAATAAACATTCCGATGGCCACCAAGAAGGTTTTAATGGTAGGAGTTCAATCACCACTTTTTCCTGTGGTATGGTCCACCTGAGATTTGGATCTGCTGCAATTTTGGGCTTATACCCTAAAAGGATATGAAAAAAACGGATGGATGGCACCGATGTATCAAACATTCATCAAGGTGGGCCCCGCAATCAGGGATCTACCGAACTCGGTGGTCCGGGGATCCACCGAAGCCGCTCCGCTAATACGTGGAGCAATTTTTGTACGGTACATGGGTTTTCGATTATGACAAATGAACCCCATGGTTGGGTGATCCAGACCATTGGTCTATCGAGTCTCACTGTAGATAAGAGTATGTGTAAAAGATCTTCGTGATCGGATGATCTTTACCCTTCAAATCGAGACCTATAGACAGACGGTTAAAAATACAGATGAAGCAATGGGCCACATTCAACTGAAATCACCGGGACCCGACAGACCATTAATGGTTCCGCAATCTGAATTACTGAACCCGTAGACCCGAGTTGTGAGAATTGGAAATCAATGTACACCATGCAAAAGAAGCTGGCCCACGGATTCACACGAATCATCCTCCCACAAGGATCTCTTGATGGGTCCCACATCCACTCCATATTTCTTGTGGCGTGCATTGCCGTGGATGGGCACAGCTGTGGATTGACTATGGTACAAAAATCACGCCCATAGAACTTTGAAACCGAAATCCTCAACGGTCCACATTCAACGAGGAAAATTCATGTACTAGGGACTTATAATCGGCATGATTTTCGGAACATGGCTCATCAGGATGGAAGATGACTTCTATCAGATGGACGGCTCAGATCATTTTGACATATGCCAAAGTACGATGGCTCAGTCGGCTCAACCTGTGTTTCTGTGGCAGGTTACGATGGGCAGCGGATTAGGTGTTGCCCAGGTAACAACTCAGTGGGTGTTACCCTTACTTAAAATCAGCACTATTTTCCTATATTGTGGTCCACATGTGATTTGGATCTGCCTCATTTTTTGGGGTCATGTCCTAAAATGATCTGAAAAAATAGATGAACGGCATGGATGAAACACATACATCATGGTAGGGCTCATAAAGTACCATCCAGTAGCTATTGACAGTGTCAGTAGACAATCCGCGTCCCTTCCATAGGCAGGTCAATACATAAAAATCAGATAGAAGCTGTCATATCTTCTGTGGGGCCCAGAAATGTGAATAAAGTAAAATTCCCTGAATCTTCAAAATCACGCGGTGTGGGATGCATGCGTCTTGGTTACGGCTGGTTTTCCACTATTCCCTTCTTCGTTTGGGTGAGTTACACTTTATTTACCAAGTTTGACTAAACACACACCAGGGTGGCCGCACACACAAGCCTATGGTTGTTATGTTGACGTGGTGGAGCTTTTTCATATGCGTTTATATGTATGAGTCTCATTCGATGCCGTCCTGTGGACAAACACTTGCATGTAAAAACTATTGGGGCTGCAGAAGTAACTTAGGGGAGAATAAATAAAGTATATACAATCATAGAAGCAAATTCAATCACAAAAGACAAATGAATTTTACACAGAAAAACCTTTGTAAGGAAAAACCACCACACAATGCAAATAAAAGACAAAGTTATAAAATATGGAGAACACTTACAAAATCACCGAGAGAGAAAAATCCTAGCCTTTGCTCCTCCCAAAACCCTCTAACACATTTAGAACTCAAGTATTAAACATTAATCTCGATTACACACATATATCTAACATGAAATCGACATTAGAAAGAAAATGCGCACAACCACGCGCATCATAGACTGATTTGGTTGATCGGTCGATAACACATGTTTCGACAGGTCGAACATGACAATAATTGTCTAGAGAGTTTCACCATAATTCTGAATATATTCGACCTGTCGAGCCAGGCTGGTCGATCGGTCGAACACCTTGCACAGATTGAAGGCTCAATACAACAATCTTCATCAAGGTTTCAGTTAGCGATTTCATTCATCCTTTTATTCCATCCACTATCTCTAATTTGTCTCCATCATAGCTCCACCAGCTTCTTGTGCACACTCCGTTTTCATTCTATCTTCGCCAGACCCAGAGAAATAGAATAAAACTTGAACTTCTTTGTAGGGATCACCTTCGTAAGCATGTCAGCCAGATTCACGCTTGTATGGATATTTTCCAGAGTCACACCGCCTCCCTCAAGCACCTGTCGGATAAAATAATGACACACATCAATATATTTAGTTCTAGAATAGTAAATCGAGTTCTTCGCTAAATGGATAGCGCTTGCGCTTTCACAATTAACCGACACGACCTCTTGCTGAAGCCCGAATTGATTTATCATTCCTTTTAACCAATTTGCTTCCTTGAATGCTTCCGTCACCACCATACACTTAGTTTCGATTGTGGAAAGAGTCACTACAGACTGAAACTTCGATATCTAACTGATTGCTTCACCCACTAGCATAAACGAGTAACCCAAAGTCGACCTTCTATTAGTCCACACTACCCGCGTAATCTGAATCCACGTAACTTACTAACTCATCCACTAATTTCTTAGATGTCAAGACGTAATCCTATGCACCTCGAATATAATAAAGTAGCCATTTCACTGTCTCCCAGTGTTGCTTGGTGGGGTTAAACATGAATCTGTTAACAACACCCACTGCATGTGAAATATCCAATCTCGTAAGACCATGATGTACATCAAGTTGCTAACTGTACTCGGATAAGGCACACGAGACAACCTGCTTTTGATAGCTCATGTATTTGATTAAACTAACTGAATTGGAATAAGTTTGGTTTAAGATCAATTATAAGTAACTTTTTTCTTAAAGTTACTTAAGTAGCTTATCTTAAGGGCCAGTTTGCTGCGTGGGCATAAATGGAATTAGGTGGGATGAAATTGCATTGGGTCCTGTGCAAATTCCATACAGGGTTTAGAGGCGATGTGAAGGGTTGAGATAAGGTGGGATGGAATTGCATTTGGTCTTATGTAGAATTTCTAGTGGATTTTAAAATCCCCTATATCTGTGGGGCCCACATTGATGCATGTGTTTTATCCATGCCATCCATCCATATGCACCCTTTACATGTGACATTTGAGTTGTAAATGTGTGCAAGTGACTGACATTAGTTGTGAATTTGGTCCAATATTGATTACAATTCCATGGTCCACCAAACATGGGTTTAGCTAAATACAATGTTTTTCCATAGGAAAATTCTAATCCCAAACATGGGAATTGGATAGTGGAAATATCATGGTATTTCTAGACGTGTAATCATTGTGTGATACTGATGTTAATCCCATCTAATGTAATTCCATCCCATTTAATCCTACCGACCAAACAGGTCCTAAGTAACTTACCATCTAACAACTTATTTTAAGTAACTTACAAGCCAACAACCCCTTATGGCTTGTTTGGATACTGTCAAATAAGGTACTTTTTCTACGTACAGTAGTAGATAAGTAAGTTATTTTTTTAGAGTAAATGACTTTACTCAGTTCTGTTTGGATAAGAGTAAATGAAATGCATTTGAAATATAAATATTTTGTTTGGATGGGAGTACATGGGAAGAATTGGAATGCAATGGAACTCTTCAATATATTAACAGGAACATGTATGATATCCTAAATCAGCTTTAATATCCCAAATTAGTGTACATATGTGATATTTAACAGAATAATTGTAATAAGCCTATTGAAATATATATGTTAGCCAAAAATGAGAAAATTTCAAGCCTTGGGTGGGCCACCAATGTAAGGATTACAAACGAGCAACTTGTCAAACGTCCATTTAGATGACCACCTTTAGATGGTTTAGATCATTCTATTGGTGTGATTCGTTTAAATGGCCAACCTTTAGATTGTTTAGATCATTCTATGTAGCCAACAATTAGATTATTTCGAAGTATCATCAACATGCCATGTGTATGTTGGACATATGCGTAGTGGCATCTTTGTTCACAGATGCCCATTTAGTTCCAATTCTTCTCTTAAAAATAGAATTTCATTTACATGCCCATTTACTCCCAATTAAATTTTTATAGGACCTACCATCATGATTATATGCAATCCACTCTAACCATCAGATGACACACTAAACACTATGGTGGGGATCGAGTTTTTATATGCCACCAGAGTGGACAACCCATTTTCCTTCTTTCTATTACATAAACACTTAATAGTGCCTAATCTATATAAGTAATTTATAGTGTCTTGTGATGACTAGAGCAGGTGGGTGGTGTTGGAAATGATGCGTGATGTGTTTTCCATGACAACATGACATACATGTGTAATATCCACTTAAATGACTGTATTAATCCGGGTATTATTGTTATGAAAAAATATTTTATCTACTAGTTTTTATTGCTTTTAAAAATGATGTTAATGATTTTTTAATAAAAAAAATTTACGCGATGATTCGGAATGTATGGTGTTATAGTCAAATTGCTGTGGTCGAAGATAGCGAAGACTCGAGACGTGCGAGCATCTTTACGACAGTATTCGACAAGCAAGCACCCTCATGACAGTATTCAACTCGGGAGCCCACCTGGTCGAGGCTCGCATCTTGGACAAGTACAACGCACAACCACCGAGTCACCGAGCCCTTATGGTCGAGGCTCGAATATTAGGAAAGTACGAAATACCTTTCTGGGTATACGAGTCTCTCAATAATGGTCGTCGAAAGAGTTTGCGTCTCAAGTCAGCGAGGAGTTATCTTCAAGCCCGAGCGTCCTCCGCCTTTTCAGTACCAGCAGCCCATATAGATCAATGTTGGGCCCATCTTGATTCATGGTTCTGAACCTCAAGGGATCGTCATCAGGGAACGTAATTGACTAGAGGTCTAATTGGACTTGGACCATTCCCTTATCTCGGGATCAATAGGATAAACATCTTATCCTCAGAAATCAGTGGTAATCTTGATGTCTTGCGTAATAGATTGGGTCATTTGGATCTATATAAATGAACGGCTTCATCGATAAGAAAGGTACACAATACGCAATCCCTAAGTCTGAAATCCCGTCCTTTCCTTTTACAATATATCCCGTCTAACTTAGACTTCGGAGGGCCAGCGGCTGGACGCCGGCCACCCTTAGTTTTCCTTGGTGCCCTTTCAAGTTTGGAAGAAGGCTGTCTTAAAGGAAGGTGAACGTCTGAGGGCCTCTGTTACCAAATCCGACGTAAACAGATTAGCGCCGTCTGTGGGAAGTTTTGATCATCAAGGTTAGTCACTCTCATCACTGATCGATGTCCTCCCACCATGCCACCCAAAAAGACAGTTCATCTTTCCACTTCAAGGTAGACGCTACCCCCGCCTGACATTACCGAACCAGCGCCCATCCCTCAGACTACTTCGACGGGCATCCCCCAAGAAGATCCCAACGTGCCATCGCAAAACCCATTATTCGATGCCTCCGGAAATCAAGAAGATGTCATGCGTTTCCTCGGAAACACACTTCTAATCCTCAACGCTGGATTTCAAGCCTTATCTAATCGGCTTGATCAACATTTCCCGGAGCCCTAGCGACAACCTTCTGAAGGGCTGCCGGTGCAACCTATACTAGTGGCTTCCAACCATTCCGCAGACGAGCCACAATTCTAGCCAAATCATCCTCCATCAAATCAAATGCCACTCCTCAACCAAGCCCCTGTACTGCCCCCGCATTCCATACACTCCAGTACTTCCCGATAATAGCAATCTCAGGGGTCCACCGTTGAAACGTCAGGTTATACCTTATCATGGGAAGGAGACCTCAAGAGAATCCACAAGCGTTTTGACGATATGGAACAACGATATCAGGCAAATTGACCATCTGCTGCTGTGGCGTCGATACATCGATCCGAGTCTCCTTTCACCTGCGAGGTCATGGAGGCACCTTTACCTAGGAAGTACCGCACGCCCGTCATTACCCCGTATACAAGTATTGGCAATCCTCTCGAACACCTGAAAACGTATAAGTCTCTTATGGAGCTGGAGGGACATGGGTCAGAAATTATGTGTAGGGCTTTTTCCCTAACCCTAAAAGAGGCAGCTCGTACATGGTTCAGGGGGCTAAATCCCCGATCCATTGGGTCCTTCGCACAGCTATCAGAGCTATTCCTCTCTCAATTCATGGGAAGCATCCGTACTAAAAAGCCGGCCTCTCACCTAATGGATCTGAAGCAGCAGCATGGGGAGATGATAAAGGAGTTTACAGTACGGTTCACTGCAGAAGCCGTCCAAACTGAAGGTTATACCGAAGAAAAAGGCCTCACCGCCCTCATAGCCGGAATTACAAGCGAGAAATTTAGATTTGCTCTAAACAAAAACCCTCCTAAAACTATGGCAGAATTCCAAGCAAAGGCTCAGAAATATATCAATGCAGAAGAAGTCGCTTTGACACGTCATGGTATACAGGGCAAGAAGCGCAAGCCGGAGGAAATCTCTCCCCGGATAAGAAATATCTGCGTGATAGATGGGACCGCTCCCTTAAGAGGCCTTACTCTAGTAAATATCATAATTACACCCCTCTTATCCAATCTTTGGAGAAAGTATTAATGGAGATCAAACACAAGCCTTACGTGAAGTGGCCTTCAAAGATTAAATCTGATCCCGAAAAAAGAGTAAGAATAAGTATTGCTATTTCCACAAGGATCATGGGCACAATACTCAAGATTGCATATCTCTGCGAGATCACATCGAAGCTCTTATTCGGAAGGGTCACCTTCGAGATTATGGTGTCCGACAAGGTCAGTCACCTAAAAGGATGGAAGATTCGCAACACCAGAAGAAGTCACCTCACCGCCCTACTTCACAAGAAAGCCTTGAACCCATTGGTGAGATCCGGACCATCGCCGGAGGACCAGCTTGTGGGGGAGATTCTCAAGCTTCAAGAAAAGCATATACTCGCAAAGCGTCTCATAAGCCCCAACATATCTATTGGTTAGAAAAGACGCCCGATACGACGAAACCCAGCAATCCTCCGATTTCTTTTTCCCTTGAAGATGCAGAAGGGATTCACTTCCCTCACGAAGATTCCATTGTGGTCGAATTAAAGGTATTAAATTATCTGACTCATCGTATTATGGAGGATACAGGTAGCTCTGCTGATATTCTCTACCTGGAGGCTTTCAACCAAATGGCACTCGCCAAGAGCCTGCTCCCTCTCGTCGGCTTCGGGGGCGAAGTAGTAACACCTGAAGGGAACATTGACCTTCCAGTTATCTTCAGTGAAAGCCCAGCGAAAACGACTATCTTCGTAAATTTTCTCGTGGTAGATCGAAGATCAGCATATAACGCCATTTTGGTTCGACCTTCGCTCAATAAGGTAGGGGTAGTGTTACACCCTTTATACTTGTGCATAAAATTTGCTACTCCAACTGGAGTCGGGGTTGTATGAGGACATCAAAAGGAAGCACGGGCGTGTTATGAAATCGCCGTACAGGACCGAAAGAAGGCCCAGACGACACCAGTTCTGATGGTGGCAAAAGATTCATCAAGTCCTCCGATGGCTACCTCGTTGGACCCAAGGGAGAGTGCTCTCCAATCAGGAACTCCAGGGGAAGAGACAGTTGCAATCCACTTAGCTGAAGATGATTCGTCCAAAATTGTCTACGTTGGATCCTCTTTAAGCAGCGTCTTTCAAGAAAATATGGTCCGATTCCTCACCGAATATCAAGATGTGTTTGCCTGGTCTCACGGAGATATGCTAGTGCTACAACCCGAAGATTGCACACCCAAGTGCAGGTAGCGAAGTAGTAAAATACTCGGTTAGACCGAGGTCGATCCACAGGGATTGGGGTTAAGAACACTTAGAGGAATTAGTTTAGGTGAGTGAGATGAAATTTGGTTTAATCCACAAGAGTGGAGCAAGTTGTGTGTGGTGAAAGACAAAAATAGAAAAGGGGCTAAGGCATTAGAGATCCACCTTTGTTTTATCCACAAGGTTTGATTCAATGGTCCAACTATAATTCAACTGGAATCGAATAAATATCCGTTCCAATCGGAAGATAAAACGGTTAAACTACTTGCATATTTCATAAAAGATGGTGATCTAAACTGATTGATTTGACCATGAAGCACTCGTTGGTTGATCGTAGGGAATTCCAAGCATCCACTGTGCCCAGAGTTGACAATGGATCAAGGAATTGTACAGATCAACAACTTTACCAACAAGTCAACCGATAAGATCACAATTCATATGATCAAATGCATACCTACAAGATAGGAGGCTTTGATTGACCGATCCAACCGTTAAGATCTCGTCTATCGATCGCAGGGAATCCAAAGCATCCAATGTGCCTGGAGTCTACAATGGATCAAGGAATTTTACAGATCGATAACTTTACCCGCACTAGCTCGATGACCGTAGGGAATCCAAAGCATCCAACGTGCCCGGAGTCGACGATGGATCAAGGAACTTTATCGATCATGAACTAGCTAATTGGTGTGCAAGGGATCCCAAGCATCCAACGTGCCCGGAGTCGACGATGGATCAAGGGGCTTGCATAACAATAGTGTCCGTCGAGGTGGATAACCAAACCAATCAACCAAAGAGAACTCCAACATTTACACCACACAATATTGAACCAAAAGAACTAAAGCTTGCAAATTTCTTTAAAGGCTTCACCCCTAGCCTTAGCTAGAGGTTTAGCCAACCATGCTACAATGGAAGACTAAATTCTCTACAAAAGAGAAAACTACTCTACATTACTTCTACAAAGGAAAAGAAAGAAAACTTAAAGAAGAGAAGAGAGGAGTTGTAGAGAATGGGATTTGAGGAGTGGGATGGGATGAGATGATTGAAATGAGGAGGAGAGGCCTCCTTTTATAGACTTTTGAGAGGCTCCCAAGCCTAGGTGGCACTCCAAACCCAAAGCAGATTTTTATTTAGGTTCGGGAATGGAGTTAGGCTTGGAGTGCCCAAAGTAAACTTTTCTTTTAGGTTCGGGCTTGGAGTTAGGCTTGGATGGACATGTGGCAAGAAAAGTACTCCAAGCCTAGGTGGCACTCCAAACCCAAAGCAGATTTTTAGTTAGGTTTGGGAATGGAGTGAGGCTTGGATGATGAGGTGGCATGATAGCCTTACACATGTGTGGGGAAAGGAGAGAGAGAGAGAGAGAGAGAGAGAGAGAGAGAGAGAGAGAGAGAGCTCCTCTCTTGGTTGCACATGAGAAAGGGAGTTGCTGGAGTTGATGGCAGAGTCGGTTGGATGCATGATCAACAGCTGGATCGACAATTGAGGGTGGAATGGTGGAGATGAAGAGCTGCTTCAACTGATGGAGGGGGGTCCAGATTGCTGAAGATGGTCTGATCTCCATGGCTGCTGAATGGACGAGATTTGGAGCAAGGATGGTGACGCTGGACGTAAATTGGATGTGGTCCTCCTTTGGACGACGGAGATGCAAGAAGGCTGCACGTATATGGAGTGCTGTGGATGGTGGATGATGTTGTCCACTGAATGTTGAAGACGGCCCTGCTGGATGGATAGCTTGTAATGTCAGTTTGCAGAGAAGCAACTGTTGTTGCTTGGACAGTTGATGAGCTGCTGCTGCTCTTTGTGCAGATGGTGGTGGATGGAGAAAACCGTCCATTGCTGGACGTTGAAGTATGCTGGAGTTGCAGCACTGCTGCTACACGTGTGAAGCTGGACGTTGATGGAGCTGCTGATGATGGACGTCCAGCAGCTGGATGATCAGCAGCTGGACGGGTGGAGTTGCAGCACTGCTACTGCTGGATGTGTGTTTGGAGGACGCTGTAGCTTGGACTGCTGGATAATCATCTTGATAGATGATCTGATGCTGGTGCTCACTGGACATTGAAGATGGCTGGACGTGCTGGATGTTTGGATCTGAATGGGGTCCACTATTTGGACGCTGGTGGAAGTAGCTTGGACGGCTGAGATACTATGGGCTAGAGCTACATGGATGACTGCTGACGCAGGTGATGTGGGCGATGATTGAAGATGAGCTGTCCACTTGATGCTGGCCGTTAATGGACGGCTGGAGATTGGAGCCCATCTTGATGGGCGGCTGAGCCGGTTCAGCTGGACGGATGTCCTCTGCTGGTGCTCAGCACGTGTGACTGAAGGTGTGGTCCACAGCGTTGCTGGGCTGTTGTTGGACGCTGGAGATAAGTGGGGTCCACAGTGCTGACGTTAGATGGGCTGGATTGATGGCTGATCATTGATGGACGATGCTGATGATGGCCGTGTCCAGCAGGTGGAGTTGATGGTGATCACACGTGCCAAGTGGCTGTTCTCCAGATGAAGGTGGATCCACAACGATGGAGATTGGCGTCCAACAGTTGGACGGTGCTAATGAAGATTGCATGTTTGAGGCTTGCTGTAATTGGATGGTGAAGAGGCTACTCCAAATGTTGATTGACGATGGTGATGATGGTGTTGGATTGCAGCACTTATGCTACACATGTGAGCAGAACTGGATGGCTGGTAGATGATGCAGCTTTGAGCGTTGGACGTTGGCCACTTGTTGGCCATGGATGGTGATGATGTTTGATGATGGACCACTGTTGATGGATGTGTTGCACAACTGATGATGATCACCCGCCGGTCCATTGGATTAAAGTTGATGAGGCAGCTTAGACACTAAATCAGTTGTCCATTGCTGATTGATGGTCATGGACGTTGGATGGACAGTCCAGCTTTTTGCCATTGCTTGTCATACATGATTGACGGTGTTGATGTTGAATGGATGGGCGTGGATTGATGGATTCCTGATGTCACATGTTTGGCATCTGGATTTCTAAAGAGACGATTGTGAGGCGGTTCACTGTAGAACATGATCCATCCATTTATTTTTACGATCTGGTTTCCTTCAAGGCTACCTCGATGGTTGATCTTGCTCTCTTTTGGCCTTTATACGCCCTGATTGGTTCAGATCTTGCCCAACCTCTCCTGATCACCTTCGATCTTGATTTCTTTTGGATGTTAAAGCGCCTTGATTGGCTTGGATCTTGTCCAACCTCTCCTGAACACCTGAAGACAGAAAATTAACCTAATGAGGGATAATTAACCAGAAAAACAATGATATTGCTCTTAACAACCAGGGTTAATTATATAATATTAGGTACTTATCAGCTAGGTATCGACCCCGGCGTTCTAGCACATCGTTTGAATATTGATCCTAAGTATAGACCTGTTCACTAGCGCCGACATGCCTTCATTGTAGAAAGGCAAATGGTAATCAAGGCTGAAGTCGAGAAGCTACTCACAGTCAATTTTATAAAAGAAGTTGACTACCCAGAATGGGTCGCGAACGTGGTTCTCGTTCGAAAAAACTAATGGCAAGTGGAGAATGTGTGTTGACTATTCAGATTTGAACAAAGCGTGCCCCAAAGACAGCTTCCCAACCCCGTGAATCGACCAGGTGGTCGACTCGACGGCAGGGCATGCCCTGCTCAGTTTCATGGACGCTTATTCTGGTTATAACCAGATTATGATGTATCCGCCTGACAGCCAGCACACTGCCTTCATCACTAACCGAGGCCTGTATTGCTACCAGGTAATGCCTTTTGGTCTTCAAAATATAGGAGCCACCTATCAACGCCGAGTCAACAAAATATTCGCCGCACAAATCGGCAGGAATATGAAAGTTTATGTCGACGACATGCTCGTGAAAAACGTCGTGGAAAACAACCACCTTACAGATCTTCGAGAAGCCTTCGACTTAGTGAGAAGGTATCAGATGAAGCTAAATCCAGAGAAATGTGCGTTCGGAGTATTCGCTGGAAAATTTCTTGAATTTATGGTCGACCATCGAGGAATCGAGGCGAATCCTGAAAAAATAAAAGCATTGATCGAGATGAAGTCCCCGTCCACGCTCAAAGATGTCCAACGTCTGGCTGGTCGCATCGCATCGTTGAACAGGTTCATTTCGCGAGCCTCTGATAAATGTTTACCCTTCTTTAAGCTCCTTCGAACCACCGCCAAATCTGATTGGGAGTGGACACCGCAATGCGAGGAAGCGTTCCAACAACTGAAGCAATATATAAGTGCACCCCCCTTTTTATCAAAACTTGTGGCACACGAGCAACTTCTTCTTTATTTATCTGTGTCTTCTATGGCCGTTAGTGCCGCTTTAATAAGAGAAGATTCTAAGGTACAAAGGCCTGTTTATTATATTAGTTGAGCGATGGTGGATGCTGAAACTCGGTATTCTGATATGGAAAAATTGGCCCTCGCCTTAGTCACTGCTGCCCAAAAACTGCGACCCTACTTCTAAGCCCACGCTATATTAGTGCCAACAAATCATTCATTAAGGCAGGTCCTTCAAAAACCCTGAGGTTTCTGGGTGATTAACCAAATGGGCGATTGAGATCAGTGAGCATGATATTTCGTTTTGCCCCAGGACCGCCATCAAAGGTCAAGCCGTGGCCGACTTCATCTCCGAATTCACATACTCCTCTCCCGGTGATAACTCTACGACCAGCGACCAGACCCCCTGGTCGGTCTTCGTGGATGGGTCTTCACGGGCCACCGGGAGTGGCGCGGGCTTAATCTTAGTCGCTCCTGACGGGTCGCGCTTCCTATATGCCTTGCGGTTTGACTCTCACGTCTCAAACAATGAAGCTGAATATGAGGCTTTGATCATTGGCCTCGAACTAGTAAACGTCCTCTCGATTCAGAGTTTACTTATTTATAGCGATTCTCAGCTTATTGTCATCAAGTGCTCGGCGAATTTGACGCACGGGAAGAATGGATGATTTTATATAAATCCCGAGTGCTCATCCTGCTTGCAAGGCTGAAGAATTATGAAATAATCCACATCTCTCGCGAGAAGAACAAACTCGCAGATTCTTTGGCAAAACTAGCCTCCGCACCCGAATCGGAGCTATTGCAATCTATTCCCATTGAGCACCTTCATGCTCCGAGTATCGAACAAACGACCTTCGAGCAAGTGACTGTGGTTTATCCCTCTCCGTGTTGGATGGACCCCATCGTCCTCTATCTCAGAGATGGATGTCTCCCGGATGATAAAAAATCTGCACAACAAATCCGTCATCGATTCTCCAAGTATACTTTACTAAACGGAACATTGTTATGCAAGAGTTTTACTTTACCCTACTTAAGGTGTCTTCACCCAGAAGAAGCACATCGCGTTCTGGATGAAATACACCAGGGGGCATGTGGTAACCATCCTAAGGGACGATCTTTAGCATATAAGGCGATGAGGCAAGGTTATTATTGGCCCACTATGAAGGCAGATGCAATTGAATTCTCTAAAAAATGTGACAAGTGTCAGCGATATTCACCCATACCTCGTGTGCCGTCCAAGCAAATGACGCCAATGGATGGCCCTTGGCCCTTCGCCCAATGGGGTGTCGATATCATTGGACCGTTGCCTACCGGGAAAGGTCAGAACAGATTTGCAATCGTGGCAGTCGATTATTTCACGAAATGGGTTGAGGCAGAACCATTAGCCAGAATTACTAAAAAACAGACCACTAAGTTCATATGGAGAAACATCATATGTCGTTATGGACTCCCCCATACTATAATCACCGACAACGAAAAATAATTCGACAATGCTGCGTTCGCAGAGTTTTGCGAAAAATGGAAGATACGTGGTGTTCGTACCTCCCCATATCATCCTCAGGCTAATGGATAGGTTGAAGCAGTAAATAAGATCATCAAACATCATCTAAAGACTAAGCTCGACAAATGTAAAGGCATGTGGCCAAAACTCTTGCCAGAAGTCTTATGGGCCTATAAGATTATGGCTCGCACATCAACAGGTGAAACTCCTTTCTCCTTGGCATTCGGCACCGACGCAGTGGTGCCGGTTGAAGTCCAAGTACCTTCGTATCGAATCGAGTAGTATGATCCCACTTGTAATCAGGAAGGCCTGCGACTTCATCTCGATCTCTTGGAAGAGCGGAGGGATGCCTCCCAGCTGCGAGCAGCAGCGCATTGCTCGGTATCGTGACGCCAAAGTCCGACCTAGAACCTTTCAGCTCGGAGATTTGGTTCTCAGACAGAACCTCGAAGTTCCTGCTCGTTCGCAGGATCCAAATTGGGAAGGTCCGTACCGAGTCACCAAAATGGTGCGACCCGATAGTTATTATCTTAAAGATATGCAAGGAAGACCCGTACGTCGCCCTTGACACGTGAAACATTTGTTACGGTATTTTCCTTAATTCGATGTAAGTTTGAACGATATTCTAATAAAGGTGGATTGTCTTTTGGTCGCTACTCCACTGTAGTGGACATGAATAGCCCCGAAGAGAATACATACATTCTCTTGGCCAATTCTCTACCCTTGGTAGAGTCAAAGTCTCAATCGATAGATCAGTCTATCTCCACGCGGATATGGTCACCAAGACCCCCGAATTGAGCCTAACTCATAACTACGTGAGTTAAGTATGAAAGCATTCAGTATACAAGAAAGGAAGAACGAAAGGAAGGAGAAATAAGATGCCAGCAACATCATCAAAAAGTGTTTTCTCATTCATTTCAATTGACAACAAAGTCAAATTGTTTACAAACGCAAAATTAATACATGAGATAGGTGAAGGAAAGAAAGCTGATCATTCTTGCGCATCAGTCGGAGGAGGAGTGGCACTCTCGACTTCCGGGCACACTTCGGAGATCCCTCCAGCTTGAGTGACCTCAATCACTTCGTTCTCGGCAGCTGCTCTTTCCTCCGCAGCTATGATGGCCGCGACCTTCTCGAATTCACCCATATCAAAAGATGGGGACATCCATTGCACTACTCGTACTGCGAATTCGCGACCAGCATCGTACGACTCATATATTTCATTGTCGTACAGCTGCGAAGTCCGGAACTCCATAATGGCTCGGGCTCCTTCTTCAGAAAGCATCTTTACAAGGGCTACTCTCTCCTCCTCCCAATGGATCGAGTCATTCTTGAGCTGTGTAAGGGTGAAGCGCTCTTTGTCCAGGTTGTCGCTGACTTCCTTGAGCTGCGACTTGATTTCTGCGAGCTCCTCCTCCAGCGAGATCTTGTCCTGACGGAAGATCTCTCTTTCTCTCTCTGCCTTCTCCTTTATATCCGTGAGTCTAGCGAAGTTGGAATCCAAAGCCTGATATCTGTCAATCAGGACTTGGATCTTCTCGACGAGGATCTTCCTTTCCTCAGTCATCTTCGCGATCAGGGTCTCACGGGACTTGATGACTTGGTCCCTTTCATGGACCGCCTTCTCTAGAGCCACCCTTTTCCCCTCAGCCTCATCTATTACACGACGAGCGGCCATGATATCACGCCTCGTTCGTAGGATGAGGTCCAAGCCCTGTAAAACAGAAGGAGGTTATGAGACAAGCTTTCGGAAGTTAACCAAGAAAGCAAACTACAGGGTTAAAGTAAAGCACATTTTACCTAGACCATCCTCACTCCCGCGTCAAGGAAGAGGTTTTCAGGACTTGGTTTAGGGAGGACACCAAAAGTTTGGGGGGAGATGTTGTCGAAGAGGAACTTGCAGATTGGGTGGAGATGGCTAGGGACGGTGAACGTTCCGACTCCAGAGGGCTGGGCTACGACTAGCCCAGCTGGGCTCGCATCTTGAGCAGTGGTCTGCTCGCAAGCAGGAATCATCTCGCAAGCACCTTCAGGCTCGTGAGATTCTTCGACTGGGGGGTAGTTTGCCCCTGCCCCGTCATTCCTCAGGGAATTATCGGCGACATCAATAACTGGTGGTTCAGGAGGAACCACCAGTGCAGGAACCGCTGGCGCATCCACCGCAGGTCTCAGGAAGAGGGGTTTGAGCAAATCCTCCTGTTCGATTAGATGGGTGAGAGGGACCGGCAGATGTCTTCTTCTGCCTCTTCGAGTTGGTGCCCTTGAGGCGAGGCAGTAACCCTCTCTTCTCCCCTGCGTTTGTCATCACGACCTCCTCGTGAGATATCAGTCCTGCAGCTGCAAGTCGAGAGGCTGACAGACAAGCCTCGATATGCCTGTCGCGAGCAGGAAACTTGTACACCTTCACGATCTTCTCGTGAATTCCTCCCTTCAGGTTCAGCTTCCCCAAAGTCGGGACACCTGCAAATATGAGCAGAGGTTAGCAACGCAAAAAACCCTAAATTGGCTCGCGAAACCCGCGAAGTGTGGAGTTGTGCCCACCTAAACAGAAAAAATGGCTCACCCCAGGGCCCCCAAATGTGGATCTTGTCTCAGACTCCCAGTGCCCGGAAGCATAAAACCATCGTTTCCTCCATCCGGGGTAATTTGAAGAGGGTTTCCCTAGGACAAAGTCATCCCGGTGCAAGTAACAGAGGTAATACCACCCTTCGCTAGAAGGTGCCTTCTTGAGTTGGTACATTCGGAGAAACTCTTCGGCGGTTAACTCTCCGTTACCATCTTGCGCCCAGAGAGCGAAAGAGTTTAGGATTACCCTTCATCCGTTTACAATAAGTTGCCCGTGGGCAATCTTATAACTCCGGAGTACACTGCGGATGAAGGGGTGGAGGGGAAGGCGCACCCCAAGAATGAAGAAGTATTCATAGAGGGCAACACAACCGGGGGGACGAGAATTTGGGGTTTCTCCCTCTCCGGGTAACCAGAGAACGACTGAGTCAGGGACCTGATATGTCTCCCGCAACTCATTCAGCCGGTCCTCCGTTATTATGGATGGGTACCCGAACGCAGAATACCTACCCCCCGAAACCCTCGCATTGTTGGAGGAAGAAGATTTCGAAGTAGCATCCCCTAGGGGGACGGTCTCCTCATCAGAATCTCTGGCCATGGAAGTTTACAAGATAAAAAGAAGAGAGGAAAAGAACACTCTGGAAGAGAAGAAGAATGAGGAAGCAGAGTTATACCAAAAACATCGGAGGAAGAGAATTACACCGGAGGAAGAGAGTTACACCAAGAGAGAGTAAGGAAAGAACAAGGGTTTTCGAAAGCTTCTGTGAAATTTTGAAGATTTGGCAGACTCCGTATATTTATAAGCAATCATTCTTAGGATTTGGCGACACGTGGTGATCGTCCGTTTGGTGTAGCAGTCGAACAGGCATGGCTATTAATTCATAGACACGTGGCGGGCGCCTCTTCATTTCCTCTCTACTGAAAAGCTGCGGAAGGCTGGCGCTCATTAATGCTAGCCCAATCATGTACGGCTTCATCTCCGATAAAGGTATTAGGCGGTTATGCAATCCAGTAAGTAAGTCCTTCCTTAGACTTCTCGGCGATAAGGACTTGGGGGGCATCTGTTATAGTCAAATTGCTGTGGTCGAAGATAGCGAAGACTCGAGACGTGCGAGCACCTTTATGATGGTATCCGACAAGCGAGCACCCTCATGACAGTATTTGACTCAGGAGCCCACCTGGTCGAGGCTCGCATATTGGACAAGTACAACGCACAACCACCAAGTCACTGAGCCCTTATGGTCGAGGCTCGAATATTAAGGAAAGTACGAAATACCTTTCTGGGTATACGAGTCTCTCAATAGTGGTCATCGAAAGAGTTTGCGTCTCAAGTCAGCGAGGAGTTATCTTCGAGCCCGAGCGTCCTCCGCCTTTTCAGTACCAGCAGCCCATATAGATCAATGTTGGGCCCATCTTGATTCATGGTTCCGAACCTTAGGGGATCGTCATCAGGGAACATAATTAACTAGAGGTCTAACTGGATTGGACCATTCCCTTATCTCAGGATCAATAGGATAAACATCTTATCCCCAGAAATTAGTGGTAATCTTGACGTCTTGCGTAATAGATTGGGTCATTTGGATCTATATAAATGAACGGCTTCATCGATAAGAAAGGTACACAATGCGCAATCCCTAAGTCTGAAATCCCATCCTTTCCTTTTACAATATATCCGGTTTAACTTAGGCTTCGAAGGGCCAGCGGCTCGACGCCGGCCACCCTTAGTTTTCCTTGGTGCCCTTTCAGGTTTGGAAGAAGGCTGTCTTGAAGGAAGGTGACCGTCTGGGGGCCTTTGTTACCAAATCCGACGTAAACATATGGTGTTGGAAAAAAACTCGAAGAAGCCGATCTTCTTATCTTTTCTTCCTTTCTATTGCCACAACAGACCTGAAGAGTAAGATCAAGCAGTTGCTGAAGACTTGCTGCATGGCATCTTCTAGTCTGCTCGACCTGACAGATGAATATTGACCCATATGTATGGACAGATGATTAAGAACACCATATCGTGCACAGGTGGTTGGCTATAAGACTTTATATATTACATATTGCATTTATTCTTTATATAGAACATCCCTTTCTAATTGTATGCCATTTGCTTTTGCTCAAGTCAATGATTTAATAGAACAACTACCTCGTTTATTAGAAGAAGATATTCGACATTGACTACGGAACTATATGATAAGGATTATTTATATGATTGTTGGTTTAAAACTTGTATTATAGATTTTTGGTTTTCAGCTTGTATATGGAATCCTTGTTTAAGGAATTTGAGGATATTTAATGTAATTTGATTGATATTTATATATATTTAATGTTTTATGTTTACATGGGTGTTTTGTAGATATTGGACGAATGGATGGTTGTGGATATTGGATGAATGGATGTGGATATTGGAGTGCATTTGCAGGTTTTATAAGTGTGTGGGCATAAGCATAGCCCTAAGCCTCCTGTTTTCGAATTATATATATATATATATATATATATATATATATATATATATATATATATATATATTAAAAAGTAAGCTATCGATATTCCACCAAAATGATAGTCATGGGTTGACGAAAGTTGAGACGCCGAAAACTTAAAAACAACAGCGGCCTTAGGCCCTCAAATTATTTTTCTCACCCAGAACAACGACTATAAGCCGTCGATTTCTAATTGAATTAATTTTTTTTTGAATCAGTGTATTCGACAATCATTTCTATGTCGTTAAAAAAAATTCAGGGGTTTGGGACTGCCGAAAATTGAGTTAGTCGCTGAAAAATTTAGCAACAATTTTCGACACCAAAGGCAGCCGAATTCAACATAAAACGGTGTCTCATGGCCCCCGAAAGCGAACCCTTTTCATGTAGTGGGTGGACTATACCACAAGAAACAATGGTGACTAAATACGTATCATTAAAAATTTATTAAGAACCACTGAAATGTTTATTTTCCTGTTGATGAGTTCACAAAGACTTGGATGAATGGGCAACACAAATATGAGCTTGATGCAAAATTTTGTGGCCCATAAGAAGTTTTTAATGGTTAATCATCAATATTTCCTCTTGTGTGTCAACCTAAGATTTGAATTACTTCATTTTTAGGATCACGCCCTGTAATGGGTTGTCAAAACATATGGACGATGTGGATGTAAGTAACATATATCAAGGTGGGCCCCATGGTCAAGGGATCCACCTACCTCGGTGGATCCCAGGATCCACCAAGCCGCGCCCAATAATGAGCAGATTAGTTGAGACCCTTAACTATGGGACTCACAGTGATGTAGGTAGGGGTGTCAATGGGTCGGGCCTGGGGTAGCTCTCGGCCCTGATTTTACACTATGGCTCGATCCTATTCAAAATTTTGATTTTTCAGGCCCAAGCTTGGCCCATTGACACCACTAGATGTAGGTTCCTTAAGTCCACACCATCCAACTATTTTTACAGCTCATTTTAAGACATGATCCAAAAAATGAAGCTGATTCAAGTCTTAGGTGGACCACACCATAGGAAACTGTCATAATTGAATCCCCACCATTAAAAATTTCATGGAATCCACAGGAATGATGATTTTCCATCCAACCTATTGATAAGGTCACAAACACCTAGATAAAGAGACTACACAAATATCATCTTGATCCAAAGCTTTTGTGGCGGACAAAAAGTTTCTAATGGTTAATCACCACCTTTTCCTATACTATGGTCCATTTGGGATTTAGAAGTGCTTCATTTTTTGGATCATGCCCTAAAATGAGCTTTCAATATGGATGGATGGCGTCAATAAAATCACATACATCACAGTGGGCCCCACAGTCAAAGGCCTCAGGGTCTCACCTAATCCGCTGTCAGGGGGAGAGGGGCTCTGAGGTTCCCACCGTGATGTATATGTTCTATCCACTTGTCCATCCATTTTGAAAGATCATTTCAAGGCAAGAACCCAAAAAAGAGAAAGATTAAAGGCTCAAGCAGACCACACCACATGAAGTTGTGGGGATTGAAAGCCTACTATTGAAAACTACTTCAAGGCCTCAAAAGTCTTGGATCAAGTTAATATTTATGTTTTCCCTTCATACAAGTCTATGTGACCTTATGAACAAGTTGCATGGCAATAAACATCACGGTTGGTTCTAGGAAGTTTTCAACAATAGGAGTTCAATCCCCACTACGTCCTGTGCTGTGGTCCACTTCAACCTTCGATCTGCCTCATGCCTTAAAATGATCTATTAAAATAGATGAACGGCATGGGTAAAACATATAAATCATGGTGGGTCCCACGAAGCCTTGACAGGATCGTCCATCTCTAACTAGGCTCGGGTGGGGTAGTACTAGGGTTGACAACGGATTAGATTATGGTCCTAATCCAATCCGAATTCGAATCAAATTCGGATCAAAATCTTTAATTAATCGGATAGGATTCCGATTGGGGTTGAGTCGATCCGGTAATGATCGGATTATAGGGGGTATAAAAGGAAAGGAAAACAAAAACTAGGCTCCGATTCGGTAATGATCCGATTATAGGGGTACTAGGCTACACTAGTTTTTTATCAGATTTCTATAAAGGAGTACTAGTTTTAATCGAACATATATAAATGAGTATTAGTTTTGATCGGATTTTGAAAAATTTAAATGGATCGGATTTGGATCAAACACTTGTAATCCGTATCATATTCGAATCATGTAAATCCTTAATCAGATCAGATTCAAATCAATACTAATCCGGTCAAAATCCGATTCGTTGACAACCCTAGGTAGTACCCCATCAGTGAGAGTGAATTAGGTGAGACCCCTGATCCACCAAGGTGGGTGGGACCCCTGTTTGTGGGCCCACTGTGATGTATGTGACTATATCGACGCTGTCCATCCATATTGAACGATCATTTTAAGGCATAATCCAAAAATAAAATAAAAAATGAAGCAGTTCAAAATCTTAGGTGGACCATAATACAGGAAACCGTTGTGATTGACCATTAAAACTTCTCGTGGGCCACAAAAACTTTGGAACAAGATATTTGTGTGGTCTCTTCATCTAGGTGTTTGTGACCTTATCAACAGGTTAGATAGCAAATAAACATACCGGTGGAATCCATAAAGTTTTTAATGGTGGGGATTCAATCATGACTGTTTCTTGTGGTGTGATCTACCTAAGATTTGATTGAGTCAGCTTTTTTATTTTTTTATTTTTGGGATCATGCCCTAGAATAAGCTTTCAAAATGGTCGGACCAGTGGATTTAAGGCACATATATCAAGCCCGAGTGGATCAGGGGTCTCCCCAATCCGGGCCCTCCCGCAATCCGGATTACTGAATCCCAGGGAGCGGATTCAGTAATCACCAAAACCCTCTAACACATTGAGAACTCAAGTGTTAAACCTTAATCCTGATTACACCCATATATCTAACATGAAATTGAAAATAGAAACAAAATGCGCACAACCACGTGCACCGTCGTCTGATTTGGTTGACTGATCGATGACACATGTTTCGACAGGTCGAACATGCCAATAATTGTCCAGAGAGTTTCACCATAATTCTGAATATATTCGACCTGTCGAGCCAGGCTGGTCAATCGGTCGAACACCTTGCATAAATTGAAGGCTCAATACAACAATCTTCATCAAGGTTTTAATTAGCGATTTCATTTGTCCTTTTACTCCATCCGCTATCTCTAATTCGCCTCCATCATAGCTCCACCGCTTCTCGTGCACACTCCGTATTCACTCTATCTTCACCAGACCCAGAGAAATAGAATAAAACTTAAGCTTCTTTGCAGGGATCACCTTCGTAACCATGTCAGTCGGATTGACGCTTGTATGGATCTTTTCCAAAGTCACACTCCCTTCCTTAAGCATGCACCTGTAGGATAAAATGATGACGGACATCAATATATTTAGTTCTAGAATAGTAAACCGAGTTCTTTGCTAAATGGATAGCGCTTGCACTGTCACAATTAACCGGCACGACCTCTTGCTGAAGCCCCAACTGATTTATCATTCCTCTAAACCAATCTGCTTCCTTGAGTGCTTCCGTCACCACCATACACTCAGTTTCGATTATGAAAAGAGCCATCACAGACTGAAGCTTCGACATTTAATGATCGCTTCACCCGCTAGCATAAATGAGTAACCCGAATCAACCTTCTAGTGTCAACATTACCCGCGTAATCTCAATCCACGTAGCCTACTAACTCATCCCCTAATTTCTTAGATGTCAATACGTAATCCTACGTATCTCGAATATAACGAAGTAGCCATTTCACTGCCTGTTGAGCTCTTAATTGTGCATATTCTAACCCCAATTCATCACTCATTATGCACGGTTTACACATTTAAAGGACCATTCTAATGCATGATTTGTAATTATAGGAACAAGATGGAGATTTCACTGATTCAAGGCTAAATGAGGCGCCTTACAAGCATTGAAGATCATAGGATGAAGGTTGAAGAAAGACCGAAGGAAGCCAAGGCAAGGAAAGAAGAGAAAAGAAGAAAGAAAGAAAGAAATAAAGAAGAAAAGAAGCTAGACCGGTCAGCTGACCGGTCAGCCAAAGAAGCCCGACCGGTCAAGACCGGTCGGCCACTCCCTTGGATGCACTCTACAAGAAGCTCAGCTTGGTCCGACCGGTCATGACCAGTCGGCTATAGCTGTTGGAACAAGCTCAACTTGGGCCGACCGGTCATGACCGGTCGGCCACGTTGCTGGACCAATGTATAAGTCAGTCCGACCGGTCATGACCGGTCGGCTATGCTCCCTGGACTATTGCAAGTGAAGACCAACCGGTCATGACCGGTCGGCCATGCGTAAAAACGGCTCTTTCTATTTTGATCTCCAGATTTCACTGCGCAATTGCATAAGTTTACGCAATTTCTGGAACTCTCTTGCGTATTGGACTCCTCCAAGCTATAAAAGGGTGTCTTCTCTTCATACCAGAGGAGGCTAGGACGTGGGGATTGCTCAGGAGACGGATTCGACTTCGGATTTCTAGTTTTCTTCCTGTTTTAGTTATTTTTTATGTTTTTAGAGGCTTCTAGTTCAAGGATGTTAGAGATGAACTAAAACCTCTTAGCTAGGGCTAAGAGGTGAAGCTTTTGATTCGTTTTGATGGATTAATGCAACCTAGGTTTCCTTTTGTGTTTTAATTGATGAATTTTAGTTCTATATGAGTTTGAATCAAGTACTATTTTGGCTTCTACTTTGATCTCTTGATGACTCTGGGCTCATGTGATTCTTAGTGATCCTAACTTAGTAACTTAGCTTTTTGAGCATTGTTCATGCTTGTGTGGTGCATTGATCTACCATCGACTCCGGGCATGGTAGACGCTTTGATTGCCTTGTATGCAATGGCCTAATCTTCATGTGGAAACTCATGTAACTAAAATTCTTATCTTTTGTTATATAATCTGAAATAGTTGTTTATTGATTGATTTTGATTTAATTAGAGTTCTAATCATGAGTTGTAATCAGGTTTAGTGACAGGATTTGGTGAAAACTATGGTTGTGAATCTCAACTAGATTGGATAGAGGCTTGGCCTATACAATTGAGTGTGCCCAAGGCCTGAGCATGGTTGTGGGAATCAAATCAGTTAATAAGCACTTGTTTTAGATAATTGTTGATTGAACCGCTCTATATTCCAATCGGATAGAGATATGAATTCGATTCCGATTGAGTTATAAGAGACCTAGTTGTGTTGATGCATTGAAACTTATCAAAAGTGGATCCTTGGCGCTCTAGTGCCTTTTTAGATTGAATTTACCTTACCCATTCACTGTTTAAATCCAAATCGCTATTTTTCAGTTTTAGCTCTTAGTGGGATCTTAATTACTAGTTGTTTTAGACAAATTCTGAGGATATCCATACATAAATCTCTGTGGGAACGATACTCGGTCTTTCCGAATTATTACTACTTCGCAACCCTACACTTGGGGAGTGAACACTGCCTTCCAGTGTTGCTTGGTGGGGTTAAACATGAATCCGTTAACAACACCCACTGCATGTGAAATATCCAATCTCGTAAGACCATGATGTACATCAAGTTGCTAATTACACTCGGATAAGGCACATGAGACAACCTGCTTTTGATAGCTCATGTATTTGATTAAACTAACTGAATTGTAATAAGTAAGTTTGGTTTAAGATCAATCATAAGTAACTTTTTTTCTTAAAGTTACTTAAGTAGCTTATCTTAAGGGCCAGTTTGGTGCATGGGCTTAAATGGAATTAGGTGGGATGGAATTGCACTGGGTCCTATGCAAATTCCATACAGGGTTTAGAGGTGATGGGAAGGGTTGAGATAAGGTGGGATGGAATTGCATTTGGTCTTATGTAGAATTTTTGGTGGATTTTGAAATCCACTATATCTGTGGGGCCCACATTGATGCATGTGTTTTATCCATGCTATTCATCCATATGTGCCCTTTACATGTGACATTTGAGTTGTAAATTTGTGCAAGTGACTGACATCAGTTGTGAATCTGGTCCAATATTGATTACAATTCCATGGTCCACCAGACATGTGTTTAGCTAAATACAATGTTCTTCCATAGGAAAATTCTGATCCCAAACGTGGGAATTGGATAGTGGAAATATCATGGTATTTCTAGACATGTAATCATTGTGCAATACTGGTGTTAATCCCATCTAATTTAATTCCATCCCATTTAATATTGCCGACCAAACAGGCTCTAAGGAACTTACCATCTAACAACTTAAGTAACTTACGATCCAACAACCCCTTATGGCCTGTTTGGATACCATCAAATAAGGTACTTTTTCTACGTACAGTAGTAGATAAGTTATTTTTTTTAGAGTAAATGGTTTTACTTAGTTGTGTTTGGATGGGAGTAAATGAAATGCATTTGAAATGTAAATATTTTGTTTGGATGAGAGTAAATGGGAAGAATTGGAATGCATTGGAACTCTTCAATATATTAACAGGAACATATATAATATCCTAAATCAGCTTTAATATCCCAAATTAGTGTACATATGTGATATTTAACAGAATGATTGTAATAAGCCCATTGAAATATATATGTACTTGGCCATAAATGAGGAAATTTCTAGCCTTGGGTGGGCCACAAATGTAAGGATTACAAACGAGCAACTTGTCAAGCGTCCATTTAGATGACCAACCTTTAGATAGTTTAGATCATTCTATTGGTGTGATTCGTTTAGATGGCCAACTTTTAGATTGTTTAGATCATTCTATGTAGCCAACAATTAGATTATTTCAAAGTATCATCAACATGCCATGTGTATGTTGGACATATGCGTAGTGGCATCTTTGTTCACAGATGCCCATTTAGTTCCAATTCCTCTCTTAAAAAGAGGATTTCATTTATATGCCCATTTACTCCCAATTAAATTTTTATAGGGCCCACCATAATAATTATATGCAATCCACTCTAACCATTAGATGACACACTAAACGCTATGGTGAGGATTGAGTTTTTATATGCCACTAGAGTGGACAACCCATTTTCCTTCTTTCTATTACATAAACACTTGATAGTGCCTTATCTATATAAGCAATTTATAGTGTCTTGTAATGACTAGAGCAGGTAAGTGGTGTTGGAAACAACGCGTGATGTGTTTGCCACGACAACATGACATATAAGTTCAATATCCACTTAAATGACTGTATTAATCTAGGTATTATTGTTATGAAAAAAATATTTTATCTACTGGTTCTTATTACCTCTAAAAAACAATGTTAATGATTTTTTTTTTTTTTTTTTGTTTTTGTTTTATGCGATGATTTGGAATGTATGGTGTTGGAAAAAAAAACTCAAAGAAGCCGATCTTCTTATCTTCTCTTCCCTTCTATTGCCACAACAGACCTGAAGAGTAAGATCAATATAAATTTTGCTCAAGCAGTGCTGAAGGGCTGCTGCATGGCATCTTCAAGTCTGCTTAACCTGACAGATGAATATTAACCCATATGTATGGACAGATGATCAAGAACACCATATCGTGCACAAGTGGTTGGCTATAAGACTTTATATATTACATATTGCATTTATTCTTTATATAGAACATCCCTTTCTAATTGTATGCCATTTGCTTTTGCTCAGGTCGATGATTTAATAGAACATTTACCTCGTTTATTAGAAGAAGATATTTGACATTGATTACGGAGTTGTATGATAATGATTATTTATATGATTGTTGGTTTAAAACTTGTATTATAGATTGTTGGTTTATAACTTTTATTATAGATTGTTGGTTTTCAACTTGTATAAGGAATCCTTGTTCAAGGAAGTTGAGGATATTTAATGTAATTTGATTGATATTTATATATACTTAATGTTTTATGTTTATATGGGTGTTTTGTTGATATTGGATGAATGGATGGTTGTGAATATTAGAGTACAGATGGCTTGTGGATATTAGATGTAATTTGATTGATATTTATATATACTTAATGTTTTATGTTTATATGGGTGTTTTGTTGATATTGGATGAATGGATGGTTGTGAATATTAGAGTACAGATGGTTGTGGATATTAGATGAATGGATGTGGATATTGGAGTGCATTTGCAGGTTTTATAGGTGTCTGGGTATAAGCATAGCCCTAAGCCTCTTGTTTTCGAATTATATTTTTTTTTGAAAAAGTAAGCTATCGATATTCCACCAAAATGATAGTCATGGGCTGACAAAACTTGAAAGGCCGAAAACTTAAAAACAACGGCGGCCTTAGGCCCTCAAATTATTTTTCTCACCTAGAACAACAACTATAAGCCGTCGATTTCTAATTGAATTAATTTTTTTTTAATCGTGTATTCGACAATCATTCTATGCCGTTGAAAAAAATTCAAGGGTTTGGAATAGCCAAAAATTGAATTAGTCGTTGAAAATTTAGCGACAATTTTCGACACTAAAGGCAGTCAAATTCAGCATAAAACGGTGTCTTATGGCCGCTGAAAACGGACCTTTTTCATGTAGTGGGTGGACTATACCACAAGAAACAATGGTGACTAAATACATATCATTAAAAATTTATTAAGGACCACTGAAATGTTTATTTTCCTGTTGCTGAGGTCATAAAGACTTGGATGAAGGGGCAACACAAATATGAGCTTGATGCAAAATTTTGTGGCCCATAAGAAGTTTTTAATGGTCAATCATCACTATTTCCTCTTGTGTGTCAACCTAAGATTTGAATTACTTCATTTTTGGGATCACGCCCTGTAATGGGCTGTTAAAACATATGGACGATGTGGATGTAAGTAACATATATCAAGGTGGGCCCCATGGTCAAGGGATCTACCTACCTCGGTGGATCCCGGGATCCACCTAGTGAGTGGATTAGGTGAGACCCCTAACTATGGGACTCACAGTGATGTAGGTAGGGGTGTCAATGGGCCGGGCCGGGCTTGGGGTAGCTCTCGGCCTTGATTTTACACTATTTCGAGCCGGGCCATAGGGCCAGCCCTGTTCAAAATTTTGATTTTTCAGGCCCAGGCCCGGCCCATTGACACCCCTAG
Organism: Liriodendron chinense; assembly: GCA_003013855.2. Taxonomy (NCBI): domain Eukaryota; kingdom Viridiplantae; phylum Streptophyta; class Magnoliopsida; order Magnoliales; family Magnoliaceae; genus Liriodendron; species Liriodendron chinense. Next base: position 4,431,048 of record ML058335.1, read on the forward strand.
ATGTAGGTTCCTTAAATCCACACCGTCCAACCATTTTTACAGCTCATTTTAAGACATGGATAAAAAAATGAAGTTGATTCAAGTCTTAGGTGGACCATACCATAGGAAACCGTCATAATTGAATCCCCACCATTAAAAATTTCATGGAATCCACAGGAATGATGATTTTCCATCTAACCTATTGATAAGATCACAAACACCTAGATAAAGAGACTACACAAATATCATCTTGATCCAAAGCTTTTGTGGCTAATAGGAAGTTTCTAATGGTCAATCACCACTTTTTCCTGTACTATGGTCCATTTGGGATTTAGACGTGCTTTATTTTTTGGATCATGCCCTAAAATGAGCTTTCAATATGGATGGACGGAGTCAATGAAACCACATACATCACAATGGGCCCCACAGTCAAAGGCCCTGGGGTCTCACCTAATCCGCTATTAGGGGCAGAGGGGCTCTGAGGTTCCCACCATGATGTATATGTTCTATCCACTTGTCCATCCATTTTAAAAGATCATTTCAAGGCAAGAACCCAAAAAAGAGAAAGATTAAAGGCTCAAGCAGACCACACCACATGAAGTTGTGGGGATTGAAAGCCTACCATTGAAAACTACTTAAAGGCTACAAAAGTCTTGGATCAAGTTAATATTTATGTTTCCCCTTCTTACAAGTGTATGTGACCTTCTGAACAAGTTGCATGGCATAAACATCACGGTTGGCTCTAGGAAGTTTTCAACCGTAGGAGTTCAATCCCCATTGCTTCCTGTGGTGTGATCCACTTCAACTTTCGATCCGCCTCTTTTTAGGGTTCATGCCTTAAAATGATCTATCAAAATAGATGAACGGCATGGATAAAACATATAAATAACGGTGGGCCCCATAAAGCCCTGATAGGATCGTCTGTCTCTAACTAGGTTCGGGTGGGGTAGTATTAGGGTTGTTAATGGATCGGATTATGGTCCAAATCCGATCCAATTTAATCGGATTCAGATCAGAATCTTAATCCATTTAATTAATCAGATAGGATTTCAATTAGGGTTGATCCGATCTGGTAATGATCCGATTATAGGGGGCATAAAAGGAAAAGAAAACAAAAACTAGGCTCCGATCCAGTAATGATCTGATTATAGGGGGTACTAGGCTACACTAGTTTTTTTTATCAGATTTCTATGAAGGAGTACTAGTTTTAATCGGACATAATAAATGAGTATTAGTTTTGATCGGATTTTGAAAAATTTAAACGGATCAGATTTGGATAATCCGTATCATATTCGAATCATGTAAATCCTTAATCGGATCAGATTCAAATCAATACTAATCCGGTCTGAATCCGATTCGTTGACAACCCTAGGTAGTACCCCATCGGCGAGAGTGGATTAAGTGAGACCCCTGATCCACTAAGGCGGGTGGGATCCTTGTCTGTAGGCCCATTGTGATGTATGTGACTATATCGACGTTGTCCAGCCATATTGAACGGTCATTTTAGGGCATAATCCAAAAAAGAAAAGAAGCAGTTCAAAATCGTAGGTGGACCATAATACAAAAACTAGTGTGATTGACCATTAAAACTTCTCGTGGGCCACAAAAACTTTGGAACAAGATATTTGTGTGGTCTCTTCTTCTAGGTGTTTATGACCTTATCAACAGGCTGGATAGCAAATAAACATACCGGTGGAATCCATGAAGTTTTTAATGGTGGGGATTCAATCATAACCGTTTCTTGTGGTGTGATCCACCTAAGATTTAAGTCAGTTTCCTCTTCTTTTTTTTTTTCATGCCCTAAAATGAGCTTTCAAAATGGTCGGACCAATGGACTTAAGGCACATATATCACTGTGAGCCCCACATTCAAGGTCCCACCCACCTCGGTGGATCCGGGGTGTCCCCCGATCGGCTTGCGAATTGGGGGAAAGTAAAGCGGATTGGGGGAGACCCTCGTGAAGCGGATGGGGGAGACCCCGGATCCACCGAGGTGGGTGGGAACCCTGGTTGTGGGGTCCACGGTGATGTATGTTACTACATCTACACCATCCATTCCTATTAAAAGCTCATTTTAGAGCACGATGCATAAAATGAAGCAGTTCCAAATACCAGATGGACCATATTACAGTAAACAGTGGTGACTGTCCAAAAAAAACTTCTTGTGGGCCACAAAAGCTTTGGATCAAGATGATATTCGTGTGGTCTCTTCATCTAGGTATTTGTGACCTTATTAACAGGTTGGATGGAAAATAAACATTCCAGTGAAATCCATGAAGTTTTTAATGGTGGGGATTCAATCACGACTGTTTCCAGTGGTGTGGTCCACCTAAGATTTATCTCATCTTCATTGTTTGTATTATACCCTAAAATGAACTTTCAAAATGGTTGGATAATGTGGATTTAAGGCAGATAAATCACTATGAGCCCCACAGTCAGGGGTCCCACTCACCTCGGTGGATCCGGGGTCTCACCTAATCCGCTCCCGAATCCATAGACAAGACTTGTGAGAATGGAAAATCAATGCATACCGTGAATGAAGCGGGCCCCGGTATTCACACAAATCATGCTCCCACAAGGGTCGCTTGATGGGTCCCACATCCACCCCATATTTCTTATGGCGGCCATTACCGTGGATGACCACAGCCGTGGATTGACTGTGATACAATAATCACGCCCATCGAACCTTGAAGCTGAAATCATCAACGGTCCACATTCAACGGGGAGAATTCATGGACTGGGACTTATGATCGGCATGTTTTTCAGAACATGTCTCTTCATGATGAAAGATGGCTTCTCTCAGATGAACCGGTCAGATCGTCTAAACATCTGCCCAAGTACGATGGCTCAATCGGGTCATTGGTCAACCTGGGTTTGTGTGGAAGACTGTGATGGTGACCTTGCCGGGCGCGGCTTCGCTGGATCCCCGGATCCACCGAGGTGGGTGGATCCCTTACCGTGCCGCCCGCTGTGTGATGTGTGTGTATTACATCCACACGGTCCATTCATTTTGAAAACTAATTTTAGTGCATGATTCAAAAACCGAAGTAGATCCAAATCTCAGGTGAACAATAATACAGTAAACAACAATGGTACTCAACCATTAAAAGCTTATCGTAGGTCACAAAAGTTTTGGGTCAAGCTGATATTTGTTTAGCATCTTCGTCCAGGTGTTTTTGACTTTTTCAACTGGTTGGATGGACAATTAACATTCCAGTGGCCCCATGAAGTTTTTAATGGTGTGGATTCAATCACTGCTGTTTCATGTGGTATGGTCCACCTAAGATTTGGATCTACTTCATTTTTGTGATAATGCCCCAAAATGGGCTTTTAAAATGCATGGACGGTGTAGATGTAATGTACATACATCACAGTGGCCCCACAGTTGGGGATCCACCCAAACCGCGCCCGACCTTGCCACCCTGATGGCCAGGGCTGTGGGGTCCACCGTGTGTATGTGTTTTATCCACCCCGTCCGTCCATTTTGCCATATCATTTTAGTGTATGAACCATACAACGAAGCAGATCTAAATCTCAAGCGGACCACACCACAGGAAACATTGGTGATTGACCGCCCACCATTAAAAAATTTGGGGGCCCACAAAAGCTTTGGATCAAGCTGATATTTTTGTTTTACCTTCATCCAGATCTGTGTGACCTTATGAACAGGTTAGATGGAAAATAAACGTCACGGTGCACCCTAGGAAGGTTTCACTGGTGGTGTCATTATCCCCACTGTTTCCTCTGGTGTGGTCCACTTGAATTTTTTATATGCTTCAATTTTGGATTGATGCATTAAAATGTGGTGGGAAAACAGATGGACGGTGTGGATAAAACAAAGACATTACATTGGGCTCCACATGGTCCAGTCACCAGGGATGTTGGTGCCTGGTGTTGGGTCACAACGCTATACGCTTCCGAAAAAAAGGAGGAATCTGGAATTATGACGACCTAATACATCAGAACATGACTACGTCCTGATCCGTCCATTATGTAGTGATCAAGGCCGTTGATATGATGAGCCCTACCGTGGATTGAGTATGCCGCAGTAAGTTTCCTGATTGAATGACTCTATCCATCCGACCAAAGACCGGAATCGTCTACAGCAGGTGTTTTCATCAAGGAATAAACCACCCGAGCTCTACGATCCCATCCTGTTGCATGTGTGACATCCACTCCGTTGATCCATTATTTTCACCGTAAATCTTAAAGATCATCTAGCTTAAAAACTCAGATGGGACCACCTTAGTCTTGGATTAGGTTGATTTTTGTTTACCCACTTAATCTTCGTGATTCACACCTTGTGAACGGGTTTGATGAATTATAAACAGCGTAATGGGCTCTATGGCACATTTGCATCGTGGATCAGACTGAATTTTGGGCTCATGACCTAGCATCGAGGGATACACCAGATGGACGGATCTGATGTGACACAGACAACATGGTGGGCCCATAGAGTTTTAGTTGTTGTAAACACCCTAAAACAGGTGTTACACAGGGATTCTGCCCATGCCGTTGTTCCAGGAAATCGGATTGTGTCCTGAGTTACTCAGTATGGTCTTATCGTACTGAGTAAACTCAGGTGGGTCCACTGTAAATGTATGTAGTTTATCTACACCGTCCATCTGCTTTTCCAGTTCATTTAAGGGGTTGAAACAAAAATTGTAGCATATTCAAACCTCAGGTGGACCATACCACAAGAAACAGTGGTATAATGATTTCCACCGTTGAAAACTTTATAGCGCCTGCAGTGATGTTTATTTGTCATCCAACCCGTTAACAAGATCACAAAGACATTGATGAAGGGAAACAAAATATCAGCTTTATCCAAAACTTCCACATCCCCTAACAATTTTTCAACGGTACAGATTCAATTCACATTGTTTTCTGTGCTGTGGTCCACTTAAGCTTTTCAATGCTTCAGTTTGTTCATAAATCTATAAAATTATCTTTAAAATTGTATGAACGGAGTGGATGAAATACATAAGTCATGGGGGACTCCGCAGAGTTTACTAACTACGCAATCCGCTTCCGTTTGAAAGTTGTTAGGTGGAGGCGTGGAGCACGTGCTTCAACGGTCCTATCTCTCACCGGGGCAGGGATATTTACTCCACTAGCCCTGATTTGTGGCTATTTTACTAAAAGTTCGATTTCTCGTCCGGCTCATCTTTTTTGGCCTTTATACGAGAAATTGAAAATTTTGCAGTTGCAAATGCCCCTCTGACCACCATGTGCCGCCAGGGGGAATCCATAGTGCCTGGAGAATCGGTCGGAGGGGCATTTTCGACCATAAATTTTCAATTTCTCGTCAAAAGGCCAAAAAGGATGAAACAGATGAGAAATTAAACTTTTAATAAACAGAGCCACAACTCAGGGCTATTGCAATAAAAGTCCCTGCCGCCCAGGTTGTTACTACCACCTCAGTGCCAAGCTCGGCTTGGCCATGGGCTCTAAGGGGCGACCATGCTGTATGGATTTTATCTACAGCATATATTTATTTTTCCATATCATTTTATCATCCAAGCCTAAAATTTAGTCAGATTCGAGGCTCAACTGGACCACATGGTGAGGATTAAACACCTACTGTTGAAAACTTCTTAAGGCCACAGAAGCTTTGGATCATAAGGTGGGAAAGCAATTAAGCATCAGGTGCGCCCGGGGAAGGTTTCAACGGTGGGTTGTCATAATTAAAACATTTATGGAGAGTCCAACCCACCGTCAATGGATGATGAGAACTACGTTGCATTGAATGATTCATTGTGAACACTGGACTCATGCAGCCTTATTTGAAAGGGCTTAGTTTAGTTCACATGAAAAATACTTTAATCATCCACATGCATCATATGTTTTAAATATGTAACCTCAATGTACTGTGATTCTTACTAAGCATTGTTCCAAGGTGATGCCCATGGACGAGCCAGCACACAGCAGATTCAAGCTCGAGATTTAAAATGGGGGCCTGTCCTAGTAGGGCTGCAACTTGGGTTCGAGTTGACCTGAACCTAGTTGACCCAACCTGAGTCCAGGTTGTTAATCAACGTTTGTGCATCTCCATAGATTTGGATCTGACTCATTTTTGGGCACATGCCCTAAAATAATGATCTGGATAACTTGGATAAAACACATACGTCATGGCAGGGCCCACAGAGCACCATCCAGTAGCGACTCTCTACTGGCAGTGTCAAGAGCTTTTTTGGAGGGGATACGTTCCTAATTGAGAGGATTATAGAGGTAAAAGTCCCTTAATAATATGATCAGGGAAGCTAGGTGGGGCCCACCATGATGTTTGTGAGAAATCCACCCTGTCCAGATCATTTTCAGAAATGGGACAAAAAATGAGATAGATCCAAAACTCAAGTGGGCCACATGACAGGAAACAGTGGGTAGGGAAATGAGATAGCTTCCCGTCGCAGGGACTTCCTGTGAAGGAAATCCGTGTCCCATAAACTATGCCTGGCTGTCAAAACCTGGATAACTAGGTTCACGGCCCATTTGGATAGAAAGAATCTAAAAATATGGGAATGAAAAACCTCTATAGAATCCTCCTCAAGGAAATGTTAAAAGTTCCACGGTCAAACAATAAGTCTCTCACAACTGCAGAAATCTGTACTTCAACACTGGTAAGTCATGAGTTGAGTGCCCGTGTGGGGTGTGTGTATGTGGGCGAGTGTGTGTGTGTGGAAAAACAAAGAGAGTATCTCTCACAACTGCAGAGCCCAATTCCTTAATCAAGTTTTTGTAGAATAAGCTTATTTTACATGTTTTAACCTGTGAGGCGGGCCAGGGTGTGAGCATGACATCAAAGCTATCCATCAAGTCTCCCCACCACGAGAGTTAGATCCTACAAAAATTAAGTGGATCCAACCACCACATGGGAAATTTAGAAGTTCTTGGAAGGTTGTCCATTTATTCACTAGTGCAGTTTACCATGTTATGTGTACACCATCCAATTTGTTAATTACACGAGCATGGTGATGAGAACGCCTCAAAAATCAAGCCTATACAATCGCTAGGTGGGCCACACCATATGGAAAATCAGACTGAATTTTGGGCTCATGACCTAGCATCGAGGGATACACCGGATGGACGGATCTGATGTGACACAGACAACATGGTGGGCCCATTGAGTTTTAGTTGTTGTAAACACCCTAAAACAGGTGTTACACAGGGATTCTGCCCATGCCGTTGTTCCAGGAAATCGGATTGTGTCCTAAGTTACTCAGTATGGTCTTATCGTACTGAGTAAACTCAGTTGGGTCCACTGTAAATGTATGTAGTTTATCTACACCGTCCATCTGCTTTTCCAGTTCATTTAAGGGGTTGAAACAAAAATTGTAGCATATTCAAACCTCAGGTGGACCATACCACAAGAAACAGTGGTATAATGATTTCCACTGTTGAAAACTTTATAGGGCCTGCAGTGATGTTTATTTGTCATCCAACCCGTTAACAAGATCACAAAGACATTGATGAAGGGAAACAAAATATCAACTTTATCCAAAACTTCCACATCCCCTAACAATTTTTCAACGGTACAGATTCAATTCACATTGTTTTCTGTGCTGTGGTCCACTTAAGCTTTTCAATACTTCAGTTTGTTCGTAAATCTATAAAATTATCTTTAAAATTGTATGAACGGAGTGGATGAAATACATAAGTCATGGGGGACTCCGCAGAGTTTACTAACTACGCAATCCGCTTCCGTTTGAAAGTTGTTAGGTGGAGGCTGGAGCACGTGCTTCAACGGTCCTATCTCTCACCGGGGCAGGGATATTTACTCCACTAGCCCTGAGTTGTGGCTATTTTACTAAAAGTTCGATTTCTCGTCCGGCTCATCTTTTGGCCTTTATACGAGAAATTGAAAAGTTTACAGTTGCAAATGCCCCTCTGACCACCATGTGCTGCCAGGGGGAATCCATAGTGCCTGGAGAATCGGTCGGTGGGGCATTTTCGACCATAAATTTTCAATTTCTCGTCAAAAGGCCAAAAAGGATGAAACAGATGAGAAATTAGACTTTTAATAAACAGAGCCACAACGCAGGGCTATTGCAATAAAGATCCCTGCCGCCCAGGTTGTTACTACCACCTCAGTGCCAAGATCGGCTTGGCCATGGGCTCTAAGGGGCGACCATGCTGTATGGATTTTATCTACAGCATTTATTTATTTTTCCATATCATTTTATCATCCAAGCCTAAAATTTAGTCAGATTCGAGGCTCAACTGGACCACATGGTGAGGATTAAACACCTACTGTTGAAAACTTCTTAAGGCTACAGAAGCTTTGGATCATAAGGTGGGAAAGCAATTAAGCATCAGGTGCGCCCGGGGAAGGTTTCAACGGTGGGTTGTCATAATTAAAACATTTATGGAGAGTCCAACCCACCGTCAATGGATGATGAGAACTACGTTGCATTGAATGATTCATTGTGAACACTGGACTCATGCAGCCTTATTTGAAAGGGCTTAGTTTAGTTCACATGAAAAATACTTTAATCATCCACATGCATCATATGTTTTAAATATGTAACCTCAATGTACTGTGATTCTTACTAAGCATTGTTCCAAGGTGATGCCCATGGACGAGCCAGCACACAACAGATTCAAGCTCGAGATTTAAAATGGGGGCCTGTCCTAGTAGGGCTGCAACTTGGGTTCGAGTTGACCTGAACCTAGTTGACCCAACCTGAGTCCAGGTTGTTAATCAACGTTTGTGCATCTCCATAGATTGAATTATAAAAGGGTTTCAATCTTTCCTGTCAAGATCTGTAAAAAAAAAAAAAAAAAAACCGCCATTAGTGTTGATTATGAGATCATTGGATTTTGGGAGCAGGGCCGGATTCTTCCTTTTTCTCTCCTTCCTTGGCAAAGGGAAACTTTATGAAAAACTTGGGAGGAATGTCAGGAACGGGGCTCCGATTTATACCGTACACAGTCGGCCCATACACCTCTCTCCCTTATGGGAGAGAGAACCCTGGCACAACACTTATACTTCTATAGTATGGTACTTTGTCGAGCATTGTTACTTGTGTACATGCCACACACTTGGTGGGCTCAACTGAACATATTATTATGATTCAGACCATCCAACTCGTCACCCCAACCACCAATGTCACGCATTATTATGATTCGGACCATCCAACTCATCACCCCAACCACTAATGTCACACGTCGCCCATAAATTCTAACATTCTCAAACTTGAGCCACTAATGGCATTGGCTTATATATGCAAAAGATTGGTATGTTTAATATTATTTTACGAGCTCGAAACTTTATTAGATATTTATGGATCATGAATAGTATATTGAATAATCTAATCTAACGAGACTACTACTATAGTTGTCACTGCTATTATTATAGTGGGATCAGGCACAATCACAAATAATAACATTTTTAATGACATGGATTTTGGAAGCTAGGGAGCATGGTATGAAAATGTCATGTCTAATGTGACCTTTTATGCAAATTTTCAAGCAGTTCTACTGCTTCAAAACTTTAAAGCATTTTGTTCACTTCTTTAATCATGCGCATGAAAATTTAATCTTAAGGAACAAAAATCATAATATAATAAAAACTGAAATATCTACTTTACTGAATAAAACTGAAATAATATATAACTATAGTGTCTGTATCTCCTACTAATTAAATACATCTTTAATGCTAACCAATCTCATATCATTACTAACTCTTTAAATACATTAGGAGATAAGCCCTTAGTCACAATCATCAACTTCATGCTAATATGTTATATAGACACTAGATGATCTTAACTTCTCTTATTCACAATAAAAAAACTTTAAGTCAATATCCTTTAACTTAGATGAACTTTTATTGCTATTAGAGAAAAATACCACCATAGTGTTATCATAGTAGATTCTCAAAGACTTTTGGAACTAAATTCATAACTTATAGCCTTGAGATAAAGTTCTGTAACTACATTTCTTGACATGTGGCTTCGTAACATGTGTTAAATTCTACTTCTATTGTGGATGAAGCCATAAGTGTCTGTTTTGCACTCTTCGACGTAATTGCTTCATAGGTCATTATGAAAACATATCATGATGTGGACTTCTTGCTGTCGAGGCACCTAACGAAGTCTGAATCTGCATATCTAATCAACTTCAATGGATTAGTCCGTCTACATGTGAACATGAAATACTTCATCATTTGTAAGTACCATATCACTTTCTTTATAGGTCTTTAATGATCCATTCTTGGATTTGGCACGAATCTCCTAAGCATTCAAACTGTAAGCATTCCTTTAGACAGTAGATGTACTTCTTTAGCTTATACACCAGATGCTCAGATCCATGGATCTTAAAACCTTTCGGTTGTAGCATATACAAGTTATCATTTAGTTCTCCATTGAGAAACGCGATCTTTTACATCTGTCTGCTATAGCTCAACATCATATTAAGGCACTAGTGCAATAATAATCCAGAAGGAGTCCTTCTTAGATATTTGTGAGAACATTTCTTTAAAATCAATGCCTTTGTTTTGAGTGAACTCCTTAATCACTGTAGACACCCCACCTTCAAACGAGGTGTACTACTCAGCGACTTTGATCTAATGGATACCGAGTTCACTGTACGGGTAAATGTACGTCCCCGAGGTAATGGAAGGTCCAAATCAGCCCGGAGGCACGACATGTGGCTGTGAGAGCACGTGAGGCGCACGTACCCAAGGTGCGGCAAAAACCACAAAACAATCACAAAAGGACAAAAAAAAAGAAGATCATGCACGGCCATATGGTGACCGTCTTCATGACCGCGACCACCATGTGATCGTTGTCAGGACGACGGTCACCCAATGGCCGTTTGCGGGCTGTCCACTACATGCTGCCTACACCCGCACCCCTAGTTAGGCCCACATTTGCCGACCGCGCCTTGCCAACATACGCCTTAGCCAATTCGAGCCCGTGAGCCACGAGGGAGCACTGTGTTTGCTTCTAACAAATAACTTTTCATGAAAATCGCCACGTGTCATCAGTCGCTCATGAGGAAATGACAGATCGTCTTGCCTCTCGCCCCGATTCAAGGCCGATATTGTCTATTTAAAGCCATGCAAGGGGGTGGATCAATGGACAAAGAGTGGAGGAGGGAAAATTCTGAGAGAGCGAGAGACAACGACAGAGGCTCTAATGAAGCTCTGCCGAATCCCCGCCTCGTAAGGATCGATGAATCCGAGGCGTTGAAGCTCTACCCCACTGATCAACCATCTAAGATGGGCAAGGTGAGCCTCATGCTTCAGTAACAATACACTAGTGATCGAGCCTCTTCGGCAACCATACCGACCATCCTCTGTCTTTTCTATAAGAAAGGGGTGTCTGATTCTTTTTTCCCTACTCAATCTCGAAGTGCTCACTCTCTGTCAACCATTCTCAAAGTCAAATTCAATGAGTAGGGTCGGGATCTGGCGAATTTGATCATCCCTGGTCTTTCCTATGAGAAAGGGTGTTTGACTCTCCCTTTTCCCTCTCATATCTCGAAATCAAATCATATTCTACTCCGCACATTCCATATACACCCTATCATTCCACACACTCACTATTTACTTTTAGTGTTATTGATTTTCTGTTTTTGCCAACCCAGGCCCCAAAAAGCCTACGTAGTTGGGCCTAACCTTATTATATTGTTGTTGTGTTATTGTTGTTTTGCCTACCCGAGCCCTAAAAAGCCTGTGAAGTATGGCTTAATCTTGTAGGTACAGATGTTCTTCAGAATCCCCCCAAATCATTTAGCCTCGCAAAGTAGAAACTGTGCGATGTATGGGAGATAAGGGAGTGCCTAACACCTTCCCCTTTTGTAACCGTGGCCCTTACCTAGAATCCACGACGCAGACCATGCTTATCCGAATGAGAGTCATCTAAAGATCATGGGTTCTTCGGAATACCCTAGTTATTTTGGCATTTTCACGGGTTCTGACCAACCGTGGCTTCTAAGGCTTCTTTTTGGCTAGTGGCGACTTCGTTAAACATACCGAGTCTGAGAACGTCATTCTGTTGTCCTTGAAAAGGTTTTGTACAACCAAGGAAAATCCAAGACAAGTTAACAAATCATTGCAACTATGCGCCCCACTCCAAATATAGAACTAAAGAACCAAAACGAACAAAAAAAGAAAACATTGGGCACACACGTGCGCCCGAGCGCGGGACGACGTCCACAATGACTAACCAGGCTTTGTATCTTTCAATCTTTCATTTGGCGTGTTGCTTGATTTTATAAATCCATTTACAATCAATAGGTACTGTCTCTTTTACTAGATCAACTAAATTATAGACGTTATTATTTTTTATAGACTTTAGTTTATTTACCATGACATCGATCTATTGGGAGGAGTTATCACTTTGTTTGACTTGTGTGTAAGATTCGGGGTCAACTTCCACACTTATGTCAAACTTGAGCTCCTAAAGATACATAACATAATCATTGGGTAACTCTGATTTCCTCTTCCTTATGGATCTCCCTAATGTCACTTCTTCCTGATTAGGTGCTTCTTTTATCATAGGAGTGTCTTGTGGAGTCTATGATCGATCTTCCGCTAAATCCTCGAATAAAGAATATATTGATCGTCTCATTTAACTAATACTGGATCACTCACCTTTGCTCCTTAAAGACAAAGTTCTTATGTTGTGCATCATTATTGCTATCCTCAAGAAATTTTGCAATCCCTGATTGAACTATCTTTGAGGTTTGGGAGAGACAATAAAATCTAAATCCCTTTAACCTTTTAGGATGGCTAATAAAATAGCCATTGATGGTCCTTAGGTCCAATTTTCTTTCCTGTGGGTTATAGATCCTTACTTCAATGGTGTAACCTCATACGTGGAGGTGATTAATACTTAGTTAATTTCCTTTCCTTCCACATTTCATATGGAGATTTACTGATAGCCTTAGTTGGAATTGATTGAAGATGTAAACTACTGTCTTTGAGACATCACCCCACAGTGATTATGGAAGTATGGAATTATATTATGGACCTGACTATGTCCTTTAGAATCCTGTATCGTCTCTTAGCTACACCATTCTATTTTGGGGTACTAGGCATGGTATGCTAAGCAACGATATTATGTTCTTTTAAAAATCTACTCACTACTAAAAAATGACCAAACTTGATGGTTGTATGGTGGTTTCTCCTCGGCGAATCACAATAATCTGTTGGCAAAAGTAATGGGTTATTAAACCCTTATTATGGGTGTTACTCTTACCTTGGGGCCAACCACAATGTGTGTGTTTTATCTAAGTTGTCCATCCATTTTGAGAACTCATTTTAGGGCATGAGCTAAAAAAGGAGGCAGATCGAAGGCTTAAGTGGAACACACCGTAGGAAACGGTGGAGATTAGGTGCTTATTGTTGAAAAATCCTTGGGAGTGGTGTGGTCGACTTGGGCCTTTGATCTACTTCCTTTTTGGGATCATGCCCTAAAACTAGTTATCAAAATGAATGGACGGTAAGGATAAACCACATATCACGGTGGGCCCTACAGAGCCCCTTGCAGGATCGTCCATCTCTAGCTTCGTCCCGGTGGGGGTAGTACCCAATCCACGTAAAAAAAAAGAGCACGCGAGAGGGATTTTCATTCTCTCTCTCTCTCTCTCTCTCTCTCTCTCTCTCTCTCTCTCTCTCCCATTTCTCGCACCAAAGTCCCTACATCTTAAGAAACCCTAGCGAAGGAAAAAACCATCGATTTTCCATTTCGAAAAGGTCAAATTCTCTCTATTTTGCCTTCGATTTCTAGGGTTTTGTTTGGATTGATCATCGATTTGATGAGATTGATCTTCCTTTCCTTGTATGTGCTTGATTTGTAGGGTGTTAATGGTTGATTTGGTAGATTTGATGTTCTTTTGCTCATATTTTATTGATTTCTAGGGTTTTGATGGTCAATTTTGGAGGATTAGATGTTTAGTTGTTCATATTTTCTTAATGTATAGGGTTTGGAAGGCCAATTTGCAAGTTTTGGTGTTTAATACAATATTCCCTGGTGTTTGATGTGTAGTTGATAATCAGGAATCATATCTGATGGTTAGGAAGCCATTAGATCTGTGGATTAAGGCGTTTTAGCAGCGCCATCCACCTGATTGATGAAATGCCCCACGACAAGAGAACGTGAAGAATTTTCATTCTTATTTTTATTTGCCTGATTCTTTTTTTTTTTTTTTTTTTTTTTTTTTTTTTTTTTTTTTGAATTTTCATTCAACTCGCGGTGAGAATTGTTGTTTCAAATCTACATGAGAACACGAAGAAATTATTTTCTAAGATGTATGTGTTTGTTGACTACCACTCGATGAGATCTACTTAGGATTTCATCCTTTCGTAATTTGGATGCGGCAATCAATGGTTATGAGACGACATCTATTCGATAGTCACTGATCTATGGTTGGGGCCACGACTTTAGAAAACTAAGCGGGAAATTATTCAAAGGTAGGGCTCTAAGTTTCACGATGTTCCATCGGTTCAGATTCAACAACTTAGGGAATATTCAAAAGGACATGCATAGCTCACTTATTGGCCATTTGTTAGGCAATTCACACTACACATGTGCCGACACTCCTAGCCCAAGTTAAGCGATTCGGCACCCCGCCTTGGCCCAATGACTAGTGAGGGTTGTCAAGCCCGGCAAGCTGAAGATTCCTACTTAGTTTCGTGACTAACGATGCTCTAATGAGTGGCCTATGGACGGTTTGGTTATTCAGGACACTATTCGAAATAATTGAGCGTCGGGACTCGACAATTAGGGCAAATAGGATCTAGCCTCACCGAGCCTAGTGTCGGGCATCCATGCGATTAGCGGGAAAAGCCAATTCAGCTTACGCCACATCAATTTAAGGATTTCTAGGTAGACGGGACAGGCTAACCAAAGTGTACGACTTTCATACTCTGGCTCTTGTACAGAAATTCGCGGGGTTTTACAATGCATCCTACACAAAACTAACGGTGAGTGTTCCATTCAATTGTTTCCTCTGGCGTGGCCCGCCATAAGTTTGAATGATCATAGTTTTTGGGTTCATTCGTGAAAATAGGCAACTTATTTGATGGACTGAGTAGATTGTATGAAAGTACACCCACATGGCTCTCTGTTTGAGAAAGTAACCCGAGTGGATACCTAGCCGGAGTTACCTTAGTATGGGCTTTTGTCATGCCCTCCGGAGGTCAAACACGAACTGGGTACTGCCCAGCACCAAGCTCCCTTAGCCCCTAATGTTGCAGGATTGATCGGACGGCAAGCTAATGGAAGAGATGAGTCCGAAGCTTCCTTAGCACCTGTTGCGGGATTTGATTGGACCACCGGCTGTTAGAGATAAACCAATGAGTACATACCGCACCAAGTAACTTTCAAACAGATAGGTACTGGCCCTGTGATGTGGTTTGATGCGGTGGGATTTGATGGGAGGGCAGCCACTGCCAGAGATGGTTATACCAGACTAATTTGAAAATTGTCCCGTCAAGTACGCATCCAATCACCGGTCTACCATCCAATCATATTCCTACCATATAATTGGTTGGTCGTGCCCAATCTACTTCCCAAATAATATGTCGAGTCCCCAATCGAGTGACTTTTACGGTACCCTCTAAAATCTGGGTAGGCCTGTTGGTCAATATCGAATGGCATTAGGGAAAAGTTTTGATGCTCTGGCAAAGTATGATGAATGATACACAGGCACTTAAAAATTACTTGCAACTGCTGTTCTTGAAATAATAACAATTGACATTAAAAACTGTCCTGTTTTTGGGTCATAGTTTAGATATATTGTGACCAAAAGCTGATGCTTATTTGATTATTTGATTATCAGTTTAAAAATGAAAAAAAAAAAAAAAAAGGATTCTAATGATCTTATTTCAACAAATAAATGTCCATGAATGAGAAGCTAGGATGATTCAACAACATTAATTTTGGGAATTTGGCTCAATGACAGTGAGTCTCAGTATTTAGCAGTTTAATTCGCTGAATTCAAACAATGTATATAAGTTTTGGGCGCTTGTGTATCAAGTCTCATACGCAGCTAGAGTTTCAAATAACTCTTGCGCAGTGTGTTTCAACACTAAAGTCATAGGTTCGAGTGCAAAATTGATGGATGACATAGATTTTACCATGTCAATGCATAGGAAACCAACTGAAACTTAGATGGACCGTAGTAGAGGAACAGTAGTAATTGACCATTAAAAACTTTTTGTGGGCCACAAAAGTTTTGGATCAAGATGATAATTGTGTGGTCTCTTCATATAGACATTTGTGACCTTATCAATGGGTTGGATGGCAAATAAGCATTCCGGTGGACTCCATGAAAATTTTAATGATAGGGATTCAATCATGACTATTTCCTGTCGTGGTCCATCTAAGATTTGGGTATGCTTCATTTTTGCAATCATGCCCTAAAATGAACTTAGAAAATGGTTGGACTGTGTGGATTTAAGGCACATGCATCACCGTGAGCCCTACAGTCCGGGGTCTTACCTAATCTCACACTAAGTGGAAAATCCTAACAGCTCATGGATGGGCCAGCAGACTGACGGTTAAAATATAAAATACAGCGATGGGTTAGTGATCTCTGCCGTTAATCTTAGGGGACCACAATCTATAGCTTGAAAAGCGGTGCATAAAAATTTTCTCAGGCCTAGAAGGACGCGGATTGCGTGATGACCCAACTCAGCGTAGATTTGATTGGGTCTTACGCTGCTGTCAAAGAAAGATGGGGCCGTTTGACTTGGTATTGGACCTAATGACTTTCAAAACAAGATCGTGTGGGCCATCTCTGACATCAACACGTGGCCTAATCAACTCCTGCCACATGGTACATATGCAGCTGTAAGGGACGACGATTGCGCGTGCCAAAGCCTTTGGCAGGAACTTCCTGCCAACGTATGCTAGGTGGGGGTCTACCTTGATGCTTGTGAAAAATGGACCGTCCGTCCGTTTTTTCAGATCATGTAAGGATTGAACGTCCACGTTTAAATGGGCCATTGAAGTTTTGGATCATGCTAATAATTTTGTGTTTTCAGTTCATCGCAGTGGGAATGAACTTATGAACGGTTTGAATGGCATATAAACATCACGGTGGGCCAGGGAGGTTTCAACACCGTTTCCTGTTGTGCGGCCCACTTGAGTTATGGATCTATTTCATTTTTGGGCCCATGTCCTAACACGATCTGTCAAAACAAAAGGATGGGATGGATTTCTTACAAACGTCACAGTGGCCTACCTAGTTTCCTTTCGCAATTCGCAGTGTTCTGCCAAAGACTTTCGTAGGCAATCCGCGTACAGCTGCATAGAGATGCGGATGGGGCCGCATCCACCGAGTTGGGTGGATCCCTGGCCGTGGCGTCCTACTGTGTGATGTGTTTGTCTTACATCCACGCCGTCTGTCCATTTGGAAAACTTAGTTTAGAGCATGATCCAAAAAATGAAGTAAATCCAAATCTCAAGTTTTTTTGGATCAAGCTAATATTCTCGTGGGCCACAAAAGTTTCGGATCAAGCTTATATTTGTGTGGTATCTTCATCCAAGTGTTTGTGAAATTTTCAACAGGTTGGATGGAAAATAAACATTCCAGTGGTCCCATAAAGTTTTTTTTTTAATGGTGAGGATTCAATCACTATGGTGTCATGTGGTATGATCCACCTAAGATTTGGATATGCTTCATTTTTGGGATCATGCTCTAAAATAAGATGTTAAATTGCATGGATGGTGTAGATGTAAGGCACATACATCATAGAGGCCCCACAGTTGGGGATATGGGGATCCCCCAAACTGCGCCCGGATGAGAGTGGATTAGGTGTTACCCTAGGTAGAGCTGCACACAGCCAAGCTAGCTCTAAAAGCTCACTCAGCTAGGCTCGTTTAAGCTTGGTTTGGCTTGGCTTGTAGGCCAGTTTAATCAAGCTCAAGCTCGATTTTGAAAGCATGAGTGATGCTTGAATTGGCTTGGCACAAAGCTCGAATAAAGCAAAGCTCTTGAGCTCGAGATATATATATATATATATATATATATATATATATATATATATATATATATATATATATATATATATGCCCATCCGATTAAGGTAACACCCACATTGAGGTGTTATCGAGGTAACAGCTAATCCGCTCCTGAGGCAGATTGGATACTGCGGCGGAGGCAATTTTGGTGGTGACCCTCCACGAGCCAAAGGCCAATGGTCTGAGCTACATGGGCCTCATTGTGATGTATGTGTTTCATCTACACCATCCATCCACTTTTTTCATATCATTTAGGGTATGATCCCAACAATGAGGTAGATCCAAATCTCAAGTGGACCACATCACAAGAAACGATGTTGATTGAACACTCACTATTAAAAACTTCATGGAGGCCACAAAAGTTTTGGATCAAGCTATTTAATTTTTCCCTTTATCAAGTCTGCATGACCTAATCAACAGGTTGGATGTCAAATAAACATTACAATGGGCCGTAGGAGGTTTTTAACTGTGGACATTCAATTACTATTGTTTTCTTGTGGTGTAGTCCAACTTAGAGTTAGATTTACCTCATTTTTTAGATCAAGCCTTAGAATGATATGAAAACATCTATGGACAGCATGGATAAAGCACACACATCATGGTGGGACCACAAGCACTGACCACTAGCCACCTTCGTGGTGGTAGCCTCACTAACCAAACTGCTTCTTTATTATCCCTGCCCATCCTGTCACGAGCACAAGCTCCAAGGAGTTACCATCCATTCAATTTGCCATGGTATAAAAAAATGAGGTAGATCCCAAGCTAAGTGGACTAGGCCACAAGAAGCAATGGTGATAATCACACCTACCCTTGAAACCTTCTTAGGGTGGTGTTGGGAAATATTTCCAAATAAAGAATTTTGGCAATTAGGAATTTCTTCGTTCCCTCTTCTTTCGTTTTATATTTTAATTTCGGCTTGTTTCAGATTTTTTTAGCCAAAGTTGTTCCTGTGTATAAGTCGTATAAGCGATCGGATAGGACGTTTAGGATGTGATGGTGACACAACAACTCATTTTCTTGTAGCTTGGATCTTGCAACAATCTATTCTATAGAATTATTTTCAGTTGTCTTTGGAAGTGGTGGCTTGTTCGGGTCAAGATGTAGTAGAAACTTCAGCTTATCTTGCTACCTGATGAAGTTAGTACCAGTCAAACTAGTCGAGTTTAATCAGGTCATGGTTTATCATTTTGATTGACACAACGCTGTCAGTATCCATGTTCAAAATTATGCTTTAAAATTGTTGAAAAATATTTCGAAATAAAGAATTTTGGACACTAAAAATAAATAAATTTAATTTCATCAAAATCAGGCTGAAGCACGTATTAGATATGCTGTCCTTAAAGCATAATTTGCCCCTTCTCCTCACAGATTAGAGATCATTGACGGGTTGTAAGCGAAATGCTTTTAGGATACAATAGGCCTTATTTGGTCATGCATGCGACAATCACGAATGGACCACCATATGAACTCGACAATGCAGTAACTGTATCTGGCAGAGTTAGTGAGTTCAAGTACTTTGTATATTATTTCTTGTTTAAAATAAAGAGAGTTTTTCTATATTGTCACAAAGGAGATTGAATCATTTTCTGATTGCTTTTATTTATGACCTGGAGGTTGGTTAAGGATGGATTGGAGGGTTTGGTTTATAAAGGATGGATCGAGTGGACCGTTGCACCTGAGGCCATCAAGGATCAGACCATTGCCAAAAAAAAGAAAAAAATAAAGGTCTCTAACCATTGGCTCATTAATCCAGACGTTTTAGACCGTTTGATTAGAGATCTGACCATTTGGCTAACCATTTTAGACCGTTAGCATTAACCATCATCAATTTCTAGCCATTTTTTGCAACGGATGGATTGAACCATTTTTAGGAACTATATATGTTGATCCTCTCCTATTTCGCAACTTCTTATACATCAATCGCACTGTGATATATATGAAGTGCAAAATATGTTACTAGTGCCTCTACAGCCACTACTACCACTGTACCGGCTAATGCCTTACCAAGTAAGGCCTAACCCACTCCCATCTCATCTCATTTTTACCAACCTTTGTCCTCAATGGAATCATGAGGAATAATGGTCGGTTCCTCGCCTCAAATCTTTGCAAATACACTCGGGTCTCAGCTTGGACAAATGGGCCCACAATTTGTAATCCAGACCATTGTTCTTTTGTGTCCCACCATGGATGAATCATGCCCGAAAAATCTCCACAACAGGACAATCACAACCTTTCAATTTGCAACGTCCAAAGAAATGATTAAGAAGAGAATTACAGCAACCGTCGACATTAATCTTAAAAGGGATCCAACGTTGGTGGCCACGATCTACTATTATAGTATATACTTTTGGGCAAGGCCCATCTACGTTCGGCACCATAACAACGGTACGGACTTCTAAACATGGCCCCTACTTACACAAACTGGCAACTTGCCTAGGGAAGCGGATTGCATACTGAGTAATGAGTCTGGATCCTCCGTTGGCTTCCAAGCATGAAATCCCTACGTGAGCCTTTTCATTGGTCCCATCATTAGGCCTGCAACCCTGTCACATCCTCAATGCAACCCGGTTACACCTCAATGCAATCTGATCACATGATGTCATGCAGTGTTATGTGGACCAATGAAAAGGCTCCAAGCAGGAATTTCATGCTTTGAAGCTAATAGAGGATCCAGACAAGGTATGCTAAGCATTCTGAGTAAACTTTAGTGGGGCCCACCATATTTGTCGTATTTTATCCACTATGTCCATCCATTTTATCAACAAATTTTAGATATTGAGACAATAAAACTAAGCATGTCCAGAGCTCAAGTGGACCACACCACATGAAACAGTTTGAATTGAACGTCTACCATTGAAAAGATCTTGGGGACCATAGAAGTTTTGGATCAAGCCGGTATTTGTGTTTTCCATTCATCCATGTCTGTGTGATCTCATGAACAGGTTGGATGACAAACAAACATCACTATGAGCCTTAGGAAGGTTTCAACAATGGAAATCATTATTCCCACTTCTTCTTGTTGTATGGTCTACTTGAGCTTTGTATATGCTTCATTTTTGGGCTTAACTCCCAAAATGATCTGTAAAAACGGATGGACAGCGTGGATAAGCGACATACATTCACGGTGGGCCCATTAAGTATGTAACTCAGGACTAGATATGTACACGAGTTGAGCCAGCTCGGTTAGCTCGCTCGATTCGGTTCGAAATAACTCGATTTGACTCAATTCGAAAGACGGCTTCGAACTAAGCCGAACCTTTTCCCCTTGCTCGAAATGAATTTTGAGCGAACATGAGTTGGGCCTCGCTCAATTCGGCTCGGCTCAGCTCGTTCGTAGCTCGATTCGGCTCGGCTTGGTTTTATATATAATATAATATATCATAATATATAATATTGAATTAAAAATAAAACCTAAAAAAGTAAAAACCCTAATCTCTCCCTATTCTTTTACTTGACTTGAGCGCCCCTGCCCTAAACCCTATCTTGCCCGAGCGGCCTCCCCTGCCCTATCCGGCGTGCGTGTCCAACCGGAAATCTCTCTCTCTTGTCCCCCCCCCCATATCTCTCTCCTCCATCCGGCCACCGAGCACCGTCCGACCTCTAGTAGCCCGTCCCACCAAGCACCGTCTGACCTCTAGAGGCACCGCCAGTCCGACCTCCAGCAATACCATCCGACTGGTCCCATCCTAACTATGACAGTCATTGTATAAAATTTCTATATACATATTTTCAAGTTTGACCCTCGGCTCGAAAAGCTCAAGCTCGAAATCTACTCCAACTAGCTCAATTTGGCTCAAAAGCTCGATCGAGCCGGCTTAATGAGCAAGCTGAGCTGAACAAGAGCCAAGGTGGTCATTGGCCCAACATAGCTCGAACATGGCTGAGCTCGGCTCGTGTACACCTGAGTGTCGGGACGCAATCCGATTTCCTTGCCTAGGTTACACAACTTTACCATCTATACCGCCGACCTGCTACTTGTGTACTAAATCAATACCATGAAAAAGGTAGGTCCCAAGTTGAGGATCATCTAGCATAAAAATCAGGTTGGTACGTTCATCAAGTGGGCCACGTCATTGGAATCAATGAAACAACGATGATCTGAATCAACAGATGTATGGCCACCTAGTGAGCAGATCAGCATTATTTTCTATAAAGATAATCATTAAGCATAAGTTTAATTCTGGGTCTATTATGGAGTAGCTAAAAGAATATGGACGGTTGTAATCAGGCACCATCGGTACATTACGTCTTGTGGCGTGTGAAAAACAAGAGCTTGCACGGATAGGTCTGACAACTGTTCCCCTGCAGGCAATGGTACCATAGATTGGAAACGTATTAGGTACCAACCCCACCATGACCTAGCTAGCCAGAGACGGACGGTCCTGGCTGGGTCTTTGTGGGGCCCACGGTGATGTATGTGTTTTATCCATGCCGTCCATCCGTTTTGAAAGACCATTTTAGTGCATGATTCCAAAAAGGAGCCAGATCAAAGGCTTAAGTTGACCACACCACAGGAAGCAAAGAGGACAATGATGCACACATTGAAACCTTCCCAGGACCGTCCGTCGCTGGCTAGGTCCTGGTGGGGTTGGTACCCAATTCGCGTCCAATCTGTGGTACAATTGCCTGCAGGGGATCAGTCGTCTTGTTACCAACCTATCCGTGCAAGATCTTTTTTTTTCCTACGCCGCGGGACGGAATCATCGCCATGTTTATCTCTCAATTGGGCCCACATGGTCCCTGATTAGAACCGTCCATGTTCTGTTAGCTATTCCAAAACAGACCCAGAATTAAACTTATGCGATGATCCTGACCATAGATATGCATTGAAGAATATGGACCATTGAAAAATTCGAATGGCTCTTCCCGTCCATACGAACTGACGATAATAAAATTTCCGATGGCCCAGATTCAAATCCACAAATCGAATGTTCAGAATCATACTATAAGCTTCGATTTTGTGCAATATGGGGAATTGAAAATAAAGGCAAGAGAATGGACCGTTCCGATCAGATGATCCATCTACGGATATGGGTACCAAGAGTCTACAAGTGACACGGAAAAAAAAAAAACTTAGATCCAGAGAATGGACGGTTCCGATCATGGACCCATTACTAATGTGGGCCCCATGAGGTTGTACGTGCTGGTGCTTCGTGGCTTGATTTCTCCCTACACGTATAAGGAGAATAGAGGAGAGAAGACCGACACACAAAGAACGCGCCCACCTTGCGGTTGACGAGCCTTTGGTCATTCGTCAACGTTCAAACACGCACCTCTCTCTCCCTCTCTCTCTCATCACATTCCAATCTCTATGAGAACACTTTCCCTCCCAGAACTGTTTCCATCTTCAAACTTTCAACGGTCAAAATTCAAACCTCTTATCCCATTTTACACCCCCCCCCCCTCTCTCCTTATTTTAATCCGCGCTTAAATAACCCAACTCACATATACAACAAGCCAATTCTTCTAAGTCTCCAAATCTCAAATCTCACAAGCAGCATACAAACCTCTCTCTCTCTCTCTCTCTCTCTCTCTCTCTCTCTCTCTCTCTCTCTCTCTCTCTCTCTCGCCAATGCTAAGGACCCGAAAAACCGGCGACCGGAGAAACCGGCTCGCCGGGAAGAAGCCGGCAGGAAATTCGAATCTAGAGCTAACAATCCCAGCGCACTTCCAATGCCCCATCTCGCTCGATCTGATGAAAGACCCGGTCACATTATGCACTGGGATCACATATGACCGGCAAAGCATCGACACATGGCTGGATGCCGGGAACTACACATGCCCTGTCACGAACCAGGTGCTGGACAGCTTCGAACCGATCCCTAACCACGCGTTACGTAGGATGATACAGGACTGGTGCGTCCAGAACCGTTCATTCGGCATCGAGCGGATCCCAACACCCAGAATTCCCCTCACAGAGGCAGAAGTGTCCGGTATGGTCGCGGAGATGGCGAAAGCAAGTCGACGGAGGGATTACACAAAGTGCCGGGACTTGGTCAGGAAGATCAATGCCTTGATCAAGGAAAGCGACCGCAACCGTCGACGGATTGTGGGGAATGAGATGGGCCGCGTCCTATCGGCCGCATTCGAAACGTTTGCGTCCGCCTCGCCGGAGAATTATGCTGCTGGTTTAGAAGAGATCTTGTCCTTGCTGACTTGGATGTTCCCGCTCGATGAAGCAGCCCGGTTGTATCTTGGATCCTGCCCATCAATATTCTGCCTGGCCTGGTTTTTAAAATGCGGGACTTTGGCGGGAAGACGGAATGCTGTCCTAGCAATTAAGGACATTGCTTCTTCCAATCAACGCCATGTGGAAGCATTAGCGCAAACGAACGGATTGATCGAATCCTTGGTCAAGATTATCAAAACACCCATATGCCCTACATCCACGAAAGCTGCACTGGTGGCCATATACTACTTGATTTCATCCTCACCGTCGAAAAATGAGACCGCTGAGCGATTCGTGGACATGGGTCTTGTGCCATTACTACTCGAGACGCTAGTCGACTCTGAAAAGAGCATATGCGAGAAGGCGTTGGCTGTTCTCGATGGGATCTGCGGGTGCGATAGAGGGAGGGAAACTGCATATGGCCATGCATTAACGGTCCCGATCTTGGTTAAGAAGATCCTCCGAGTGTCCGATCTGGCGACTGGGTTTGCTGTCTCGGCTCTTTGGAAGCTTTGCAAGAATCACAAGGGAGAAAATGGGGAGATTTTGGTAGAATGTCTGCAAGTTGGTGCATTTCAAAAGGTGTTGTTGCTGTTGCAGGTGTGCTGTGAAGAAAGAACGAAGGAAAAAGCTACTGATCTTTTGAAACAGTTGAATGGTTCCAGAGATGGTGCTGAATGTATTGATTCTTTGGATTTTAAGCAATTGAAAAGGTCCTTTTGATCACGAAATCCTATCCGTCCATCAGGTAGGCTGCTTCATTTTCACCTCAGAACCTAAAACTCATGACCACCCAGAACTCAGATAGGCCACACCCTAGGAAAAAGTTGGGATGGCTTGTTTTCATGTAGGGCCCACCGTGGCATTTGTATGTCAGCCAATCCATTCATCTGATACGCCTCACTAGAATTTGGAACTTTGAGGTATAATGTTATGGGGTGGCCCACCTGAGTGTTGAATCAATCTGATTTTTGGAATGCAGGCTAAGCAAGGGGTGACGTACCTGATGGACGGTGTGGATAGTATGCTCGTGGGTACCTATGGGGGAGGTGGGCGAGAGTAATTTTCCTTTGATTAATGCTAAGTAAGATTACTGGGGTAGATAAACAAAAGTGTGGGCATCTTTTTGTTATCTTATTGTATTGAGTGTTGAGTTAAGTGTACAAAAATACGAATTAGACATACATTTCATGTAGTAATTGAAATTTAAGGCCCACTTTAGTGAAAGCAATGGTCAATGTTGTGTATTTTTCTAAATTTATTGTAGTATAAATAAAAATGAGGACATGTGGCAGAAGTGTTTGATATGGTGGGCTACCACGAGAATGGACCATCAGTACCACGAGATCGCGGGGATCTGACTTTGATTTGTGGGTTAGAAATGGACGGTTGAGAAGAGAAAGATGGGCTACGTTCAGTTGATGAGTGAATGTGACATTCCAAAGATTTAATAGCATAACTTTATGTTTCATGAGTCTTGGGACTTTCGGCCTATTGGTTAGGTTCTTAATGGTGTACTACACGAAGTGTTCACATTGCCCTCTACCTATTGAACGGTCCTGCAGACTGATCACATGGGTTCCATTTGACGGTGGGAAGAAGGCCCCATGTGGTAGTTATGAGGGGGGACCTAGTAATTGGGTCAATTTTTAGAGATGGACTTGAATCGAAACATTCATTACAAGGAATGAACGGACGAGATCTGACCTGTTCATGAGGCATAGACCAATAATCATGCTGATGGAATGATCCTAAGCAATTGATCTGTGGCCCAGAAATGAAATTAACATAGAATCAAGCAAACATTGGATGTTCAACAGCCGAAGGCTCTAATTGAACAGCTGGGATTGTCTGATCAGCATGACTTTTGAGCTACGTACCTAACAACGTAGGGCCCACCTAATGGATATTCCAGGTCCAGTGATTTTATGGTATGTCTGGATTCAGGGAAATGTGAAGGGGCACGTCCAAGCCAGTGGAAAAGGGAATTCCCAGTTTGCCAAACATGGCACCACCATTCCAAGCATCAATACGTATCACAAATGAAAACTGTCCTAGACGTCCAATCCGTCATGTGCCGCATGTGCCACTCTCCGTCTTGAAGCACCCCACATATGCAACATACCATATAATCCTTATTAATTAGCTTTAAGCACCTCAAATTTGCTATGTGCTAATGTTATACTTGTGCCACATGTGTCACCATTTATCATTAAGCTCTCCACATCTACTACTTATAATTGTTGATTTGAGTCTTCAATCTGGCCATCTTTGGGGGTCATTGATCGATCAACAGTTGTCGTTGATTGATCGAAATTATCTTGAATTAAACATATTAGTCTCTGGACATCTTTGGACAAGTTAGATTAATCAAACTTAGAGGTTCGATCGATCAATAATATTCAAAATTATGTTACAAACTCTTTGGACACTTTTGGGCATATTTGATTGATCGAACATGTGGCGTCAAGCGATTGAGAGGTCGTCGATCGGTGTTGAGCGATGGACGGTTCACGCGGTTTTGCGTAAATGCACAATTTTGTTTCCTATTTTGTGTTTAACACTATATAAACGGGTGTAATGCGGGATTAGGGTACGTGAAAGAGGGCTAAAATGTTTTTAGGGTTTGCAAAGAAGAAAACAAAGGTTTTCTTATCTGTAAGTGATTTCCATCTTTTGTATTTTTATTTCTACAGTGGATCATCTATTGCTTTGTGCCATAGTTTTTTTCCCACAAGGGTTTTTCCACATAAAATCTTGTGTTCTCTGTGATAGCTTGGATTGCGTTTTCTCTTTCCTTTATTTGATTCTACTCGGTGTTTGCTTTCGCGGCTTCCAACAAGTGGTATTAGAGCTATATGTTGGGTTTTGAGTTTAAATTCGAGACATGGCGATGAAGGAAAAGAACATGAAATATGAGGCAGAGAAATTCACGGGTAAAAATAATTTTGAACTATGGAAGGTGAAAGTGAAAGACCTCCTAGTTCAGCAAGGACTACATCAGGCACTCCTTGGGAAGACGAAACTTCTGGCATCTATGCGTGAAGAAGAGTTGGATGATTTAAATCAAAGGAAAATTACATACCTTGATCCAATTGTGTCTAGAGGATGACGTTCTATATAACGTCCTCAACGAGAAGATTACTGCGAGTACATTGGCGAAGTTGGAGAAAATCTATATAACGAGGTCGCTCTCCAATCGCTTATTTATTAAAAAAAATAGTTTTATAATCTTAAGATGGTGGAAGGAACTGATCTCAATGAGCATATTAGTCACTTTAATAAGTTACTTTGCAAAGTGATGAGTATGGAGGTGAAGATCGACGAAGAAGATCAAGCCATAATTCTGTTGAATTCTCTTCCAGAGTCTTACGAGAATCTCGTGGGCACTCTGTGCCATAGTAGGGATACCATTAACCTCGAGATTGTTATCTCAACCCTTCATTCGAAGCAGTTAAAAAGGAAGAAGAAAAATTTTGTGTGGGAGAAGAAAAATTCACTGTCGAGAACCAAATCTAAGGGTAAGGGTAAGATGAAATGCTAAAATTGTGGGAAGATGGAACACATAAGAAGTATTGTCAGTCTTCCAAAGCTCAGAAGGGAGATAAGTCAAATAATTCACCAAAAGAGGCAACTACAACGGAATCCATTGATGAGACGGGTGGTTGTAATGTGCTAACTACATCCAAGTCCGTGTATTTCAGTAATGAATGAATCTTAGATTTTGGGGCATCTTATCACATGTGCCCTCATCGAAGTTGGTTCACCACATACATCGAGTGTGATGGTGGCCGGGAGTTTATGGGCAATAACCATGCATGTAAGGTAGTTGCTATCGGATCGGTGCACATCATGATGTTTGATGGGATAGAACATATCCGATGGATGTACGAGACGTCCCTGAACTACAAAAGAATCTGATATCTCTGGGAGCTCTTGAAGCATTGGGTTCCTAAGAGTTTCTAAGGGGGCACTTATTATGATGAAAGCATAGTGCAACGGTAGCCTTTATATGCTAATTGGGAGTATTGTACCGAGTGAAGTTGTAACATTTATAGCAGATTCCATGTCTACACGTTTGTGGCACATGCGCCTAGGGGTACATGAGCGATCGCGATATGAAGGTACTATGTGTATTCTGATGTATGGGAGCTGCTGCCCGTAGTTTTTAAAGAAGGGTTGTCGTATTTTGTCACCTTTATCGACGACTTCTCTAAAAAGGTATATGTTTATTTTATGAAGAATAAATTCAATATTTTCACCACCTTCAATATGTGGAAGGTGATGGTGGAAAAGTAATTAGGGCGAAAGTTGAAATTATTAAGGATAGACAATGGTGGAGAATTCACCTCAAAGGAATTCGATTAGTTTTGTAAAGATGAAGGGATTGTGAGGCACAACACAGTTAGGCGCACACCAGAGAAGAATGGTGTGGCTGAGTGTATGAATTAAACTCTCTTAAAGAGGGCCCGAAGCATGTTAAGTAATGCTGGGTTGAGCAAGGATCTATGGATTAAGGTCGTGAACACGGCTTATTATTTAATGAATTGATCCTCGTCTACAGCTATAATTAATTGCAAAAATTTCTCCTGCTCCGAATGGTCAGGTTCTGAAAGTGACATTGATGATAGTCTACCGAAAAAGGAGAAGAAAGTTAAAAAGGACAAGCCTAAATTCATTTAAAGAGCTCCTTCTTGGAAAAAAGGGTAATTTCATAGGTCTTCCTAGCCCCCACCCATTGTATAGTAGAACAACCGTTCAACAAGTCACTTAATTCGTGCTCGAAGACAACCATGTAACTGTAGTTATTCGGGAGCAGAAAGGGAAAAGCGGCGAATTAGATTCCTCGTAGCCTACAGGAAATGGTCTCAAAGAGAGTTGAACTAGCAATGTCTTTCCAGCGAGTTATGTATAGTAGAGTTGCAGTTGTTATCTCCCACTCACTGGTAGATGTGTCGAGCATAGTAGACTTACCTTCTCATTCCAAGGGAGGGCTAAACCATCCAATTCATATTCATTTTGGGAATTCCTGAGGAGGTGTGGAGTGGTCATGAAGTAGATTATTCAAGGTTGTGAGTATGTAACGCCCCGAAAATCGGCACCCAAGTAAGGAGACTCTGATCCCGAGTTCCCGGGTATTAACTTAGTAAAATACTTTTTTAGGAATGCCGCACATGGAAAATGCGACCATGCATGTCTTTAATCAGATTTACATTCATTTCATACACAAATAATCAGAGTAACGCATTTTAATTAACGGATCAAAAGCAAAGCGAAGACAACTAAATCCAGAAATATAAGACTAACACCCAAGATGTACAATTCAAAATCAATGTCAGCTCATATGAGAATTTTACAACTCATAATAGATGCAATAAGTATGAAAAATACAACTACCAAATGGAGGGAGCTAGAAGTCTACTGGGGCACCCCAGGCACACCACCAACTGGTCATATTCCCGAGTCATCTACAAATAGAAGGCATTAAACGCCAACATAGTGAAGATTATACTTGGGACATTTTAGTTATAAACAAGTTCACATGAGTGTACTATTTTTAAGCATATTACCTCTAGCGCATAAAACTAAGCAAGTTACACATGTTATCCATACAAGCATGTGCAGGTAATGATAGTATAACAAAGCAATCAATTTTCTAAACTAATTAATTAATGCAGGAGAATGCATAAGATGCAAATAAAAGAAAATGATGTGTTGGTCTTTCTAATAGTCGATTAGCCACCTCATAAGTTCATGCATGTCCCGGACAAATCACATGAGGAACTCAAATGGTAGCACTGGCGCGACATCAAGTAACCAAGCACGTACAATCCTCCACAAATGTAATATCATGTATGCATGGTTATTTTAATCTTTATTAATTATTTTTTCATAGATCGAGCACTATTAGCAAAGCTGAAATACCGCAATTATATTACGAGTCTAACTAGGACCATTCGGCTCCTTGCGGTGCATCCTCAATAACCCTTGATCTTATTCTGGGCGTGTCATTAGATATTAATCACAATTCAACAATTTCAAAGGTATGACATAAAGCCCAATGGTATATAAATCAACTTGGTAAGGATCATCACCTAAATATCAATTACAAATGGTCAATTTAGAGGTGCGAGCTTATTACTCAAAACTAATTTAATACACGTCTGAGTCGTTCGAACGGTACTCTGGCATGCAACCATCGGCCAAGACAAATCGTCATGGGGCCACTCGAACAACAATCTGTCACCTTTATCAATGTTTACTGGTCACTACGGGGAGGGTCGTCACCCCCAGCGTAGGCCGATAGTTCGGATATAGTGTCCCATACCACCAAACCGGCCCATGAGACTTGGCGGGATCATATTGCTGTATGATTTTAAGTGAATTCACTTCTACTAGCAATATTGGTATTACAAATTCTATATAATGTAGGTCAACAATCAAACACACAAATGGTTAACTTTGAATAGAACTTATTTGGTGGACCCAAGTGGACAATGACAAACCGATAGTGGCCACTATTAGTCGACCGTGTCCCGTCTTGGTCGATCAAATAAGTCTATAATGTCGAACCAAAGGGTAGGTAGTACATTAGTCAACTAGTTGTTAGAGCTTAATCTATTAAAATAATAATTTAGCTTATTATATACATTATTATAAACATAAAGTAAATTTAATACCACACCAGGGTATAATAATAGAACAAGTGTAGAAAACAATGTCACCTAATATATTAAAGCACATGGCCCGACTGATTGGCCCGACCGACTAACCCGACCAATCCAAAGGACCCGGATGACACAGGGCGTTACATACATTCACAAGCATTTAGGAATTCTAATATTATAAATCCATAGTATTCAGACATTTCATGGAGCATGTTATTAACCAAATAATAATAGAGACATTTTATCGAATATGTTATCCACTCATCAAGAATTAGTAACTGAATTATAATAATAATGTGATTCTAGCATTTATAACATAAAAAATTTAATAGAATCAAATAATCACTAACTAAAATTTTTTAAGAAAAGCTTGATGGTAGATCTTCACCTTATAGTCGAAATTCCTTAATTCGAATGTAGCCCCAGTGTCGAAATTTGGAAAAAAAATATTAATTTTCTAACCGAATGTAATGAGACTCATGTAAGATTTATAGAACCTATCACTAGGTGGCATAATTAAAAGGTAGGAAGCATTTCTTACCTTCGGTCATGAGTAGAGGTGGACTCGATGGAGGAAACGACGATTCAATTGAAGTACTTGCGCTTGCAAGAACAATGAATCACTAAACCAAACCCCTACTACACACTAACTCTCACTCTTCCTCTTCTACTCCTTCTTTCTCCCTATTTCTTTCTTTCTCTCCCAAATTCTAATAAATTCATATTTTTGGGAGAATTGTCCAAATGGACTTTATTTATAGTTTCAGATGTGGCCCAAAATACCTTAAGAGCTTAGAGGGTGTATGGGACGATTTAGGTCATGGGATTAGAATGTAACCCTATGAGAGATCGTTTCTCACTATTACGGCCCATCAGAAGGTGTATGGGATGATTTAGGTCATGGGATTGGTGAACCTAGTAATAATCTACCTACGGATATGGTTATCTGCATTTCAGATGTGGCAATTGATGGTTATGATGCAGTGTTCATTTAATGGTCATCGATCATCGATCAAGGTCGCGACTTTAGAAAAACTTATATATTGGAAAATATTTGAGACTGGGATTCTAAGTTTCCTTAAAGTCTAATGGCTCAAAAGCCACAATTTCACATAAGTTCGAGTGGACATAATTAACTTAAGTTCTGAAAAATTCAGGGCAGGTTTACACATTACATGTGTTACCCTCCCAGCTACAAGTTGAGCGATTCGATGCATAGTCTTAGTTTAACGTCCCTCGAGGGTTGTCTAGCCCACCAAGACAAATGATTTTCCTTAACTTTGGGTTTAGTGGGCCACTAATGAACGATCTAAAGCTTGTTTAGTTAATCGAAACATTATTAGAATGAATTAAGTAATGAGATTTCTTAAGCATGATAATTCGAGTTTGGAGTAGCTAAGTTCACAATATGGTCTATTCACAATTAGCAAAAATGGTGATTTGGTTCTAATCACCCTAATCAAAAGTCCTAATTCGACTAACTTTAAACTATTTGAAATAGCAAAATATATAAATAACTAAATAAAATAGAAAATCTTAATCTAATTAATTAGGATGATTTCTAACATGATGAGGAGAAATTTCTAAGAAGACATCGAATACTAAAACTCAAAGATAACTTGTCCGGTCTAACGATAACTTGTCGTTGCAGAAATTTTCAGTTTCAAGAGATCTATTTCTTATAATGTTTTTAGTACTTTTAGCCGTTGAATTGTTTTTATAATTTCTATGGTGATTCATTTCGAAGTATAGTTTCATCTTATAAAATTTTATGTAATTCTGAATTCTAAACATATTATTAAAATTTTGGGAGTATAGGTTGTCTGAAATTGATAATTTTCTGGATAGTTTTCAAAACTTTCTCAAATCAACCATATTATAATATTTTTACTTTTTTATATTTTTTTATATAAAATTAGACTCTTGCTTCAATCTTATTTTTGAATCAATTCAATCAGAAATATAACAAAGAAGATATGAATTTTCGAAGTCAGGGGATAAAAATTATTAAATTGGAGGTGGAACCTGAAAATTGTAATTTCGACCTTAGGTTGGACCAAACTTGAGCTTCGATGCCACCAAAGCCAGCCAAAGGTGCATCCAGTTGCAGCTGAATTATTAATTTTTTAGGCTATTTTGTTGTCCTGTTTTGACCCACTTCAGTAGCACTGAACATGGCTTCGGTGGGACCGAATGTTGCCTGAAAAGGCCTCTAAAAATCTGTTAAAAATTTTAAATTAAATCTTAAGGCATTGGATGATCAAATGAAGTTTTTATATTAAAAATAGATCATATAAAGGTTGGTTGTTTTGGACCTAAAGAGGTCTAAGGTTAGGATTCATTAAGGTACCTCATGTTTGCTTCTTTCTTCACTTCTTGATGCTCCATGTCTTCATATCCTTGGTATTCTTTGTCTTATGGCGGCTCG
Source organism: Liriodendron chinense (assembly GCA_003013855.2). NCBI lineage: Eukaryota > Viridiplantae > Streptophyta > Magnoliopsida > Magnoliales > Magnoliaceae > Liriodendron > Liriodendron chinense. The sequence goes on from ML058335.1 coordinate 4,464,266, forward strand.
ACCGACTCAAGATATCCTAGCTCACATAATCGACAAATAAGTGCATAAATAAATACACCAAACTTCAAATGGTGCAATCGAACCCTGTTGTCCATTTTTAGCTAAAATTCACCCTTTCCACTTGGTGGAACCAAATTCCACTAACTCATATGATTTAATACTCTCCCAACTTTGGGATTTTCTCACTCCCATGCTAAATCCTTCCTCCCCTTGGTAAAATTATTCATTTGATCTTAAATACATGTCAACATACGCACAAACATACACTCTAATCGAGAAATCAAATGTAAAGCTCAATGACATCTAACTTCTCAAGTTGGCAAAAGTCCAAGGCATTACAGTGTAGTTAGTTGTGATAAGCTAGACCAAAGGGCAAAGAAGTTTGTTTTATTGGTTATGCTGATGGCGTAAAGGGATACAGGTTGTATGACCAGGTCACATAGAAGATCACGATTAACCAGGATATTGGATTTGATAAGAATTCCTTGTTCCATAAGGATGAACACAAGGAAATAGAAAAATAATTATGGACGTTGAAATTGAAAAAGGTGTGACACATGTACAAGTCAAGCTGTAGGAAGAGGTACAAGAGCATGTGGAGTCGTCACCTGTGAAGGAAAATCTACTTAGAGATCGTAGGTTGCCAGTTAAGTATAGAGATGACTAAAATATTGCATTCGCACTCATTACGGACAAGGGGGATTCGTCTACCTTCCAAGAAGCATTAGGCGACATAAATGTTGAGAAGTGGACAGCAGTTGTAATATCCCAAAAACTTGGGCACACAAATAAGTAACGAGTGTGTGTTCACACATGAGAAGTTAAATTCTAAGCCGTGTTGTTCACACGCATACACTCTTGTACGTATTCCGACACTTTTAAGGCCTTTAAAAAACTTGGTGTACTTAGTTAAGTCAATAAACTAACATTTAGAATGATCTGTCATTGCTAGATTGAAATACCTAACCGTCCGCTTCGATTTTGAATTCCGCGATCAACGTAAACACGTCGTACGATCTTCACATCATCCTGTACACATGTCTGCCCATCAATCTAATCCGTACATGTCGTCAATCATCAGGCATATGCTTAGATCATTGATTTTCCAACCCAATGAACCTCCTCAGGCATGTTTATGACACTCTAGGATTTTAGAATCATTTAAATTATAATTTAGTTAATTATTTAATAAATTAAATAAATTTAATATTGATAAATTAATATTAAATAATCTGTAGGGAATTTTAGTATGGTTTCCTTTATTAAAGTTGTTTAAAATAAACCCTAGAACAGCGTAGAAGCATTAGATTTCACAAAACTCATAAATTTACAATAATTACGAAAATGCCATTAGTCAAACTTAAGTTAAACGGCCATTTTTTAAATTTTATGATTTCTGGCGATCGATTTCACACAAACCTTACATACGAGTTCTAGGACATAATTTAAATGTACACGTCGAATTTCAGCCCTTCGATCATCCTACAAATACTTTAATTAGAAATCGTGCCATAAGTGAGCCACCGTATCTCAGATCTGCCTCATTTTTCTCGTCGACGGCTAACTTATTGTTGGTCACCTGTTGGTCGGAGGAGACTATCTCAGTCCACTACATGTGGACCCCACTTACAAGTGGAACATACAACCCGTATTACGTGCAGCGCACGTAATACATTACCAAAAAAAGAAAGTTCTTCTTCGCCGATTCCTCAGCTGACGTTGTTACAGCATTCGTCGCTGGGCCGTCCGAACGACCAGCAAAGTGGGCCCCAGTGATTGATCCACACCATTCATCAGTAGACCCCACTTGTGCCAGTGTGTGCGACGCACGTAATATAAAAAAAAAGAAGAAGAAGGAAGTTTTCTTCCTTGCTGTTTCAGCGGATGCTGTAACAGCATCCGTTGCTGCCGGTCGACGCAGCTCACGCCGTCCATCAGTGTGGGCCCCAAAGATCGATCTGAACCATCTATCAGGTGTGTGAAGAGATTTTGACCAGGTTCAGAAGAATTTGTAGCATCGAAAGGTTGGAGTGCTCTCACAAGATTCGACGCAAGAAACCTGTTGCGAGAAGATTTTTTCCAAAAATGGCAACTACCAATTGTTACCTGGTTGGCCAAGGATTCCTTTCGAATCTAAAAGACATTCATCTTTAATCTTGACCATTCAACCAAGTTTCTTGGAAAGCAAGTACTCAAAGTTGTTATTAGAAGGTTAACAACAACGGTTTTCACAGCAACAAGCGAACGGCCTGTCCGTTCCAGCAACCACCGTCCGATGGTGTTGGATGCTCGACGTGGCGATCCGACACGTCCATTAGGTGGACCAACCTCCCATTAGTAAAAGCACGAAAACTCACCTGGATCGATTGCTTCTTGAAGGTGTAGTGGACCGATCAAACCAGCGTGGAAAGTTCTTGTACGTGGTTGGTGCGGTTGTGTGTGCGCAGACCCGGTGATGAGTCGGTCGTAGTTTGGTTATAAAAACCCCTCTCCCAACATGGGAGAGGGTAGACCTTATACTACAAGGAAAGAGAGAGAAAAATGAGAGGGAGAGAGAGAGAAACGTTTGAGAGAGAGAGAGAGAGAGAGAGAGAGAGAGAGAGAGTTGTTAGAAAAAAAAAGAGAAGAAGGAAGGAGAAATAAAGAAGAAAGAGACAGAAAGAAGAAGGGAAGAAAGAGAAGAAAAAGAAGGAGAAAGAAGAAAGAGAAGAAGGAAGAAAAAGAAAGAAGGAAAGAGAAAAAAAGAAGAAAGGAAGAAAGAAGAGGAAATTTTCTCTCTAACTGAGTCGACTCGCTGAGCTGACTCAGATTTGAGTTAGGGCTTGTTTGGAGCTTAGGAATCATCAAACCAGTGACTGATTCATCTCACAATTTTCTAGTTGATTTTCTCTTATCTTCTCATTGTTATATTCAAATTCGTTTCCTTTCTCTGTTGTTCGACAATCGGATTTTATGTAAGAATTTCAGTTTTTCAACTTGTTTCCTTAATCAAGTCTTTTAATATTGTTTCTTTTTCTTTCCTATCATCTATAAGGGGCTCTTAGGTATGGATCCAATTCCAGTCTCCGTTCTTAAATCTCATTTCATAATTGTTCATTCTTGATGTTTTTTCCAAAATTATCCTCTCTAATTGTACATATTCAGATGTTAGATAAAGTTGACGTGGGTTACCTTACACCACCATCTTCTCAATTTCTTTAATTTAAAATAAACTAAAAGTTTACATAAAGGATTACCTAAATGAAGAAAGTCATGCATGATGTGATTGTGCTTGAGTTTTGGATATGCATTGTATGCTTGAAGAAGTGATTCCATAACTCATGACATATACATACATTTATACACTACGACAGAACAGGAGCATGGTTAATTTGACTCCTGGCGTGCATGGTTGATTTGCCGCATCGCTGTACCGGTTAGGTGAGCATGGTTGATTTTCGACAGATTCCTAATGTTTAGTGGCAGCGAGTTCTGGTCGTTTCATTTATTGGGCATGGTTGATTTGCTAGGTTGGATCAGTGGTGCATGGTAGATTTGCTCACTGGCGTGTATGGCTGATTTGCCACCTCGCTGTACCAGTTAGGTGAGCATGGTTGATTTGCGACAGGTTCCTAATATTCAAGTGGCAGCGAGTTCTTAGACGTTTATTGCTCTCACACGTATCATAACATACATGACATCATGATAATCATGTTTCATTTATAATAAATCATAAAGTGTATTAATTATAACATCACCCTTGTATATTTCATACAATTCTATCCGTTAATGATTCACATCCTATCTCTTATTAACTGAAATATTGCCTGTGATGGAAATGACCTCACTGGGCTTTTAGCTCACTAAAATAACCACAGTTTTTGCAGGTTTTCAGGAAGAACAAGACATAGGCAAAGGAGAGTATTCAGGGGGTCTCATTCTTCTCGAGCGTCAATCGTGTCAGATTTATTTTAGTTTTGTAAAATTCAATGTAATAAGACATTAGTGGAAAAGAAACTTTATATTTGGGATTTGTTTTGGTTATTGATGTGTGGAATGGAATTTTAAGGGATCTATGCTCGAATTTTCAATTCACACCGTGGAACTTGGGCTTTGGGTTGTTGTACTCGGGTTCTGAATTTTGGGGTGTGACAACAGTGATGCAAGATGAGATTGAATCTTTGTATAAGAATGAGATATGCGAGCTAATGAATCTTTTTGTTGGACATATAGCGAATGGGTGCAACTAAATTTTCAGGAAGAAACAGGATAAATACAAGGCCAGATTGGTAGTGAAGGGATATGCGTAGAAGGAAGGTGTTGACTTCAGCAAAACTTTTATGTTGGTTGTTAAGCAGGTATCTATCAGGTTCATGTTGGTGTTGGTTGCTCAATACAATCTTGAACTAGAACAAATAGATGTGAAGACTGCTTTTCAATATAGGAAGTTTGAAGAACAGATTTACATGAAGCACATTACAACAAATTAGCCTTTTTGCCGCAATCAAACTCGTCGCTAAAAACTCCAAATTTGTCATGAATGTGTTTTAGCGACGAACTCACTCGTCGCTAATTTTGTCGCAGATACGGCGTCAAAAATTATATTTTGTGATGAAAAGACGAACTCGTAGCCGATTGATTAATTATTTGCGACGACTAACTAACTCGTCGCAAAATATAGCTAATTAGCGACGAGTTCACACGTTGCCATTACATATCATAAATCATCACTAAACATGAACTCGTCGCTAATAATGATTTTTTTACAACGGGTAACTCGCCATTAAAAAAACCCCAACTCATCGCAAAAACCTTTTTCCAATGAGTGTTGCTCGTCACCAATTTTGTCGCAGATACGACGTCACAAATTATATTGTACAATGAGTAACTAACTCGTCACAAAATATAGCTAATTAGCAACGAGTTCACACGTTACAATTACATATCATAAATCATCGCTAAACACGAAGTCGTCGCTAATAACGATTTTTTTACGATGGGTAACTCGTCATTAAAAAAACTCCAATTCATCGCAAAAACCTTTTTGCAACGAGTGTTGCTCGTCACTAATTTTGTCGCAGATACGACGTCACAAATTATATTTTACAACGAGCAACTAATTCGTCGCAAAATATAGCTAATTAGCGACGAGTTCACATGTCGCCATTACATATTATAAATCGTCGTTAAACATGCAACCCATCGCTAATAACAACCTTTTACAACGGGTTAACTCGTTGTTAAAAACATCCAGCTCGTTGCAAAAAGTTTTTTCAACAAGTGTTGCTTGTTGCCAATTTTGTCGCAGAAACGGCGTCACAAATTATATTTAGTAACGACACTAGTAAACCGTCGCCAATGAATTAATTATTTGTAACGAAAAACTAACTCGTCGCAAAATGTAGATATTTAGCGATGAGCTGATACGTCACCATTACGTATAATAAGGATTTTTACGATGGCTTAACTCGTTACTAAAAACCCCCAACTCATCGCAAAAGCCTTTTTGCAGTGAGTGTTCTTCGTCACCAATTTTGTTGTAGATACGCCGTCACAAATTATATTCACCAACGAAACCAAAAACTCGTCGCCAATTAGTTAATTATTTGTGACGACCTAATAACTTGTCACAAAATATAGCTAATTAGCGACGAGTTGACATGTCACCATTACATATCGTAAAATGTCACTAAACATGCTACGAATTACCACTGAGAACTTTTTTGCGAGTAGTCAACTCATCACAAAAATCTTTTTGCGACGAGTGGTGCTCATCACCAAATTTTGTCGCAAATCATCAATGAGTTAATTATTTGCGACGACCAATATAGCTAATTAATTAGTAACGAGTTGACATCATCATGACTAATATTTATTTATTTCTTAGCGACAAGTGAAAGTCATCACTAATAGAAATTTTTTTTATGTATTTCCCTATTTGAACCAGTTAATCTAAAAAACAACCCGTATCAATATTCATCATCATCCATTGAAATATAAAAATAATTTAATTAAATTAAAATTAAATTTATAATTATCCCAAACACATAAAAATATGTACACATATGTCCAAATTGTTCTACAAAAATCAATAAATAAATAAAAAATGCGCGTCCTCGATAATGCGGTGGGCCCCTGGAAGATAGCACCATTCTCTAGAAAAATCCGTAAAATAATTGAAATAAATTATGATTAGTGATTATTTTATACTACTTATATAATTCAAATGTGACATTCAATTTACCATTAAGGATGTGATTGCGATAGCTGTGACATGAGGGTATGCACAATCTCCTCCAATTGAGTCTGTCGTGTTTGCATGAGCTGCACCTCAGTCCTAAGCTTAGCCACCGTTGCCTCTGCTTGCTCGGCCCTCCTCGTAGCCTCATCCACATCAGCATGGCTACGACGGGTGAATACAAGCACCTCCCCATGTCCAAGACCACGAACGTAGCCAGATTTAGAGCTAAGGGTCCTAAAACATGACTCGTCTGCTGTTAATGGTGCAGTGTCCTCCGATTCAGATTGAGTATGGAGTTGTATCATATCGTTCTGCAATATTAACAAAACATTATGAGTACAAAATGAATAAATAATAAAATAACTTTAAAATAAGTTTAATGATTCTTACATATAACTCCTCACAACGCGGAGTCACCCACGTGCGCGTCGTCTTCCTCATGTGTGTTTTTCATTAGAAAGTAATGAGATCAGGCTCCTGCTGGGTCTCCTGGTCAGACTATTCCATTTAAAAGAGAAATATCATATTTACAGTATTCTGATAAGTAATGCGATTAATAAAACAAATTAATAAATGTAAGACAATCAAAGTAAATTATACCATCTCATTACGAAGCCGGACAAACGGCTTCGAACCAGTCGTATGGTTCATCATAAACTTAGAGTGATTCTCTGTGTTTATCTTTTTCCTTGCCTACATTAAAAGTATAAACAAGTTATTGCAATACTTATAATAAAGTCATTGAAAACTAAACATTAATAAAAATTATATCTTACCAAGAATGCATCAGACTCGAAAATATGGCAAATTTTATCCCAATCTTTAGGGGAGATGCCATCGTACGGGTGTTGTCGTGCTCCCTCATGACCTTCATTATTCTTATAGTGGGAATGGCATTGGTTCTTATATTGTCTGAATCGGTTGCCTAAATACATATTAAGACCCTTTTTTATATTATAGAGTTCCATATCGATGTCAAATTTATCCTGAAAAATAGTACATTACACGAATCGATAATTAATTTGTAAATAAATTTAAAAACATATTATTTAAAAGAAAAAAATGATAAAATGAAAATTAGCTTTCAGTTACCAATATCCGATTGCGTATGACTGTCTTATCTATATCAGGCATGGACTCCCACGACTCACAAGTAAGGGGCGCCCATCGTCGACATATCACCCCCACCTCAGTAGAGAATATGGCTGCCCATGGTTCCATTGGTCTGTACTTCCCTGGTGGAAATGTGATACAGGGCCGCTTACCCGTCATCTCCAAATGCCTAGCGAGAGCAAGTCCCCGTGACCTATCACGTCATTTTCTAGATGTGGTAGAAGTTTCAGATACAAAATAGAAATAATACAATTTAATATATAAATTGAATATTACTTAAATGTAAGAGACAATGCTGTTGTTCTTTGGTGGCAAATATCTATCATGGTGGGCCCTAGAGGAGGTTTCTACAGTGGGAGTTCCAATCACCGTTGTTCCCTTGTGTTCCTTAATTTGGTGGGGTGCACTGGAGCTTTGAAGCATTCTCGTTTTGGGGCTCGTGCTAAGAAATGAGCTGGCAATGTAGATGGACAACATGGATAAAATACCTACATCAAGGTGGGCGAGTGGGCATCTAATAGATAATGTGCGGAAGCATGTTGCCTGCAAGTGTTGAGGCAAGAATTAAAAGTGAAGAAATGAAGAAGGGAAGAAGAATAAAGAGAAATCAATAAGAAAACAAGGATGAAATTAAAGATGATTCCAAAGACCTATTTTTCTCCCTTCCGGTCGAGCGTACTTTATATAACTCCCGTAAGTGGATGTCACGATAGATGATGTTAACATGGAGCAGAAGGCCCTTCTCTCTCCCTTCAGGTTGAGCACTTGGTGCAATCCCTAGAAGTAGTAGATGTATTGGGTGATACTATCATTTTGGAATATCATGGAGTTCTATGAACATCACAAAGGAATGAAGCCTAGTCTGGTTGACTTGTCTCAATCATGAACAGAAAGACTATCTTGACTTGGATGATCATTCAACCATTTTCTTGTCATCTGGACAGGATGAAAGAAGAATAGGGCAAAGCTATTTGTGCTTTCCCTTCATGTAGGTACATGTGACCTAATCAACAGGTTGGATAGAAAATAAACAATACAATGGATCACCATTGTTTTCCCTTTGTATGGTCCAGTTGACATTTTTATCTACCTCATTTTTTACCTCATGCTCTAAAATGATTCGTAAAAATGGATGGATGGTCAACAGCATTTTTTGTCATTCGATTGTTGATTGGGAGTCGATCAAGCGATCGTCGGTGATGTGCACCATTCAATCGTCGATCGGGGACTTGATGACACGATATATGGTGGTTTGTACCATTCAATTGTTGATTAGAGGTTGGTCGGATAGTCAACAACATTATGTGACATCTGATTGTTGATTGGAAGGTTGATCGGGCAATCATCGATAATGCGCATTGTTTGATCATCGATCGGGAACTTAATAAAGTGATCTACGTTGGCTTCCACCATTTAATCGATGAGCACACGAGAAAACTATTCATAAGAGTTTGAATTTTTTATCATCTTTATCCAAAACTTTAAATCTTAATTTTTTATTAAGATTTTGAATTTCTCTTCAACATTGTCAAAATTTTCTTACTTCAAAACCTTTTTTAATCGAAATCACAATTTTTTAAACTTTTCAATTTTCTTTTTCAAAATCTTAGTTTTCTTCTTAAATCACATTTTTTTTTCAAACTTTTCCATTTCTTTAAAAGTCAATTTTTTTTCAAACTTCTCAATTTCTTTTTTCAAAATCTCATTTTTATCAAACTTCTCAATTTTTTAAAAATATGAATCTTAATTTCTTTATAAAAATCTCAATTTCTTTTTTTAAAAACTTCCATTTTTAGATCTCAATTTTTCTCAAAGATTGTCAATTACTTTTCAAACTTCGCAACTTCTTTTTTTCAAAATCACAATTTTTTAACTTCTCAATTTTCATTAAAATTGTCAATTTTTCAAAATATATATTTTTATTCTCAATTTTGTAACAATCTTTACTAATTTTATCAATTATATTCTCATTTTTTTTAAATTTTATTATTTATCTTATTATCAATTTTTATAAATTTTATTCTCAATTGTATCGTATATTATATTTTATATGAACTATTAGCGACGAAACAAATTACTTTTTGCCACGACACAAATTCGTCGCAAAACGCAATATTTTACGACAAAAATGAAACTCGTCGTTAAAAGATACTTTTTGGGACGACCTCTGTCGTCGCAAACAATATTTTTTGAGACGGCACCCAATTTGTCGCTAAAAGTATCTTCTGCCACTGCTTATTAGCGACGATTTGAAATGTCGTTGCAAATAGTCACTTTTTGCGATAGAACCATATTCGTCACAAATAGTAAAATGGTGCTTTTGCGAAGAGTCCAACAAGTTGGTCGCTAAATAATTTTTTACGACAGGATGCAATTCATCGCAAAAAGTCTTTTTTAGTGACAATAATGGAAGGTCGTCAGCTAAAAGTCATTTCCGCCACCATGAATAATTTGCACGAGATTTATTTTACGACGACAGTGGCAGGTCGTTGCAAAAAAGTAGCTTCTTAACGTAGTCACTTTTTGCAATGAAATGATATTCGTCGTAAATAGTAAAAATGGTTCTTTTGCAACGAGTTTTAATTCGTTGTAAAAATGATTTTTAGCAACAACAACTGAAACTCGTTGCTAAAAGTCTTTCCCGCCACCGCAGAAAATTCGAGCGCAATTTTTTTCGCGACAACGGTAGCAGGTTGTCGCAAAAAATTAACTTACTAGCAACGACTTAAAATTTCGTCGCAAATAGTCTTTTTTGCGATGGAACCATATTAGTTGCAATTAGTAAAATGGTGCTTTTACGAAGAGTCCAACAAGTTAGTCGCTAAATAATTTTTTGCGACAGGACACAATTCATCGCAAAAAGTCGCTTTTAGTGACAATAATGGAAGGTCGTCGCTAAAAGTCATTCCCGCCACTGTGAATAATTCGCGCGAGATTTATTTTACTGATGGCAGTGGTAGGTCGTTGCAAAAAAGTAGCTTCTCAACGTAGTCACTTTTTGCGATGAAATGATATTCGTCATAAATAGTAAAAATGGTTCTTTAGCAACAAGTTTTAATTTGTCGTAAACATAGTTTTTAACAACAACAACTGAAACTCGTTGCTAAAAGTATTTCCCACCACCGCGGAATATTCGCGCGCGATTTTTTTCGCGACATCGGTAGCAGGTTGTCGCAAAAAATTAGCTTACTAAAGACGACTTAAAATTTTGTCGCAAATAGTCCTTTTTGCGATGGAACCATATTCGTTGCAAATAGTAAGAATGATGCTTTTGCGACAAGTTTAACTAGTCGTCGTAAAAATCCTCTTTTCACGACGACTTTTACGTCATTGAAAAATTATTTTTTTTGCGACGGTAATCAATTCGTTGCTAAAAATGGCCTTTAGCGACAACAGTTGAAAATCATCGCTAACAGTCCTTCCCGCCACATTTTTTATTCTTCCCGCCACATTTTTTATGGAAAAAATTTGTGGGAAAATATTTCCACCAAGTTTTTGCAACGATAATTGCGTCTCGCCGCAAAAAACATAATTTTTTACGACACCTTTTCTATTTGTCGCAAATAATCATTTGTTTGCAACGAGTTTTGAATCTCATCGCAAAAAAATGGACTTTTTGCGACAAAATTTGACTCATCGCTAAAAAAGTCACGGCAAAATGTCTAGTTTGTTGTAGTGGCAACCAAAGAGGTTTGATATATAGGGGTCAGAGAATAAGGTTTATAAGTTGATGAGGTCGTTGTATGGCTTGAAACAATCGCCTAAGCAATGGTAGAAAAATTTTGATTCTTTCATGGTGAGTCAGCAGTTTACTAGGAGTGAATTTAATCATTGTGTCTATTTTAAGGCACTGAATGATAGAAAATTCATCTTACTGGTGTTATATATTGATGAAATGCTTATCGCCAGCCATAACATGTCCGAGATCGACATATTGAAGACTCAATTATCAGAGACATTCGAGATGAAAGATCTTAAGGCTGCAAAGAGGATTCTCGGCATTGATATACTCAGCATTGATATACACAAAAATAGGGAGAGGAGCAAGCTATAGTTGTTTTAAGCAGAATACCTTGAGAAGGTCTTGGTCAAGTTTAAGATTGACAAGTCTAAATTGGTTAGCACACCCCACGCTACTTACTTTTGACTTTCTTCATGACAATATCCTACAATAGATAAAGAAAAATGGTACATATCTTATGTGCCCTACTTGAGCATAGTTAGTAGTTTAGTGTATGTCATGATCTCTACGAGATCAAATATTTCACTTATAGTCGCTATTATGAATAAATATATATCAAACTCTGGAAAGCAACATTGGGAGGCAGTGAAATAACTACTTTGGTATCTATGAGGTATGAAGGACTACGTCTTGACATTCGAGAAATCAGAAAGAAAATTGGTAGCTATATTGATATAGATTACATAGGAAACATGGAGAACAAAAGGTCAATTTTCGGGTACTTATTTGAATTAGCAGGTGGAGCAATCAGTTGAATGTTGAAGCTTCGGTCTATGGTTGTTCTTTTCAGAATCGAAGCTAAGTATATGACGATGACAAAGGCTTTCAAGGAAGATGTTTAGTTGAGGTGAATGATGAATAAATTGGGACTTCAGCAGGAGGCCGTGCCGGTTACTTGTGACAGCGAAAGACGATCAATTTGATGAAGATTTTGTTTATCATTCTCGTACTAAGCATAATGATGTTTGTCATCATCTTATTCGACAGGTGCTTCAGGAATGCAGTGTTACTCTTGAGAAGATCTACACGAGCGTAAATTCAACAGATATGCTTACAAAAGTGGTTCCTGCAAAGAGGTTCTGATTCTATTCAACTTCTAGGCCTAACATTGAAAGAGTGAAGACAGAGTGTGCACAAGAAGCGACGATTGTGATGTTACTATAATGAAAATAATGGGGATTGAAGTAGTGAAGAGAATGGAGATTGAAGCCTCAATGGAAATTGTTGATTGGAGTCTTCAATCTAGTCAGCTTTCGGGGTCATCAATTGATTGATAACTGTGGTCGATTGATTGACACTACTATGAATTAGACACATTGGTCTTTGAATAGTTTTGGACAAGTTAGGTTGATCGAACTTGGAGGCTCGATCGATCAATAATGTTCAAAATTATGTTGTAAACTCTTTGGATACTTTTGGACATGTTCGATCGAACATGAGGTGTCTAGCAATTGAGAAGTCGTCGATCGATCAACTAATCAATCGACAGTTCACGTAGTTTTGCGTAACTGTGCGATTTTGTTTCTTATTCCGAATGTAACATTATATAAATATCTATAATACAGGATTAGGGAACGTGAAGGAGAGCTAAAACATTTCTAGGGTTTCTATAAAGGAGAAAAATGAGTTTTCTGATCTGTAAGTGATTTTCATATCTTGTACTTTTTTTTCATTGTGAATTGTATATCGCTTTGTGTTGTGATTTTTTTTTCCACGAGAGCTTTTCCACATAAAATCGTGTGTTCTTTGTGATAGCTTGGATTACATTTTCTCTTTCGTTTGTTTGATTCTACTAGGTATTTGCTTCCGCGGATCCTAACAATAATAGTATAACATAGGCAACCCAACTAAATAAATTTCCTTTGAAAAGTTTTATTTTGCCCAACACTAAATTTAAAATTTTATGTGAATTTTCATATAAAAACTTATTGAAAGCAAATGGTATAAAATTCTTTTTCTTTCCACTAATTTTATGATATAGAAAAAGCTATAAATGACTTCAATAACAAATTAAGATTTCAAAAACTAAAAAGAAGTTAGACCAAAAGAGGATAAAACTACCTAGTACCAATTGTAGCTTCAAACAACCATAACTTTGTGACCAATTATTGGAATGGTCATTTATAAGATTTTGTTGGAAAGTTAATGGTAAGGCCTATGATCTGGCTTATCAATAGTTGTGTGTAGGGGTGTAAATTTAGCCCACCGGCCCGTGGCATGGCACAACATGGTAAAAAAGCAGGTCAATGCTGGGCATTAATATCTTGGCCCGTGGCATGGAAAGAAGCACGATCTGTTTGGCATGATTAATTGTTAGCCGGGCATAGCCCTCAAATCGTTATTTTTTATGAAATTGATCATTCCTTCTGTAATGCCCTGAATTTTCAGAACTTATTTAAAATTTTATTTTAATTAAATATCGAGCATTTACTTTGATTTGATAACAACGGATTATCTGTGAGAGTTTTGATAGGCGACTCTTTATAAAAATTACTTAGAATGATTCCATGAACGATGTAAAATGGTTGGATTTCTCAAAACTCACCTTTTTATGATAATTACAATAATGCCCTTGGATCCCATAATTCACGATTTCTGATCAATCGGATATATAGTTTTCAAATCTATCTGAAATATAAGCGTAATTTTAGGTGAATAACAATTTCGTATAGATAAATTTTCAAGTAGACCCCGTGATCATAGAGATCTTAACCTAGGAGCATCTGTAGTCATTGATCGAGGAAGATAGTTAAAAAAAGTAACCAAATCAAAATTGATCGTCTTTGTGATAAATTATTAACTGATCGAGGATTTAAGTGATTATCTGAGGTATATAGATATGAAATCTTGAGTGCCCAAAATATAAATGACTCGCATTAACTTAGACCCTTGGTTTGTATATTACATAGTTTCCATGATCCATTTGACTTGAAATTTTATGTCATGCATATTCATCATAAATTAACCATACAAATCGAATTGTAGCCCTTAAATCATAAGAAAAGTGGCCCAATTGTTAAATTAGTCCTTTAACCCTTAATTTTAGTATCCATCAAGTGAGGAAAGTGGATGGGTAGTCGTGGTCGAATATTCTCCTTCATGCAAGAGACTTTGATCGTATTTATCATGAACCAATAGTGTGATTTGAGTGCTCCACCTTGATAAGCTTCTTTCTTACTTGCCAAGTTATCTCGTTTTAGGAAATAATCGAGTTATCAACTTTTTTCAAATCTAGACATTTCAATTAACCCATTTCCCACCGTCAATCACTTCTCAAATTTAGACCACATGTTGATCTCATGTGACTACGAGTTTATACAAAATTTGGACCCCAATCTATGATCCTATACCGTTGAACCCTGGAGCCACTCCCTTCATTTATCCGATCTAAATATGAAATTTCAGATCTAGACATTTTTTACCATCGATCAACCACAAAATTTTGCCCAATCGTTTGCCTATCATGATTATATATATATATATATATATATATATATATATATATATATATATATATGTATATATTTCAATTTTAGGCCCTGATCATTAAGCGTGGACCATTAATTGAGATTAAGCCCGTTTTGGTACCCGTCCGACCATTTTCAAAGATCAGTCAATTTAGAATATGGATCACCAAGAAAAGTATATATCCCGGCTGTACTCTTCGTACCAACACAGTGAATGAATTAGAAATCATTAAAGATTGGCCATTAATCATGTTTTGAAGATGTCCTAGTGAGATTGGAAAGTGTGGACGTCCACCCCATTATAAGAGGATGCACACACCCTTTTCTCCTTATTTCCTCTTAAACATCACACATCTAACCCCTTTATTCCATCCCTTAGACGTACAATGATAGAGAGAAAGAGAGAAGAGATAGAAGAGATAGAGAGAGAGAGAGAGAGAGAGAGAGAGAGAGAGAGAGATGCCCAAGCCCCTTCTTCTTCCTTCTTCCTCCCTTGTTCGTGTAGGGTCTCCATTATCTTGGTTTGTATAAATGTCTTCTCCTCTGTCACATTTAATCTAGAGTTTTATCTAAAGCCAAGGTGATGATCTCCCTTCAAGCCAAATACAATAATAATATGCTTCTCTAGGATTTTCATGTGTTAATAGTCATGTTTACAATGTTGTTTATAATTAACTTGTATTTATTGAATTGAATATGATTTAATATGATCATTTACGTAAGTTTATCGTTGATTTTCAATATAGTGTCTTTGTGATGCTTGTATAGATGTTAGTATGAGAAAATATATGTGATATTGTGCTTATGTAAGAACCATGTATAGATTACTTTGAAATCATGCTTTACATGACTTGATGATGTTTTAGATGATTTATATGAAGTGTGTATAAGATTATGTATCTGGATGTTACATTAATGCACACCCTTAACCCCATACCGATGTAACTCTTTGATGTAAATAAATGAGTCCGTACGGGGCCTTGTTGTGTTGGCATTACATGTGAATATTATTCGATGAGTATACCTCGTTGTTATGTGTTGAGAGTTGGCATTAGCGTATGCATTTTTGGATGAATGTGTCTGATTGTTGGGCATTGAGTGTTGGCATCACCGTATGAGTCTTGTTGAATGTATATGCCATGGTATTAAATTTTGGCACTACCGTGTGCACATTATTGGATAAGTGTCAAAGGGATCCTCATATTGATACGTTACCTGTGATGGATCCAGTGAAGGATGAAATTGAACGATGGATTGGGATAAGGAGTGGACATTACTTGTAAATGTTATCTCATGAGCCGAAGTTGGTGGTATAGACACTAAGCTCAAGTTTTTGGCCTACGCTGGGTTGCTTACAACTCCTCATAGTGTCCATTGTGTTCTTTTAATATGGCTGGATGCGAAACTACTTAACTAAATGTGAAACAAATTTATGCATTCACCAGGGCTTGACTTGGTGGGCCAACCCCTCTGGGTGTCACGGAGGAAGTGTATTAGGGTTTTTCGCTTCTTGCTGTGCGCTATCTAGTGGAATTGAATTGGTAGTTTTCGCTTCCATTAATTGGGTTATTTACCTTTGGTGATTAGTAGCTAGCGTGATGTGTAACGGGGGTATCTCGCTTCATGTATTATGATTCTAGTCAGAGCGCTGTAGCCAAAGCACGCATATCATGCAATGTATTAATAAGATTTTATTTGTATGTTTTGGTTGATAATTACTATTATCATGCTTGCATTGTCCCTGTTTGGTTATTACTATCGTGTTTATCTTGGAGAGATATACTTCACTATGGTAGCGATTAACGCTATCCAAACACATCCCAGATAATGCAAGTGAAAATCCCATAGTTGAATCCAAGCTCAAGGATAGGAGTATGATGGTTCGTGGCAACATATGATTGATGACGAAGTCGGGATGGCTTAGATGAAGATTCCTTTTACATTGAGTTTCTTAGGATAGTTTATTTGTTTTATCATAAAATTGTAATAAGTCTTCTTAATGAAGACAATGATTGATACTTTGTTTGGTTTACTTTTAAGAACTTTATGATGATAATATAATTTAGAATTTTATGAAATACGATAATTTACTTTCCGTCATTGTGCTTGAAAACTATAAAGTATTAAATGTATGAGTGATTGATGGAATGCATGGGATTTTATCATTGGCACATTCTAGATAACTCCTGGGACTCGACCCATTGTGGTATCCATGAGGGCCAAAATCTCGGAGCATTACACCCCCCAATAAAATAGCTAGTTTGGGGGGGAAAATGACCATTTGACATTTAGAAAAACTATAAAAGGAAATTACCCCATTCTTCAAAGCTATCAAACTCTCTCTCTCTCTCTCTCTCTCTCTCTCTCTCTCTCTCTCAAATCTCTTAAGTTCTCTAAATACTCAAGCTCTTAAGTGATGAAGTTCACAAGTCTCAATTTCGTGAATGTCTTAAGCTTTCCAAATCAAAAGCTCAAAAAATCTTAAGTTCTCAAGATCTCAATTTCTTTAATGCTCGAAGTTATCAAAGTTTGGTAACTTTCTTATTTAATTTTGTTTCTTTTATTTTTTTTAATTATAATATTATATAATTAATTTTCGTTCTCTATCACCCTTCTTACTATAATTAAGATAACTTTCTTATTTAATTTTATTTCTTTTATCTTTTAATTATAATATTATATAATTAATTTTCATTCTTAGTTACCCTTCTTACTATAATTAAAATAATTTTTCTACATATTTTATTTAATATATATTAGATATGGACACTAGATTCTTTAACACTAAAGAATTATAGTATATTAACCAAACAATCCTTAATTGTGAATCCCCGGGCTCCCCACCCCTCTCTAACCCCAATTTAAATCAAGAAGTTGGAGATAAAGAAGAATCTGTAGAAACATCAACTGGTTTGAAAAATGACTTGTACTTTATAAGTTTGAAAATATATGAAAGTAACTAATTATAAAAATAATGAGGGTCAAATGGTGTCTAAAGCCGTTTATGTCTTATGTAAAAGTCAGTATAGTTATAATTCTTCCGGTGGTACTGGCACTTAAAACATCATATGGATAAATGTTTGCAAAAGCATGAGAAAAAATCCTAAATAAACCTATATTAGTCAAGCCTCTAAAGGGAGCAACTTGTTTACATTTAGTTTTAACCAACTCATTGCTTGGCTATAACTCATCAAATTTATAATTAAAATTGAACAACCATTTAATTTTGTAGAAAATAAGAATTTCAAATAAATGGTTCAAAATTCGTTTATCCTTAATTTTTGAAAATTTTCAAGAAATATTGTAGAAAATGATGCTTTGAAACTATTTAGAAAAGAGAAAGATGCTTTAATTAAAACTTCTATAAATATTCCTGGTAAAATAAGTCTAATTTCAGACTTATGGACTTCCAATCAAGATTTAGGTTATATATATAACCGCTCATTAGATAGTTTTGGATTGGAGATTACAGAAAAAAAATAATTACATTTTCTTTTCTTGAGTCTCCTCACTCAGGACCCAATATAGGTTCGTCTATACTCAATAACTTTAAAGAATATGAAATTCAGAATAATTTTTTTCTATAAGTTTTGATAATGCTTCATCTACCGATTTAGCAGTTGGATTTCTAGAAAACTATAATCCCCTTAATCTTAGTAGAAATTTTTTTCATATATGATGTGTTTGTCATATAATAACTTTAGTTTTGCAAGATGGTTTAATATTTATTAGACCTCATATAGAACATATTATGCAATTAAAAAGTTTTATTTTTACTTCTCCTATTAGACATCGAGACTTTAAAGTAATGTGCACAACAATAGCTAAAAAGGCGCGCAAATGATGTCTAAAGCCGTTTGTGTCTTATGTAGAAGTCAGTGTGTGTGTGTGTGTGTGTGTGTGTGTGTGTGTGTGTGTGTGTGTAACCGCTCATTGGATAGTTTTGGATTGGAGATTACAGAAAAGAATAATTACATTTTCTTTGCTTGAGTCTCCTCAGTCAGGACCCAAAATAGGTTCGTCTATACTCAATAACCTTAGAGAATATGGAATTCAAAATAATTTTTTTCTATAAGTTTCGATAATGCTTCATCTAACGATTTAGCAGTTGGATTTCTAAAAAATCATATCCACCTTAATGTTAGTAAAAAAAATTCCACGTACAATATGCTTGTCATATAATAACTTTAGTTATGCAAGATGGTTTAATATTTATTAGACCTCATATAGAACATATTACGCAATTAATAAGTTTTATTTTTACTTCTCCTACTAGACATCGAGACTTTAAAGTCAGGTATGCAACCGTACGTAAAAAGGCTAGCAAATTTTCATTTGACGTTAAACTTAATTGGAATTTCTTTTTCTTTTTTTCTTTTTTTTTTTATGTTAGAGGCTTCATAAGAATTTAAAGATGTGATAACTAAGTTTTTCTTAAGCAGAGATTTTAAGTATTTGACAACTAATATAAATTGGGACATTGCAAAAATAATAAAAAAGTTTTTACAAGCCGTTTTAAAACACAACTATAACCTTGTTTGGTATTTACTATCCAACGTCTAATCAAACTATAAACTATTCATATAATATAAGTTACTTTTTTCAAATTACCAAAATATTGCTGATTTTTAAGAAATTTGTGCAACAATGGTAGAAAAAATTATATATATATATATATATATATATATATATATATATATATATATATATATATATTAGAAAGATATTCGTATAATGTTTTATTTAGCTTCTATTATGGACCCTAAAATAAAATTACATGGTTTAAATTTTTTTATTAGGAAATGTAATAAAAATATGAATATTGATAGTTAAATTCATACGTCCATTATTAGGACAACATTAAACGAACTTTTTTGTAGAATATCAGAACTAGTTAAAGGTTAGGGTAGAAACAAGTTTTACCCCTACCTCGTCATTAACTGGATCTGATCCGTTTTAGCTTATTCTTAATAAAAGAATAGGTAGATCATCTAGTAATTTATCCTTTAAATTAGATATTTATATTGAAAATGAATGGATCATTTTTCATACTCTGGATGAAGCCGCTCATTTCGATGTTTTAGCCTGGTGAAGGAGACATGAAGCTAGCTTTCCTGTTCTTTTCGCCATGGCCAGAGATCTACTAACAATTCCAGTTTCTACAATTGCATCTGAATCGGTGTTTACAAAGGGTAACCACTTACTGGATGACTACAAGAGCAGATAATCAACAGAGATGATGGAGTGTTGTGTGTGCTTGAGGGATTGGTTTAAAGCGGAGAGTAGAGAGCAAGGCTTGATTGATGAAAATGCTCTAGGAGATGAAATCAATAAAGTAGAAATTTAGCAGTTTTTTTAATTCAACATTATATGTAATATTTTCTTCTTAGTTATAGTATTTTTAATTTCTTATAAAAAAAATGTATTATTATCAAGTAATCTTTCTTTTCTTCCTGTCAATCATCATAGGTGAGTGGGTGCCAACTTAGTTAGGAGGTACTCAACTAATGATGAATTTTGTAACCTTCATTTCAACATTTGATCCGCATATCAAATAAAGCATAATTTTTCAGTATATCAGTGTGTTTATCTTCATTTTGAATGGATGGATAGGCACAGCCTGTTAGGTACAGTTCGACATGGCACGACATGGCCTATTAGGCATGGTAGGCATGTTAGCAAGTTAGGCACATGGGCCGTGTTGGACCTCACTTTCCAAAAGAATGGCACAACATGGCACGGTACAACATGTTATACGACACGACACAGCATGACACAAGGCACGGTTAGGACTGAACTGTTCAAGCATGGCACAACATGGCCTGTTTAAATCCCTAGTTGTATGTTGGCCACTACTAAGAGTTTATTTTTAATTAAGATGTTTTTGCTATTTTAGGGGGAGCAAATTAGGTGCGGCCATTACTGTTGGGCCCACTTTGATGTATTTATTTTATATCCATGTTCTCCATCAATTTTGTTCGATCATTTTACATGTGAGCCCATAAATGAATTAGATCCAAATCTTAAGTGGACCATACCATAGGAAGCAATATTGATCATTAGACATTAAAAACTTCTTGTAGGCCATAAGTATTGGATCAAGTTGCTATTTGTTTTTTTCCCTTCATCTGGCTTTATGTGACCTTATCAACAAGTTGGATGGCAAATAGACAATCCAGAAACATTATGATGCTCCCTATGATGTTTTTAATAGTGGGGTGTTTATTCACAATTGTTTCCTATAGTATGGTCCACCTGAGATTTAGATCTACTTCATTTTTTGCCTCACACTATAAGTTGATGTGACAAAACAGATGGACAACATGGATGTGGAATACATACATCAAGGTGGGTCCCATGGTAGGTGGATGCCACACTTAATCTGCTCCAAGTTTAGGTATAGGCTTATATAAATCCATAATAATTGCATCATAGAGAAGAATAAAAAAAAAATAATACTTTTCTCTTTCCTTGTACTTGTTACATTTCTTCTCTACCTAATTAATACATCTTACTGTCCAAAAATTAGCAAAAGCCATACTAAAAGAAAGTTTTTAATCTTCTCAGCATTAGATTTCATGGATGAAGTATAAATTATATTGCATACAATAATAATTTTTCTTGACAAGCAACAGAATAGCTGCCACACATTTCTTGAAAACAGACCATTAGTCCTATATGGATGGATACATTTCAAAAATAATAAAAAAGTTTTTACAATCCTTTTTATAATGCAACCATAGCCTTGTTTGGTATTTATTATCCAACGTCTAATCAAACTATAAACTATTTATATAATATAAGTTCCTTTTTTAAATTATTGAAATATAGCTAATTTTTAAGAAATTTGTGCAACAATGACAGAAAAATTAAAATATATATATATTGGAAAGATATTCCTATAATGTTTTGTTTAACTTCTATTATGGACCCTAGAATAAAATTACATGGTTTAAAAGTTTTTCTTGAGGAATGTAACAGTAATATGAATACTGATAGTTAAATCCATACATTCATTATTAGGACAATATTAAACAAACTTTTTGAAGAATATTAAAACCAGTTAAGTGCTAGGGTAGGAACAAGTTCTACCCCTACCCCACCATTAACTGAATTTGATCCGTCTTAGGTTATTCTTAATAAAAGAATAGATAGATCATCAAGTAATTTATCCTCTAAATTAGCTATTTATCTTGAAAATGAACAGATCATTTTTCATACTCTAAATGAGGCTGCTCATTTCGATGTTTTAGCCTAGTGGAGGGGACACGAAGCTAGCTTTCCTGTTCTTTTTACCATGGCTAGAGATCTATTAACAATTTTAGTTTCTACAATTGCATCTAAATCGGTGTTTAGCATAGGTAATCACGTGTTGTATGACTACAAGAGTAGATTATCAGCAGAGACGATGAAGTGTTGTGTGTGCTTGAGGGATTGGCTTAAAGCGGAGAGTAGAGAGCAAAGTTTGATTGATGAAGATGCTCTAGGAGATAAAATCAGTAAAGTAGAAATTTAGCAGTTTGTTTAATTCAGCATTATATGTAATATTTTCTTTTTAGTAATAGTTTTTTTAATTTCTTATAAAAATAAAAAAATATATTATTATCAAGTAATCTTTCTTTTCTTCCTATCAATCATCATAGATGAGTGGGTGCCAACCTAGTTAGGATGTAATCAACCAATGATGAATTTTGTAACTTTCATTTCAACATTTGATCTACATTAAATAAAGCATAATTTTTCAGTATATCATTGCGTTTGCCTTCATTTTGAATGGACGAATAGGCACAGCCCGTTAGGTACAGTTCAGCATGGCATGGCATGGCCCGTTAGGCATGGAAGGCACGTTAGCACGTTAGGCACATGGGCCATGTCGGGCCTCACTTTCTAAAAAAATGGCACAACACTGCACGACACAACACGACACACGATACAACATATCATCCGACATGACACAACATAGCATAAGGCACGATCGGGACCAAATTGTTCAAGCTTGGCACGACATGGCCCATTTAGACCCCTAGTTGTACATTGGCCACTACTAAGGGTTCATTTTAGTTAAGATGTTTTTGTTATTTTAGGGGGAGCAGATTAGGTGTGGCCTTGGCCTCACCCAAGATGGTGCGGCCATTACTGTGGGGCCCACTTTGATGTATTTATTTTATATTCATGTTGTCCATCCGTTTTGCCAGATCATTTCATGGTGTGAGCCCATAAATGAATTAGATCCAAATCTCATGTGGACCATGCCATAGGAAGCAATATTGATCATTGGCCATTAAAAACTTCTTATAAGCCATGAGTATTGGATCAGGCTGTTATTTATTTTTTCCCTTCATCTTGCTTTATATGACCTTATCAAAAAGTTGGATGGTAAGTAGACAATCCAGAAATATTATGATGGTCCCGTGAAAGTTTTTAATAGTGGGGTGTTTATTCACAATTGTTTCCTATATTATAATCCACTTGAGATTTAGATCCGCTTCATTTTTTGGCTCACACTATAAGATAATGTGACAAAACAGATGAACAACATGGATGTAGAATCAATACATCAAGGTGGGGCCTATGGTAGGCGGGTGCCGCACCTAATCTACTCCTAATCTGCTCCAAGTTTAGGTATAGGCTTATTTAAAGCCATAACAATTGCACCGTAGAGAAAAAGAAGAAGAAAATAATACTTTTCTCCTTCCTTTTAGGTGTTACCTTTCCTCTCTGCCTAATGAATACATCTCACCGTCCAAAAAAATAGCAAAAGCCACACTAAAAGAAAGTTCTTAGTCTTCTCATCCTCGAATTTAATGGATGAAATATGATTTATATTACATACAACAATCATTTTTCTTGATAGAATAGGTGCCACACATTTCTTGAAAATAGATCATTAGTCCCACATGATGGATCATCTTAAAAAATCTTGTCCATAAGAAAATCTTACCTGTACATTCAGCAGAGGCCTTTTCCCTTGTGGACGGCTCACTGACCCCACATATCAGAACTGAAAAACCCGCGCATACAATGCAAAGGTCGCATGTCTAATAATATAGCTAGACTCCTATAGGTTAGTTTTACACCATTTAAAAAGTGGTCATGACCCATCCTCCTCACGTGGCACTGATGGACCTATTTCAGACCATCCAAATTGTGGGCTCCATTGTCAAAGAAGCATATATCTATAACAACACGTCCAATCAGTCCTACCCATTCAATTAACGGATCTAAAATCCACGGTCTACAGGAAAATATCCAGCGGTCTGGATAAATTAGATGGTAAATGTTATCTTCTTTGCGTATATGTTACATCCACAGTTGGATCAGCAATTTGAACGGTCAAAATTATGTCATGTTTACTTTTGAAGAGCAAATACCATTTGTTTAAATGGTGCAAAACTAACACAAGTGTGGAAGTGGTTGAGATTGAATATAAATAAAATTGAGAAAAATGTGAAATGTATGACATGTGTGACATTTTCAAGCATTTTTTTGTATTGGAAATCTTGTATCAGTCCCAACCGATTTTGGACAGCTTTAAATATAGTAAGAGCGAATTATGTGGGCCCCATCACCCCGTTGAGTCGTGGGTCCAGGCTCAATACGGGTTCATCTAGCCCCTCAGTCTAGGGCCCGATTTGGAGCCCAATTTATAAATGGGTCAGGCCAATGCCTGGCCAGAAACCGAGTGGGACCGTTAACAGCTTTAACTAGGTGGGCTTGGCAAGAAATTGAAGCCCAACTACTAGAGTGGATGGACTTGGAGCGAAATTGGTCCGATTGAATATCAGCCGTTGAAAGCCCAGGGCCCATTACTAATTCCAATAATAAAATATCACTGTTAGGCACATGAGATGACATTAGCCATGCTAATTACATAACTAATTGCACAAATCAGTCTCCATTCAAAATTTCAAACTAAATCTCTCTTTGAATGTTGACCAACTTCCATTACCTGAGGATTGGCACTGTTCCACGTGCTCCATCGAACCGTCCATGCGCCTGTATGGCAGCATCTATACCGTACATGTGGTGTGGGTAAATAGCGATCCAGACCATTGACGTACTGCGCCATCATGTGGATGACTGATGGCCCGAAAGGTTGATGTCTTGGTTGAAGATAAGGGAAATTCGATAGACCGTCCCTATCACATTCCAAACATCTGGTGGCCAATAACCCAATTGTCCTGATCGGCATGGGTGCAAATGGGTGATTTGGGTTGACCCAATGCGTCACCCTGACCGAAAACTAGCGAGTCTGGGTCCAAAATTTTGACTCATGGGGCGGCTTTGGCCAAAAGTTCAATCCAAATTATTAAATGAGTTGAGGATGGTCCTGTCAAATCAACCCAAATCGATTTAGTCGGATTCAATTTTTAAATGGTATCCGGTTTGAATCAGACCTATATTAAAGAAATGATAATTAATTAAATATAAATGAATTAAATGATCACTAGACAACACGCACACGATTGACACATAAGAGAATTCGTTTCGCATGAAAAAAGACTTTACGAAAAAAAACCACGCCACAAAGCGACCACTATAAATATTTAAAAATCATAGAGATGAACAGCCCAAGAAGAGAAACCCAAGAGAAAATTCTAGTTCTCTCTCACCCAAAAGTCTCTCTCACCCTAAACACGTTTAGAAATGTCTTAAATATCCTAATTCTAGATTACACCCATTTTTTATAAACATAAATCAGAAAAAAAAAAAAAAAATAGCACAAAAACGTATAACAGAAACTGACACAATCGGGTGCCTGAACCCAATGTCGGTCGCTCGACGACCATGGTTCAATCACCTGAAATGGACAAAAAACGTCCAGAAAATTTTACCTGAAATACTAAATACCGTCGGTCGCGGAACCCGTGTATAGACAGATTGATGAAGGCTCCACTAACAATATGAGTTTATTGTTTTCTTTTGGAGTGGACTAACAATAATTAGGTCTTTCTAAAATGTGATTATATATGATAATCTAAACTTAGTAAAATTAAAAATATACCGAAAATCACTGTAAACGTATCATCCTAACCATTGATTTTACTTATTGAATTTGGATTGCGAACTGCTTTCGTTTTTACCATCAAATTCATGGCCACCACTACTTGAACGGTGTGGAACATTGCTTCTATAAAAACTAAAACTCAAATTGTAATTTATATACTTGATCCAGACCGACCCATGTGGCAAATCGGGTGGATATATATGAGCCCAGTCCTAAATGGGTTGGACCCGGGCATGACCCGAATTTTGGGTCTTGATCGTCAATTCCAGCCCATTTCTTAAGGGGGTGGGGTCCTGGGCCCATCGGCCCGACCCTACTCAACCCATTAGATCAGAATTTACGTGTGCCCATCCCAACCATCTATTTAGGGGACGTTATTTAAACATGCGTTGTGGGGGGTGGTCCATCCATGGTGGGGCCCAACCAAAATTTGTCTGGATAGCTGAACAAACATTGGTATTGTGGGACCGATCATTTGGCAATCTGAGCCGTTCATTCAGTGGGTCTCCTCGGGGGATGGGACATGTCCCAATTATCTTCCTATCAGACGTGCCTAGCTATCAGGTTGGTAGCCTGAAATAGCCAAAACTAGACCTGCCCCCATTTGCTAAATGGCCTGGTTCAAAAAATTTAGGCCCAAACGCTTTTATTAAATATTCAAGTCTGGTACAGGTCCCAGACCCATTTATAAATGGGTATAAATGGATATATCAGGTCTAGTTAAGGGATATTCAGAGCTTGAACCAGATGTACTTATAAATGGGTTTGGTTAGGTCTAATGGGTCTGCTAGGTTTGGCCTATGGTGATGTTTGTGAGAAATCCACCCAATTCATCCATTTTGCCCGCTCAATTTAGGACATGAGACAAAAATAGGCAGAAATACCTAGAGGTGAGCACGAGCCGAGCTGAGCCCTGTTCGAGCTAGGCTCGCTCAATGACCACCCTAGCTCGTGTTCGGCTCGGCTCGGCTCGGCCTTTGAGCTGGACTAGCATGTTCGAGTTAGCTTGACCGAGCTTTCAAGCAAGTTCGAGCCCAATTCGAGCTGAGTTCGAGCCTGGTAGGCCCAACCCAAAAGTCGGGCTTAAAGCTGTTTAAAATTGGGCCCAAAGGGAACCCAAAGCCCATTGACACCCCCACTTACTTCTATAGAGATTTCCATCTCTCATTTTTTTGTTCACTTCCGATGTGGGGCTAAAAAATATAATTTTTTAGTTTTTCACAAGTGAGTCAACCCGGTCGAGCCAAGCCAAGCCAAGCTGAATCAAGCTTCAATCGAGCCGAACTTCGAGCCGAGTCAAATCAAGCTTAAGTTAGCTCGAGCTCGGCTTAAAATCATTTCGAGCTTGGAAAAATGGCTCGGCTTGGTTTGAATCTAGCTTTCGAATCGAGCTAGTTCGAGCCAAGTCGAGCGAGCGAACCAAGTTGGCTTTGCTTGTGCTCAGCTCTAGAAATACCTATGTAACGCCCTAGATTTTTGCCAACTTGGGAATTGAAAGTGCTTGGACGTTACCTTCGATTTGTCGGTTATAGTACGTGTCTGCACGTGTCTTCGTATGTAATTGCGATCAAAATGAATGTTTTTATCAAAGAAATGATGGAATTAGTTTAGGAGTTGGAAGATCACATAATTTGAAAAAAAATTCCGACGATCGGTTTGACTCGGGTATGTTGCTGTCTGTAAAGACTAAGTAAAGAACCCTGAATTATCAATCTACTCGTAGATCGACACGAGCATCATGAATATTTTACCGGACCTTGGTGTTTTAGCCTATTTTTGGTATTTCTGATTTTTTGAACGGTTTAGATTTTGCAAAAACTATCTCTTTTAAAAGGCGTTATTTTTTGGAAATGCCAAAAAGTTACGATTTATACTTGGAGTCGAAAATCAAAATCTTTATTATTGAAAATTTGATTTTCTAGTATTTTTTATTGAATCCAAAAGGGGGTACTTTCTTATTTACATAAAATAACTTAAAGTAAATAGAAACATAAAAATAAACATGACATTTACTTAAATGTTATTATATGTAAATAAGCAGACACTGTTCAGGGAGTTAGTGGAACTGTGAGCTTGCAGAAAACTGGGCAAGCAGAAGAATTTTTGAACAGCAGGCTTCGGTGCACCGAAGGAGGCTTTCGGTCTAAGCCGACCAGCGAGATCGTACCGAAGCGAGGTTTGAAACAGTGGCTTCAGCGCACCGAAGAAGATCTTCGGCGCATCGAAGGTTTGTCCAGCGAGCTTCAGCCCAAGCCGAATGAGCTTCAGTCCGAGCCAAAGTACTCTGACCATACGCGATTTTTTTGAAGTTCTAGGGCTTCGACGTACCGAAGGAGACCTTCGGTGCATCGAACCCGTCGAGTATTGTTTTTAAAATCGGGTTATAAACCCCATTCTCTCTTTCTCATTTTTTCTCTCTTTCTCTCATTTCTCTCCTTCATCTTCTTCTCCCCTAGGCTCCTAAGCTCTCCTAACTTTCCTCTTCTCTTCTCAAACCTCCTTCCTTCCTCAAATCCTTCACCATGCCCATAGAATTCTTAAATTTTCGGACCTTCTCCAGCCTCCGTCCGCTCTCGCCTCTTCCCCGACAAGATCCGACGAGTTAGGATCAGAATTCTCCTCCCCATGCTAGGTAAGGTGTTCATCTACCTCTTGTTTTCCTCTTCCTTTCATTTTCTTCATTTTTGGACCATTAGGGTTAGAAACTCCTATTTATTTCAGATGAAACCCTAACCCTAGAGTTCCTCTTGCTAGGTTTTGGGATCCCGGCCATCGATTGGGCATGGCCCACGCTTTGTAGAAGCCCTATCCGAGCTCAACTTCGTTGGGATTCCGACGGTCCACCGAATTTGGGTCTCGATTTGTTGAATCGATTTGGGGTTTTTTCAAATCCGAGATACCAAAACCCTAAACCCTAATTAGACATTTAATTAAATTAAACTCTAATTGATTAACACTAGATTTGTGATTCATTGTAAGTAATTGAGATATTTCTCAATTTTCGATGTTTGGGCCGCATCCGAATCACCGAATTTCAACCCTAAGGTGAAGATCTACCCTTAAGCTTACTCTCAACAAATCCTAATTAATGATTGCTTGAGTTTATATGTTAATTGTTGATGTGTGTATAACATGTTCGATGAAATGCATCTATTGTTGTTTGATTGATAACATGCTCAATGAAATGCCTGAATGATATGCATGTACAATATTGTAATGTATCTATGCTTGTGGACGTATGTGGAGCCCTGTGTCATCCGGGCTGTGTCATCCGGGTCCTTTGGATCAGTCGGGCCAAGTGCTTAGATGTGTTTATGATTAGGTATTTAATAACCTAAATTGTTATTATAATAAGTTAAGTGCTGCTTTGGATTAAGCTCTGAAAACCGTTCGATATAGTCTACTGCCTGCCACTAGGTTGGCAGTCATGGACTTATTCGATCGACTAGGTGGGACTCGACAGTGGCCATTGTTGGGTTGTCGTCGTCCACTTAGGTCTACCGAATAAGATCTATTCAAAGTTAATCATTCTTGTATTTCATTATTGAATAATACTATATGGAATCTGGAATACCATCGTTCCCACTATGAATAGTTCACTTAAAACCATATTGCGACTCGATCCACCAAGTCTCATGAGTCAGGCATAAGGGTATGGGACACCTTGTCTGAGTTGTCGGCCTACGCTGGGGTGGTGCCTCCCCGTAGTGACCAGTGAGCATTGATAGGGGTGACTGATTGTTGTTCGAACGACCCTTGTGACAAATGTGACCCTGGGCGATGTTTGCGTGCCTGTGCACTGTTCGAACGACTCGTGCCTACATTGGGTTAATTTTGAGTGAAACGCCCGCACCTCTGAATAAATTAATCGTATTTGATATTGTGGTGATGAGTCATTCTGCTTGGTTTGGGCGTGGCTGACGAGTTACGACCAAACTATGCTTTCATGGATGTATAACCCAAACCTTGGATTGAGGGGTTATTGGCGATGATTGGTGACGCATCGTAGGGAGCCAAATAGTCCCAGTTAGAATTTACGATACGATGTGGTATTCTGGCTTCACCAATTTGCTAAATGAATTGGACTGATAAATACTTTAATTAATCATACATACATGATATTGCATTTGATGGGGACTCGTGTAGCCTGATTGCTTGATGTGGCGCCAGCACTACCTTGACCATCTCATGTCATTTCTCTGTGTCATCCGGGCTGTGTACTCAGTCACGACTTACGACCTGCTAGACAGGTGGACTGTGGATTCTGATACCAATTGGTCGGGCCAGGGCTTGGCCGAGACATGTATTGTGTGCGGAACTATGACATTCATGCATTAAATCAACTAGCCTGGGATGATGTATGATTAGTGTGTGGTCATTGCCTAAATTTGATTGATTTTATAACATGCTTAAAAATAATATACTTATATGAACCTATTTATAATTTAAATATCCCGAGTATAACCTTGGGGTTATTTCTTCACTATGTTGGCGTTTTGACGCCTTCTATTTGACATATGCAAATGTCTCAGGAATAGGACCAGATGGTGGCGCGCTCGGGGCGCGCGAGTAGTCTTATAGTTTCATCACATTGGTAGTTATAATTTTTCTTTTTATTACTTTAATTGTGATTCTTATAATTCTCGTATGGGCTGACACTGCATTTGAATTGTAGCGTTAGGGTATTAGCCCTATATTCTTTTGATTTAGTTAGCTCCGCTTTAGTTATGATCCGCTAATTGAAATGTGTTACTCTGATTATCTATGAATGAAATGAATGTAAATCTGATTGAAGACACACATGAGTGCATTTTTCATGTGTGGCATTCCTAAAGTAACATTTTATTTAGTTAACACTCGAAAATTCGGGACTAGAGTCTCCGTACTCGAGTGCCGATTTTTCGAGGCATTACAACCTACGGTTGAAAACTTTTGTGGCCATATGAATGTTTCAATGGTGGTCGTTCAATGCCGATTGTTTCCTCTCACGTGGCCCATTTGAGTTTTTGATCTGCCTCATTTTTTGTCTTATGTCTTAAACTGAGCTGACAAAATGAATGGACGGGGTGGATTTCTCACAAACATCATGGTGGACTTCACTTAGCATCCCAACACAAGAACTTTATGTAAAAGTCCTTCGCACGCATCCTAATTTAGTACTCCCACCATCTTTCGGTGCATTGATGCGGATTCCATGTTGCCTCATATTCTCGATCAGACATGAGTTGAATTCTCATTTTTTTCATATTACTTGTCATGCAAGCATTTTTATAGGATTTAAAACGGGTCCTTTGCAACATAGATCAAAGCCTACCTTTTTACTACAGGGGTTAGGTCAAGTCCGGTCAATTCTAATATAAAGGAAACCAAATCAGACCTGTTTAGCAACTGGGTCTATCCTAGACCCAGACCCGTACCATTTAACAAACCGGTTAGGTCTAGGTTGAGTCTAAATGGGTTGGGTCGGGGTACCCCATCGGTCTGTTGGCCCATTTACAGCCCTAATCCAGGTGGCCCCGGCCTCAACGAAGACGGTGCATCCCCTATGGTGGGGTCTACCTTGGTGTATGTATTTTACATCCACGCTGTCCATTAGTTTTTAAAGATCCTTTTTAGGGTTTGAGCTAAAAAATGAAGTAGATTCAGTTCTCAAGTGGACCATACCGTAGGAAACAAGTGGTGATTGACCATTAATGGGCCACAAAAGTTCTGTATAAAGATGAAATTTGTTTATTCCCTTTATTCAGGTTTATATGACCTTATCAACAGGTCGGATGGCACATAAATAATATGGAAATATTACAGTGGCCCCAGGAAGTTTTTAATGGTAGGGTGTTCAATCACCACTCTTTTTCCTATAGTATGGTCCACCTGAGATTTGGATCTCCTTCATTTTTGTGCTCATGACCTTGAATGATCGGGCAAAACGGATGGACGGCATGGATATAGAATACATAAATCAAAGTGAGGCCCACGTTAAGGGCCGTACCTAATCCGCTCCCTATCCTAACAGTACGCGTGGCAGTGTGACGTACCAATACCAGCTGTCCATCTCGCAGGACTACCAGGATGGGTTTTAAAATGCACATCAGTGGTACGAATACGATCCTAGCCATCTGATCAGTGCTGTAAAGTGTTGACAACTCAAGGAAGGGTGGTCCAATATGCATGTTTTATTGAGACATAAGCCATCCATATTGGGGCCCACTAGATGGACGGCCACAGTTGATATGTTACCACAAAGAACGATCCAATCTGGCAGATCCTTGTCATATTAGGAAGTGGGCCCCACCATAGATTACCCACGGTCCAAAATCCTCTATCACCGGACAACTATTACTATACCAACCAGCAGCCTGCAATTGGCCAGTGAAAAATGATACAACCATCGGTCCATATTCAATGACCAAATCAACTAATCGGATGACTAGGATCTTTTGTCCATCTTGACCGTTCTTAATTGTGTAGACAATCCAAGGTGGGGCTTACCAAGTGAACGGTTGTAATCAGGGACGGTCCACTTATCCAATAGGGGTGCCCATCATCTTAATCTCACGAGACCAGATTGGATCATTTTCCACCGTTCAATATCTCAAAAAAGACCGGTAATCAGGCAATCCCCACCGTGTAGATGCCACAAATCAGGCCAATATGATCATCCGTACGGCTATACACGCCCCCATAGAAAAATGAACGGTTACGATAAATCCTAATCAGTTCGGTCCAGATCACCTTTTTTTTTTTTAACATCTACGGTCGGGATTGCTTGATGAGAAGATCAAAATACACTAGGTATTGGTCATCCGCCGTGTACTTGAGGGACCACGGCTCACAAATCAAAACGTTGATCTGGTCGGCCCCAAGCTTCTAAAGCTCCCAGAGTAGAAGAATTTAACCCTTGGATCAGTGGACCACAGAGAGACTCGATGAGGAAAACGAACGACAGTCCATCGATTTGTCCTTAACCGTTATCTGTGATGGAAATCCAATCCGTCCATCTGATACGCCTCCCCATTCTAGGCCTGTAGGACAAAAATCAGCTCCATCCATAACCCAGGTGAGCCACACCAAGCAGAACTGAAGAGGAGACGCCCACCGTGGGTGCAGATGTAGTCTTCTGCACTTAATCATTTTCCCTTGATCAATCCGTCCATAATCAACTGAAAATAGGCAGTGGGTCACTTCATTTATTAAAACCTATGATAGAGGGCTCATACAATCAGCGGTTTGGAACCTGCGCATCAGCAAGTAAACTGTAGGTCAGCTCATGCTCAGACAATAGCATGTATTAGAGAATTTTCTTTAACATTCGACGGGAATTGAACCTTCAATGGTGGAAAATGGCATGGTATAACTGGTGGGGCATCACTATAGTAGAGCCATCTCCGCAATACACGTGGTGCTAACTTGCCACTCCAAACCGTCCATCTGGTTGTCCCGTCTGGGCTGCAAATGGTCCAGAATGCACAGATTGGAGAGTCCTAGACATGAGGCAAGTCTCCTTTAGGGTTAGCCTCCTATGCTATTTCTTCACAATTTAGAAAATTGTAGCGACTCACCGTCTTGACTTGTGGCACTGTTGTAAAGTGAATTAAACCATTCAAACTGCAATCCCAAAATGGAACATATGTCTATCCTAACCATTCAATTAATGGGTACAAAATGGATGTTTTATTTATTTATTTATTATTTTTTTTAATAACAAAGAAGACTTAATTCTTTTATTACTAACTTGTGGTAAAAAAAAAGATAACTTTGTGAATCACGTAGAAGTTTAATACTCTTAAATTCAAAGGTGAAAGAGTTTTATAAAATATTCTTGGTGTAAAAAAATGTGAGTAAAAGATCCCATTGAATCGAATTTGTGAAAGGAATACAACAACAAGAGGGCCTAATACCTAAGGAAAAAGAAGGGACGAAAAAACTCACATCTCAAGCTAAGGTGGCCCACACCCTAAAGCTAGGGATACCAACACCGAGCCAGCAGAAAGAGCTGACGACCTAGGCCACAAAGGGGCAATTATTATCATTAATCATATTGAAATTGTAAGTCACCCTTAGAAAGACTATCCAAGCAATGATGGAGTGCCTAGGAATAAATCCTCTGAACTAGACAAAATCATCCATAAGGGAGCCCTTGGGGCACAGAGTCTAGGCTATCTCATCGTCATTTTGAGTGATTCAATGAGTGTTAATTTCTTCAAAAACAGTAGCAAGGGTAAAAAGAGTTTGGGTATGGAAACTGTCATTCAGCATCTTGAATAGAAGTGCTAATAGCTACATTTTAAGCCCAATCCAAGATCCGGGGCAGTTTGTCACCAAAGTGGTCAAAGAGGTCTTCTCCAAGCCTGGGTTAATCCAGAAATCAGTAGACTGAGCATTCCCTACTAGAAATCTAATGTGATTCTTGGTAATATCACGGACACTAAGAATACTATGCTAGGCCGAGAAAGTATGGAGGGATATTGATGCACTTTAAAGAATTAGAGCTGATATATTTAGAATGGACCTACATTCCCCAAAGACTTTCTTTGCGTAGGATTTTTCAAAATTACTTAAGAATGCAGGTTTGGATAGATGTTTAAGGGATATAATGCTAAGGTCACCTTCAATTTTGGGCTTGTAGATTTGATCCCAACTAACAGAATGAGTTTTAGAAGAGCCCCAAAAAAAAATTTCGAATACACCTTTCTATGATGCTAGTATGCTTTAGGAAGCAAGAAGGCATGAGACTAAAATATATGAAGATTGGAAAGAGTTAATTTTATTAATTGTAGTTTGCCGGTGCAAGAGAGGAGAGAAACTTTCCAGCCACTAAGCTTTCTATTAAGGCTATATGGAGCCTCGCAGAAAAAAAGAACCCCAAGGTACCTAATGAGAAGCTTGCCCTTATCCATATTTAAAATAGATTTGATAGTATCTTTGCATTGATAGAAACCAGAAATTAGCAAAGCACTCTTTAGAAGGTTAATTTGAAGGCAAGACTGATCAGAAAAATATAAAAGAACCTTGTTGAGTTGAATGCAAACATAGGATCAACACTAGAAATATCATAAGGTCATATGCAAAAAGGAGATGAGAGCTCCTGACAAAGAAGAGGTCCATATTAAACCATTATTGCCGCATCTAGAAAGGAGCGCCGAAAACATCCCGATGACAATAGTGAATAAGAAAGGCAATATGGGGTCTCCCTGACACCGGCCTTTCTTGATCTTGAAAAACCCACAGACATCTCCATTAATAATTGCTGAGTAGGCAAGAGTGGAGAGGCAGGCATGAATCCAAGAAATCTACCCCTTTGAAAAATTAAGGGGCTGAGGGCCTTAATTAAAAAATATTGAGTCAAAAGCCTTCTTAAGGTTAACCTTGATACACATTCTAGGCATACCCTAATCAAGGTGGATGTCACGTATGATGTCATGGTTAAAAAAATAATATTGTTGGAAATATTGTGACTAGAAAGGAAGGCAGAGTGGGAACATTGATAATTTTAGGCATAATCTCCTTAATTCAGTCTACCATAATCCTGGATATAATTTTATATATCTTATTGGTTAAGAATGTTGATTACATAACACTAGGGATTCACAATTATCCAACTTTGGAACCAAAGCAATAAGAGTATTATTCAGTTGCTTAACTTTTTTGAGGATTTGAAGAAACTAATTACAGTGTTGCATGTATTTACCAAAGATAGGCCACCAAACCTTACAAAAATTAGCATTAAACCCATCAGGTCCATGGCCTTATTTGGATTAATTGGTTTAATAGCAGCCTCTATTTCATGAATGGATACTGGTTTACAAAAATTATTGCTTTGCTCCTGAGTCAAACTCTATGAAATTATCAATTAATCCGATTTCAATCTGAGATAAGAATCTCCCGCCCACCATCGAGAATATTCTTAAAGTGGTCAATAATTATATCCTTAATCTCATTTTATTTTTCAAAGTATGTTGCCCTCTACCCTTAATTTTCCATATTTTGAATGCAATGGTCAACAATGACATCCTTACCAAATGGATGGTTAAAAATTAAAAAAGTGAGTAGCACAATTAGAATGATAAAATCAGAAGGCTTACATTATCTTTTCGATGCAAACTTTTAGTTACACTGCATCCACACTTTGGTCAGCAATTTGGACGGTCTAGGTAGCCCCATGACACGCCGCCTTTAGGTCCGAGATCTTTTAAATGGTGAGAAACAAAGTGCCAAAAAACTG
The DNA here is from genome assembly GCA_003013855.2 of Liriodendron chinense. Lineage (NCBI taxonomy): Eukaryota > Viridiplantae > Streptophyta > Magnoliopsida > Magnoliales > Magnoliaceae > Liriodendron > Liriodendron chinense. The sequence goes on from ML058335.1 coordinate 4,500,038, forward strand.
CCAGAATATAGGTCCTCCGAGTGACGTATTTTTATCAATGGGCCATCCATTATACACAAATCTTCCGCCGCGTGAGTGAAGACAGGAGTCTTCCATATTCAGGATACAGTAGTATAGCGTTACACATCACTACCTCTCAACTATCCTTTATTCTATTTTTGAGCTGTGTGGCCAACCACTATGTATGAGCGCCATCCAATAGAAATCATACAAAAATCCAGGCAGATCCATAGCCTAGGTGGGCCATACCAACTGAGAACGATGGGGGGCATTGGGGAGGGCGATGTCCACCATAGAAACTTCTGCATAGAATATGGTACAGGTCATCAGGCGCATGCAACCAGGATGAAAGGACACCAGAAGCCATTCCAAAGTTCAGGTGGGCCATAACAAGTGAATAAATTGGTTTTCAGCAGGATAGAACATTGGTCCATTTGGTGAGTCTCACCGGTTTTTTTTTTTTTTTTTTTGTTTGGATAGGGATGATTCTTGGCATGTATGGCGCTTACAATGAGACGAGATGCACAGTTTGGATTCCACATGCACATTAGGACCCAAACATCTCAAACATCAAACACATGTTATCATCCCCATACATGAAACACAAGCAGACGGCACAAAAATACCCATGTTTTTGCCCTTCAAAATTATCAACATCTATTCCCTTCATTCAGTGCCATTCATGATCATCCGACTACGATTACAGCACCACGCAAGCCAGCAGAATACCCATGACAAAGCTTCATGAATTCTAAAATCCACTGGCTGCTCTGCTCACTTGAAGATAGATTTTGAAGAATTCCCTAAACATGATTATCACTGCACTAATTACAGACTAATCTTTGCCAGGGAAACAGGAAAATAGATTAGCTTAAACGCAAGCCCTTTTGCAAATTAAGACTACAACCGATGCCCCAACTTGACTTTAATCATATTGTAGTAGTTTGATGAGCTTTGAGTGGCCTACCCTTCAACGCAGAACAGCAAGAATCGAAAAGAGATGAGATTTTATGAGCATCGTCATGAGACCCTTCAACGCAGAAGAGCAAGAATGGAAAAGAGTAGATTTTACAAGCATCGTCATGGTCATGACCCAGATGACACTTGGGATCCAACTCACTTGTATCACAGGTCTGAGAGAACCCAAATGACACTTGGGATCCAACTCGCTTATATCACAAGTCCGTCCTCAACCAGAGAGGGATTGGCATCCGCAGTCAC